>JAEOAD010000372.1:2407500-3007500 GCA_036365145.1 Orientallactaga sibirica
GATGGAGGGCCAACTTGGTCAGGTTCTTGGTGAGTGCACTTTTTTTTAAAGTCAGGATTTATTAGCATTTTATAGTGCTAGTGATAATAGTAAAATGGAAATACCAAATACAGCTGCCACCAATTATTCTTTAAACTATTACCATAATTATTCATATAGGGTTGCCTTCTTGCTGTATCTCCACCTAAGGCAAAGAGGGGTAGCTCTGATATTTCTCTCTCTTATCTTCTTTTGTGTGGTGATGGGGATGGAACCCAGGTTCTTGTTCATTCTAGGCAAACACTGTATTACTGAGCCATATCCCCAGCTCTTTTTCTTCTTATAAGGTCACTAATTTCATTGTGAAGGCTCTACCCTCATGACCTCATGTAAATATTTTTACTTGTCCAAGGCCCCACTTTCAAATACTTTTACATTGGAGATTAAAGCTCAATTTGAAGGGAACACGATCATTTAGTCTATAGCAATAGGGCAAGGGAAGTGATGGACATCCGTAAATGCAAAATAACTGGATGTGGTGTCTCTAAGTCCAGACTGGGAGAAGAGGGCAGAACCATTGGAAGCTACTGACAAGGTTATGTTCAAGGAAGGGAAGAAAGACATACACAGGAGCTGGACATTCATACTCCTCTTTCTACCCAACCAATGGGTTAGGTTTCAAACAGGAGCAGAGCCTAGAATGGTGGAGGGATAATGGGGATTGGTCAGGTTGAGCAGTGGTGTGTGAGTCACAAATATATGGCCAGATCATTTTATCTTCTTACCAAGTTGAAGTAGACCATCAAGTACACAGTCACGAATATACATTTTCATGTACTTTCACAAATGCAACATATCTGTACCACCAGCACCTAGGCCAAGAATCATGAATTAGTCAGATGTTCCCATCACTAAAACAAGGTGCCTGATGTGAACAACCTAAGGGGAAAATATGTATTTATGTATTCTGACACACAGTTTCAGAGAGCTCATTCCACGGTTGTTTGGGCTTATCATGGTAGCAGAAGCAGGTGGCAGAGGTGTTTCTTCACCTCATGAAAGACAGGGATCACAGTGAGAAAGGGGCTAGGGACTAGGTATAACCTTCAAAGGCATGTCACCAGTGACCCATTATTTCTAGATAGGCCGACTCCTCAAAGCTTATAGAATATCCCCAAACAGCACCACCAATGGGAACCAAGCATTCAACACATGAGCCTGTGGAAGACATTTCAGATTCAATCCAAAAGTCATCAAGTAAATCTCCTTGCATTCTCTCCCATTTACTGCTTATGCCCAACATTGGCCAGTATACCGATTTCTAGCACCATAGATTGGTTTTACCCATTTATGAACTCTCTATCAATGAAGTCACGTAGTACATACTCTTTTGTGTCTGACTTCTTTCATTCAATATTGTTTGTAAAACATCCTTATCACTGCATGTAATTGGAGGTTGTTGGTTCCCATTGCTGACACGGTTCCATTGTGTGAATGTGACACGCCTTATTTATCTCTTCTTCTACACATAGACATTTGAATGGTTTCCAGGTTTTTACTATTATGACTGTTTTTATATGTGCTCTTTTAGCAAACCTAGGCATGCATGTCAGTTGGGTAGAGACGTGGGAGTGGAATAGATGGATCAAAGGGAAGGTATATCTTCAGCATTAGTGAAAAATTGCAAAGTTTTTCAAGGTTACTGTACCACTGAGACACTTCTGAGAGTCAATGGAGGTGCTAGCTAGGTAAGATATCAGAACAACAGAACTAAACAGACCACCCCAGACAAATTAGACAAGTCCCCCATTCCTGGGAGTACTGATCCATATCCCTGGACATTTCCAGCAGGTCTTACCTTTGGAAAAAGGTGAATTGCATTTGGGCATTGGGGGACAGTGTTGCAAGAACATGCATTCTATAAAGCAGAGAGGCTTCTAATAATAATCTATAAGCTAACAACTTTCCCCCAGCAAAGAATGAGTGCTGGACACCAGGCTCGGCTTCAGCTCTTCATTTATCATGTGTGAGTTTTCTCCTAAACATCTCCTTCTCCATCCTTCCTTACACAAGTCAGCTGAAGCCGAAACTCTTGGCAGGTCCCTGAACTGCACAGGGAAAGAATTACATGCCGTGCACATCTGCAGTGAGGAACATGAGGCTTTCTAGGGGAGATTTATTGCCTCCCTTCCCTCCTCCCTTTGGAAGCTTTCTGGATGCCGTTCCTTGTGTATAGCATGTGCCTCCGGCTTATCACTACGGTAAGTATAAAAGCAATTAATTTTTCCCCCTTTTGGAAAGCGGAAGTTTTAACTGCACTTGAATACCATTTGCATTTCTGATTTCTATCAAGTTCACACTTCCAGAAAAGAGAGTCCTGCTGATATAATTTGCTTTTTTTAATTGCATATTCTCTGGCAGGAAGCCTCTCCTTTCGCCTCCAAAGCAGAAAACACATACACAGAGGGAGGCGCTCAGCTTTCAGCCTCGAGTGCAGGTTCACTCACCTTGTTGGCACAAGGGAGGCAAGGACAGGTGTGGGAATTCAGAGCAGGGTTGGCCTGCATTTTTATCTGGATGGCCACATACGCTGAGCTTGTGCAAAGCAGTCACCCAATTTGGGTGAGATGGGAAGATTTCAAGAAGCATGTCTTTGGCGTTGGCTGAAACTTGCTCTTCTCGTCAGGGAAGTTTTATGAAGGCAGACCAGACTGATTTCTCGCTTGCTTTCACTCCCTGGCAACTCTTACACTGCTTGGTTTTCACATCATTATTTATACTTACCAAAGGATGAACTCAGGGAGTGTGTGAACTGGTGATCTCTTTGCATTATAGGTGAGGAGGATATGTTAGCTTGAGTTAATGTTCCAGATTCTTCAGCATACCCTATAGGGAAGGCATAACATGGATGGAGTTTACTTCCCTACCTTTCTGAACTTGGAACAGGACCCAGTGACTTGCTTTGGCCAATTGCTAGTTCTGCCATAGGCCTTAATATGCCTTGTGCCTCTGCTATCACATAGGACTGTCTGTTAGCTTAGCCCACTCCTGCTGCTACATCAGAATATCTGAGAAGACTGGGTCTGTTAGGATGAACAGAGCTGTTTCTCTCATGGCTTTGACGTTGGGAAGTCCAAGATGGAGGCAGGCCTTCTCACATAGCAGAAGGAAGGCAAGAGGGGCAAACTGTCCTCAGGTGGCAGAAAAGCGGAAGGAAGCAAACTCATTTCTGCGAACCCTTTTGAAAGCAGCATGAAACAATTCATCCATAATAATGGAACCTCATGACCCTAATGTACCCTCTCCTGAAGGGCCCCATTTCCCAGCACTGTTACATTGTAGATTCCGTTTCTAGCGCATGAATTTAGGAAGGGATACAACATTGAGCCCATAACACCTGCCTGGTCTATTGGTCTTGAAGAAAGAGGGAGAGAGACAGAACAGAGTAGTTCCAGGCAAGCCCCAGTCCTGTGGTCTGAAGTAGTTGCTAGAGACTAAAGCCCTACAGCCTGGGTTCTATCAGCCACGGCCCAGCCACTCACCAAGTGTGTGGTACCATTTGTTAGTGTTGTATGCTGTTGAAACTGTGGCTAACCAATACAGATATGGATACCCAGAAATGTGAATCCCCCATTGTCACATGGCTGGCCTAATGTGTCAAAAGCAAAATTATAAATTGGGCATGGTGGCATGTTCCTGTAACCCCAGCACTGAGGAGACAGAGACTGGTAGATCCCTTGAGCTCGTTGGCCAACCAGTATAGTCTCTGGGTGAATGAGATACTTTACCTTTCAAAAGTAGATAGTGCCTGAGGAATGACCCCTGAACGCCACACACACCCACAGACATGCACCCCCCTATACACAAAAGCAAGATTAGAACCCATGCCCCTTTCTCAACCCTGCAGGAGTTACCCCCGGATTTTTTCTCACACATGGGAAGTATACTGTTTGTAGGTCTTGCAGCTTTTGGAAAATATTGCTTGTAAAAAAATCGTTGAGAGAAAACAGATGAAACTTTACATGGCTCCAGGGATTAATAATGTAACAGGGATTGTTCCACTTCTGGTTTGAAGTGAATTTGAACTGGCTGTTCCATCTCCTCTCCTCCTCTCTGACAGCTGTGGCGTTACCCAGGAGGAAGGGTTTAATGGCTTGGGAGCTGCTCCAAATAGCATCTGCAAGAACCAGAGCTAGAATAGCCCTGGAGACCAACAATGGCTAGAGCTGGGCTCTGGCCATTTCCCAGACAAGCAGACAACCCCAACCCTAACCTCAGTACTCCCAAACCCAGGCCAACCCAGGCAAGAAACAAAAGGAGGGTCCTGGAGAGATAAACTGCTCCTCACCTCACCTTCTTCCTCCCTGAAAAGGGAAGAAACAAGCCCATATATGGAACTCTACTTGCTTAGATTCATGAGCGTCAGGTTGTGAAGGGATGGACTTGGAGACAAGGAGTCACACATGAATGCTGTGTTAGCCATTAACACCTCCCTGTAAAGAATGTTACCATCACACTTTCCAGAAGTGACCAAGGATTGACCTGTGCCCCCTTGGACCACAGAGAAAGACTGCAGAACACAGAATGCCAGCAGAATCTTACAAATGACTACATGGTTGCCTGAATCAGCAGACAAACTCCAGAGCTTGAATACTAAAAGACTCTCTTTTCTCTACCTCCAAAACACTGTCTTGCTTGTTTTTCTTTTGGGTCTCAATAACCCAGACTGATCTCAAAGTCTCTAGGTAGTTGAGAATGAGTGTAAACTCCGGATCTTCTTGCCTCTACCTCCCAAGTGCTAGACTAACAGACAGGAGCTACCACACCCCAAAATACTCCAAAATAATGAGCTTAGGCTTCATACAGAGTGTGGATATGAGAGATGGGGGAAAGAAAGTCCCATGCTGGGGCTAGAGAGACAGCACAGATGTTGAAGTGCTTGCCTTGCAAATATGAAGAGCTGAGTTCAATCTCCAGTAGCCACATAAAAATGCTGGGTGAATTGGCATGCCCCTGTAATCCTGGCACTGTAGAGAAGGAAACAGAAAGATCCCTGGGGCTCGCTGGCTAGCCAGTCTAGCCTAATTGGTGAGTTCCAGGTCAATGAGAGATCCTGTCTCAAAAAGAAGTTAATGAGATCTGGGGAGATGACTCAATGGATACAGCATTTGCTATGCATGCTTGATAACCTGAGGTTGGAGCTTCAGAACCCACACAAACCCCAATACAATGGTATGCATCAGTAATTCCAGTGGTACAGAGAGATAGGAAGCACAGATAAAAATCCCTGGAAGCTGTGGGCTGGCTAGCCTGGTATAGGCAGCGGTGAGCAACAAAAGACCCTGCTTCCTTTAAACAAGGTGGAAGGTGAGAATGGATACTGAACGTTCTTCCCTTGCCTCCACACACATGCTGTGGCATGTGTACTCACATAGCACCCACATTCACACACACACAAACATGTCAGGAACACATGTAGCTTGCACACAAAGAAACAATTAATCCCCTGGCATCCACACACACAAGTGAGTACATGTACACTTGTACCCACGCATGTGTACCAACACACACACGAACATGCATTTGCACATGTGCACACACCTATACACATGCAGGTAAAAAGTTCCACACTGCCATATAGATGCTTAGTATTTGAACAAGGGCTGCCTCTGTTCTATATTAGAAATTCAAAGGAGAGGGGAACATATCTTCCTGGTTCCTTGCCGCATGCCTAACTCATGCTACAATGCTAGGTGAATCGGGAGCTACACTATGAATGAATGACTGGATGCAGGAATGCAGAAACTTAGCTGTTCTGGGAGATAGCCCACAGGTGGCATCTTTGCACAGCAGGCTGCCATGGTTTAGCATGTCAGACCTGGGCCTATGGGCCCTTTGGCATCTGGTGAAGGTCCCTCTGTTTCTCCCCATGGCACCATGCCACGCTAAATTTGTTTCAATGAGCAGTCACTGCTGAGCTGGCATCTCTATCATCCAGGCCTCACTTGTGACTGGAAGATCCAGGAGAGACTGAGAACTGTGGCAGCCGGAACAAACAAGTGATCGAACACTCTTGCCCAGACCCCACTCCCAAGCTGCTGGCAAGAGTTGGTGAGCTGGTAGCATCTGCTGGTGTCTGGGACCAAGGCTGCTCACTGTAGTGCCTAGTGCCAAGTGGGCAGCAGAGCAAATTCATCAGGAGAGTCCAGACTGGCAGTAGCCACCAACTGCCTGGAACAGGGCAGAGAGTGTGATAAGTCTGACAGGACATCTGTGATAAGGGGATCACATAGCCTTTATCCTTGCTCACTGCCAGGACAGGTTATCTGAGGGCATTTCTTAAATAGCCTACCAGACCAGTGATTCTGCCTTCCTAGCAGAAGTATACTGCTTCAGTGGGTGGGGGCTTCCTAAGAACAGGTATAGGTAGTAGACTTGGGGGGTGATTCTACAAAACAGAAGTTAGAAAGCTCGGAGACTGAGCCAGGTCAGGGATGAAAGCCAATTTAAGTGTGCTTAGAAGCTGTAGCTATCTGCTTGGAGTCTATATCCATCCTTTTGGGGTGAGCTTCTGAAGGAGAATGGGAAATTGGGGCATTTATACCCCTCACTCTTGTGTCCCATTGCCTGTTGGTTGTCCCTGGTCCACCAACTGCCTCACATATCCAAGTTGTGCCTATGTTAAGCTAAGCAGGTGTTCAGAGTGCTGGAACCAGCTGAGAGATGTGGCCCTTGGATAAGAGACAGTACAGACTAGAGTTGTCCACTCCAGAGTCCTACAATCAAGTAGGTCTACAGAGCATGGGTACAGTGTCAGCACATCTTCCATACAAATGGCCTAGAGCTGGAGGATGGGGATACCAGGAATCTTTCACTTAACTATAGGGATTGAAATATATTTCAAGTCCTCAGCCTCAACTTCCTTGTCAGTCCTTCCAACTTGGAATGATTGTTTTGGGAATCAAATTACAACAGAGAAGAAAATATTTCTTATTGTTTTATTAAAATGAAATCTTTGCACTTTTATTTGTCCACAAAGTTACATTACTTACTCAGAGATGTTCCCAAGAATACAAATTATCAAAAGACCCTGAAGAAAGTGAAGGTAAAATCCAGTTTCAGATGGGAATGTGTCACTGAGTCAACCTGCAGTGTTTCCAGATCTTCCTTCATGTAAACTTGGCCTCATAGAAAAGATTGTTATTACTTCATTCAGAGAACACTTTCCAGACTTGGTGAGCCTAAAGAAGCCTGAATTACCATCTGCCCCTTTGCTCAATGTTCCTCACAAATCTCCCAATAACTTCCCTGCCTCCTGGGTTCACCATCATGTTAGTTAAGGCAATGCTAGGGGCTGTAACTAACCAACTTTCACAGCATGGAGCTTATCATAACCAAAAATTGTTTTATCCTTATGGAACAAGCTGGCACAGTGAACCTAACTGAACACCTCTACACAGTGCTCCAAGAGCTCAAACCGCCATTATGCAGGATTTCCATTTTCAACATGAAATACCTTGATGGTTGTCTCTAATTCCATCCAACTTGGGAGGGGCAAGGATGTGAAAGATTAAATAAAATTTTCAACTTCTGCAGTCTAATAGTATTACATGCCACCATTCAACCCATGTTCCACTGGCTAGAACTCAGTATGGAAGCAGTTAGCTGCAAGAGAAGCTAGGAATGATGGTGTACCCATGAGTATCCAAGAAAAACAGAAATATGAAGAAAATGCTGAAATGACCCAAGAACTGGAAAATAGCATTTGCTTTTGTCCAATGATTGCTGAGAGGCCTGGTGGTCAAGAGAAAGGGAAAACATCAAACTGAAAAGGCTATGGTGAAAAGGCACAAGGACCTCATGTAGCATGGAAATATACTCAAATGATGTCTCAGGGGGATTCCTGAAAACAAACCATATAACTAGAATCAGAGGTCTCAACTCAACACATCTGGGAGAGTCAGGCACCACGAGTACAAGAGCAGAAGTGAGACAGGAAGGTTCTATACCTAGTCAGTCCAGACCAAAACACAATAGATGGGGTACGTATGATGTGCTTGCACCAAGTTAATACTGGTTTTTCAATGTAATTTTTCCAGAGGTCCGAAAGTAGAATTTGTTCCATTCTAGTGGCAAAAGAGAAGACAAAAAGAGAGGGAGATGGAGGAAGGGAGGGAGAAAGGAGAGAAAAGGAGAGGAGAAAAGAGCAGAGTAAAGAAACCCTGAGCTCTGCCTACAAGGGATATTTCTGTGTAAATATTGGTAACATGCTAATTGGATAGTAGCTTGGAGCAAGATCTTTCACATTAGAAGATCTGGGTTTGAGTCAACTCCACCAAGTATTTAAGTCATGTTAATTAGCCGCACTGAACCTCCATTTCTTAGTGTGAAAATGAAGGTACTAATATCATCTCCCTCATAAGGTTTCTCTGATAATTAAATACAATGTAGTCTTTTGAAGCATGTAGTGCAAAAAGCAAATGCTGGGGCTGGGGAGATGGCTCACCGGCTGAAGACACTTGTTTTCAAAAGCCTGTTGGCTCAGGTTCAATCCCTCAGTACCCACGTAAAGCCAGATGCACAGAAAGGCACATGCATCTGGAGTTTCTTTACAGTGGCCATTCTCTGTCTCTCTGTGTCTCTCTCATCTCTATCTCTCCTCATAAATAAATAAAAAATATATTTAAAGTAAATGCTTAAAATGATAGCTATTACTGCAGAAGATAATGGAAACTAATCAAGAGCCAGTCTGAGGCAATGTGCTCATATGATTAGCATTTTAAAATTCACTGAATGATAAAAATGAGACATTAAGTTTAAATTAAGATATATCCACAATAACACCTAGAAAAGACTGAACTACTCATTTCCAGTGACTGTTAATGGTAAAATATTTAATAATATTTATTAAGGGAGTCAATTTGCCAGATTCTCTTTGAAGCTACATATGTGCATATGTGTGTGTGTATTCTTGTCCACAATCCTAGAATACATGTATGACTGTCATCCTCATTTACTAATGAGGAAACTAAGGGTTCAAAAAAAGACTAAATCACTTACCTAAGATCACACAGTTAGTGAGATGCCAAGTTCTGACTTGAGCCCAGTTGTTGTGGCTGATCAGCAATTTGCCACTACCAAAAAATGCCTGTCATTTGCTGAATATTCCAGGAAAATTGCAATATTGGAATGTATTTGTAAGTAGGAATTGTTCTGTTATTAAAGAACTTACAAAGGAGACTAGAAGAAATACATTGCTCATGCAAGCAAATATTTACCTACACCAAAATATTTATGTTCATATATGTGAGTACTGCTTTCCGCAGGGGTGAAGAAAAAGGGTAAATATTTGCTCACTGGAAATAGCTGACAAGTAGTTAGGAAATAAGAATATTTATACTGTACATTGCTTTTGTGCTGTCCAATTGTTTCATCTGGAGTACATGCACTAATTTCCAAATTGGACAAGCAACACGAGAATACTGAAATTGTAAATTCAGGGCTGCTTTGGGGAATACCAAACACAGGACATGAAACCGATTCTGAGCAAGGAAAATTCCAGTTTTCCTAAATGACATTTTCTAAAACTGTGCATTGCTTTTTAAGATGCCCTGATCCTTTCCTGAAGGGATAACCCCTAGGTCAAAAATTAAAGGCTCTATCTTTATGTTCCAAGCCCCATGCTGTGGGTTCTGGCTGCGATGTGAGCTCCCAGGAGCACTTCTGGGCCAACAGTTGGGAGTTGTTGGGAAACAGGTCAAATATTGAATTGGCTGGATAAACGCCCAGACTGGTGGTGACCCCCAGACGGAGCCAAAGACAGGAAAATTTTCAAATAATGTTTTTTTATGTTCCTAGTGGGAATTTTGACAGAAACTATAATAAAATGAGATTCAAATATATAATATGTAAAGTAATACAGAAATATATAATTTATAAAACTGACCTAATATATTGGCCTGGTGGGCCATGTCTTGTGTTTAATCCTGTTGCAGTCAGGTTCACACTGCTGGTAGAAATCACCCGACCAAGAGCAGCTTGTGGGAAAAAAAAGAGGTTTATTTTGGCTTACAGACTTGAGGGGAAGCTCCATGATGGCAGGGGAAATAGATGGCATGAGCAGTGGGTGGACATCACCACTTGGCCAACGTAAGGTGAACCATAGCAACAGGAGAGTGTGCCAAACACTGGCAAGGGGAAGCTGGCTATAACACCCATAAGCCTGCCCCCAACAATACTGTTTCCAGGAGGTGTTAATTCCCAAATCCCAAATCGCCATCAGCTGGGAATATAGCATTCAGAATACTTAAGTTTATGGGGGAACACCTGAATCAAACCACCACATTCGACCCCTGACACCCATAAACTGATAACCATACATGATGTAAAATGCGATGCATTCATCCAACTTTAAAAGACTTTATGTTTTTTATCAATCCTTATGATGTTCAAACAATACCCATACTCCAAGGTCTTTTAACTGAGCCATAATACCAAAAATAATCCCCCTCAAAACCATAATGGCACAGAATAAACATTCACACTGCAAAAGATGGCATTGGGCAAAGCAAAGAAATCTTCAACCAATACAAGATTTAAAACAACCAGGGCAAACATCAAACTCTGTAATTCCATGTCCAACAACTCTAGTCAGTGACAAATCTCCAAGAGCGATAATTCTAACCAGCAACAATCTCTGGAGTTCCAATTCCACCCCTCCAGCTAGGCTACTCACAGTCCTGGAAAACTTCATCCAGGGCTGGCAGCTCTCCTTGGCAGCCATCTCATAGTCCCGGCATCTCCACTGGGTCTCCACTGCAACCCACAGCCCATCCTCATGGCCCCATGGGATCTCCATGCAGGCATCCAGCAAACCTGCTTCACACTGCCCATGGGCATTTCCAAAACACAAGAACGCGTTACAAACTCAATGACCCTCTCTTTCCTGCATTTGTTATACTCCATAATACCAGGTAGAGTGCCAATTTGTTAATCCAGGGGGGAATAAATGAGACTTTGTAGAACAGGACACTCCTTCAGCATTTAGGCCCCTTCAAAAAGAGTCTGAATTCTTCCTGTTGCCCCAGTGCAGGTCAGCTGGCCCAGTCTCAAAGGTTGTAAGCTCTCAATTGCAGCTGAACGGGCAGAGTTCACCCAAAGATTTCATTTTTTCTGTGCTATATCCTTCTGCTCACACCAGTTCATTCCTATGCAAAGCAACCTGCACATCTTTTCAGGACACCGGCATAACAAGCTTCTCACACAAACTGCTAGCCCAGTTCAAGTAAAGCTCTTTCTCACCCTCATAAGCCAAACCTCACAGTCAATAGTTCTTACTGCATTCAGGTCTTTCAGCTCTGACCAGAATAGTCCCTTAAGCTGTACTTACAACACTACAAGGTGTCTCTTAGGCCAAGGTTTCAAATCCTTCCCCATTCCTCTTGAAAATCAGCTCCAAAAGTCCAAAGCCACACAGTCAGGTGTCTAGCAACAATCCCACTCTTCGGTACCACTTTACTGTTGCAGTCAGGTTCACATTGCTGGCAGAAATCACCAGACTAAGAGCAGCTTGTAGGAAAAAAAGGGGGGGTTATTTTGGCTTACAGGTTTGAGGGGGAAGCTCCATGATGGCAGGAAAAATGATGGCATGAGCAGAGAGTGGACATCACCCCCTGGCCAACATAAGGTGAACCATAGCAACAGGAGAGTGTGCCAAACACTGGCAAGGGGGAGCTGACTATAACACCCATAAGCCTGCCCCCAACAATACACCACCTCCAGGAGGCATTAGTTCCCAAGTCACCATCAGCTGGGAACCTAGCATTCAGAACACTTAAGTTTATGGAGGACACCTGAATCAAACCAACACAAATTCCTACTGTGGTAGATACTCTTTTGCATCAGTTGAATTGTGTTTAGCTGCAAATAACAGAAAATCTGTATGTAAGTTATGTAAATAACAAAGGATTTATTTTAAATTGTTATTTATTTACTTGCATGTATGGGGGGAAGCATGCCAAAACCTCTTGCCACTGAAAATGAAACACTGGATACCTATACCACTTTTATTTATTTATTTTTATTTTATTATTTATTTATATATTTATTTACTGTTTTTGTTTTTTCAAGGTAGGGTCTAACTCTAGCCCAGGCTGACCTGGAACTCACTATGTACTTTCAGGGTGGTCTCGAACTCATAGTGATCCTCCTACTTCTGCCTCCCAAGTGCTGGGATTAAAGGCATGGGCCACCATGCCCTGCTACTTACACCACTTTTGGGGGCTGACTTTATGTGGATAACTGAGTAAATTGAACCTGGGCCAGCAGGCTTTGTGAGCAAGCACCTTCATGTCACGAAGCCATTCCCCCCGGACCCTCAAAGGATTGATTTCCTCCTGTGATAGGAAGGTTCAACGTGTAGATATGCCCTGGTTGGTAATCCTGTGGTCCACCTCTAATATCCAGGTCCTGTCTATGTTCCTTCTAGCTTTCCCTATGTGTTCTTTCTTTTGCACATGTGACTGTTCATAAGTGTGCGAGTGGATATGCACTTGTGTTCACATGCATGTGGAGGCCAGAGGTCTTCCTTGATTGCCTTCCATTTCATTCCCAGAAGCAGGGTCTCTCATTTGAACCCAGGGCTCACAGATATGGCTAGTCTAGCTAGCCAGATTGTCCTGGGGATCCCCTATAACTGCCTCTAGACCACTGACATTACATGTGGACCTCCATGCCCACCCAGCACTCACTTAGTTGCTGGGGTCCAAACTCAGGTCCTCATGCTTGTGCAGAAAGCCCTTTATCCACTTAGCCATCTCCCTACCTCCACCCTCTATGTTCTTGGTGTCTTATCTTGTCCTTGGCAAGATTGTCTTCTGGTGGCAAGATGGCTGTGATGGCTCTGGAATTTGCAGATAAGACAAAGAGTTTTACCTTTGTGCTTCTCTCTTTGACATCCAAATCTTTCCTAGAAACCTTCCAAAGACTTCCCATGCTATAGCACTGGCCAAATTAAATCGTATGTCCATGTCTAACCCATCACTCCCAAAGGAAACGGGACTACCACAGAGGAATCATCAGTTGTCTACATTGTGAGGCCAGGACTGAAACCTGCTTCCTTTGCAGCATGTGACCTTATGCAGCAAGGGTGAGTCAGAAATCCATGGAGATTTTGCAGGAGTGGAGGAAGAGTTGAAGCAGCCACGAGGAGGCAGACAACAGGATCCACTGCATCCCATTAGAAAGATGAAGGAAGGAGGCTTAGAGAGATTGTGGCCATGCATTTAGTCAATGTTCCAGCTGTGCCTCAGACCCACAGCCTTTTCTGTCCTACCGTGTCTGCCTTAAGTACCTCTAACTGCTGCTGTTTTCATGTTCCCAGAGCATCTGGCTGTGTGGGCACAATTGATGTTTTTCACTGAGCTCTTTTCTCCATTTCCTGTCTAGACAATTGTGAAAGGGTTGCTTATGGAAATTAATTCATTCATAGCCATTGCCCAGCTGCCACTGGCTGCAGGCCTCCCTCCTCCCTCTCTCCAATAATTCTGTTAGAGGTCACATTTACCTGAGTTTGGAGCCCTGCTTGCTCAGCAGGGAACCTCTGGGCCTAGGCAGTGAGAATGAAGAGCCAGGAAAAGGGCTATGGCTCTGTTGCTAGCACCATTTTTGCTGGGATTACCTGGCTTTGTTCCCCCAAGGTATCTCCCTCATGCTTCAATTCTTACTTGGTACTCAGTTTCTCAGCCCAAGGGGAAGATCGCCTGTCATTCAGATCCCTGCCCTCTGGTCCCTGGAAAATACCATCTCTTTTCATTTTAATATGATATCTCTAGCATATCCTCGTTTCTTGAGCCTTCCCTGACTCCTTGTCAAAAATCAGCATGCTTATCCTTTCAGTCCTTTTTGTTTCTAGAGCTTTCCTCCCCTCTCTATTAGGGTCATATCAGTTTATTTTGTATTAGTGTGTTTCCTCATTATATTTGTGACTTTCCTGAGGATAGTCTCCATGTCTGTACTCTGGTTCAACTAGCCCTAGTAACAACAACAATATGCTTAGCATGGTGGTAACTGTCTTACTTGCAAGACCTATATGTGTGAATTTGTATGTGCTTTTGTAATGAGATTTTATTTTATTTATTTGCAAGCAGAGAAAGAGACAGAGAATGGGTGTGCCAGGACCTCTTGTCACTGCATATGAACTCCAGGTGCATGCACCACTTAGTGCATCTGGCTTTGTGTTGGTACTAGAGAATCAAACCCAGGTTTTCAGGCTTTGCAGGCAAGTGTCTTAACCACTGAGCAATCTCTCCAGCCCCCTGTAATAAGATTTTTGAAATATATTTTATTTATTTGTTTGTTTGAGAGAAAGAGGCAGAAAAAGAGACAGAAAGAGAGAGAGAGAGAATGGGCATACCAGGGCCTCCAGTCACTGCAAACGAACTCCAGATGCATGCGCCACCTTGTGTATCTGGCTTATGTGGGTCCTAGAGAGTCTAACCAGGATCCTTTGGCTTTGCAAGCAAGTGCCTTAACCACTAAGCCATCTCTCCAGCCCTGTAATAAGATTTTTATAAGCTTTTGTTTATCAGTTAATGAAGGAGGAAGGTGATTTATTTGTGTTGGTTTATTTTGTTTATGGGTTTCTTTTGCTTGCTTGCTGACTTCATTTTAATGCTAAAGCACTAGGAGAGTACAAAAGAGACACAGGGAAGTGGAGAGGAGGCACCTTGCCAGAGGCTGCTGGCAGCCCAACTAAATACCCTAAATATTCTACCCCTTTTCCCTATCAACAGAACCTTTGTTTTGTTCAGGGTGGCAACATGCCCAGCTAAAATCCATATGTCCCACCTATCTTGTAGCTAAAGCTAGCTACATGCCATTGCTCTGATCATTGAGATACAAGTAGAAGTCAGTATGTTGAGCTTACAGGAAAACTTGTGTGGTAGGATTATGTGATACATAACTTCGATTTCCCTTCAAGAATGAAAAAAAAAAATTGCCACCTCAACTGTTGGGAATGCTCCTAGCAGACATCCTTTGGGTATTAATACTTTTGTGGTTGACTCAGCTAATGAAATCACCTACCTATTTGTTGGGCCCTAAGAGGCCCGGGTGTGAGGCCTAGTGGAACTTCCTGAGCCTGACTAGAGTTTGGCAACCTGTCTTCGGCCTATTACTCCCGCTTAGGAGTGACTCAGCAAAGCCTAAGCCAAAACTGCCTCCGCCCAGCTACTGCTGACGTGGTGAAATACTATTGGCCCTTACACCTTTATCCCATCCTGAGACCCACCCTCTTTCTCAAAGCTATATAAACACCTTCCCACTACAATAAAATGAGTTCCTGCTTCGACAAGACTCCCGACCCAGTGTTTCTCTCCGGTGTCTTAGAGGAGGGGGTCTGGGTCACCGACACCCATCATCCCGCTCAGCCCCAAGAGGAGCCGCTGGACCGGCTCTTTCTTCAGCCCTACCTGCCGGGGTGGGGGGAACCGGCACCTATTAGCCTCCAATGACCTATTCATATAGAGGATAAATACTTGGCCAGCCAAGTTCCAGAGCTCCCAAAAGAGATGGGATGACACCATAGCACAATTTCCCCTTCTGCCCAGTCATGCTTCCTCTCCCCCTCTTTTGTAAACCTTGATCCTAAGAGCATTCCCTAATAAAGCTCCTACACACTATTCTCATGTGAAGATCTGAGTCTTGAGAAATCCAACCTATGACAACTCCCAAAAGAGGAAGACTCATTCGGTTGACATCTTCAACCTTTAGCCTCCTCCTCTTTCTACCTGGCACACAGATGGTAGTTGTACCACAGTGAACACAATGACCACAGTGCCAAATGCATAAGGATAAAAGCCACCCAGTCAGGAGAGCTAAATGAGAGCAAAAAGGAGCGTCTGTTCTGTGCTGTGTCATCATGGAACCACAGAACATTCCTGGACTGGCCCACTACCTCTGAATTTCTTGGTCCGTGGAAAATAAGAACAAATCACCATCTGGCTAAGCGACTGTTATGTGCAGCAAAATACATTTCTACTTGAGTACAGTGCTGATGTCTTGTAAACAAAAGATATTCAGGGCTGGAGAGATGGCTTAGCGGTTAAGGCATTTGCCTGCAAAGCCAAAGGACCTTAGTTCGATTCCCCTGGACCCACGTAAGCCAGATGCACAAGGTGTCACATGCATCTGGCATTCGTTTGCAGTGGCTATAGGCCCTGGCGCACCCATTCTCTCTGTCTCTCTCTATCTCTCTCTCTTTCAAATAAATAAATAATAAGTAAAATAAAGATATCCTTTCACTTAGCAGTCAATATATAGTCAATGTGATCCTGCTATTATTTTGAGGTCTGTGTTAAGCAATGGAGAAATTACACTAAACAAGATAGACAAGGTCACTGCTTTCATAGTACTCAGATTCCTGAGATGAAGAGATGTGGATGGGGCAAGATATCCTGCTTAGGGTTTAGTAAGGTTGTAATTGAAAGCCGTGCAGCAAGTGTTCTAAGTGACTTTGTGAAAGATAGATCGGCTGTTGTGAAGGTGGTTAGAAAATGGCCAGAGTAACAGTGCAGAGGTCATTGAAGAGGCATATGAGAAGACATAGAGGCTTGAAATAAGATGGAAACATTGGCAATAGAGAATTTAATGTATTTAATGCCAGAAAGACTGATTTGTGAACCCATGTAGAGAGTGGGGAGCAAAATCAAGGATGAATTTAGGTATTTACATTTAGCATATGGCAGAAAATGAGGCTATTTGTCAAGATGGCAGAAACATATAAGTGTTAAGAGGAATACCTATGTAATGAGGTCAATCGAGAGATCTATTGTTTGGTGACTGGAGAGATGGCTCAGTGAGTAAAGTGCTGGCTGTGCAAGCATGAGGACCTGAGCTTAGATCCGCAACACCTGTGGGAATGAACTATGGGAAAGAACTGTGGGAAAGCTTCTTCTGGACATTACAAATAACTTTTCTGAGAATATTTCTGTGGGCTGCTTTATCTGCTAAATTCCTGTCTTGTAATTTGCCCTGAACTTAATCTTACAACCATGTAATCGGCCTGCTTGGAACAATGTAACCAGATTTACCATGCCTTAGATTGCCTTTGCCCTGAACAGCACAGATGACCAATATTGACAAGGAATGTTAGATATGCTGGCCTGATCTTAAGCTATGCCCTTTGCTTTATCTCCCCAATGACCTGGTTGTACTACTGCCCTAGAACTGTGGGGTGTGCGTGTGTGTTATGCTGACCACCATTGAAAATAGTGGCTGTTAAAAGTAATGAACTACCCACAAGAATGTTGAAAGCAACAAGTGGGTTTAGAGTGATAGCATCTTGTAAATAGTGTATGGTGTGGATTTTGGGTCAGCAGAGTTCAACCAGTACTGATCCTAAATCCTTTCCTTTGAGCAAATGTTTAAAGAATTTTTGGAGTCAAAGTTTCTTGCCCCTCACTCATGTAATGTTGATTCCTTGCTCAAATCACTCACATGTTGCTATTCTTGCAATTCAGTAAAAACACCAGATTAGTGCCTGTCAGAAGAAGCAGCAGCCACAAGAACACCAGAAAGAGTGGCAGCAGCAGAAGCAGTGGGTTCACTCTTGCTTTAAAGAGTTAGTTTCCTTTGTTCAGGTTTTGCTCCAAGAAGCAGCAGGCCCAATACAATGGGCAGTGTCTTCATTTTAGGGCACCACTGCAATTGGGTCAGCACCTATGTAAAAACTGCACATTGAGACATGCGCCCGTTATCCTAATGCTGTGAAAGTAAACACAGGAGAATTCCTAGGGCTTTCTGGCTAGCTTGTCTAGTTAAGTCAATGGACTCTTGGTTCAGGGAGAGACTTCGTGTCAAGGAATAGGGTGGAAAGTGATTGAGGAAGAATTGCCCAACATCAACCTCTAACCTCCACACACATGGGTACACATGAGCATGCACACTGACTCACACATGTGCATCCATGCATGCATACACACTATAAAAATACTTTATTAAGTTTGGCATGTCTACTAGAAAATAAAGAAGAGACATTAACTAATATAGAGGCTGTGGAAATGTGCCTCTTAGTGCTCTTGCCTCAAGAAGAAAAAGTGGCCAGCTTCTATACTTTGCACTGAGGCTACATTGGCCAATGAGTGCTCCTAGGTCCTAGCTGAGTGAAATGGGGATGCTACAGTAGGTTCACTCTTGTGTGATGTGGTGAGACCTCTAGTGAGCACCTTTGGTTCAAGGACTCCCTGGGACATAGATAGATATTTTCTTGAACTGTGCTACATGTTGAGACTCTTCTGACCCACATCTCCTTCTTACCTGCCTCCTTCCATGACATACATCAAGCTCCTATTGCAGTCTTGGGGCTCTTCCTGCTGGTTATAATGTGTAGGTGTTTCTCTCCCTACAGGAAATCTCCTGCACGTCTAATTCAGTCTGCTTCTTGGAGGATCCACTAGAAGGTAGATAGATGAGCCTGAGACTAAGGAGAGAGCTCTGGGTTGGAGTTACAATGTGAAATACAGATGTCTCCATATGAAAAATAATGAGCCCAAGAAATGTTAGTATAGCTGAAGAACAATACAGGGGCCTAAACTTTAAGGTTTTCTTCATAAAAGTAGGGAACAAAGAAGAATATTTGGGACCAGAAGGCAGAGAATGAAAGTTATTTATCATTTTAAATGTAGAATCGATTCATTATATAACATGATGCAGATTGTTATGGCATTTTATACATGTTTAACATATAGCCTCATATTCATTCTCCTTACCCCCTTGTCTTCCCTTTCCTGGTCCCTTTCCTCTTGTGTATATATACCATACTTAATTTATGCATTCATCTGCTGATGGGCAACTAGGCTTGTTCCATGTCTTGGCTACTGTTACTGTGAACAGGGCAACAGTGAACATAAGTGCACAGGTATCTCTGTGGAATGTTGTCTTACGTCTCTAATTTTAGGATTTTGAGGGCCTTCTATGTTCATTTTCATAGTGGCTGCAACAAATGACCTCTCTATCAGCACTATTTAAAGGTTCTCCTTTTCCTCTACATCCTGAGAGTGTTTGCTGTTTCTTTTCTTGATCATGGCATTCTAACTAGAGGGAAATGAAATCTCAGTGCAGTTTTGATTCCCAGTTCCCTCATAGCTAAGGATGGTGAACATGGTTTTCATATATTTATTGTACATCTCTTTGAAACTGGTTTGTTCAATGTACAATTCATTCACCCATTTTTGATTAGATGATTCATTTTTTGTTGTCTAATTTTTAAAAATAATTAATTAATTTATATTTGAGAGAGAGAGAGAAAGAGGCAGACAGAGAGAGAGAGAATGGGCACGCCAGGGCCTCCAGCTACTGAAAAGCACTCCAGATACATGCACCCTCTTGTGCATCTTGGTTACATGGGTCCTGGGGAATCAAACTGGAGTCCTTAGGCTTCGCAGGCAAACGCCTTAACTGCTAAGCCATTTCCCTAGCCCTGGTGTTTAATTTTTTAAAATACAGTCTAGGTGTTAACCCCCTGGTAAACATAGAACTGGCAAAGATTTTTCTCTCATTCTATAGGCTGTCTCTTTACAATGGTACTGATTTGCCTTGCTATGCAGAAGTATTTTTGCATGTGCATGTGCAGTATGTTTGATGTTGTGGATACATGTTTGTGTGCAAATGCAAACACTCCAAAGACGTGTACATGTGGAGGCCAGAGAAGAATGTCATGTGTCCATGTTGCTCATCTGTATTTTCTTGAGATGTAGTCTTTCTCTGAACTTGAAACTGAGGTCTTCACAAGCCCCAATAGTTCTGTCATCTCTGCTCTCCACATAACTGGGTTTACAGGCTTATGTGGACACAGCCAGCTATTTATGTGGATGCTGGGGAATTGAACTCATATAGTCACAGGCCTTTTCAGGCCCTCATGCTTTCATGGCAAGCACCCTTAACCACTAAACCATCTGCCCAGTGCCAGAAGTATTTTTAAAAAGTAAGGTGGAAGCCAGGCGTGGTGGCGCATGCCTTTAATCCCAGCACTCTGGAGGCAGAGGTAGGAGGATCACAGAGAGTTCAAGGCTACCCTGAGACTACATAGTTAATTCCAGGTCAGCCTGGACCAGAGTGAGACCCTACCTTGCAAAACCAAAAAAAAAAAAAAAAAAAAAAAAAAAACAAGAAAGAAAGAAAAGAAAAGAAAAGAAAAGAAAAGAAAAGAAAAGAAAAGAAAAGAAAAGAAAAGAAAGCAAGGTGGGACCAAAAGGGTCAAGTGCTTCTGCAAGAACCAGCAAGATGAAGCCTAGGCAGTGTCCACTGAACTTGGTCACCGACACATGGAAATAAGATTGGTTAAAATGTAGTCATCTGGTGTTGAAAACAAAAGTATCCATGTTGTTATTTCCACTTTCTCAACAAAGAAGCACATGAAGACATACATTTGCAAGTAAGGAGTGGAGGAAATAAATGGGTTTACAGAAAGAGAAGATACTGAAATCGCTTTATGAGAAGGCTGATAGTGAGAACACTTTACCATATGGATCCATGCCTTTTGGGGGTTTGTGGTCATGTGTTTGAAATGAATCAGCCAGTGCATTTGAATGAAGATCCAAAAGAGAAAATTTGACTTCATAATCAGAGTACATGAGACAACACCAAGACCCAGAGGATAAAGAGTCACCCAAGTTTGGAGCTCTCATTCTTTTTCCATCTGTCTTCATCACAGACCTTATGGCAACTCTGGTACCCTAGTAGTTCAAGGTTGGCACTGCCAATAAATAATTGTTGTGTGGTGGTACTGTGGGCATGACTATGCCTCTCAGGGACACATGGCTTCTCACACTCTGCCAACCTCCACAATAGTTGGCTAATGGTGGCCTTTCACCAAGATGTTCCCATATATAGCCAAGGCTTATTCTGGGCATTTCTAGAAACACCTGTATGGAACATTGTGTTCGTACAACCTTCCTGCTAAGAATAATGCACTTGTACAACTTACATATTGTAATCATTATTTGTATGCATTGGCTTTGCTGAGTCATGATATTTGGTCAAACATTATTCTGGATATTTTATGTGGATGTTTTTGGATGACATTAACATTTGAATTGGTGGATTCTGAGCAAAGCAGATTTCTCTCCCTGACATGGGTGGGCCTCATCCAATGAGTCAAAGGCCTTAATAGAACCAAACACTGGCCTCCATCAAGCAACATGGAATTTTGCCAGAACATGAGCTCTCCTATGGGTTTTAAGCTTGCCAACTCTGTAGATTTCGGGATGCATCGTTAGTTGTACAAGCCAATTCCTAAAAATAAATTGGTCTCTCTGTCTCTATTTCTCTTTCTGTGTCTCTGCCCCCTTGCCACTCTGTTCTCTATCTTTCTCTTTTCACATGCACATAGATACGTATGCAGCCCCCACACACATACTTCTTAATTCTGTTTCTATGGAGAATTCTGAATAACTCAGATATAAAGTCTAATGAGACTTCATTTGCCCTCACAGATTGTGGAAGCCTGTCACATTTTTTTTTAATATCAAGAACCCAGAACATTGTCAAACAAAAGGAGTCCAGTGAATGTTTGTTGTGTAAATGAGCAGAAAGACTGATGAATACACATAAAGAAAGAAGGTGAAAGGAGAAACAAGAAGTAAGGAAGGGAAGAAATGAGGGAGAAAGAAAGACGAAGAAGAAAGTGAATGAGGAACAGCTGGACAAATAAGTAAATCAATAATGGATAACACTTTAGTGATTAAGAGCTTGAATTCAGATGATTTGTTCCATTCCATTCCCAATTTTGTCAATTATGCTCTTTGTAATCTTAAGAATTTCTTTATATGTGGAATAGGAATTGAATCAGTAACTTTCTTGTTGCTAGGACAAAATTCCTAACCAGAAGCAGCCTAAAGAAGGAAAGGTGGTTATTTCAGCTTACAGTTTCAAGGGGACGTTTCATCACAGCAGGAAAAGCATTAACACCTTCACATCAGCAGGGAGGAATGTAGAGTGTGCAAGAGTATCAAGCAGGGCTACACTATATTGCCCCAGGCCTGCCCCCAGAGACACACCTTCAAGCAATGCTCCATAAACTTCCCAAACAGTGCCACCAACTGGCTATTGAGTATTCAAACACATGAGTCTATAGGGGACATTTCACATTCAAGCCAACATAAGAATAATAAGTAACAATGTTTGGGGATAGGAATGTAGCTCAGGGGTAGAGTGCATGCCTAGCATACATGAGGTCCTAGGTTCTATTTCTAGCACTGCAATATATATGCAAAATTTCTCACATACCAAATATATCAGTAGCTTGTGGTAATAAAGTTCTTTGCAATAAGATGTCCCTCAAAAGCTAATGCCATCTTAAATTGCATTCATACACATGCTGTACTCTGATCAAAGATGGAATGGCCCCAACATACTCTGTGACATTGAGACTGCGTTGGAGTACACATTGTGTGCTCTTGATATTCCAAATATTGACATTCCAAAAACTGCCACTGATATTCCAAAAACTATAAAGTACTCTGTACCTCCAGGGCATTTTTATTATCATCATTATTTTTCCTCAATCTCTGAGCCCAGCCTTTTTCCTTGCTCTTAATTTGGTTGACCTTCCTGAAATTTCTGGGTCTTTTTGCTGCCTACCTTCCTGCTAAAGAAGCTAGACTTTTTGGACCACATCTAGTCCACCTGACTTTGTACCAATAAAAAAATTGAAGTCTATTGTTTTATAGGCCTAGTAAATATAAGGCATTGCCTGTGTCTGAGAGAATCTGTTTCCTTTTCCCATCTCATTTTGCTTTCCTTGATATTAGTATCTCAGGCAGTCATCTCACTCTTGGATGAGTGGTGTACTGACCTTCTGTTGCCCGCAGAGTCCTCTGGATATGATTTTATTTCTGATTCAGCTCCCTTCTCTCAAGCCATACCTCATCACAGAGCACTCATAGGTATATTCAGCCAGCTTTGTCTTCTTGTTCCATTTCCTGATTGAGAATCAGGCCAGCTATCTTAGTATCAATGCATGGCTATAGCAAATTTTCTGATGGTGAGTAATGTATAAAGAAAAAAATGTTTGGCCCATGCACCTGGTAGCATGGAAGATGTTTGGCAAGGGCCCCCTTGGCTGTGGCACAACATGGCAGAGAAGTAGAAAGGAAAATGGCCACATGAGCAAGGGCATGTATGGGAACAAGGAAGCATTCTTTTATAACCTTATTTGCTTTTGGGGGTGTATGTATGTGAGTGCAGGCAGGCATGTGTCACCATGTGCATGTGGAGGACAGGGGACTCTTTGTAGGTGTTGGTCTTCACTTTCCACGTTGTTTGAGGCAAGGTTTCTCTTTCTTCATCTTTTATTCAACAGGCTAGGTGGTCTATGAGCTTCTGAGAAATTCTTCCATCTCTGCCTCCCATCTTGCAGTTGGCATGTTGGGGTTATAGAAACCTGTTACCACTACCTGCCTTTACATTGTGTCTGGGATCCAAACTTAGATTCTTGGTGTGGCAAGTACTCTATCTACTAAACAATCTCCTCAGCCTCAATAATACATTTTAAAATATATTTTATTTACTTATTTGAGAGAGAGAGAAGTAGCGAGAAAGAGGCAGACAGAGAATGAGTGAGTATGGGTGCATCAGGTCCTCCTGCCATTGCAAACAAACTCCAGACACATGTACCACTTAGTTCATCTGGCTTTACGTGGGTACTGGGGAATTGGACCCAGGTAGTCGGCTTTGTATGAACGTGCTTGTAACCACTGATCCATCTCTCTAGCCCTCTCAATGATCCATTTTATAATATTTTTATTAGTTATGTATATAGTGTGTATACAGCCATGATGGTACCATCATTAGCCTTCTCCCTGTCCTCCCCCCAAGGGTAGTGTGGGTCTTGCCTTATGTGGGTAGTCGTCAGTTATGCAGGAGAGGCAATGACTCTGTGTATAATGACCCAACTCATGGCTCTAACAATCTTTCTGCTCCCTCTTCCACAAATTTCCCTGAACCATGTTGGGTTCATTTTAGGTCTATTTCAGTGACAAGGTTTTGTGAATCTCAGTGTCTCTGGGTATCTTCTTTTGAGATCTCCATTAATCCTCTCCAAGGTTATCATCCCCGTTGCCTAACATCTCTTTATGCAACTGTTACCCCAGGGGTATTATATTGGAGACCAGGCTGCCATTACATGTACCTTTGGGGGGTACACTGAAACCTTTTTGCAAACCAACACACCAGCAGAACTGATAACTTTCCTTCTGCCAAGCTGCTCTGGGTTAAAGGATGCAATTCATTTGCTATGACTCCTTGGATGAAGAAAATCATATGTGCTGAATTCTTGGCTTTCATGGAAATACACTGGGGACACTGGATGCCACTTCCAAAACTCAGCTGTGGTTTTGTGTCAAGACAATTCAATCTAAGAGGCTCTCTGAGGCCACCATGAAAAGGAGCTGCCTCAACAGTCATTGAGATGGGCTAATCATGTCTGGTTTAATCAAATCAGAGAACAGTCCCACTCCAGAGGAAAATAATTATGTCTGTGTATTTATGTAAGTGTCAGCTGCCTTCCTCCTGTCCAAAAAACCTGGGATTTGGATTCAAGTGCTGGGGACAATGAGTACACAGGCATCCTAGAAAAGCAGGGCTATGTCTTCATGCATCCTACAGCCTATAGCAGAGTTCAATAAATAGCTCTCATCACCTCACAACCTGATTCTCAGCCATTGATCTTGTTCTACTGATAGAAGAATGAGACCTGCCACAGAAATGGCTCTCCGTAGGACAGGATCTGACAGGGTTCTCAAATTCGAGCTTTCTGCTATACTTCTATAGAATAATGTGTTCTGATTTTCATTCCGGGTCATGAGAGAGATATGACATTGGCATGCCTCCCTGACCTAGAAAGTCAATGTGGCCTTGGACAAGAAGAAAGAAGCCAGGATAGGATGTCATCCCAGTTCCTGTTCTGAGGGCTTCTGAACAGAGAGCAGCACCAGATGAGGCCGCCATTTTGGCTTTCTGTATTGGCAAACAACACCAACACATTTTTCTACTTAGAAGGTTAGTGTTGGAAGGGAGCTCAAAGAGCCATCTAGTTCATCTAGTTCAGTATTGCCCAACACAAACACTCTACAGAGAGGGAAGCTCTCTACATTATATACATCATATATATATATATTTAATAAATAGGAGAAACCTATTTAAAAATCATTCCCATTCATTCCCCTTATCGTTAAAATAAAATATTAGTTCCCATTAAAGACATTTTTTGGGCTAGGGAGATGGCTCAGTAGTCTAACGACTTGGGTTCTATTCCCCAATACCCACATAAGACCAGATGCACAAAGTGGTGCATGCATCTGCAGTTTGTCTGTGGCAGCTGGAAGCCTAGGCATGCCCATTCCATTTCTCTGCCTCTCTATTTCTCTCTGATTCCAAATAAATAAAAATTTTTTGGAGAGAGTCAGAGAGAGAGAGAGAGAATGGGTGTGCCAACAGACTCTCAGCCACTGTGAATGAACTCCAGATGCATGCTCCCCCTTGTGGTCAAGTGTGGCATTGCGCCCTTGTGGTACTTTGCATCTAGCTAAATGTGGGACCTGGAGAATCGAATCGGTGTTCTTAGGCTTATCAGGCAGGCGCCTTAACCACTAAGCAATCTCTCCAGCCCCCAAATAAATAAATTTTTAAAGGCATTACATTTAAAGATGAATTTTATAGTTTTGAGCAGTGAAGGGTTTCCATAGTTTTAAAAAAATGCAAACTGAAAATTTTTCTTGGACCAATACCCAACTGCATGCCAACAGACCTTGGTTCTCATTCAGTCCTCATTGTTTTCTCTGGGAAAAGAGGAAAAGGAAGCCCCAGATCACAGAATTGAAACCAAACCTTGGCCTTTTGGCTACCAGTCCCAGGAGCTTCTGGTTCTCCTGGGCACATTCACAATGAAAGGCAGGAGTCATGAACCAACATACAAATGACTCAGCAAAGTTCAGTGCTCCACCCAACACATAACGGTCTGTATTTCCCATCTGGGATAATTCATAGTACACAATTTTGGCTTTTAGTCAATACTCTAGTGTCCAATTGTCATCACCACTAGGGAGTAGCAGTTAGGATGTATTCTAGTACAACAGAAAACTCTGCCTAATAGTGGTTTGTGCCTTGAATATGCTGATTGTTTACTTAACAAGCAGCCTGAAAGTGAGCAATTGCAGGGTCCACTCAGCAGCATACCAAAGCCAGCAAAGACCCTGCAACTGCAAGATCCTCAGCCTAACACGTTTATCCTCAAGTTTGCTATGTCATGGTCTCAAGATGGATACTGCAGCCTCAGACATCATCCAATCATGTTAGCATCCAAAGCATGAAACAAGAAAGAAGAAAAAGGCCATGGTTTTTCTTTTTCTTTCGTTCTTTTTTCTTTGTTTTTTCTTTGAAGACCTCAGTTTTATGACAGGAGCTAGTAATTTTCAGTATCCCTCCCTCGTGATTTTCTTACACCTGTTTGCCCAGAACTAGGTCACAGGCACCAGGCAATTGTGAAAGAAAGTGGAATTACTTTAGTTGCCTTACTGTAAGCATGATTTATCCCTGGAGCCTGGACACATTGACAAGGAACAAATGCCTCTGTTACCAAGGTACAAAGAAAATAGCCTTTGTCTCAAGGAGCCATCCTCACCCTTGCCTGACATGAAACTGAGAATGCTTTGCCTGGAACAACTGCCAGGAGCTGACGCCTAGCTTTCTCTCAAAAAGCACAGAGAGGCCCTGTTATCTAGCACCTTCTGAAGCCACAGAAGTCATCTGATTATCAAATATAGTTCCCTTTTGAAGGCCAATTCAGAGTCAAGCCCAGGGCCAGCTCACTCCCTCTAGTTCTGGAATCCACCCTTCAGCTCTCCTCCTGTGCCTGACAGCCTCCAGAAAGGAGGTGTCATGAAAGGCTAAACCTCTGAGTGTCTCTCTACTGGCTTTCAGAATTCCCTTAGCTGCAAACATGGTGCTAGGAGAGAACCCCAGTACCAAGGGAGCTAATGTCAGCAACAGTCTAGCAGGAATGCTTCAAGGTGCAAAGCACTCTGGATGTGAAAGAAATTCTCTCTGCAAAGCCAAGGTGAAGTCTTTCTCTTACATTTTCATGGGGAGCAGAGCTGTTCAGACATTCCTTAGTGAGCCTAGGGCATCAACACCAGAAGTGACTACTCCTTCTGCCTAAGTGGACAGTCACTGGGCCCAGATGCCTCTGAACTCTTTTGCAGGTTATCATGGCACAGCTGCCCTAACCACCAGCCATCCATCTCCTAAGTTGCTGTGTCCAGTGGCTCCAGACAGACGTGAGGCTCTTTGGGAATGTGGAAACTTTTCAAATCACATCCTTTAAAATGCCCATCCTGTCTTTAGGGCTCTGAGAGGGATCTCTATCTCTCACCGAGCCCTCTTAGATAGCAGCAGCATGTCAAAAGCTTAACATTCATAAGTCCATATCTTAGGTGCCTCTGAGGACTGACACTAAGTGTCCTATCTTTGGAGATGATGTCCCTGAGCTTGAATTGCACACTAGCAGAGTAGCTAATGCCACCACACAATTTTCTGTGCTCTGGAGCTCTTGCTATTTGCCCTCCAGGCCTGAGAGCCCCTGTGTGGGGGGTTGTCAGGCAAGCAACTTGTTTGTTTGTCCAGCATTGGGCAAATAGGACCCAATATGGCTCCATCAGTAGACCAAGAAGGAGAGGAAAGCTCTGTTTGGAGCAAAAGCAGGGTTAAAACTGAGAGGGAGACAATGGCAGTCTCTGCTTTCTGCTAGGAGAGCCATTGTGCTGGAGTATGGTCCTGAGTTACGCCACATGTGAAGTCCCGTGGCTGCCTTCGTATTGACAGGGTCTTTGTGGCCAGGGACATTTCCTGTGTTCGATTGAGACAGATCTATCAATAGAACACACTCAGAGAGTTTCATTTGTGCTTCCTCTGCCTCTGTCCAAATGACACGAGTGTCCTTATTACAACCACACACGCAGCTCCTCTCTCCTCAACCAGATGTATTTCGGGCTACAGAAACCCACTATGACTGAGAATCTCTGTCAGAAAGCCAAGAGGATAATTATCTGTCCTCCTTCTGAGTCCTGCCTTTATATCCGGGTAACCCTGCCCTTGTCCCCATTCCTTGCCCCTTTGGTCTATCTATAGGCTTATGTCTTCTTCTGTTATTCTATTTCTTCCTCCCCTTGCTTCTCCTCCTCCTCCTCCTCCTTCTTTCTCTCTCTCTCTCTGAAACACCCTTATCCACATGACATGCTTTGAGGAAGAAGGAACTAAGGGCAGAACTAAGCTGTACTTGCAGCCCCAAGTGTTTAGAATGTGCTGTGGGCAAGAAAGAGGGTGTTGGCATTTGCCTATGCATTGTGATAGGCACCATCTCTGCGTGGAGAAAGCATGAACTGGGGAAGCTGTCAAATTCCATGCTGAGAGTGCAGGATGGGGTCAGTGCCACCTAGCTCCCAGTAGCTCCTGCCTCTAAGCTTCCCCAGAGCTCAGAGTGCCTGGGAGGCAGCACTTCATACTGAGGCATTGCCTTTTCCTCCTGGAGTGCCTGCCATTGAGAACCACCACCATTCACACCATTTCAAGCTATGTGGGAGCCTGGATCCTGTGAGCTCCTGAAGCCAGCTTGTGCCAGCTCAGCTACACGGAACTGGGGTGTGTGCAGGAGTCCAGAGTAGAGTTGAATGAAATTGCTGCTAGCCAGTGGTTCCATGTGTATAAGCTTCCCTTTGCCTCCTTTTTCTCCAGATCTCAAAAAGGATCAAACGTTCTACTTACTTTACTTATATCTTATTAGGATATACTAAGATATTACTCACTAAGAGTCTGGCACTATTTCAAATGCTTCACTTTTTAAAAATTATTCAACAGTCATAGACACCCCTCAATACAGGTCCCATTATTAGCCCCACTTTGCACAGAAAACATGCACAAGTACAAAGTTATATAAGGGCACATGGCTGAAAAGTAGCAGGTGGGATCTGAATTCAGGCTGTCAGGCTCCAAGTTGAGTGCTCATAACAGCTAAGCCATATTCTTGTTTTAATGTATAATTTTATTATTGAGAACTTCTATACTTACAATAAACCATTATATTTCCCTCCCCTGCCCCACTATCCCTTTCACAACTCCACTCTCCATCATATCACCTCCCTTTCTCCATTAGTCTCTCTTTTAATTTGATGTCATCATCTTTTTCTTCTATTATGAGGGTCTTGTGAAGGTATTGCTAGGCATTGCAAGGTCGTGGGTATCGAGGCCAATTTCTGTGTGGACAGTTGCATTGTAAGGAGTTGTATCCTTCCTTTGGCTCTTCCATTCTATCCGCCCCCTCTTCTCCAATGGACCCTGAGCTTGGAGGGTGTGACAGAGGTGTTTCAGTGCTGGACATTCTTCTGTCCCTTCTTCTCAGCACTATGTTGCCTTTTGGATCATCCCAGTGGTCATCACCATCTGAAAAGAGAAGCTTCTCTAACCAGAAGTGAGAGTAGCATTAATATGTGAATATGAACATTAAGTGTAGTGCTTTCAGGGCAGTTTGGTGGGAATAATATATGCATTTAACAAGACAAGAGCAGGCTTTATACTCCTAAGGCGCATGAACTCTCCTGCCCTAGGCGTTTGATTAGGTTTTCAGTACCAGGTATGTATTCCCTCCCATAGAGAGGGCCTTCAGTCCAATTATGGAGCAGTTGGTTTCCCCCAGAGGAGACATGCCACTATTGCACCCATTCAGTCATTTGACCTGGCTGGCCAAAATTGAAGTTTCCAGGGTCGAATGTTTTCACCACTAATGACTTCTGTCTCCCATAGGGCTGCATGCAGTGCAGCTTTTTCTAGATTTCAGTCAGCTGATCTACAGAGGGGAGGTTTTCAACTCAGCTCCAGCTTGATTTCTCAGTGACCTTGCTGTTCAGGCATGTGAAGTCTTCAGCAATAGGGTCTTACCATCTATTTCTCAAGGGAAACCAAGGACCTTGTAAGCCATATTCTTTCATGTTTGGTGTTGCAGTTGGTAGAAATCACCCAACCAAGAGCAGCTTGTGGAAAAAAAGAGGTTTATTTTGGCTTACAGCCATGAGGGGGAAGCTCCATGATGGCAGGGGAAAACAATGGCATGAGCAGAGGGTGGACATCATTCCCTGGCCAACATAAGGTGGACAATAGCAACAGGAGAGTGTGCCAAACACTGGCAAGGGGGAGCTGGTTATAACACCTATAAGCCCACCCCAACAATACACCACCTCCAGGAGGCTTTAATTTCCAGCTGCCGTCAGCTGGGGAACCTAGCATCTAGAACACCTAAGTTTACGGGGGGCACCTGAATCAAACCATCACAATTGGTAAATACATGTGTTTGAAATAGTCTCAAAGTCTGTATCAATCCACTCTTATAAATGAGGTCAGGCAGGCACTCTACTCTAGAAAGATTTGTGGCTCAGTGCCATAGACTCCTGAATGATTTAGGTGAGCAGAAGAAACAGCCTTCAACCAGTGTTAGGCACTAAGTTGGTCACACTATGGCATGTGGAAGCTTGATCCTCAGTGGAGCAGTGTTGGGACTTGAAGCCTTTGAAGGGAACTGATGTCCTTCTCATAAGACTGGGATAAGCCAGGCATTGTGGCGCACACCTTTAATCCCAGCACTTGGGAGGCAGAGAGGTAGGAGGATCGCTGGTGAGTTCGAGGCCACCCAGAGATTACACAGTGAATTCCAGATCAGCCTGAGCTAGAGTGGGACCCTACCTCGAAAAAACACACACATACATACACACACACACACAAAAAAAAAAAAAAACCACTGGGATGGTTCTTGCAGGAATTGATTTGTTCTCATGTCAGCATGCTGTTATAGTGAGTCAGCTCCCTTGCCCCTTCCCTCTGACAGGCACATGTTCCTTCCACAGACTTGTACTTTCCCCCTCTGTTTCTTTGCCATGATGTGATATAGCACAGGGCCCTCACCAGAAACCACGCAGATGCTGGTGCTATGCAGCCTCCACAACTCTGAGCTCAAATAAACCTTATTCATCTATGAATTGTTCAGTATTTTGTTGTACCAACAGAATGTAGTCTAACACAATGCATAATTAGTCCAACTTGCTCACCCTTTGGGTGAGATAACTCTAAGCTGTTCTTTATCTCCCTCAGGACCCTGTGGGACACCAACTAACCTCTTCGCAGGCATTGTATTTGGGAGTCTGAAGAGAACTCAGAGACCCAGAGCGATTCATCCCTAAAGCAAATGGAAACCTCCTGTATTTAAAAGATTTGCTTAAGTCTTTCAATTGGTTAATGTCATGTAGCATTTTCCTCCATTTGGAACATTCTCTCCTGGGAGGAGAAAGGAAGCTGAAGAGACTTAGAAAGTTAACAAGCCTGGGAAAAATGTTACATGACCTTGCCCTAAGGCTATCTAAAGGGAAAACAATGGCTTAGAGAAGAGACTCTGACCAGCTGAGTTTCATACAGGTTGTGCAGAGTGCTCTAGAAATGCAGCTTCTATGAGTTGTTTCCTGTGCTTGGAAGGGCTTTGCAGTGATGCAACTGCCTCTAAGTTACCCATGCTCATGTAAGTAACCCCAATAAATTCATTGGTTAATCAAACTGGTTTTGGTGCAATCATACTTTGGTCTGTCATGGGAACCCTATCTGGGGTGAATAGATGTGTTTGTGTTTCGCCAGTGAAAAAATTTCTCATGAGAGTTAGACTAGATCTCACAACAAACGAAACAACACTTCTGCTCTTTACTAACTTCCTACTATGACTTTTCTTTTTAATGCCTCATTTGATTCTCACAGCCACCCTGGGAAGATGGCTCCATTATCCTCTCCTACAGACAGGCGAGCAGAAATCCCACAGGTTGAGAATTTATTCAAGGTCACATGGCAAGTGAATGCTGGTGCAAGATCAAAACCTGGGTTCCATCATGTTCAAAGCCCATTTCACACAAGGAGAGATGAGTCTCCTGGATGCCCTGACAAGCACCATGACATAGGATCGATCCAAAGATATGAATCCTAGAAGTCCTAAAGAGAGGAATGATGATCTTATTACTTTCCTGGGAACTTGGTTCTAGTCTACTTACTACCCAACAGCCAGGAAAAAGCAAAGCATCCAAGGTCAGGAGGAGGAATTGGAGGATGAAGAGCGGCAGGAGGAGACAGAACCAGAAGCACAAAGCTAAGAGAGAATAATAGGGCAAAGTGCTGACATACATAATCCACCTAATATGTTTACATAACTAAGAATTCTGCAGCAGTTCATGGCACAAACATAAGTGTTACTTCTTATGCTGCAGTGTAAACTTCATACGAATTCCCTTTCCAACCAGGAAGTGAAGGCACAGGATATAAAGATGGTTTTTATAAGTCCCAAGAACTGCTAAGGGATGGTGTTAGGACTCCAGAGTCTCTTCACTCCTGAATTCATGTATTTGTCCACTGTGCTGATGAAGAAAATACAAAGAAAGGACTAGTCAAAGAGTCTATACAATCTAAGAGGCAATTACAAGGACTAAAGCAGGCTGCCAGGACCTGGGAGGGCAAAAAGCACAGGTGTGATAAGTTTCCTGGGGACAAAGGCTTCAGTATATTACAAAGGAGAGATCCAAGGGAAGAGGTGGTTTTAAGTTTCGGAGAGAGAAGAAAATTAATAGAATTACGTGGAGTTGGAAATGAAGAGAGGGAGGGGTGGAGGGAAGAATGGAGCGGGGTGGAGAAGAAGAGAGAGGGAAAGAGAAAAATAGAGAGATTGAGAACACACAAATGAGTTACTGGGAAGAAGGCTTCATGGACTTGACCAACCCCACAGGAAGCTGTGGAGTTAGCATGTTGCTTTGGGGCTGGAGAGATGGCTTTTTGGTTAAGGCGCCTGCCTCCTAAGCCTAAGAACGCCGGTTCCAATTTCCAGCGGTCCCAATCTCCAGGTCCCACGTTTAGCCAGATGCAAAGTGAAGCAAGGGCGCAATGCCTCACTTGACCACAAGGGGGCGCACGCGTGTAGATTTCAATCACAGCAGCTGAGAGGCTGCTGGCCTGCCCATCTCTGTCTTCCTCTCCCTCTCTCTCTCTGTCTCTCTCTGTGTCTCTCTCCAAAAAAAAAAAAAAAAGAATGTTGCTTGGAGATGGATGGAGCTGGTGAAGTCTTTGTCATCCTGTATAAATTACCCCTTGCATGTGGGTAGCTGCAGGAGGGAGCAAGGTAATATCTTTTGCTAAGGCCACTATGGCATTCCCAGCAACCGTGATAGCAGATCTAAATGGCTTGTCACTGTGTCTAGCAAAATGAATATGTTAAGTGTGTCTGTGTCTGAGTGTGAGTATGTGGCATGTGTATGTATGATAGCTGCCCTTCCACTTGGAAGTGGGTTCCTGTGCTGAATTTCCATTTGAACATTGACACTCCAACTTCACTACTGTTGCCAGTCTGAGAAGGATATGTGCAACAGAGGAATTTTGAACAGTAAGACTTCCCACAGAGAAATCACCAGACCGAGCCCATAGCCATCCGCTGGTAACTCATAGGGCAGGACTCTTGAGTGGCAAATTAAGAGTAAATGGCATAAGGAAGCCGAATATAGCTATGAGGATACAGGAACACACCTCATCAGAGAGATAATCAGTAACCAGGAAACTCAGAGGGCAGAGAGAACACACACACACAAAACAGAGAAAGAGAGAGAAACATGGGGAGAGTTTCAAACATGGTAAGGAAAACAAACAAGTCATACAGGATCAAAAAAGACAGATGGCTAGAAAGATGGCTTAGCGGTTAAAGCACTTGCCTGCAAAGCCAAAGGACCCAGGTTTGATTCCCCAGGACCCATGTAAGCCAGATGCATAAGGCGGTACATGTGTCTAGAGTTCATTTGCCGTGGCTGGAGGCCCTGGTGCATCCATTCTCATTCTCTCTCTCTCTCTCTCTCTCTCTCTCTCTCTCTCTCTCTCTTGCAAATAAAAATCAAAAGAGAAGCCTTTAAAAAAGACAGACAAATGCACACACAAAGAATCAATCCTGACATAGAGACGGACAGAATCAGCCAGATAAACAGAGAATGCAAAAAGAGGCACAAACAAGCAGAGACAGATGGATTGAGACACAAAAACAAATACAAAAATGCAGAGTGAGAAAAGACAGGCAGAGAAAAGAAGCCCATTGGAAGGAAGCAAGACAGAGAGACGGACAAGGTGAGAGCCAGAGGGAGGTAGAGAGGCAGAGAGAGAGGTGGAGGGAGAAGTGGTGCAGCGAGGCTGAAGGATACATGAGGATTCCTCAGAAGTCCTCGCTCGAAACCAAGAAAGAATTTCTTCAGAAATGATCTGTTTCTTTACCATGAACTCAGTCAGAAACTGTATGAACTTGGTCCATAGAGGGATAACAGGTCCCACCTACCTCTCAAGTCCTGGAGGCAGAGATAGAAACTGATGGGTGGGGGAGGCTGCTCTGGTGAAGCCTCCTTGGAAAGCTGGGTTGCATTGATTCCATCATAGGGAGCCCGACTGAGTTCATTCTCTCCAGTCTCCTCCCAGAGTCCCTTCCCATGCAATCTCCCCAGCCCACCTCTACAGCCCTGAGCCTTCCTGGACCACTCACCTGAATATAAAATGTGCTCGTGCAACACTTGACTGACCTGCTAGGAATATCAAAGTCAATGAAACCTTGGGCCAGCCTGGCAGGCTAAAGGAAATAGCAGATTTGAAGACCTCTCTGGCAGTCCTGATCAGAAAAGACAACCACCATTCTGGCAGATAGACTGGAGGACTAAAGGGAACTGCAAGGAAACAAGATGGAGAGAGAAAACCAGCAGGCCAAACCAGATGAGAGCAGGTGACAGCAACATGCTGAGAAGCCAGGCTAGCAGCTGAAGCCCAACAAGAGACCTTAGGACACAAGTGGGGATAAGGGAAGGGGAAAGTCCCACATAGACAGTCGCCACCAGCAAGTGCAGTATCACTGTGAGGGAGACATACTAGAGAAACTTACTGTAGCCCTTACGAAGCAAGGGAGGAAGTTCCACTGTTGTGTGAGCACACATAGGCTAAGCTGGACAAGCCAGGCTCAGCAGATGGAATGAATGAGGTTGTGGACCTTGGGCCATTGTTGAATTCTTCCTGGGAGAAGAGGCTCTGTTAGCCTCGGCCTGCCAGGGAGAGGAGTTAAAGATGGGTGCAGTGGATGCTTCTTATTCCACAATGAACGGAGTCTGCACCATCCACAGTCACACCCAGACACTCTTTCCAATGCTCTCGGCTTATATTAGCCCTCTTTGTCTCTCTTTTGCCAGCGTGTTTTGTCTGGGTCCAATCTAAGCTTCCTGTCTCCCAATGGATGAACAGTTCTGCCCAGTTATGCATATAAATGCAAGATACACTCTGCCGAAATCATACATGGCATCATATTTTGAATGCCCCAAGGACAATCAGTACTTAACAAAACTGAGTGTTGAATTCCTTAAAGCCCTTCTTATTTACCTTTTGTTTTAAGCTTTATCTTGGTGTGCTGCTGTAATTTCCTAAAATTGATGGATTCCTTAGATATCTTCAAAACCAGCGAGTCTAAAATGTTAATGCGCATATGAATCACTTGGGAATCTCATTAAAGTTCAGATGTTTACTGAACAATGGTGGGGCAGAAAGAGTGTATGAGCCAGAGGATGGGGAAGAGTGCTTTGGAACACTGTCTTCCAGATATAGCTTGCACTTATGGCCTCAAATTGACTGTCCTTACTTTTTTTTAATTTTTTTTATTATTTTTTTATTTATTTTTGGAGAGAGAGACAGAGAGAGATAGACAGAGAGGGAGAGGGAGACAGAGATGGGCGCGCCAGCAGTCTCTCAGCTGCTATGAACAGAATCCAGATGCGTGCGCCCCCTTGTGGTCAAGTGTGGCATTGTGTTCTTGCCTCATTTTGCATCTGGCTAAACGTGGGACCTGGAGATTGGAACCAGCATTCTTAGGCTTAGGAGGCAGGCGCCTTAACCGCTAAGCCATCTCTCCAGCCCGACTGTCCTTACTTTTACAAGACCTGCACAGTATTGAGGCCATCAATAGTCTATGGTCAGTTAGGAAAAAAGACAAAGAAGTAGATGAAGGACTGTTTTGAAAGAAAAGGTTCAGCAGAAGGAGAGGGGGAGGGGGGATGAGAGAAGGTAACCATAGGGCATTATGATCCAAAGACATTATATACATGTGTGAAAACTGTCAATAAAAAAGTTTTGTTTTTTAATATTTTATTTTTATTTATTTATATGAGAAAGAGAGAGAAAGAATGAGAATGGGCACACCAGGGCCTCCAGCCACTGCAGACAAACTCCAGATGCATGCACCACCTTGTACATCTGGCTTACGTGGGTACTGGGGAATCGAACCTGTGTCCTTAGGCTTCGCAGGCAAGTGCCTTAACCACTAAGCCATCTCTCCAGCACCCAATTTTTTGGCTCTTTTCAGTTTATTTCATGAAGTTTCACTAGTCCAAGTTAAAAGTGGACCCCAAGTGGTTACATTATACAAGCTGCGAGGTTTTTAAACCTGTGACAAGGGACAGAAGGGACATTGTACTCATTGCAAGGAAATCCTCACTTATGCTTCAGAGAGCCACAAGCACATAAAAGCCATGAACCTTCAGCTGATCATCCTTAGCCAGTCCAATATTTATTTAAGAACTGACATATGTTCTTGCACAGGTCACCCTGTAGCTGAATTCTTTCTCCATATTCTGGATGCTCAATTATAGTTCCACTGCAGACAAATTTCTTCTTCAATGCCTTCACTAGTTTCTTTTATTGTAATCATCAGCAATCTCTGGGACAGTAGTCAGGGTCTTCCTACTGTTCCTCTTTTGCGTTCTTATATAGATATAATCTTCAGTGCCAGCAGGAACCAGGTCATCACCCTTACTTGCATCAGCAAAGGGGTCAAAAGAGTGGAGGTTCTGGATATTGGACATAAGATAGGATTCTTATGCGGGCAGAGGGTGGAGAGTTGGGGAGCAAGGGGGCTCGACAGGAGTCAGCTGAGTCCTTATGGCAGCTCACTGACTGGGGAGGAGGGGCAGTCACTTAAGCTCCCATTAGTCTTTGTCCAGAAGAGAGGCTACACCCATCAAAATTTCTCTTCATTAACAATTCTTGTCCTCTTTAACTTATGTTAATCTCACTTTCCATTGGAGAGTCTGTTTTTCTTTTTCAGAAGGCAGTGAAAACCAAGGACAACCAAAATCTATCAACGGAAGAAAAGATAGCTGTCTCCGTATAATGAGATGAACCACCCCCTGCACATCAGCCAGGGCCCAGGTGAAACCACAGAGGAATTGGTGGGATGATCAAAGGTGTTACTTCTAGGGCTGGAGAGATGGCTTAGCGGTTAAGACTCCTGCCTCCCAAGCCTAAGAATGCTGGTTCCAATCTCCCGCAGTTCCAATCTCCAGGTCCCACAGTTAGCTAGATGCAAAGGGGCACGATGCTGCACTTGACCACAAAGGGGCACACACATCTGGATTTTGTTCTCAGCAGATAAGAGGCTGCTGGAGTGCCCATCTCTGTCTTCCTGTCCCTTTCTCTCTGTCTCTCTCCCCCCCCAAAAAAAGTGTTACTTCTAGGACAAGCCTCACAACCTGTGCCTGGATAATAGCGATAGACCCTGAGGATACTCAAAACCTACCAAATCAAAAATCCAGAAGTTGCTGAGAACTCAACATGAAAGTACACTTAAATTACACCCACAGAGGCTGGGGAATTTTTCAGAAGGGGGGGCAGAAAGATTGTAAGAGCCACAGGGTAGGAGGGAATATCCAGATGCATTGCCCTCCCCTCCACACAATAACTTACTGCTGATTTCATAATTCATAACCCCACGGTGAATACTAGCAATCCCACTGAGGAGGGCCCTTAGTGTAATGGGAGCAGGGAGGAGGGAAATGATGGTACCAACAGATGGTGAGTCCACACAAAGTTTCTACTTAATAAAACAAGAGTTTTCACAGATATATTCCCCTTTATATTGCCTACGTTCTATTTTCTCCTCCCATTGCTCCTTCTTTTCCCCTTCTAAATAGCTTTATTTCTACTTTCATGTCATATATATATAATCACAAATGAGAGAAAACATGAAAAAAATAGTAGATGCTTGCCCAAGAGGTTTAGGAAGGGTATGGAATTTGGATTTTTAACTTGTTTCTGGCTGCTACAGATCCAATCAGTAAATTTGGAGTAATAAGAGCCTGGCCTACTACAGTCAATTGTGAAATGTGCCTGAGAATGCCAAGGTTTATCCATGTACAACAATCTCCTATGTTCACAAATGCAGCGATTGTCTGAGGATAGGTGAGAAGAGTGCTTGACATTCATCTCAAGGAAGCAGTATAGAGTAATGGACAGAAGTACATTTGGAGCCAAACAGTGTTGATCTCTAATTTTTTCTTCACCGTGTACAAACGACTTGAGTTTGTTTAAAGTCACTTGGCTTTGAGGCCTGCAGATGTCTCATTTGCAATTTGGGGATATGAGACGGTGCCAGATTGTTGGAGAGAATCCAAAGGAAGGAAGATACAGGTGAGTTTGGCTGAGTCCATGATTCTTTTCTGACCCCTTCCACTTTCACTTTCTTTTAAACACCAGTTCTTAATATTGGAATCATGGTTTTAGCTATTACTCCTATTCTGACTTCAATGTGCTACATTTAAAATGCTGTGATCTCCATGTGAACAATGTCCTGTCCTGATGATATCAGCTGCATTATAAACTTGTCATCAAGTTCTTCAATGGAGCATCTTGAATTCAACTGTTGCCCACTAAGTACAAATTCAATGGATGGAAAACATATACAAGTGTGCTGATACCCACACTAACTCCTCTGAAGCATGCTTCTTGGGGTAGAGCTTCTCTTGACCTTCCTGAATCCATCATTCATCCTAAACAGAGGGAGGAAAAAGATAATGGGCAAAGTGCAGATGAGTAGCAAATTTTTCAGGGAGGGTAATCATGTAGAGAATCTGAGCTAGATCTCAAAAAAAAATGGCGACCCCCATACTCAGCTATTTTAATGAGTCATAGGCCAATATACAATTCTTCCGTCATGGCAGAAATGAGAGAGTGTCAATTCTCCCCACACTCATGTGGAATAATAACTGGGTTGCTTAGGCCACCTAACAGCAAGTATAAGTCATGGGGCTGCCACTGTACAGAAGAGGCTGGAGGCTGGCATCCATATTGCTTGTTTTTAATGGAGAGTTTCTAACTAAACTTATTACTAGCTGGCTTCTGATAAAGATCCACCAGGAGAATGATGAAAATTTCTCTTGCTCCCATGGGTACCCTGGAACCATGTGTTTCAGTCCATACTCTTTAACAGGAAGTTGTGCTTTAGGGCCAGGCCTACTATGAGATCTGTCCATATTAAGGACATAAAGCAACTCTTTCAAGCAGCAACAGAGACACTATTCAAATACAAGTTCCATGAAAACCTTACTGGACACACTAAGGACACACTAATTTGTTCCTGAAATGAAGCTCTTGCTCTCTCAAAATATATGTGACTTTGGAATGAGGATTCAAGGTGATGTGTATCACTTTACCAAGCTCACCTTTTTTGCTTTTTATTACTAATTGTTATGGAATTTCATTTACTCTCTTTGATTTCATGTAATTACCCTGGCATTACAGGTAAGAGCAGACTTTGATCATACAGAAGACTAGCATCCTTTCTTTAGCTGTTTTAAGCTTGTTCCTTCCCCTTCTCTGCCCAAGGAGGGATCCTCAGCTTTCACAGCTATCAGAAAGCAGGTAGGCTTGGCTCATTTCCAGCTTTCTAAATCCAAACATTAACAGACTTATGTTTATAATTCAAACACACAGAAAGTTGAATCTCCTCCATATCTTGAGGGTATGCCACGAGAAAAATATCCCTAAGTAGGAGTGACAATGTGAGAGAACAGAGGTATTGGATTAATGAGAACCAAAACACTCAAGGCAAAATGAAGCTTGAGGACAGCATAAGCTCATAACTGTCCAGCACAGACCCACAAGTAGACCACCTGCCCATGCCTTCTCCTACATGCACCCAACCCAAACTCATGGGTAGACAGATCACTTACACTGGGCAGGAGCAAGGTCAACTAGGACACACAACACACATCCCAGGTATGCGCTCCCCCTGCACCCAAACCAGTTGCACATATAGAATGTCTTCCCACACATACTCAGAGCAATTGTCCATTCATGCCAGCCCAGAGCAAAGCTGACCAAGCCACTCAACACCATGGAGCAGCTGTTGCTGCAGTCTCAGCCAGACAAAGGGATTATTATCTCCAGATAGGAAAACCCCAACACTGAACAAAGAACACAAGAAACAAGGCAAGATATTCTGACCAAGAATGCCTAGTCCCATAGGTGGAGACTGCAATGAGAAATATTTAGAGGAAACTGGAGATAAAGAAGCCCAAATGCAATTATACATATACAACAAACTTAAAGAGGACACAAATGCCTGAATGAATTCCAAGACCGCACAAATAACCAATTAAATGCAATGAGAAAGTCAAACCAAGAAAGGAAACTAGAAATCAATAAAGAGGTAGAGATGCTGAAGAAAAACCTAATGGAAATCAAAAATAAAATAACTCAATTAAAAAGCTCCCTGGTAAGGCATAACAACAGAATAGATCATGTGGCAATCAGAATATCAGGACTTGAGGACAAAGCAGAACAAATAGATAGGGAGGCAAAAATCAATGTCAAATTCAAAAAATATATGAATGTAACATAAAAGAAATGTGGGACACCTTAAAAAGACTAAATGTTTGAAATATGGGAATACATGAATGGGAACTATAATAGGTCAAGGGCATAGAAAATATCTTCAATAAGATATCAGAAGAAAATTTGCAAGCCTCACAAAACAGAAGCCCATCCAGGTTCAGGAGGCATACAGAATGGCAAATAGGACAAAAGGAAGGCTGATGTCACATTATAGTTCATACATCAAACCGAAAACAAAAGAGAGAGTACTGAAAGCTACAAGAGAGAAACAGCTTGTCACTTATAAAGGTAAGACCATCAGAATAGTGTCTCATTTTTCAGTGGATACTCTAACAGCCAGAAGGGCTTGGAATGGAATATTTCAAATATTGTAAACCATGGGCTGTCAACACAAGCTCCTATACCCAACATAATTATCCCTCATAATAGAAGGAGAAAGAAAAACTCCATGATGAAAGCTGGCTATATGAATACATGAGTACTAAGCAGGTTCTACAGAGAATACTGGATGAAACACTTCCCTCTGAAGAGAAAAATACACATATTCAAGAGGATACAAGAGGGAAAAATCAATGATCAAAATAGGACAGTGTTCAAAGCAAATGAAAATCAAAAAACACCAACTCCACAAAATCATCCACATGCCAGGGATTAACTATTGCCTTTCAATAATAACTCTGAATGTCAGTGGATTCAACTTCCCAATCAAAAGACACAGGTTAGCAATCTAGATCAAAAACAGGATCCATCCATTTGCTGTCTTCAACAAACCCATCTTACCATTGAAGAGGGACACCACCTAAGGGTGAAAGGATGGAAAAAGATATTCTAAGTAAATGGAAACAGGAAACAAACAGGTGTGGTTATAGTAATATATGATGAAATTGAATTTAAAGCAAAACTAATCAAAAAAGATAAATAAGGCTACTTTATACACATCAAGGGAACAAATTATAAAGAACATATAACAATTCTAATTTTATAAGAGAAAATCTACTAGACATTAAGTCATATGTAAATCACAACACAATAATAGTGTGTGGCTTGAATACCCCACTACTGTCAATAGACAGATCATCTAAACAGAAAATAGAGAAATAACAAAGCTAAATAATACAACACTTAAAATGGACCTAACAGACATATACAAAACATTCCATTCAGAATACACATTCTTCTCAGTAAATCATGGATCCTTCTCTAAAATATTTCATATAGTAGGACAAAAATCAAGTCTTTATCAATTATAGTATACTAAATTAATTATATTATATCTGACCACAATGGAATAATGCTAGAAATAAACAAGAGAAACAACAGAAAACACAAACTCCTGGAGATTGAACAACACACTACTGAACAATGAATGGGTCATTGAAGAAATCAAGAAGAAAATTTAAAAAATCCTAGAACTGAGTGAGAATGAAAGCACAACATACCAAAAATTAAGTAACACAATTAAGAGGGACTTTTATAGCTCTGAATGTCTATATCACAAATATAGCTACCAAATAAGTAACTTAATGATCCATCAGAAGGCTTCAGAAAAACAAGAAAAATCAAAACCCAAAAAGTAACAGACCAAAAGAAATAATCAAGATCAGGCCAGAAATTAATGAATTAGAAATAAAATAATTTTAAAATTGATTAAATAAAGATCTCGCTCTTCAAAACACATAAAAGTAACTGATAAACCCCTTGCCAAAATTAGCCAAAATTTGCCAAAAGAGAGATGATCCAAACCTACAAGTTTAGAGATGAAAAGAAAGATATTACAACAGAACCAATGAAGTTGAGAGAATCCTAAGGACATATTTCAAAACCCTTTAGTCCACCAAATTGGAAATTTTGGAAGAAAAGGATGGATTTCTTGAAATATAGGATCTACCAAAGTTAAGAACAGAAGAGATAAGCTAAATAGAACTATAATATCTAATGAGATTGCAGCAACAATTATAAACCTTCCAACTAAAAATAAAATCCAGGTCCAGACAGATTCACTGCTGAACTATACCAAGCCATTATAGAAGAACTACAACTACTGAAAGGATGGGAATGTTCCCTAACTCCTTAGATGGGTACAAACTCATTGAGCCACTTTGGAGATAAGTATGGAGGTTCCTCAAATATCTAAACTTAATCTACCAGTTGACAAAGCTATACTCCTGGGCATATACTCTGAAGATTCTATTCTTTACTATACAGATACATGCTCAGCCATGTTTGTTTCCGCTCTAGTCACAATAGCTGGAAAATGAAATCAACCTAGATACCCATCATCTGTTGAATGCACAATGAAGATGTGGTACATATACCTAATAGAAATCTACTTATCCATAAGAAATAATTAAATTATGAAATTTTCAGGAAAATGAATAGATCAGGGAAAATTATTATAAGTGAGATTACATAGTCCCAGGAAGTCAAATGCCATATGTTTTTTTCTCATATGTAGAGTCTAACATAGAATAGTTTGATTTGTTTATAAGTTGTAGTAAGCATCAGTGGTACTGATGAGGAAGCTAGAGTGAGGCTTGGAGAGAGAAGCAGGGAAGGAGGAGAGAAGAGGCTACTTGACAGGTAAGTACAGGGACAGAATCCAGGGAATGGAAAGGTCTGGAGGGACTAGGGTAAGGGACAGAGGACAGAGGGATACACAAAACTAATGACGGCATAAATCAATATCATAATAACCTTCCTCTTGGTTAGTGAATTAAAACATATGACTATCTTAATAAGAAAGAGAGAGAGAGACAGAGAGAGAGAAAGAGAGAGAGAATTTGTGCAGAAGCACCATATAGTGGTAGAGAAAACTTTCTCCTAAAACCATAGGCTGTTGCTGGAAAATCCCAGTGCCAAAATCGAATTACACCACAGAGTGAAGCCAATGAAGTTCCCGAAACAATGTAGGCCATTTTCAGAGCATTTGATTACTACCCAATCTAAATGGTAAGACCCTATTTCTGATGACCCCAAAAGGTATGGTCACGGGACATTGAGAGATTATGCTGGAACTGAGGTGGAAGTCAGCTCCCTGGTGGCTATCTCTCATAGTACTTGAATGTGCTATGCGAGCTGCTGGGGGATAATGGTCACCAACAGTATGAACAGGCAATGGATCCTGCAAACTACAAAATCAACCATCCAGGCAAAATGAGGAATAGTGGCACACAGACTATGGGGATAATCAACTGAGGTTATGCCTGTCAAAAAGTCTTCTAAATATTTATGTTTCTACCCTTTGATCCATGCTGCTCTAACTCTTGGTTAGAGAATATGCTTTTTGCAGAAGAAGAGAACACCAGGGAGACCCAAGACCCATAGTATGACAAGAAAAGAAAGCCTACTGTCTAGCACGAGATGAGTCATCTCTATCATATCTGCCAGAGCTCAGGACCCATCACAGAAGAAGTGGCAGACTAAATAAAAATGCACCTCTCACTCCTACCCTGAGAACCTCATCCACAGAGATGTCAGTAGACACTGAGGAGATGAAAACTCATCAAAACAGAAAATGAAAGGTTTCTGAGAGCTCAACATTAAAGGAGAATTATAACATACCCTCCAAGACTCAGAGAACATTGTGTAAGAGGGGGTGGAAAGAATGTAAGAGCCAATGGGTGGAAAGGTATATTCTCAGGCATTCCCCCCCCACAGGAACTGAGTGGTACATTCATAACCTCACCCTGAATACCAATAGCTCTACTGGGGAAAGTCCTCAATGGAATGGGAATGGGAGTGAGGGAACATAAGAGTGTAACCTGATTTTTTAAATAAATATATATATTTTATTTATATTATTCTGATTTTACATTCATAGTATTGGTTCCATTGTCCTCCTCCCCTTCCTCCCGCTTTCAAAGGGGTCCTCATCATTGGGGAATGTGGATCGTGCATTGTGAGTTTGCTCAAGAGTTCTGGTGGATAGGCCCCAGTCTCTGTGCATAATGCCCCAACTTGTGACTCTAACAATCTTTCCGCCCCTCTTCCATGAGTTTCCCTGAGCCACATTGGGGTCATTTTAGTTCTGCTTCCTTGATGAGGTTTTGGGAGCCTCTGTGTCTCTGGATATCTGGCTTAGTTGGAGTTGGATGTTCTCTGTGTTTATCTCCTTCAGCCTTTTTCTGGTGTTGTGATCACCTTGAGCGCTGTATTCTTGCCCTTCCCCTGCGTTGTTCTATGGTTTCAGCTGGTGAGGTGTGGTTAGCTGATCCTCCCTTCAGGTTCATTGTCCACCTGAAAAGAGACAAGCAAATTCTCCAACGGAGAGAGAAGTTAGTACTAGATAGAAGGGATGACCATATATGTTTTGGAGGGAATTTTATATGCGTTGGCTCTCTTCTAGCCCACATTTGGTGGCCTCTAGATCTTGGAGACTGAGCTCATTTTTTGTACATAGCTTTGACTTATTTCCCAGTTCCAGCAATGAGTTCCATTACACTGAATGGATTTATTAACCAAATCAAGAGCAGTTGGTTACCCACCATGGCTGTTTGCCACTATTGCACTTGTATGAGCATTACGTCAGATTGTTTCCTGCTGGGTATCTTAGACTGCAAGTTGTTTGGACCAATGTCAGACATTTTCCCCCAGTTGCTGGTATAGCACCCTCTGGTACTAGACTAGCTAACTGTCTGGGGACTGACTTTCTTCCATATTCTGGCCAGGTCTCTCTCTGTGTTTGGTCTCACACACGTATGCTGTCTTCGACAGTAGGGTCTTACCATTAACCTTTGGTGGGTCACCAAGTACTCTGACCGAAGTCTGTCTTTTTTGGGGAACCTTGTAGGTGTTTCAGATCAACAGCTCATTGTGGAAGTTAACCCCCTGCTGGCACTGGGAGTTATAAGTCTGCACCTAGGAAGGTGAGGGAGGAAAAAGATATATAATGTAAAAGAGAAAGTGAGTATAGAGAGGAGAGGGAGAGAGAGAGAAGAGAAAGAGAAGCAGGACAAGACCTGATTTGGATATGACCAATATGTTCATACACTGAAGTTCCCAATTAACCAAAATGAAGAAAAAAACCTAAGCAATAAAAAAAAAAATCAATCAACCCAGTCCTAACATGGGGCAGGAAACTGAACAGAGTTCTCAAAGGAAGAAATATGTACAGCCAATAAACATCTAAAAATGCTCAATGTCTTAAGCCATCATGGAAATGCAAATTAAGACTACTTTGAAATTCCATCCCACTCCAGTCAGAATGGCTGTCATCAAAAAAATCATAAGACAGCTGGACATGGTGGCATATGCCTTTAATCCCAGCAATCATGAGGCATACGTAGGATAATTGCTGTGAGTTCGAGGCCTCCCATTTGACCCAGCTAGTCCACTGCTGGGCACATACCCTAAAGGTTCTACACTTTAATATAGCAATCCTTGCTCAGCCATGTTTGTTGCTGCTCTAATCACAATATCCAGGGAATGGAATTGGTTCAGATGCTCATCAACTAATGAGTAGTAGATAATGAAGACGTGGTACTTATAGACAATGGAGTTCTATGCAGTAACAATGAAAAATGAAGCTATGAAATTTGCAGGAAAATGGCTGGATCTAGAAAAACTTAAACTAAGTGTGATAAACCAGGCTCAGAAAGACAAACACTGCATGGTCTCTCTCATATGTGGATCATAACTAAGACTAGATTCATTTGCTTGTAAATTATAGTACAACCTCAGTAACGCTGTTCAGGAAGCTAGAATGATGCTTGTAAAGAGAAGTAGGGAGGGAATAGACGAGGAAATAATAGGCATGCAAGTGGAGGAACAGAATATAGAGGATAAAAAAGTCTAGGACGGAATGGGGAAGGAGAGGATACGTAAAGGAAAAGGGAAGGATGCATAAAACTAGAGATGGGCTGGATAGATGGCTTAGTGGTTAAACGCTTGCCTGTGAAGCCTGAGGACCCCAGTTCAAGGCTCCATTCCTCAGGACCCACGTAAGCCAGATGCACAAGGGGGCGCATGCATCTGGAGTGCGTTTGCAATGGCTGGAGGCCATGGCGTGCGCATTCTCTCACTTTCTCTCTACCTGTCTATTTCTGTATCTCTCTCTCAAATAAATAAATAAAAAATGTTTAAAAAAAACTAAAGATGGTATGAATAAGAAACCTACTTGTTCATTAACTAATTGAAACACATAAATCTCCTAAAAGGAGGGAGGGAGGGAAAGAAAGCAGAAGGGATTGGGCAGAAGTACCCTGCTGCAGTGGAGAAAGCTTTACCCTAAAACCAAGGCTGTCGCTAGTCAATCCCAGTGCCAGAAATGGGCCACCTCCCCACAAGTGAGCTGTTGGTCAGAGTGGCCCGTGAGGCCTCCAAAATAACACAGACCATTGTTAAAGTGCCTGGTTGCCCTTGAAAATTAGATGGTCAGCCTTATTGCTAATGTCCCCACAGACTGTCGATGCAAGACATTGAGAGATCAAGCTGGAACTGAGATAAAACACTACGTGAGGTGGAGGATGAAAGTCATCAACAGTATGAACAAACAGTGGACCCTGCAAGCTACACAATCAACCAGTCTACTCACTGGTGCAACAGTGCTACATAAGTTATGGAGGTAATGAACTGCTGTCTGATTGGATATGAGGCATGCTAGAGAATTCATGCCTGATACTGAGAACCAAGTCAAAAGCCTACGGTTAGGTAAGTCATACCCCCTGTGGAGAAGTTTCCACTACTCTTTGGCTAAATGGAGAGATTATGCTCATCAAAAATCCTTAAAAATATACATGTTTATCCCCTTTGGTAAATGCTGCTCTCACTCTTGGTTAAGGAACCTGGTTTTTTTTCTTTTCTTTTCTTTCTTTCTTTTTTTTTTTTTTTTTTTACAGATGGTGATGAATACCAGGGAACCTCCAAAACCATCAAAATTATCAGGGAAAGCCAAGCATTGGGTGAGTCATCTCTATCACACCTGCCAGGGCCCAGAGAACATTACAGAGGAACTGGTGGATTAAGTGTTAGGGCTGCTCTCACTGCTAGCCAGTGCACCTCCTCCATGGAGATGGTGGTAGATACTGAGTCCCAAAACACAACAAGCATAAAAAAATAAGAAGCTACAGAGAGCTCAGCTTTAAAGGCGGTTTCTAACATACTATCCAAGGCTCAGTGAACATTGCAGAAGAGGGGCAGGAAGAATGTAAGAGCCACAAGATGAGCAGGTGTATAGTGAAGAATTGTCTTCCCAAGAACCAACTGGTGCAACCATGAATCCACAGTGAATTTCAATGTCCCCGTGAGTAGAACCCTCAGTGGAATGGTGGTGGGGGAGAGGGGATGTTAGAGGATACCCTGATGGGAATAGGGCCAATCTTCAGTATGTTCACATCTTAAAGTTGCCAATCGAATTAGCTTTAGAAAGGGAAAAATTAAGCTTGGGGATTTCTAGAGCCACCAGACTCCTGCAGGCTATAAACAAGGGAATTGACGTGGGCACATCTTTTTTTTTTCTTGTTTTAATGATGTGATTGGATAGTAGTTTCTGAAAACATCATTCATATAAAAAGCTGTACAGGGGCTGGAGAGATGGCTTGGTGGTTAAGGTGCCTGCCTGCCAATCCTAAGAACACCTGTTCCAATCTCCAGGTCCCACATTTAGCCAGCCACAAAAAGTGACACAAGGACGCAGTGCCACACTTGACCACAAGGGGGCGCACACGTCTGGTATTCTTTCACAGTGGCTAAGAGGCTGCTGGCTCACCCATTCTCTCTCTCTCTCTCTGTCTCTCTCTCTCTCTCTTTCTCAAAAAAAAAAAAAAGCTGTACAGGGCTGGAGAGATGGCTTAGCGGTTAAGGCACCTGCCTGCTAAGCCTAAGAATCCGGTTCCAATCTCCAGGTCCCACGTTTAGCCAGATGCAAAGTGATGCAAGGGCGCAATGCCGCACTTGACCACAAGGGGGTGCACGCATCTGGATTTTGTTCACAGCAGCTGAGAGACTGCTGGCTCGACCATCTCTATCTGCCCTCCTCTCCCTCTCCCTCTCCCTCTCCCTCTCTCTCTCTCTCTCTGTGTGTCTCTCCAAAAAAAAAAAAAGCTGTACAGTCGATGTACTTAAAGAAAGTTCAAGAATTTCAGGGGGTTGGACAGATAGCTCAATGGGAAAAATGGCAGTCTGTGCAAGCATGAGGACTTGAGTTCAGATCCCTAGTGGCCATGTAAAGCTGAGCATAGCAGTGCATGCAAGCAATCCTAGTGCTTGAGGGGCAGAGGCAGGAGGATCCCTGTGGCACCCTGGCTAACTAGTGTAGCTAACTCAGTGAGTTCTAGGTTCAGTAAGACCCCTGTTCTTAAGGAATACACTAGAAAATGAAGAAGAGTTGCCTGATGTCAGCTTCTGGCCTCCACATGCATGTACATACACACCTGCACAGCCATGTGCATTTACACACATATGAACATACATACACACCACACATGCATTCAAAGAAGTGAAAATTTACCTTAGTATTTCATCCTCTATTACCACCTGTAGTGGACAGTGACGTATCCTGCCCCCTCCCTCTGAATCACGCCTCACAGTTCTTCGTGACTCTCACACTGACTTTGTGATGGGCCATGTTGACTAGCTGTAGCTGGTAGGACACTAGCAAGCATGACTCAAGCAGAAGCTTAGGAATAGCATGCATAATTCTGCTTGTATCCTTGTACATTGACTCCTGAACACTCCCTCTCAGAGCCACGTTGCGCTACTGAAAGAAGCCCAAGCCACGTGGGGTAGACCCAGAGATCTTATCACCACCCCAACTGAGCCAACAGCAGAAAACCAGCATATGATGGAGCCATCTTAGAAGTGCCCCCCGCCTCCGCCAGCCAGCCCACTGAGCCACCTTAGCAGACACAGGAAGGAGCAGAGACAAGCCTTCTGCTTCAAGCTTTACTTAAATTTCAGAAACATGAGTAAACAAATGATTGGTGTTGTTTGGAGCCACAAATGTTTAAGGTGTTTGGTTACACATAAATAGATAACCGGGACCCCCCTCATTCATGCTCAGAGGAATCTGTTCCTACAATTAGGTTTGACAGAATTCCTAATGGGAGATCTCTATGCTGATGTGTGGTGTTTCTTTTTTTTTGGGGGGGGGGGTTCAACTCAGTGCCTTCAATCTTGGAGAAGAACTGCTAAATAGCTTTCAAATTCCATCTTTGCTCTAATAATGAATGGTTTGGCTCTCTGTGTCTTTGTGAACATCAGTTTATTTTCCTTCTCAAAATAAATACATTTTTGCATAGATAAATAATGGCTGGTGAGGTGGAAAGAGCTGATTTAGGGGAAGGGTCCATAGTTTGCTTGCTTATCAGGTGCTTATGGGGTTTGAATGCATCAAGGTCCCAAACCTAAAGGTTAATGTTTTGACACTGAAAATCCATCAGTCAGAGGATGAGGACAAGGGGACAGTTTGCATTAATTATTAGTCTGACTCTTAATTTGAATCAATGAAAATGCCAGAATGACAGAGGTGTTTGGGTTGAATAACAATTAGCAAGTCTGACATGGACCTGAACAAAGAGATGTAGGAGAGAAGCAGAGTGTAAGCAGAGGAGGCAGGGCTGCAGATAGAGGAGCAGGAAAAGCAAGAGGATGGACACATCCCCCGAGGCAGCTGAGAGAAGAGAGGCCCCAGCTCCAGACAGCACAGGGCCAGAGCCTTGGAAGGATTCAGTCTCCAGGGTATCCTTAGCACTGCTGAATTTTCAAAGCGGCCAGCTGTTGCCCTGTCCAAAATGGGCCAAGCTGTAAATGCATGCTTATATCAAGAGCCAGCCTCATCTACTGACCCCGGTAGATCCTTGGATTTTAGATATCAGCCATCTCAATGAGCCAGTTTAGTCTGCAGATGGGTGATGTGAAGCTCAGACACTAGAGGGTGTTTGAGGGGAACATCCAGGTCTTCTAACTCCACCCCACCTGAGTTGGCCTTGCCCCAGACCCAATGATTAAGAAGCTTTGTGTAGGGCTGGAGACATAGCTTAGCAGTTAAGGTGCTTGCCTGCAAAGCCCAACAACCCGAGTTCAATTCCCCAGTACCCATGTAAAGCCAGATATGATACGTACAGTGGTGTATGTGTCCGGAGTTCGTTTGCAGTAGCTGGAGGCCTTGACATGCCCATACTTTCTGTTTCTCTTCTCTCTTTCTCTGCTTGTAAATAAATAAATAAATAATATTTGTTTTAAAAGAAGAAGATTAATTATCCTGGTATATTTATTCTCTTGCTCGTGGGGGCAGGGTACCACCAGTACAGTACATCTCTGGTGGGAAAGAGGACAGGACAATTTGAGAGATGATGATTGGTCACATGGATAAGACAGGACTCACAATAACTGGAAGAAGCAGCTAGATAGTTGTTGGGATTTGTAGGAACTAGAGGTTTCGCTCCGAAAGCAAATCCATAAGTCCACTAGAAAGTCACTGCTTTGGATTAAGCATGTATATCTTTCTATGGTCTTTCAGAAAAGTGTAAGTGTCCCTGAAAGAGGTAATATGAAAGTAACTCATTCAACTTTTAATGTGAATTAGTGTAATCAACCCTTCTTTTACTCATTTAGCACACACATAAATGGGTTATCTCTTTGCTCTAGACCCAGGACCTCAGAATGAAGTCTATGTCTGGAAGAACTTGTCACAAATACATGGCGGCTCTGTCCTTTGTTGCTCGGGTCCACACACTGGATAAGGAAACTTCATTTTAAACCAATTCGTCTCTTCATAGCATTGTCTCCAGGTAGAGAAATTCACTCCTTTTCCAAAATACATAGAAAGAGAGGGTGATGCTAGAATGTGGGCCTACTTTTGTTTGTTTCCTAAGCCTAAGCATTTTCCAGAACCTACTACAGTGGTCCAAGACCTCACTAAAATGTGTCTCAGATGTGAATGAGGAAAATAGATGCAGAAGGTCAAGGTGAAGGGATGGAGAAAGAGCATCAGGCCTTATTGGTGTATATTATAGACCAAGGGAAGACTGGGATAAATAACATGGACAAATAATAGGAAACTGTATGTTACATTATGGCTGAAGCCATGAACTTGAAAGGAATATGCCCAGCAAAGTAAGCAATACAGGCAGGAAGGGGCCAGTTCTCCAAGGGGGCTGCTAATAAACTCTGAATTTTGTCCTGGGATTAAGCCAAGCTTTGGGCCAGTGTGAAACATCAGAACCTTTGCAAAGTGAGAGTTTTAAAATCCAGGACTCCTAGAGCTCAGTGCTCAGGAACACAGGCCCTGGGATCAGACCCTTGTTCACATGACCAAAAAGCATTGCATCATGTTCTCTTTCTCGCTGGATGCAAGGGGAGCACCTATGCCTTATTGATCTCTTCTGTTGGTATGGGAATCTCTGGCATACAGTAGAAACTTTGGGGAGACCGATTATTGTTCCCCAAAATATATCCACCCTTTTCTCCTGGACACATGCCACCCAGATAGAGATGACATTCTCAGCTGCCTTTGAGGTTAGATGTGCTCATATATTTGGTGTGCCCTAGTGCAAGGAAAGTGGAAGGTGTGCCTCTGTATTTGCCTCACTTGCTTTAGTAATTGCTTGCCCTGAAATTTTGCTTGCCTCTTTTACCTTACCACAAGCTCCAACACAATGGGAACCCCCAGCTTGGCTTTGACTTTACAGAGGCCATAAGAGATTACAGAACACAAAGGTACAGGATCCTGGATTCTTGAAGATCTACATGGAGTGAAGCTTCCTTACAAATCCAGCTCACTAACTGTTGTAATTACTGTCTCCTTAGTGGGACAAAACACCCAATCAAAAGCAGCTTATGGGAGGCAAGGATTTATTTCAGGCTTATGATTTGAGGGGAAGTTTCATCATGGCATTCAAACTCATGGCAGAGAAGGAAGCTGTGCCATACCTGAGTGGAAGTAGTCTCCATACTGGGCTTGGAACTGGGCTGATAAAGCTCAAAGTCCACCTCCAGAGACATACCTCCTCCAGCAAGGCACCACCTCTCAAATTGCCATCAGCTGGAAAGCAAGCATTCAAAAGACACGAGGCTATCTATGGTGGCCATCTGGTCCAAACCACTGCACTGACTTTAGGATTGACACATGAAAAATAAATGATATATGTGTGGTGAGCGACTGCACTAGTTGAGCTTTTTGTTACAGTAATTTGGCCTTTACCCTAATGTGATGCTCAATAAATATCAATTGAAAGAATGAAATATTTGCTACTGGAAATGTTACTAGAATCTTGTTTCATTTATCTAGCATGACTATACCCTCCGTGTGGGGACGCTGTCTCTTTCTACTGTCCCCAAGGCATCTAGATTGGTGGCAGACTCTTGTCGAATCGAATTAAATAGAATAAAGTCAATCCTGACTATAAGAGTCTCCCTGTCTCAGAAGTCCGCTTTGCTAGGAGAGTGTTTCCCTAGACTGATGCTAGTTAAAGAATTTAGGAAGTGGTTGAGGCTGCTTAGATGAGTAGGAATTGCTAACTGAAAGAAAAGTAGAGGCTGGGCTGTACAGTAAAAACCTCACAAATGACACCAGAATATTTACAGTTACAGCTGGCAGAGCTCAAATTTTGCACTAAGCTAAAAAGTCACGGGGGAGAAAGGAAACTCCTCTCTATGGAGGGAAGCTTGTTGGCAGTGGAAGTGCGTCAAATTTAACAATGTTGCCACACACACACACACACACACACACACACACACCCAAAGCCTGTGCTGCTGAGAACTGTTACTTACATCAGATGTGACATATGGGTGTGTAATAGAGTCTGGAGCCTAGATTTCTGTAATTAACCAATAGTAATCAGGAGTGGGGGTAATTAGTGGGACTAGTAATTGTCTGGAAGTTCTGAGTGCCTACGGGCTCAGCCACAGGCCAGAAACTCAGCCAGCTCTGTCATCAGGATACAGAGGGAGCCAAGGTCATGACTACCATTTTAAACAAGGTAGTTTTTCAAAAAAGATCGACATCACAGCTGATTGTTATGTCCTCTATGAGGTGAGCTGCCTTGGGAGAGTAAGCTTGCTGTCTGGGGGCATCCCATAGCACCACCACAGTAGTGCAGTAGTGAGCATACAACCTGTTGGGGCTCTGGAGGCAGATGGCAGCAGCCCTAAGTGACCAGTGACTGCTGAAGGTCAAGCCAACTCTGCGTTGTGTCATTAAACAAGGGCTTTCTGTATGAGTATTGTGTGCCAAACTCAAGGCAGGGGCTAAATATTTAGGCAGCTATTGTCTGTAATCTTTTTATTAATATTTTTTTTATTTATTTGAGAGAGAGAAAGATTGAGAATTGGAGTGCCAGGGCCTCTAGCCACATTCGCCACATTGTGCATCTGGCTTAAGTGTGTTCTGGGGAGTTGAGCCTGGATCTTTTTGAAGCAGAGTCTTGCTATGCTATCTCAGTTGGTGTGGCATTTGCTATGGAGCCCAGTCTGGCCTCAAATTCATAGCAATCCTCCTGAGCCTTCTAGGAAGCACTTTCAATTAATGTGTATAATCTCTGTACAAGGCAAGGGGTTTCATCATGATATTTGTGTTCAAGCATATCATGTACTTTGACCATATTCATCCTCAACTACCCACTCCTGCCTCTTCTTCACACAACTAGTTCCCTCCCTTTTCCCAAAGTGTCCCCTTCTACTTTCAAGTCACACAGGCACACATGCATGTGTGTGTGTGTGTGTGTGTGTGTGTGTGTGTGTGTGTGTGTGTGTACATGAAATAGTTCTCTCTGGGCTGATTTCATACCTTGACTATTTTGAACAGTAACAAAATGAACATGGAAGAACTGATGTCTCTTTAGTACATCAATTTTTAGTCTTTGTATTTAGGAAACATTTTAAGTGTTTCAAAAGAAATGCAAAACAAATGCTTAGAGATCACATTCAGGGCCATACTCATTCTAAGCAAATTCTCTACCTCTTAGCTACAACCTATCCCTTTTTGTCTAGACAAGGTCTCATTAAGTTGCCCAGGCTGACCTGGAATTTGCAATCTTTCTGCTTCACCTGCCCAAGTAGTGGGGATTCCAAGCAGACACCACCAGGACTATCTTTGTGCTAATATTTTATTTATTTATTTGCAAGGAGAGTGAGAATGGGAGGGAGGGAGAGAATAGATACACTGGGACCTCTTGCCAATGAAAACAGACTCCAGATGCTTGGACCACTTTGTGCATTAAGCATTATGTGGTACTGGGGAATCGAACCCAGACCATCAGGCTTTGCAAGCAATCATGTTTAACTAATGACCACCTCTCCAGCCCACCAGGCCTATCTTTATGTAGTTATAGGGTCCAGTACTATCACAAACCTCTCATGTGTTGCTTTTTTTTCTTGATACTGCCTATGGGACCTAGGTCATACTCTTCAGAGATGAGGAGCTTAGTCAATGTCAAATGGCATGCAAGTTGAGGAAGTGATGTCTGAGAGCACCAATGGGTTGTTTTAAAAGCATGTTGAGGGCTGGAGAGATGGCTTAGCAATTAAGGCGCCTGCCTGCTAAGCCTAAGAACCCCGTTCCAATCTCCAGGTTCCATGTTTAGCCAGATGCAAAGTGACGCAAGGGCGCAATGCTGCACTTGCCCACAAGGGGGCGCACGCATCTGGATTTCATTCACAGCAGCTGAGAGACTACTGGCATGCCCATCTCTATCTGTCCTCCTCTCCCTCTCTCTCTGTCTGTCTCTGTGTCTCTCTAAAAAAAAGCATGTTGATCTCAATGGCAATGAACTGATAAGAATGCCATGCAAATGTGAGGCCTGTAGACTGTGTTTCTAAAGCGGTGGGAAGCTTTCCCCCTTCTTTAAAGTTGTGGAAAGGATTCCTTTGCCATCTTGTTTATGTTCTCCATGTGCTTGGCAGGCCCCTCTTCCTTGATAACACAAAAGTAAACACCTGCTGGGCCTCTCTCTGCATCATCATAAATTCCAAATAAGAACAGTCTGAATTAATGAGGACTTTATTTACTATTCTAAGTAGAGTTGAAAGATAAACACCCTTCATTTGTGTGGACCACAGGACTCTAAGCTCAGAACATTCCAGACTGAGGACACCCACAAAGCAAAAGATACAAGGTGGCTCTGGGTATCTGAACTTCTAAAGAGAGCTCAAATGTTGAACTCTGAAGGAGGTCGAATCATTGTTCCTGTCCCAAAGTTGGCCTTTTGGCGTGCAGAGGAGGGGAGAAACAGATTAGCAGAGGCGGGGCACGGGAGTGAGCTACTGTGCATGTATTAGGCCTAACCACCCCAGTTGGGTGCTCTGGGCAAGGGCTGTCTGTCTGTGGAAGCTTCATGTTAGATGGAAATCACTGGGTCTTTACACCCCTCCCCCTACCACACACACACACTGCTTAGCTCTAGGACCAGGACCACCCCAGGGAAGGCATGACCAGGGCTCATACATCTCTCAGCAGCTGAAATACTTCCCTAAAGGAGAGGGCAGCTGGAGGCCATCTGCAGACCATGCTCCTCACAGCTGGACAGCGAGGCCTTCCTGGAAGGAGGATCTAGCAATGCATCTCTGTCTATCACAGCCCCAGAGGCAAAATTAGTTCCAAGTATTGCCCAGGGCTTCCCAGTTACTGCGAGCCTCCAAGCCTGCCCACTCCACCTGCTCTGCCAGGCATCTGATGAGCTACCTGAAGAAATGCTCAGACACTACCTGTTTTTTTTTTCTGTGAAGTCTTTGCTTCCTCCCACACTTTTTCAGACCTTCCCTGTTCCATTCTCCATCTCTCCTCTAGAAAATTTCAAAATAAGATCAAATACCAATTCATTGCTCCAGGGGTAGAGGCTGAGCAGAGATGAGCACAGGTGGGTCCTTGATCTCAAATAGCTTCCATTCTAGGGGAGAAAAACTGCTGAACTCTTAATAAAATCAGTTTCTTTATTGCAGGTCTAATCAGCAGATGAGTACCTGCAGCGTCCTGAACACACTGTCTACTAGCTTGGGAAAGACAACTCTAATGGTTACCACGTAGGGAGTGATTACCATGACTAGGCACTGTTCTAAGAAGGGCTCATGGTGAGCCCAGGAAGGAAGTTCTAGTAACACTCTCACAATGGGGCCCAGAGAGCTTGGATAATTGAGGTATCATTACTCAGCTCATCAGTAGTGAAGGCTTTGACCCAGGTAGTCCACTTTCAGAATGTGTGATTTGACTATTTAGGTTGCTCTGACTCTCTTATTTGATACTGAGAAAAAAAACCTCTTAGGATCACGTGAGGTGGACAAGAAGAGCAAAGTTTGGTAGGCATAAATGTGCTAAGGAAGGAAGACCCTAGCAAGGAGGAAGGCTTGGAATGGTAACTGGATGAACATGAGAGGCAAAGGACTCTTCAAATGGGAGAACATCACAGACGAGGCTTTCAGGAAATACTAGCAAGATGCGTTTCTTACTTTCAAAGTAAGGATTTGGTTGCAAATGGTTTCTTTTTTTTTTTTTTTACTCTTTTTTTAAAAAATTGTATTTATTTTTTTGGAGAGAGACACACAGAGAGAGACAGACAGAGAGGGAGAGGGAGACAGATAGAGATGGGTCGCCAGCAGTCTCTCAGCTGCTGTGAATGAAATCCAGATGTGTGCGCCCCTTGTGGGCAAGTGCGGCATTACGCCCTTGCGTCACTTGGTGTCTGGCTAAACGTGGGACCTGGAGATTGGAACCAGCGTTCTTAGGCTTAGCAGGCAGGCGCCTTAACCGCTAAGCCATTTCTCCAGCCCCGCAAATGGTTTCTTTGTGAAAACATTCTAGAAAGTAGGAAGAGTAGAGGAAGAGAAACGGGGTGTCATCAAGGGTGTGATACTCAGCTAGGAACCACCCTCTGGGAAACTCTAGGGGAAGGGCAAGAGGACTGGGGTATTTATTCATGACCAGGTCCCACCAGACATCACGCTCCCAATCCCCCTGCTACTTGCTATGTACACAGATCCAACTTGGGCTGATGCACAGCAGGCTCCACAAGCCACAGCCTGAAGGCAGAGAGGTAGGGCAGGCAGTGGAAGTTCAACAGACATACACTAAAATGCTCAATCTGGCAGGAGTATGGTCAGGATACTGGCAGATGGAGCTGGGACACATTCTGAGGATGGTAAATACAGTAACTGCTAGAGATCAAACCCCAGAATAGACTGCATGACAGCCCCCCTAAGATGTCCGCATCCTAATCCCCAGAACCAAAAGAGATTTTGCAGATGGACGAAGTTAAGAATCTTGGTGTGAGGAGAGCATCCTGGATCATCAGAGGGGACCTAATGTAATAGTGAGGGCATTTAGAATGAAAGCTGAAGACAAACGAATCCGCAGTAGTTGTGTTGAGGGAAGCAGAAGGAAGCAATGTAATGAAGGAGCCACAAGCCCCGAGCCATGTAGATGGCCGCTGGAAGCTGGGAAAGGCAAGACTGCAAAGATGCGGTCTTCACAGCTTCCCAGAAAGAATGAGGTTCTCTAGAACCTTACCTAAAACCTTACTTAGTGAAACTGATTGTCAAAAACCTCCAGAATTGAAAGGGACTAAGTGTGTTGTTGGGTGTGCACATATGTACGTGCATGTTTGTGTGTATGTGAATATGCATGTAGAGGCCTGAGGACAAAATCAGGCGTCATTCCTCAGGTGCCATCCACTATTTTGTGTGTGATGGTCTAGCATTGGCCTGGAGCTCACTAATTAGTTGGCTGAGTGACCTTGGGCATGTTATGTTATGTTGTTATGTTATGTTATGTTATGTTATGTTATGTTATGTTATGTTATGTTATGTTATGTTATGTTATGTTATGTTATGTTATGTTATGTTATCTCTCAATTTCCTGGTAAGACACCAACTCTGGTTTGCCTTACAAAAAATAAGAGGACAATCCGGGTGTGGTGGCACATGCCTTTAATCCCAACACTCTGGAGGCTGAGGTAGAAGGATCACTGTGAGTTCGAGGCCAGCCTGAGACTACATAGTGAATTCCAGGTCAGCCTTGGCTGCAGTGAGACCCTACCTCAAAACCCTCCACCCAAAAAAATAATAATGTAGGGAGCAATTGAGGAAGATACCTGATCAATGTGGTCCTCGGGCTTTCACACACACACACACACACACATGTGCATGTACACTTATACATACACATGCCTACACACACACACACAGCACAAAATATGCACATGCCAATAAAGGGACATACGAGTCACCTGTGTAACTATGTAGGATTACTTTAGCAAATAAATGCTGACCTAACTGAAAGCTGTCAGGGTGCCTGAATTTCAGCACTACGTATCAGCGTCTTCACAAAGAAGAGCTTGTTTTTAAGGATTCCCTGTTGAAATTAAATCCCCCAGGTGGCTTATAGCTCAAATTCTGATGAGACAACATTGCCTTAATACAGGATGACCATATTCTTCCCCCTGCCTGAATTGGGACCTATGCAGAAATGGGCCTCTTTAGTACAAGGATTTACAGAGAGTTGTTATGAAGGAGCTGGCAAGAAACATGTTCATACTGTCTCATGCTTCTGTACTAAGCTAGTCAGTCTTAAGGCCAAGGCCTAAACTCAGTCTCACTGACATATGTCATCGGCCACTGATCTCTCCCTGGTGATTGTTCCTTCCTAACACAGCCTAACAGGAGACACATTTGGAAGCACAAATGCCATTTTACAGAAATGTATCTGTGTGTCTGAGGTGAAGGAAAGGCTGTGTAATAAAATGTCTCAGTACACCTGAGTCCCTTTCCCTGCATTTATATACTAGAAAAGCCCAATGATAGAAGTAAGGCTTTGCTAGTAGTACAAATGGGGACTCCAAGGAAGCAGAAGCTAGGGTCAACCAACGTCCTTCCTGGTGCTATAGGAAGGATGTGGTCACAGGTCAGCCCATGAGGAATGAAGAGAAGAGAGGAGGGAGGTAGAGAAGGGAAGAAAATGAAGGCGGGAGATGCACAGTTGACAACTCAGTCATGGGGATGTCTTCAAGAACACTTCAGGAGACCTTGCATCTGGAGACAACTGATGGGGATGGGGACCCAATGCTAACCTTTCCTGACCATTTATCTCTCTCTTGTTCTCACAGCCTGCCCAGGAGGGGTGATAACTTCCCCACACATCCAGGCTGTGATCCTTGACCTCTCAGGGGGGCTCACAGGAACACAAAGCCTTTGTGGTCCAGACCTGGTGCTAGAAACATTGCAGTGAGGGTTAGCAAGATAGATTATTGGTTAAATGTCCTTGCTATGCAAGCCTGATGACTAGTTTGGATGCCTGGAGCCCATCTCAAACCAGAGCACAGGCAGCACCTACAACAATGGCAGGCAGAGTCAGGAAATCTTCATGCTCACAAGCCAGCTAGTCTGGCTTCCCCAGTGGCAAACAGTGAGACTCTGTCTTAAGCAAGGTGGAAGGTCAGGACCAACATCTCAAGGTTGTCCTCTGACCTACACACTTTCACTGTGGTTAACACACCTGTACACACACACATACACACACACCCCATATATGTACATACACACAAATGAATAAATAGAAACAATGGAATGATGTGAAGAAGAGGAAGCCAGGCTGAAGCTTAGTGGCACTAGCCCAGTGGCACTTTACAGCCATGGGAAAGATGACTGGCTAGGAAATATGAGTGGTCAGGGAGTGGAAGGAAGAATCAATTGGGCCTGGTCACATGGTGATGATGGTGCTGAAATTTGGTGTGGAATGATTATTGAGTACAATTCAGAAGATCAGAAAAAGATGGGTTTCATAGATTAACCCATGCAGGGTCAAAGCCTATAGGGTCAGCTTGCCTCCTCCATTAACTTTGGCATCCTGGCCACCTGTGTAGATTGGCTGTCATATATGCAAGTGGCACAGCAATCTTTTGCTGAATAACATCATCCCATGTTTGGGTGTGAAGAAAATAGTCCCTCAGAGGACAGCAGCACTTCTAAGCAAAATGCACTGTGCAGATGGCTGCCTTCCTCTTTGAAAGTTAACAGTGATGTATATAATAAGTGCATTTCTGTCTGTGCTCTTCCACCAAATCTATTGTCATGAAAGCAAACTAGAGGATACAGGCTAGAGGAAGAAAGATCCAAGGAGCACAGGCAAGGTAGCCCAGACATGCCAAGCAAAAATCATTCGAGATCAGATGTTGACACGAAAACCCTCAGACACATGAAAAAGTCTAGCCGTGGTCAGCAGAGCCAGCTGGCTATCCCTCAGCAGAATATAGATGCGGGATACACTCAAGTGAGGTCAGCTGCATCCAGACTGAAACTTGCAGTCCTCAGAGAGAAATAAATGTTGATAGGTCACTGAGATTTTGTGGTGTTTGTGTTACATAGCATTATTGTTGCAATAGCAGACAGATATAACTCAAGTCCAAGGTCAACTCTCTGTGAATTCCCATTCCGTCTCTCTCTATACAAGAGTTTCACATTTCCTCACTCTTTCCTAAACACAAGTGTCACCTTTCAAACCTGATCACAGACTCTTGAGTGCCCATGATTACATTTCTCTGTTTCTTTGCAGAATACTTAGCAACAGAATGAGCACACCGCAGACATTCAAGATGCAGATGTGGTTTCGAAACCACCATGTGCTTTTTAGAATCTTAGAATGTGAAAATTAGAGGAAAACTTAAATAGTATGGGAACAATCCCTCCTTTTACAAATGGGAAACTTGGGGCTGGAGAGATGGCTTAGTGGTTAAGGCACTTGCCTGTGAAGCCTAAGGACCCAGGTGTGATTCCCCAGTACTCATGTAAGCCAGATGCACAAAATAGCACATGTGTCTGGAGTTCATTTGCAGTGGCTAAAGGCCCTGGTGCACCCATTCGATCTCTCTCTCTCTCTCTCTCTCTCTCTCTCTCTCTCTGTCTTTCTCTTCTCAAATAAATAAATAATTTAAAAAGAAACAGATGGGAAAGCTAAGGCTCAGAGAAATTCATTCTGTGGTCACGTGGCTGGCTGCAAGCAAAGCTAGACCTGCTGGCCAGGTCTTCTAGCTGTGGTTCTAGTGCTCCATCCCCCAGTAGTGACATCAGTCCCATAGCCTATTGGCAAGCGCTGCCTAACACTGGTTTGATGAGAAGGATTATGGACATGGTAGTCTCATGATCTATTAGTCATATGTTCTGGGATTAAGGAGGGACAATCATCATCTCCACTATTTCTCTGCATATTTGTTAGCCTTTTAGCTTATAGTTATTATGAAGTAACATTTTGTTTAATATAACTAATCATGATCAACTGATAATTATAATTGATAATTTTTATTGTATTAATATTAATGATGATGACGAAGGTTAATCTTCATGTCATTCCTGCTTTTTTTTTTTTTGGTTTTTTTTTTTGTTGTTGTTGTTGTTTGGTTGGTTGGTTGGTTTGGGTTGGGTTTTTTCTGCTGTTTTGTTTTGGATTTTTTGTTTGTTTGTTTGTTTTCAAGCTATGGTCTTGCTCTATACTGACCCAACAGATCTCACTCTGTAGTCCCAGGCTGGCCTCAAACTCACAGCAGTCCTCCTACTTCTGGCTCCCAAATGCTGGTAATAAAGGTGTGCACCCCCATGTCCAGCCTCATTCCTGGTTTGAAGCACACTTTGAAACATCCAAAGGCTCTTGATGACCTCCTTCTGTGAGCACCCAAGCTCTTCTCATCAATGTGACAAAATGCCTGACAGGTTGTGGGACCTGGCTGGCTAAGATTACTCATTGGGTATGAGTTTTGGAGAGTTTGAGCTTCACCCCACTTCCATTACATTCTATTTCCTTGTCCATGGTCACACTGTGAAGAAATCTCTACTTTACACTTTTACTGCTATAGGTGAAGCCATTCCCACTGCCACTTCTTCTCCACAACTGAGAACCAAATGCTCAAACACATGAGCATTCCAGATTCAACCAATACAATCAGCATCCTTTTTCTTGGACAAAGAAACACTTAAAAAATGTCCAGTGATGACTTTCAAGGTGACTAGCACACACAAATGGAGCGCCATTTCAAATGAGGGCTTAAGGTATGAAAATTCCATGTCAGAATCTCATATGGAGTTCAACATAACCATGGAGACATCATAAGATGGAGGAACAACTTGTTGACTCTTTGCCTGCCATCCAAAACTGGGTTCTCCTTGCCCTTGTCAATGTCTTTCATATCCAGGTTATGAGGCTGGGCCATCACTGAATGCAGCACAGTTGACCTTGTCCTGCATTAAGGAGCTGATGGCTGGACCACCTGAAGATCCTCAAGCCTGTACTGGGCAGATGCCGTGAGAGTAGAAGGAAATGGCCTCTGAATTTTCCTTTCCTCCTTCCTGAGAAGACTGAAGGACTTTGAAGGGCTCTTTTCTAGTGGCTTTTCTCTTCATGGCTCTCAAATGATATTTCCTCAAGAAAGTCCTCCCTGATGCTCAAGATAGGGTCAGGTGCCCCTTCAACTAACTTTGTGCCCCTTGTATTTTTTCCTTTGATGTATGTAGGGTCGTTTTACTGAGTCTGAGATCCACCAGTATTTTATATATCAATCAGAAAAAAAATTGCCAACATTTAATGATAACACAGTGCTTTCATACCTCTTAGAATTTTATTGTGTACTTATTAAAAGAGCACTTTTGAAAGTATTTAGACAGATCTGTATGACATAGCACTCTCATGCAAAGAAAAATTTACTTGAAATTAACTGGTTGAGGTAATCATTCTTAACTTCCTTTATGTGCAGCATTCTTCTTTGAGGGCAGGAGGTGGGATGGGAAAAATTGGCTAATGGGCACAAGGTCACAGCTAGATAGGAGGAAGACATTCTGGTGGTTGATTACACAGAAGGGTGATTACATAATTCCAAACAGCTAGACCAGAAGATTTCGAATTCTGTCCACAAAGATGTGATAAGTGTCTGAAATGATAGATAACCTAAATATCTCAAGTTGATCATTACACAATGTATGAATGTGCCAGAACATCACATTATATCCCAAAACATATGCAATTAGTAGCTAACAAACAAAACTACAAACCAATCATTCCATTCTTTAAGAAATGGAATATTTGGAATGCATTTGTGACTTGGAATCTCCAGGTCCATGTCTTTTTAGCCAAGTCTGGCCTATTCACCATAGCTCCCACACTTTCCATCACCTTTCTCTGTTGCCCCCTTCTAGGGTTTTTGTCGTCATTGCATGCCCTGTAGCTGCCCTGCTCATTGTTAGTAAAGAGAGTTCTGTAAAGTAGATTCTACAGACTCTAACTCAGGCCATCACCACAGATGTCTCACCAGGTGGACAGGACTGGAAATTGGGGCTTGGGGTGGGCTGTGGGTGTGTATGTGTCACAATGCATGTGTAGAGGTTAGAGGACAACCTCGGGTGTCTGTCCTCTCTTTCCACGTTATATTAAGTAAGATTTCATATTGCTGCCACTGCATATGCCAGGCTAGCTGGCTTGCAAGCTTCTGGGGATTCTTTTTTTTAAGATTTTTAAAATTTTTAAAAATACTTATTTCTTTATTTGCACGCAGAGAGAAACAGACAGAAAGGAGGATGAGAGAGACAGAGAGAACGGGCACACCAGGGCCTCTAGCTGTTGTAAATAAACTCCAGATGCATGCACAACTTTGTGCATCTGGCTTTACATGAGTACTGGAGAATTGAACCCCAGTGGCTTGTTAGGCTTGTAGGCAAGTATCTTAACCACTGAGCAATCTCTCCAGCCCACTTCTGGGAATTTTGGACTCTGCCTCCCATCTTTTTTGGTTTTATTTTTCTTTTATAGTTTTTATTGTTATAAACTTTAGAGAATGAATATATTGGATATTGCTCATATTACCACTAGGTTATATCCCTTCTCCCTTGCTCCATTCCACTGAAGGCCTTCCTAACTTGGGGTATTGGTATTCACTGTGAGGTCATGAATGCACCAATCAGTCTGAGAATATGCCTCCTACCCTATGACTCTTACAATGTTTCTGACCCCTCTTCTGTAATGTTCCCTGAGCCTCGGCAGATATGTTATAAGTAACCCTTAGTAGTCAGCTCTCTTTGATGAATTTTGAGTCTACTCGGTATCTACCACCTTCTCCCTGGAGCAGGTTGCCAGGATGGCGGTGAGAATAGCCCTGGCAGATGTGATGAAGACAGCTTGTATCATGCTAGAAGGTCAGCTATCTTTTCTTGTCATATTGATAAATCTTGGTTCACCCAGTCTTCACTGTCATCTGTAAAGAGAAGATTCCTGAACCGAGAGTAGCATGGATCAAAGGGGATAAGCATAGTCCTTTCAAAGACTTTTTGATGAGCATAACCTCTCTTCTTAGCCAGAGAAAAGTGGGAGCTTCTCATTAGAGTCCATGACTTTCCTATTCATATGATCTGACTTAGTTCTCAGTACCAGGTATGGATTCCCTTCCACTGAACAGGCCTTATATCCAATCAAAGAGCAGTTAATTATCCCACAGTGTATGTGCCACTATTGCACAGGTACATATATCTTCTGCCTCCCATCTTGCTGTAGAAAGGCTGGGATTACAGATGTGTGATACTTTGTCCAGCTTTGTGGGTTCTGGGGATACAAACTCACACTTGTGTGGCAAGTACTTTAGCCACTGAACCATATTCCCAGCCATAGAAATTTTTTTTCAATTTTTGAGGTAGGGACTTGTGGTAGTTTGAATATATGGCCCCCGATATATTCAGTGTTTTATTAGTTTATAGTTTGAATCTGCATTGCTGGAGGCAATGTCACTGGGCGGATCTTAAGGTGTGATGGTGGGTTTGAGATTCCATTGTAAAGATATGCAAAGTGTGCCTAGCAGGAGTTCCTGAAGTGTGCTGTGCTGTGTGGCTGGTTGGCTTTGTTCTCTTGCCTGCTCCTGTGAAGACAGGCCAGATTCTTCTGCCTTTATGGAACTTCCCCTGGATCTATAAGCTTCAATAAATAATATCCCTTCCTCCATAACTGTGTCTGGACTGGAAGTTCATCTCAGCGAACCTGAAGCTGTCTGCTACAGGTCTCACTGTAGCTCAGGCTGACCTGCAATTCACTATGTAGTCTCAGGGTGGCCCTGAACTCACAACAATCCTCCTACCTCTGCCTCCCAAGTGCTGGGATGAAAGGCCTGTGCCACCACGCCTGGCTCAGCCCTAGAATTTTTGATCTCCAACTTGTCAAGGCACATTCTGAAGTTCAGTGCTATTAAGTCTCTGTAGTTTATATGGGAAAGACATGTGCAGAGCTGGCACAAAGTCCCATACCTTCTATTTATTCATTCATTGTGTGGATTAGAACCTGGGACTCATGGAAGAAGCTGTCTCTTTCAGTATCCAGCTTTCATGGTAATGGTAACAGACTAAGGTGAGGCACTCAGCTCCCTCACTGCCTAGGCTATGAAGAATTCACACTGCTTTATTTGAACTGGGGAGGCTTATTTAAATCTGACTAAAATATGCATACATTCCTGTGGTCTTGAAGAAAGAACACAGTGTTTGGAGGGTGAGTAGAACTGTCAAAGAGGGCACATTTAGCAAAAATGAGTATAGGACATATTCTCACAAAAGTGGCTTGTTCATTAGGGCTAGATAATGAAATAGGCAAGATTGAAATGGCAATATTGAGTTTTACTTGGTGGGAAAAGGGAAGCCCTAAAAGATCAGGAACTGCCTTGCTCAGCAAGACAGAACCCTTTAGAGAGATAGCTGGTTGCCAATATATACAGTGTCCTGATGGGAGTAATAGAGGCTGTGAGGGGACAAGTAGGAGGCCATTTTAAAAGCTCTGGCAAGAAGTGCTGAGAGATAATCTAATGTAGGGCTGGTAGGCACATAAACATGCATTAATTCATTAGAGCCACATTTTATAGGGAGAATCTGAATGGCAAGGGAGGCCAAAGGACCAGAGAATGTAGCAGATAAAGCAGTGTCTTCACCTATATGGGCCTGAACAGCCAAGGCCATATGAAGAGCAGCAGATCTCCAACAGTGTGACTCTGGGCATGGGCAAAGGGCCCACGTTTGGCAGTGTAGGGTGTGACCCAGAGAAGAGGGTTCAGGACGGACAAAAATGGAAGATATGCCATATATGGGGCTCAGATTCTTAAAATCAACAGTAACACCACTCTCAAATTCAGTCAGGACCCCTGCTGGGAACATAATACACTGAAGAGCAATGTCTAGTCTTTCAGTGAGCTCAACACAGCCAATGTCTCAGGAATGATCACTCTTCCATGGGCCACCAGATAAGGATGTTAGCTTGCACTAGCACATATTACATGGAAAAGGGTCATTTTTAATATTAAAGTCAAACTCAGTGGAAGGAGACAGTTTTATCAGGACACAGAGAAAAATATAGGAGCCTACAGTGAGTAAGGAAATGGTCCCCTTCCCAGGAGTTACCTTCTCCACCTAATTCCCTCTGGAATATTCCCTGCCATTGAGCCAGGCATGGATTTGCTTAAATGTGTATGTCCTATGTCCTCACTGTATCTATACAGAGCCCTTTCATTGTGCTTGGAAGTCTGTAGAAGACAAACACTATACGAGCTGCCTTTGAGCTCTTCCTTTAAGTGGAATCCACTTAAAATCCATGACTTGGAGTCATTACAGGGCTACCTCATGGCCAGTTCAAGATTGCATTATTTTTCTCTAATTATACAAAGGTTGTGAGAGAGGCTAAACCTTATGGTAAAAGCCTTTTATCACAGCAATTCAGTAGGCTGTGGCAGGAGGATCACAAGTTCAAAGACTGCCTGGGTTAGAGAGTGAGTTCAATGGTGGCTTGGTAACTTGTCTCAAAATCAAAAGTAAAAAGAGGCTTGGGGATATAACACAGTTGTAGGGCAGTTGCCTAGCATGTATGAGGCCCTGGGTTGAATTCTTAGCACCACAAAGAATAAAAAAGAAGAGGAGGAAAGGGAGGGGAGGAAAGAGGAGTAGGATAAAAGAAAGAGGAGAAGAGAAAGAGAAGGAAGAAGATGAGGAAAATGAAGAGAAGGGAAAGAGGACAATGTGAATGTGTATTCAATGATAGTAGCAAATACCAAAGAGACTCAAGACTCATCAAAATGACAAGAAGAAGAGAAAGCCTAGTGCTTAGCATCAGATGCCACTTCTATCACACCCTCCAGGGCTCAGGGCACATTGCAGAATATGAGTGCTGCTCTCACTGCTAATCAGAGCACCATCTCTATGGAGATGGTGGTAGACGTTGAGGGAACTTAAAACTTACCAAAGGAGAAAATAAGAAGCTGCTGAGACCTCAACACTAAAGGATAGTTCTATCAGGGAACATTGTGGACAAGAATGTGGAAAGAGTGTAAGAGCCACAGGGTGTGTAGGTGTCCATTAGAACACTGTCTTCCACAAGGAACCAACTGATGCATTCCTGACCCCACAGTGGTTACCAACACTCCCACAAGACCAACGCAATTCTGAGCCCATCACCATTTTCACATGGAGGATGGAGGAGGACAAAAGGAACCAGACAACAAACCAGAAGAAGTGCTTCTTTGAAAGAGGAGTGGCCTTGGGGATGGGGGCTGAGGAGAGGGAACAAGAGAGGATAATGGGATGGAAACATGGTCAAATTACTGTAGGTTCATATATTAAAGTTCTCAATATTTTTTAATATGTGTAAAGAGACGGAGGAGGTAGTTTAGAAGGTGGAGGAAGAAGAGGAGCTGTAGGTTAAAGAGGTTTCTTTGGTTGGGGAGATGGGTCAGTCAGTAGAGCACTAACCACATGTGTGGACTTCTGAGTTTGGATCCCCAGCACTCACCAAAATGCCAGACATTACTGTACCAAGTGCCTATAATCCCAGCTTTTGAGAGACAAAGACAGAAGGATCCCCTGAGCAAGTTCACTAGCTAGATTAGCTGAATCAGTGAACTCTGGGTTCAAGGGAGAGACCTTATCAATAAATAAGGTAGAAAGAGATAGAGGGAGATACCAAAGTCCACTTTTGGCCCCCATATGTATGCAATACATAAGAACATGTACACACACACACACACACACACACACACAACACACACATGCAGAATATGAAGGAATTCTGGCATGAAGCAACAGGGCCTTCATTACACCTTGACCTCCTGAGATGTGTGGATAATGCCTTCCACACTTGTAGCTTTGAACGACAAGTGGCTTGTGCATCTTTCTACTGGGCCCTGTCCATACTGGCTGTCAATCACATGGGCATGCACCTCACATACCCTCACTTCCATGTATTGCATATGTACCCTTGTGGTGGCTTCAGTGGTATTGCTGAAGTCTGGGAGCAAACAGCTAGAGGAGGCATAGCCCACCCTTGAGGTCACATGCTGTTTGTACCCGGAGGGCAGTTTGAACAACACAATTTGCTCACTACTTGTTTTTTTTTTTAATTTTTTGTCTTTTTTACTAACTGTGAACTGTATTGTATGAACAGATTGCATGTTGGACAAACGTTTATATCCCCTTTCCCCCACCCGCATTTTGATAAGGGCCCCCGTCAATGGGGCAAGTGGTATTCATTGTTGCCCACTATAATTTGAGCTGAAATCAGAGGATATGGGACACAGATCACCACATCCACCTGCCCCAGCATCCACACCTTCCCATGTCTCACTACTGGCTAGAAGAAAGGATGGAAAGGGAATGGTTCAGCTCTCCTGGCCTCTGGACAGAAACAAGGAAGGAGAGAAAAGGATTAGGAAGGGCTATAGACACAGTATTGCAGTCAGGTTCGCATTGCTGGCAGAAATCATCTGATGAAGAACGGCTTGAGGAAAAAAAAGTTTATTTTGGCTTACAAACTTGAGGGGAAGTTCCACGATGGCAGGGGAAAACAATGGCATGAGCAGAGAGTGGACATCACCCCCTGGCCAACGTAAGGGGACCAACAGCAACCGGAGAGTATGCCCAACACTGGCAAGGTGAAGCTGACTATAACACCCATAGACCTGCCCCCAACAATACACTGCCTCCAGGGGGCGTTAATTCCCAAATCTTCATCAGCTGGGAACCTTGCATTTAGAACACCTAAGTTTATGTGGGACACCTGAATCAAACCACCACATTCTGCCCCTGGCCCCCATAAACTGATAACCATACATGGTGTAAAATGCAGTGCATTCTTCCAAGTTTAAAAATCCCCAACGTTTTATTAATTCCAATGATGTTCAAACATCCCCATAGTCCAAAGTCTTTTAATTGAGCCATAATACCAAAAAAAAAAAAAAAAAAAAACATAATGGCACAGAACAAACATTAACACTGCAAAAGATGGCATTGAGCATAGCAAAGAAATATTCAACCAATACAAGATTTAAGACAACCAGGGTAAACATCAAACACTGTAGCTCCAAGTCCAACAACTCTAGTCAGTGACAAATCTCCAAGTCCGATAATTCTAACTAGCAACAAGTCTCTGGAATTCCAATTCTGCCCCTGCAGCTAGGCTACTCACAGCCCTGGAAAATTTCTTCTGGGGCTCGTATATCTCCTTGGCAGCTATCTTGTGGTCCCAGCATCTCCACTGGGTCTCCACTGCAACCCACAGTCCATCCTCATGGCTCCAATGGGTCTCTATGCAGGCATCCAGCAAACCTGCTTCACACTGCCCATGGCCATTTCCAGAACACAAGACCATGTTGCAAATTCAATGACCGTCTCTTTCCTGCATTTCTTATTCTCCATAATACCAGGTGGGGTGCCAATTTGTTAATCCAGGGAGGGGGTGGAATAAGCAAACTTTGAAGAACAGGACACTCTTTCAGAATTCAGGCCCCTTCAAAAGACTGCAATTTTCTGTCATCCCAATGCAGGTCATGTGGCCCAATCTCAATGGTTGTAATCTCTCATACAATTGCAGCTGAATGGGCAGAAGTTTTGGCCCAAAGGTCTCATTTTTTTCTTTGCCATATCCCTCTGCTCACATCAGTCCCTTTCTTCTCACAGAAACCCTGCACAAGTTCTCAGGACACAGGCATAACAGCAAGCCTCTCACACAAACTGCTTCTAGCCCAGTCCAAGCAAAGCTCTTTCCACCCTCATAAGCCAAACCTCACAGTCCATAGTTCTTACTGCATTCAGGTCTTTCAACTCTGACAAAAAAATGGTCCATCAAACTGTATTTACAACACTGAAAGGTGTCTCTTAGGCCAAGGTTTCAAGTCCTTCCACATTCCTCTTGAAAATCAGCTCCAAAAGAACAAAGCCACACAATCCAGGTGTCTAGCAACAATCCTACTCCTCAGTACCAACATTACTGTTGCAGTCAGGTTCACATTGCTGACATAAATCACTTGACCAAGAGCAGCTTGTGGGGAAAAAAAGGATTTATTTGGGCTTACAGACTTGGGGGGGGGAGCTCCATGATGGCAAGGAAAATGACGGCATGAGCAGAGGGTGGACGTCACCCCCTGGCCAACATCTTGGACAACAGCAACAGGACAGTGTGCCAAACACTGGCAAGGGGACACTGGGTATAATACCCATAAGCCTGCCCACAACAATACACTGCCTCTGGAAAATGTTAATTCCCAAATCTTCATCTGCTGGGAACCTAGCATTCAGAACACCTAAGTTTATGGGGAACTCCTGAATCAAACCACCACACACAGCAAAGTGGTAAGACTTCATATTTAGAAAGCATGTGAGGGATCACATCATCTCTGTTCATCTCCTTGCTGTATAAATGAAGTAGGATGTGTCTGGGAAAGGGTGAGTAACTCCCCTGGCCAGTGGTGGAGCTGGAGTTCAGAACAAGCCTAATCAATCTAAGGCCATTTTGGACTCTCTCCATAATAACTCTCTTGGGATGTGAAATAATGTCTTGGTTGGAATGCCATTTAAAAAAGAAAGAAAAGAAAGAGAGAAAGAAGAAGGAAAGAGAAAGCTCCCACATCTCTAAGGTGGGCTCTATTGTCACAAGACCTGGAACAGTGAGCCCACGTGTTTGGACTTGGTCTATGGGCAATGGGGAGCTATTATAGAATCTTAAACAGGAGCATTGCAATTTGGGCTGCTTGTAGGTATATATTATATAAATATAAGGGATTATTTCTCTGTTGATTAGTGTTGCCAATTCAGCTACAGAGAAATGGAGTTCTGGACTGGCTCACACCTCCAGTGGAGAGTGCAGGTGCTGTCAAAGAGAGGTGCCGGCTGCTGTCTGACATTCTCAAAAGGCCCCTGCTCTCCGGAGATCAGCTTGATGCTTATTGCTAATAACAAGGCTGGCAACCGGCTGCAGCTTTCACTCAAAATTCCCCGGCTTTCAGTAATCAAAGCCAGGCCTGGGTTGTTCCTTGGCCCTAGACTGCAAAAGGAATTTCCTTTATTTTTGAACATGGAGAGAATAAAAAGAAGTACAAGTTGTTTTATAGGACAAGTGGGGCAGCAATTTGAAGGAGGCATTTAGGCATCTCTTAGGGATTAACATCGGGACTCATTTAAGGCTTGGAGTGTTAATAAGGATGAGATGTATTTATTTTTCCCTGGGCTCCTTTTTAGGAATCCCTGGGCAGCATTCTGGAATTGATCTATACTGGTTCAAATTTCACACGCCCTCCTCCATTTTCCATGGTGATTTCCCTATCCCTGCTTTAGACGGAGTTGCACCTCCTATTAACTTGGAGAAATACCTCCGCCAGGGTGCACAACCAGGCATCATTGATACCCGCAAATACTGCTTATCGGATTGAGGCCACTCTGCAAACAAAATAACCTTCTTTTACCCAGGGAATCTGGTTTAAAATTGGACATTAAGTTACACTTCTAATTGAAATGAATTTGATGGTTTCAGAACAGTCCCCAATGATCCCAACCCACATCATAAAAACCACCATCAGCAAATTGGCACCATTCAACCTTGGCTCAAACAGGCAAGGGAGCAAAAGAAGATGTAAACTGAATTTGTGGTTGTTTTTATCCTCCGATAGACAGGCAAGGGCAGCTTCCAGAGTGGAATTCATGGGTCAGATTACATCATTTTCCTGGCGGACTAAGAGGCAGTGTGGTAACGAAAAACGGCAGTGGGAGACCGAGTGTATACTTGTCTCTGACAGCAATCAGCATTTGCTTCTAGGGTTACTTTTTTTTGATTTACTATGCCTCACTTTTCTTATCTGCAAAGTGGGGATAATGGCATTAGTGTAGCTCAGGCATTGATAGTTCCACTGTTTAGACATTGTGACATGATGTTGTCATCTATCAATATTCGGGCCACATCCCTAGGAAACATGCAACCTATGGGCTATAGGTTAGACATGCCTGAAAGATATCCCTTAGAGGCCAGGGCTCCTGATTGCCTTGCAGGCATCCATTCCACCAGCTGGCATTCAAAGGGAACAATGTTTGTCCTGCAATGAAACATGGTTGAAAGGTAGGATGAGTTCAAATCAAAGGACAATGCCAAGATAAGGAGAGTGCTGAAGGGTTGTCACCAGCATGTCCTGAACCCCCCCCATGACCTACCTCAAAGCCCTTATGCATCTCAGCTCTATCTACTAAGGCAGCATCCATCTGTACACTCTATGCCCACTGTGAACAATGCCAGCCCTGGAGTGTACATTTATTTTGGGTAGATTTGAATATCTCAATTTTGCTAATTAAAAAAGTGGATCAGGGATTAGGAGGATGGCTCAGTGGTTAAAAGTGCTGTCATGCACAACCTGCCAGTCCAGATTTGCTTCCCAAGCCACACATATAAGCCAGGTGGAAACCAAGTGGTGCAAGCATCTGTCATTTGTTTGTAAGAGGCCCTAGCATCTCCAAACACAACAGAACACAACACAAACACACACAAATTAAAAAAAAAGAAAAGAAAAGTGGAGCATCCCAAAGTCATGGAATCAAAGTCACACATGGCTGCAATTTTAGTAAATGGAGATGGCACATACCATTTAATACTGAAAATCCAAAATTTTAACCAATCATATGGCTCCCTGAGATAATAACAAGATTTCCTAGCCTTCCTTGCAACTAGCTATGACCATGAAGCTTTGGACAATGGCCTTATGTGGTAATTGTGAATGCAATTTCTATGAAGTACCATTTTTTCCCTTTCATCTTTCTTGTTGTTTGGAATATGAATGTAATAACTGAAAGCCAATAACCATCTTGGGCTATAAATGACCTTGAGAATGAAGAGCACTCAGTATAAAATGAGACTGATAGAATCCCATTCACTGAAGACTGCTTGAAGTACAGAGGTCAAGCCACTCTGTACTCCCATTTTCTTGATGCTGGTATGAACATGTGATATGCCTCTGTCCTGTTGACATGGCTACTACCTTGAGCTTCTGAGGCGTCCATCTAAACTGATTCTAGCAGATAAGAGTTTGAGGGACAATCCTCCTGTAAAGGTGAGGCAAAGCTGATTCCTGAATTGTGGGTGTGGTAGTTTGATTCAGGTGTTCTCCAGAAACTTAGTTATTCTGAATGCTTGGTTCCCAAGTGATGGAGATTTGGGAATTAATACCTCCTAGAGGCATGTATTGTTGGGGGCAGACTTACGGGTGTTATAGTCAGCTTCCTCTGGCCAGTTTTTGGCACACTCTTCTGTTGCTATTGTCTGTCGGCTTTTGGCCAAGGGGTGATGTCCACCCTCTGCTTATGTCATTGTTTGCCCCTGCCATCATGGAGCTTCCTCTCAAGTCTGTAAGCCAAAATAAACCATTTTGTTCCCCACAAACTGCTCTTGGTCAGGTGTTTTCTGCCAGCAATGTGAACCTGACTGCAACAGGAAAGTTGGTACCAGAAGTGGGGTTGTTACTGTTAGAAACCTGACTTTGGCCCTTTAGAGCTGATTTTCAGGAGGAATGTGGAAGGATTTGAAACCTTGGCCTGACAGGTGCCTTTCAGTGCTGTAAGTACAGCTTGGTGGACTATTATGCTCAGAGTTGAAAGACCTTAATGCAGTAAGAACTAAGGACTGTGAGGTTTGGCTTATGAGGGTGAGAAAGAGCTTTTCCTGGAGTGGGCTAGAAGCAGTTTGTGTGAGAAGCTTGCTGCTGTGCCCCTATCCTCAGAACTTGTGCAGGATTTCATTGCATAGAAATGCACTGGTGTGATTAGAGGGATATAGCACAGAACAAATGAAATCTTTGGATAGAAACTTCTGCCTACTCCACTGCAATTGTTTAAGAGATTATAACTATTGAGATTGGGCCAGCTGACCTTCATTGGGACAACAGGAAGAATGTAGACTCTTTTGAAGGGGCCTAAATGCTGAAGGAGTGTCCTGTTCTTCAAAGTCTGCTTTATTTTCTCTGGGATTAACAAATTGGCAGCCCACCTGGAATTATGGAGTATAACAGATGCAGGAGAGAGAAGGTCATTGCATTTGCAACACTGTTTTGTATTTTGGAAATGGCCACAGACAGTGTGAAGCAGGCTTGTTGGATTACCTGCGTAGAGTCACGATGGAGCCATGAGGATGAATTGTGGGTTGCAACATAGACCCAATGGAGATGCCTGGACTATGAGATGACTGCCAAGGAGAGCTGCTGGCAGTGGATGAAGTTTTCCGGGACTATGAGTAGCCTAACTGGAGGGGTGGAATTAGAACTCCAGAGACTTATCATTGGTTATAATTATCAGACTTGAAGACTTGTCACTGACTAGAGCTGATGGACTTGGAGCTACAGAGTTTGATGTTTGCCCTGTTTAAATCTTGTATTGGTTAAATATTTCTTGGCTATGCCCAATGCCATCTTTTGCAGTATGAATGTTTATTCTGTGCTATTATGGGTTTCTTTTTGGTATTATGGCTCAGTAAAAAAGATCTTGGACTATGGGAATGTTTGAATATCATTGGGATTGATTAAAAATTATGGGGAGTTTTAAAGTTGGATTAATGCATTGTATTTTACATCATGTATGGTTATCAGTTTATGGGGACCAGGAGTGGAATGTGGTGGTTTGATCCAGGTGTCCTCCATAAATTTAGGTATTTTGAATGCTAGGTTCCCAGCTGATGGCGATGGGAGTTAACACCTCTTAGAGCACTGTATTGTTGGAGGTGGGCTTATAGGTGTTATAGCCAGATTCCTCTTGCCAGTGTTTGGCCCATTCTCCTGTTGTTGTCCATCTGATGTTGGCCAGGAGGTGATGTCCCTCCTCTGCTCATGTCATCATTTTTCCCCTTCCATTATGGGGCTTCCTCTTGCTTCGGTAAGCTGAATAAACCTTTTGGTCCCACAAGTTTCTCTTAATCAGGAGTTTTCTGCCAGCAATGCAAACCTGATGCAACAGTGAGTGAACAAGGAGTTTCAGGTAATTACCTGCCCATGTGGTGAGACAGAACATGCAAAGGCTCAGAAATGTGAGAACATGAGAATTTAGGGAAGGTTCAAAAGGAAAAGGGGAGGTCAAACATTGCCATCTTGAGCTTACACCACTTTGAGTTACTCATGCTTCTGTGGCTTCCTGTGGCAGGCATGGGGGATCTGGAGATCTCCCTTAAGACAGTGTTTGCTCTGTAACTATGAGAACTGCAGATGGCTGACAGTTTCCAGCTCTTGGCTTAAGCAGGACCAGTCTCAGCTTTTGAGCTGAGATTTTATTGTTCTCTGGGATGACCCCAGCTATTGCAATTACTTTCTCATTGCTGAGACAAACATCTGTGCAGAAGCAGCTTATGGAGGAAGAGGTTTATTTCAGGCTTATAGAATCCAGGTAAGACACCATCAATGGCAGAAGAAGCTGGCTCACTTAAAAAATATATTTTATTTATTTGTTTGCAAGGGGAGAGAGAGAAAAAAAATGGGTGTTCCAGGGCCCTTAGCCACTGCAAATGAACTCCAGATGCATGCACCATTTTGTGCATCTGGCTTTATGTGGGTACTAGCAAATCAAACATGGGTCATTAAGCATTGTAGACAAGTGCCTGAACTGCTGAGTCATCTCTCCATCCTCCTTTAAAATATTTTATTTATTTATTTTCAAGGCAAGAGAGGGGGGGAAGCTGGCTCACTTTTATAGATCCATAGCAGAAAGTCACCACCAAACATCCAGAGCTCAAGCATGCTTTTCAGATACCTAGTAAGGCTGGACTCAAGATCTGTCCCAGTGAAACATCACATGTACCAGGGATCTGCCTGCTGGGGACTGAAGTAGAAAGTTTGATCTTAGTCAAAAGTGCTTGATTCTTTGGGGCCATATATTGAAACCAACAGACCAGCCAATGACTGAGCAAGGCCGTAGCAGTTGGGCTCAACTCTTTCCACTTTATGTGCGACTTGTCCTCCTTTGTTTGGCACTCCCACAAGGAAGACAGGTTTTTTGGATCTACATTGACATTTTTGCAGAAATTCAAGTCTTCACTGGGCCTCAAGGCAGGAGAGAGCTATGTGTCTGAGAATGAAGGGATGGTATACTTCAAAGAGACCTGGGTGTGACACATCATGTGTGACTGGGAGGTGGGATCATATCTTAAGCCCATTGAAAAACCACTGAGAGGTTTGTAATTTTACTCTATCATGTGGGTTTGGGGTCATTAGAATACCATTTAGAAAAACTTCAGTCAATGACAGGGCAGACTTCAGGAGTTATTCTAGTCCAGTGGTCATGGGCATAGAGAGCAGAAGTCAAATTCTGCATATTTCTTGGTGTACAATTAGCAGAATTTCATAATGGATTGGATCTTGGAGGAAAAATGATGGCCAGGAACAAAATAACATTGACCAGCTGTATAGAGGGATTTTCCATTTTCCAAGATGATAATTAATGGTGAAAAAGTCAGAGATTTGGGGAGTGCAAATTAAGAGCCCAGTGATGGATATATGGCTTATTTGACCATTGTATATCAAAGTACTTGAAGCCTAACTGTGCAAGAGATAAGCATTTTGAAGCTATTAGTATAACAAGGGAGGTGGGAAACTCTGGGATCTGATGAGAATGCATAAGGAATAGTCCTGTTTGTTCCAGGCCATCTACCATGTCTTCTTTTGGTGCTGCACAAGCCTAAAGTTTTCTTTCCAAGAAGTCTTAGGTAGAAAGGAGACAGCATGCTCAGCATCTTTTTAGCTATGCTCTCAATGTATTTGGGTCTTCAAGATTCTTCCACTCAGTCATCCCTTCATTAGCCTTTCTGTTGTTGTACCAAATGCCTAAGTGTTGAAGTTTAAAGTTGAACTTTTAACACACTCCCATACATGCCTTACCGGCACAATGCCACTCTCCAACAATAGATAGTCTTCCTTAATTTGTGTGCTGTTTTCTATACATTCTTTTTGTTTTGTTCTCTATTTTAAAACTTTTATTTGCATGGAGAGATGGCTCGGCAGTTAAGACACTTGCCTGCAAAGCCTAATCACCCAGGTCGATTCCCAGTACCCACATAAATCCAGATGCACAATGTGGTGTATTCATCTGGAGTTCACTGGAAACACTACTTCTGGGGACCCTGGTGCACCCATTCTCTCTCTCTCTCTCTCTCCCTCTTTCTGCTTGAAAATAAAGAAATAAAAATTAAAAACTATTTTGTTGACAAACTACACATATATATATATATATATATATATATATATATATATATATATATATATACATACATATAACTATGATCAAGTTTGCATGTCAGCCACCTGCCCAGCCAGGCCACTCTGCCAACTCCATACATGATATCTGGTAAAACACTTCCTTGCCCTTTATTTAGATATGAGAAGTCCACTACTGTCTTTAATGTTTAAACCCCTTTGATGATTAACCATTAGAAACAATCCCCAGATGAGCTTTCTTTAAGTTCCTTAAATAGTCACCTACTACTTGAAATTTTTACCTATAACTTTGACAGTAAACTGATATGCTTTCCCTAGTTTTTTTTTTATAATGAGTTTTCCTTTTATCTGTGCAAGTCTTCAGTCACTGTTCATCCTGGGAGGTTGCTCAGTTACAAACTCTGTTTGTTTGAGATAATGTTTCTGTGACACATTCAGACATCTGAGATAATCAGCTTATTAAAACAGGCTTGTTTGGGGACCAGAGAGATTGCTCAGTGATTAAAGGTGCTTGCTTATAAAGCCTTGAAGGCACAGGTTTAATTCCCTAGTATTCACATAAAGCCAAATGCACAAAATGGTGCAGTTGTCCCCAGTTCATTTGCAGTGGCAGGAGGCCTTGCACACCCATAGCCTGTCTCTCTCTCATAAATAAATGAATATATATATATATATATATATATATATATATATATATATATATATAATTATTTTTGCTCATATTTTGAGGTTTCAGTCCATGGCCATTTGGCTCCACTGCTTTGGGTCTGTGGTGAGGCAGTACATCGTGGCAGGAACATGTGGTAAAGCAAGTGTCTCACTCGGTGGAAACAAGGAAGCAAAGAGAGAATAACAAGGTCTATTGCTGTTACCTTCACGTTACTGGACAAACACTTGACCAGTAGTAGCTTATGGGAGGAAAGGGTTTATTTCAGGTTTACAAATGCGGGGGGGGGGGCACCATCAATGGCAGAAGAAGCTGGATCACTTCCAAAGATCCAAGTAGAGAGACATTACCAAACAGCAAGTAAACATGAAAGTGTCAGAGCTCAAACTCTTCTGGACTACAATACCCATCCCCAGTGACATACTTCTCTTCCCCAGCAGAACTCTGCTCAAGTTGCCAGGTCAATCTTAATAAAACACCTGAGTCTATGGAGCCATACATTCAAACCATCGAAGGCTTCCAACAGTCTCATTTGAGGGCATGCCCCTAATGACCTGAGATCTTTTACTAGTCCCTACCTCTTAATGTTTCTGCTATCTCTCAATAATATCACAAGCAGCATCAGGAATCCAGCCTTCACCACGTACATGGGCCTTTAACAGACAGTGCAGATCCAAAGTATGGCTAGCATTCTTCAACCGAGATGTCCTTCTCTGAGGGGTGCCCTGTCACCCTTACAGACAAGACTCTCTCTGTGTTGGTGATCTGCCACTTCAGAGTAGGAAGAGGTTCCTCAACCAAGAGAGCAAAAGGCCATGTGAAAGTACTTTCTCTGCTTGCCTCTCTTAGAAACATCCCACAAAGCACTCTACCCTCTATTATCTAGCCTGCACATCACAGATATGCAGTGCCAGTGTGTTGACTGTAGAGGGACATTTTATCATGTGTTTGTCTGATCAGTGTGTCTATCACAGGGACAATTTCTTCAATTTTACCTTTCAATATAGAGGAAAACAAGCTGGCCGTTATTTTCCAGGCAAGCATTTGCCAAATAAAATTTCCTCGTTGAGATATAACTCACCACAGAGTGAAAAGTGTGGGAGGAGAGCCCCATCTTTCTCATCTACGTAAAGAGGATGACAATACCCAATGCCACATGGCTTACAACTAAGTTGCTCTAAGAAGATTTAGACTTTATAGGAGATGGTGGGCATACATACCAGTAACCCCTCACTGTGAATCAAGTCTGCTTTGTTGAATGGAACAATTATAATCCTCACTCCATTTTCCCTCAGATATGATGTTCTATAGAAAAAAAAAATTGATGTGTGTCTTGGAAAGTACCATTGGTTCATAGCTAACACATAGCATGCATGCTTAATGTCTGCCCTGCTTTGGTGCTATGTACCCTTCTGTCTTTTAGCAGCTCAAGAGTTGCACTGGGAAAGTCTCCTCTCTGTGAGTGAATTATATGTGTGGTAACCAAGGGGTCTTCCCAAGGCCTATGGATGCCAGAGGCATCTCCCTAACTATCCTAATCTAGTACAGGACTATTACGTGACTTGACATTTTGGGAGAGAGAATTGGGCTCAAGCACAGCCAAAAGCACACTTAGAAAACATTAATTTGTTTAGGAGTGTTATTATAGCCCAGCTTCTATAGTGGCTGCTACTAAACTAGCTCATGCCCAAGTTTTGTTTTTCTTTTTTTTGTTGTTGTTTTTGTTTTTGTTTTACCATCAATTATATAAGCTCCCAATAGTATCCCTAGAAGGTTCTCTCTGATCCAAGGTTGCCAAGTTGATTTCTATTCTTTACACCCCCAGAATTTCTAACTGATGTAGGCAGTTTCTGAAGGGGCCATTCTCTTATCCCTAACGCCCACCATCACCAAAGAAGAGAATTAATTAGTGCCAAACCTCTCCATTCACCTATCATTGGGCAGTCTACAGAGGATTTATCCCTGAGCCACTAATGAATTTTGCAACTGTCACAAAACAATGCAAATAAGTAAGATCCACGTCTGCAGAACACCATCATGAGGTCAAGGTGTGGGTAAATAAATGCTTGCTTCAAGGAGAGGGCAAATCCTAAGGTGAAAAGTGACAGGGCTTTGTTTGCATACACCCAGAAAGGTATTATGGGTAGGATATTAATTAAATCATGCTCCTGGGCCTCACATAGCTCCAACTCAGTGGATTCAGCTTGTTGACAAACTGAACACAGGTCTCCAGAGAAAGCCCTAACATTTGATGAACAGGAGTTGTTGGGGGTGGTGTTTCCTAACTAGCATTTTAATATAATTTTTGTCACTTTATCTGAGCAACCTGGAAAAAAAAATGTTTGGATAAATGAGAGGACCAAACATCAAATATCCAAAGATGAAACTTGCCTCTAATTTTAGGCCACTGGAATGTTTTCTTGGGAAGAATTCTGTGCCATCCCCATCTGGCCCCTAGAATTACTTTCTTCCATGCCCCCAATCTTCCACTCTCCTGCATCCAAACACTTTAGAGAACTCTTCTGAATAATATTAAGACTGTCTCCGGTTGAAGTGAAGTTTTAATGAGTTTGAGAGTCTACCCAAGACCCGTGATTTTTCCCCCCCTTTTGCTCTTCCCTTTTGAAGACATTAACCTGCTCGCAGGTACTGTCCTCACAGAAATGACAGTCACTGGCATGTGGAAATAAAAGGCCCCATTGAAGCTGCAGCGGAAGATAAGTCATTGAAAGACCCTCTGTGGTCATTAGAGGTGTCCACTCTCTAAGAGACACTGACTGGGTAGGTTCAAGCTCCTGGTCATTGACTAATGACCCTGGTCCACCCAACACCACATTCCCATCTTCATTTGCACTAAGTGATCTCTTCCAGCTCAGAATTTCATGCTTCACTAGAGGATTATAAAGCATGTTTTATCTGAGGATATGCAGATAAATATGAACTAATTAATGTTCACACTACCCCCCTGTGAGTATACAATTACCCTATGGCCCACCAGCTTTTCAGGCATTCCTTGGGGAAGCTCTGCTGCCCAAAATTACAGGTCCCTCGGCTTGGCCTCCTCCTTCTCCTTACTGCCCCAGCAATTCTAAGCTCCTTTTCCTCCAAAACACTCCTAGAATCCATGCACTTCGTGCCCTCTCTCTCCTACTCTGAGCTGTCTGCTTGCCTTGACTGGGAAACCTTAGCTCTGCTTCCACTCTTGCCCATCCATTCTATCTCCTAAGTCTCTACCTAGAACTCAGAACCAGAGGTCTAAGCCATCAATCTGGAGAAGTTGTTTTTCAGTTAAAAGTCATTTATGGCAAATCCTTCATTCTCCCCCAACTTTGATATGCTTTGATTTCTCAAATATCAAGATCCCTCCAGACTTAGTGCCTGTGTACAGGCTATTTCTTCTTCTAACACTTGGACCTGGAAGTACATAGGTGTGACTACTCTTTTCCACAAGCTGAAGTGCAAAAACATTTTTAAGCTTCTTTGGTTTGGGGTTGATTGCTATGTAGTATTATTGTGGCAACAGCTAACTGATGCAGTATCTATTCCTTCTTCAAGCAAAAGCACAGGGGTTTTACAATAAATATCACCCTTGTCCATTCTTCAGCCCCGGAATTCTGGTTCAGATAACTTCACTTCACCTTCACCTAACCAATTACTGCATTTCATCACTTTGGTCAGAGGGACTGAGTCGTACTCACTATGTGACTCAAGTTGCATCAATAAGATGTCTAGCCCAAGAATTTTCCCTTGAAACAATAAAAAAGAAAACATCTTTCCAATAAGGTTTCTGAGCTCCTAAAATAAAGTTGACATAAGAAGAAAGAGCCTAGTTAAAAACTAGCAAAAGCCAGGAATGGTGCCTCATACCTGTAATCTCAGTACTTGAAAGGCTTGAGGTATGAGGATTGCTAGGAGTTTGAGGTCAGTCTGGGCTACATAGTGAGTTCCAGGGCCGCCTGGGCTACAAAGTAGATTCTGTCTTAACTAAAATGTGGGAATCCTCTTTCAAAGTCAAGTTATGACATCAATTGTATTCCTGGATCCACCTGTTCCTAAGGATCTACCCAAGGTTTTCTAGTTTCATAAGAAACATTGTCTGTTTTCTCAAGTTATTTTGACTTGGTTTTCAAGTGACTGTGATATCAAAACTCTTAGTTTCTCCTTAATCCAGTCAGGACTAACATTGTAACCCTATTTAACCATGTATATTCTGATCAAGGTCCTTGTCTTAATTTTTGCACTATCTCTTTGGTCCTTCTTAGCCTTATCTTTAGGTCCCACTTTATCTCTGTTTTAGCAATTAAATAGGAGGTGAGTGAATCCCTAAGATTCCAAACACGTCACATTTCTCCTATGAGAAAGCCAGAAGGGAGTAGGCTGCAGGGCAAATGACATAATCTGAACATGTCACAAAAAGTGAACCAGATGTTCTGTCCCACTGCGTTGAAAATCTGTGCATTGAAAAACCTAGAGAAGAAACTCAGAGTCCAAGAAATATCACTGCTCAAAATGTGCTGTGTATGTAACTGCAGAGTAGTTAATTGGTATCAAATATGGTTGTTTCCAGGTAAGCTCGATGAAAAGTTTCTAATAACTACTGTTCTCCAACAAGTCCTGGAGTTCATGTTGTCAACCAAGCCACATTAGCCTGTTGTTCAGCAAGTGAAAGCTGTGATAAAAAAAAGCAATGGTCTCCCCACGATCCATAAACAAAGGAGTAAATGGATAGATTAATGTGACTGCTTTACTTTTAGAGAACTCATCTATGGAGGCTCACCACTTGCTGAGAAGATGCTACCTTAGCTGCCAATAATTCTAGAATTCCTACTTTGAAAGACAATGCTTTGAAGGTGTGCTAATTCTAATTTGGTGTTTTATGCATAGCATTTAATTAATTTGTTTATTTTTAATTTTTACATGTGTTAGTTTGTGTGCTGGATGTGTATGCATGTTCCTATATATAGTGTGTATGTACGCATGCCTGTGGAGGCCAGAGGTCAAAGTCAGCATCTTCCTCAATTGCTCTCCACTTTATTTTTTAAATTTTTTTGGTTAATTATTTATTTATTTATTTGAGAGCGACAGACAGAGAAAGAGGCAGATAGAGAGAGAGAGAATGGATGCACCAGGGCCTCCAGCCACTGCAAATGAACTCCAGATGCATGTGCCACTTTGTGCAGCTGGCTTACATGGGTCCTGGGGAATTGAGCCTTGAACTTGGGTCCTTAGGCTTCACAGGCAAGCGCTTAACCACTAAGCCATCTCTCCAGGCACACTCCACTTTATTTTTGAAGACAGAGTCTCTCACTGAACCCAGGATTCAGAAATCCAGCTTGTCTAGCTAGCCTTCAAGTCTTGGGGATTCTCCTGTATCTCCCTCCCCAGGGCTGAGACCGCTAATATGTGCCACCATGCCCAGCTGTTACATAGGTGCTGGGGATCTCATCTGACCATCTCATGCTTATGCGGAAAACACTTTACCCATTGAGCAATCTCTCTAGCTCCTACTTTAGTGGCTTTTTAAGCCATGGCACTACTTTGAGGATTTTAATCTTTATCATCCCTCCTCTCCTGGTATTTGAGGTCTCTTGACCTCATGTAGCCCAGGTTCGCCCTGAATTCAAGATTCTTCTGCCTTTACCTCCCACATGCCAGAAATAGACATGCATGCCACCATACCTGGCTTTGATTCCTGACTTTAATCACAATGTAATCCACGTTGGTAGGTGTTACCAAAGCCTTATAAATTGATTTGAGCCTTCCAGATATAATTTGAAGTTAGCCTATTCTGACCTTCTGCTGCTGGATATCATCTACATTCTTAAATCTTAATGATGTAAAATTGGCCTGCGCTTTTAATGATCTGCTTCTCAAATCACAATCTAATAGAATCTGTTACTTCCTAACCAGTCTAGGCACCCAAAACATATATAGAAACTTGACATCTTCATTACTCTATATGATTCTCTCCAACAGCTTCTAGGGAAGACAAACACATTGCTAAAACAGTGGTTACAACACCACTACAAAGTATTCGCAAGTTAGATTTTCAAAGTACTATGAAGAAAGAGCTGATTCTAGGGCCTGGACAAGGAAATGACAAGATAAACCTGGAACTTCTTGTTGTACCACAAATATGCACTAAAAGAATGCTCAAGACATGTCAGAGGGACATAGAAGCCACCCTGATGGGGATCATTCTGGAGACATGTGTGGCAATTTTAACAATAATATAAATAATGATTGCATTGGATTAAATCTGGATTTAAAAGTTCATGAGTCCAGGGCTGGAGAGATGGCTTAGGGGTTAAAGCGCCTGCCTCCTAAGCCTAAGAACACTGGTTCCAATCTCCCGCGGTTCCAATCTCCAGGTCCCACGTTTAGCCAGATGCAAAGTGACACAAGGGCGCAATGCCGCACTTTCCCACAAGGGGGCGCACACATCTGGATTTCGTTCGCAGCAGCTGAGACACTGCTGGCACGCCCATCTCTGTCTTCCTCTCCCTCTCCCCTCTCTCTCTCTCTCTCACTGTCTCTCTCTGTGTCTCTCTCCAAAAAATAATAAAAATAATTTTTAAAGTTTTTTAAAAAAAGTTCATGAATCGAAAATGAAGGTTCTTTCTTACATAAAATACAGGCCAATAAGTATAGAAGAAATGGCAGAAAAAAAAATCTCCATTTTATACCCACCAGAGGTATTAATGCAAGTAAGAATCCCTAGTAGATACTAAATTACTGAGTGAAATTTTCCCAAAGATCTTGATAGCTGCTCAGCCTTAAAAGTTTCAAAATACCTCCTCATGACCATTTGCTAGTTGTGGAAGTAAAAATGCTGGTATTCAAAAGGAAAAATCTGGCAAATACCTGAACAAGCAGTCAAGAGTCATACTAATATTGAGCAAAGTGATATAATGTGCCTCCCAGTGGACTGCACTGAGAAGCCTGCAACACTGCCTCTGCCCAATGGACACAACCTGAACTTGATCACGAGGACACTGTGACGCTGTGTACAAGCCTACCTCAAGGGTCATTACAGAGAATGGTAATCCAGGCCTCTTCAAAACTGTTGTGAAAGACAAAGAAAGGCTGGGGACCGTTCTTGATCGAACAGAACTAGAGGCAAGATATGTAAATGTAATGTATGCTCCTGGGATCAAGAGCAACAAATAATTCTAAAGACATTATGGGGAAAAAATGGCAAATTTTACATATAAACTATAGGTTAAGCATGATTGTATAAAGGTTAGAGTCTGATTTTGATCATTTTACTTTGGCATTAAAAGAAAATATCCTAGTTCTCAGATGATATATACTGAATATTTAGGATAAAGGGTTCTGATATCTACAACCTGTTCTTATAATAATGATAATGGCAGCAGTGATATGTGCACACACACACATTATATATATGTAGTATAGGTATACATGTTCTACACATGGAAATGTGGCAACATTGGCGAATCCAGGTAAAGAGTATGTGTGTGGTGCACTTATGTTTATAATGGTGTACATAAGTGTGTGTGCAGATTGCAGGGGTGCATATACATGCATGTGTATGAATGGGGCTGAGGTTGACATCAAGTGTCTCTCTACCTTATTGTTTGAACAGAGTTCCTCACTGAACCTAGAGCTTACTGATTTGTCTGGACTAGCTAGCCAGCTAGCAGAAGGATTCTCTGCTTCCGCCTCCCCTGTGCTGTGATTAAAGGCACACACCACCAAGCCCAGCAATTTTATGTGGGTACACATCGTTGTGCAGCAAGTACTTTACTTACTGAGAAATTTCCCCAGTCCTTCATTTTATTTTTGACACTTTTCCTTATGCTTGAATTTTTTTCTGAAAATGAAAGCATGCACGCGTACACACACACACACACACACACACACACACACTTCAAAGCTCTCCACTAGACAAATGCAAGGCACCATCCCTTTTAGAAAGACAGTGACCTGCTAAAGACCAATATTTGCCTGGACCAATAGTAGAATCACTAGCCACATTTGTGATAATGTAAATGTAAACTTAAAGAAATTAAAATTGGGTGCAATTTAAAATTCACTTCCTCAGGATCTCTATCCATCATAGAAAGTTCTATTTGCAAGTGATGAGGGGGAATGAACACAGTCTGACTTTACATTTAGTAAATGACCTTGGATAGGTTTCTCTGTCTCTGAGCTTCCTCTTTCTTGGCTGTATGATAAGGATAATCATAGCTGTGATTTGTGTGAAAGCCAGTTTAGGGAGCCAATATGTGTGGACGGGTGTCGAAGACACATTCAAGCTCTGCTCCTCACATTAAGTCCGTACATGAGCTCCCCAAAAGAGATTCTTCTATGCTCAACCAGGAAATGTGGTTCCAGATTGACATGACTACTGTCATGTTGGTCAGATATAACCACCATCTTATCCTCCAGGTGATACTAGTGTGTGTCTCCAACCCTATGAAAGAAAGTCTCATGTTGTGACAGCTACTGATGCCCAGGCTTTCTTAACTGATGTTGGCCAGTTCAACCGTTTTTGAGAGCGGCCAGATATAATATATGTATATATATATATATTTATATTTATACACACATACATAAATACATACATACATACATACACATATATGGTGTGTTATATGGTGTGTATACATACATATGTACATACATACACCCCGCACACATATATACATACCCCTTACTCCTTTCTCAGCTTGCTGTTACCCAAGATATGGTTTATGTCCATAAGTCCCCAGAAAACTTTGTACAATCCTTGCTCTGTCCTCCACTTTCTTGGGGCTCAGGCACTTTACACCTTTGGTGGACTGTTCTATATTGGGACCAAGATTCCTCAAACCTTGGAGAACCGTTCTGTTCCAGCTTTCCCGCCCAGCAGAATCCCTTCATGGCTTCTTACTGTCATTCCCATTACTTTGTTGTTCTCACTAACCTTGCTCAAAGCAGAGTTGTCAGACCTCCCTTGTTTGTGTTTGTCAACTGCCTTGGGCATGTTATTGGCTACACACAGCCCTTAATCTTCAGCTTCTGCTGCTGTTGCCTCTCTATAACTCTTGTGTCTACTCCAAGTCAGTATTGTTGCCATAGTTCAGCTTCCTGGAAGCATGGACTTCCTTCATCCCAACCTCTGGCCACTTACCAGCACCAGTGAGCTCAGGATGGCTTCCCATGCTATCTCTCTCTCGCGCGCGCTCGCTCGCTCGCTCTCATATTACATTTTCCTAAGACAAGTACATCAATATATTCTACCTCACATGATTTTCGTACAATGTGAAATTCACACTCACTCTTTAAGAAACAAGCATGGGTGTCTTCCCCTTCAATCTCAGCAGGTGATGGTCATTGTGGATATGATGTTGTATGACATATGAGATCACAAAAGAACAACAATAAGATTCTACCTGGTCCTATTGGGATGCTCATATTTGGAACCCAGCCACCATGTCATGAGGAAACCCAGGCCACCTGGGAAAGCCCCATGCAGTGGTGACAGTTCCCACCAAGCTCTAGCTGACAGACACCATCAACTCGCTGACATGTGATTGAAATGAGCCTTCAGATGATTCCAACTCCCAACCTTAAAGTTGCCCCAACCGACGCTTTGTAGAACAGAGGAAAGCTGTCCCACTGAACTCAGCTCAGATGGCAGGTTTGTGAGCAAAATGAATGCTGTCATTACTTTAAGCTATGAACACTGCCTAATCAGGCTGCATTGCCATTTTTACTCTGCTGCTAAATACATGGCTATAGCAGGGCACCATGAGGTGACTCTGCCTGGAACTCTCCACAGATGAGTTCCAAATGCAGACCAAAAAAGCCCCTCTGTCAGTGATGGCCACTGTCCCTCTAGGATTTCACTTTAGAGTGGCAAGGCAAGAGTTTGCTCGTGTTCTTTCCCTGTGGGAAGTAATTTACTCAACATCAAACCTATTCCTTTCCAAAAAGGCACATGCCTTTCTCCCTTCATCAGGGCCATAATGGCAGATGGGATGCTATGAAAGACTCTAACATACACATAAAAAGGACCAGGGCTGCAGAGATGTATCAGTAGGTAAAGTACTTGCTTCTCAATAGTAAGGACCTGAATTTGGATCCCCAGCATCTACATAAAAATGCAGTGTGGGGCTGGAGAGATGGCTTAGCGGTTAAGGCGCCTGCCTGCTAAGCCTAAGAACCCAGTTCCAATCTCCAGGTCCCACGTTTAGCCAGATGTAGTGACTCAAGGGTGCAATGCCACACTTGCCCACAAGGGGGCACACACATCTGGATTTCGTTCACAGCAGCTGAGAGACTGCTGGCGCGCCCATTCTCTATCTGTCTCCCTTTCCCTCTCTGTCTGTCTCTCTCTCTGTCTCTCTTCAAAAATAAAAAAAAATGCAGTGTGTTTGTAATATCAGAGCTTGGAAGACAGAGAATCTCTGGGGCCGACTGGCTAGCTAGTCTAGCTGAATTGGTGACCCTGTCTCAATCTCTGGCACCTGACATCATACATATGCCTCCACATACATATGCACATGTACACACACACAAATAAAATTATATATGAACATGCATGCATACATGCACACCACACACATATATTAAAAAGAATTTACAAGAAAAAAATCCTAAATAGTTAACCTGCCATGCAGCATTCTAATAAGCTATTGACTTGATGACAGACTGCTGAGGGACCATCAGAGGAGGATGGTATGCCATGGAAAGAAGGACCACATTGGCTGGACTATAGGTAAGAAGGACCCTACATGCTCTTTATTTTTCCAGTACTTGGAATCAAACCCAGGGTCTCTCATATGCTTGGCAAGCATTTTTTATGAGAGAAACAGAGAGAAAGACAGAGAGAGAGAGAGAGAGAGAAAATTGATGAGCTGTGAACTCCAGCCACTGCAATCAAACTCAAGACACATGTGCCACCTTATGCACATGTGCAGCCTTGTGTGCTTGTGTCACCTTGTACTTCTGGCTTACGTGGGACCTGGGGAGTTGAACATGAGTCCTTAGGCTTCACAGGCAAGCACCTTAACCACTAAGCCATGTCTCCAGCCCTTGGCAAGCATTTTACATTGAACTACATCTCATAGTTCTTTTTTTTTTTTTTTCATTTTGAGACAGGGTGTGGCTAAGTTTCCCAGGCTGGCCTATAACTTATTCTGTAACCCAGAAAGACCTTAGATTTGCAATTTTCCTGTCTAAGCCTTCCACCCCAAATAGTTGGGATTATAGGTTACCACCATCACACACGGTTTCTAAATGTTCTTGCTACATTATATATTGGTTAGGTAATAGATGTAGAAGCTCAGGCCCATGAAATGCCTAAATTGTCTTAAGTAGCTAAGAGCTATTTATAATATTTTCTCTGCATGTAGAGGGGTTACTTTCTTCCTCTTTCATTCCATCTCCATTTGACATTTACAAAGATATGATTTATCCAAATCAACCCATTGAAATTAATCTCATTCATGTATTGCCATTATGACTGCTAATAATATTGTGGTTCACAATTGGCCAAAGGTATCAACATTGGTGTAGGAGACCCTTATTAGTGTGTCTAACCAGTCCCTGTTGTCTTAAAATTTCCCACTTAGCACACAGGATTTGCTTCATAGCACTCGATGTCTTTACCACATGTGGTAGTTTGAATGAACTGTTCCCCCATAGCCCCATGTGTTTTAAATACTTGGTCATCATCTGGTGGTAGTTTGGGAGGTAGAGCCTGGTTGGAGGAGTGTCACTGTGGGTATACCTTCTGGTTTATTAGCCAACTTACCAGTGATCAGCTAGCTCACCCTTGCTGCATCCTGCCAGCTAATGTAACAAGATATTATGCCCAGCTCTGCTCATGCCATGCTTTCCCTTGCCATGATGAAGCTTCCACCTGGGACTGTACACTGAAATAAACCTTTTCATCTCATCTGCTGCCTTGGGTTAGGTATTTTGTTACATCAAGGCTATAGCACCACATGACTCCATTTTTCCTTTTTTTCTTCTTCTTTTAATTTTTTTTATTTATTAAGAGACAGAGAGGGAGAGAGAGTGAGAATGGGCATGCCAGGGCTTCTACCCATTGCAAATAAACTCCAGACACATATGCAACCATGTGCATCTGGCTTACGTGGGACCTGGAGAATCAGACCAGGGTCCTTAGGCTTCACAGGCAAGAGCCTTAATTTCTAAGCCATCTCTGCAGCGCATGTCTCCACTTTCCTGACCATAGCCAACTTGTGCAAAGACAAACATACAAAAACTAAATCAGAGATCCTCTTCAAAATATGTATTGACTCCATGTGCAATAACATACACCTAAAATCCCAGCACTTAAGAGTCTGATGTAAGAGGATGCCAAGTTTAAGGCCAGACTAGGCTATAAAGCCATTGCCAGGGTAGACTAGATTATACAGGGAGGCTCCGCTATTAGAAAAACACAGGGCTGGAGAGATGGTTTAGTGGTTAAAGCACTTGCCTGAAAAGCCTAACGATCTGGATTTTATTACCCAGTACCCACATAAAGCCAGGTGTAATGGCACATTGTTCAGTCAGGTTCGCATTGCTGGTAGAAATCACCTGACCAAGAGCAGCTTGTGGGGAAAAAAGGTTTATTTTGGCTTACAGACTCGAGGGGAAGCTCCATAATGGCAGGGGGAAACAATGGCATGAGCAGAGGGTGGCCATCACCTCCTGGTCAATCAGGTGGACAACAGCAACAGGAGAGTGTGCCAAATACTGGCAAGGGGAAACTGGTTATAAGACCCATAAGCCCACCCCCTCCCAACAATACCCTGCCACTAGGAGGCATTAATTCCAAAATCTCCATCAGCTGGGAACCCAGCCTTCAGAACACCTAAGTTTGTGGGAGACACCTGAAACAAACCACCACATTCCACCCCTGGCCCCCATAAACTGATAACCATACATGCTATAAAATACAATGTATTCATCCAACTTTAGAAGTCCCCATAGTTTTTATAATTCCAATGATGTTCAAACATCCCCATAGTCCAAGGTTTTTTAACTGAGCCATAATACCAAAAAATACCCGCCAAAAACCATAATAGCACAGAATAAACATTCACACTGTGAAAGATGGCATTGTGCATAGCAAAGAAATAGTCAACCAATACAAGATTTAAACAGGGTAAACATCAAACTCTGTAGCTCCAAGTCCAACAACTCTAGTTAGTGACAAGTCTCCAAGTCTGATAATTATAACCAGCAATAAGTCTCTTGAGTTCCAATTCCATCCCTCCAGCTAGGCTACTCACAGTCCTGGAAAACTTCATCCAGGGCCTGCAGCTCTCCTTAGCAGCTTTCTCATGGTCCCAGCATCTCCACTGGATCTCCACTGCAACCCATGGCCCATTCTCATGGCTCCTTCAAGTATCCATACAGACATCCAGTTAACTAGCTTCACACTACCCATGGACATTTCCAAAACACAAGACTGTGTTGCAAATTCAATGACCCTATCTTTCTTGCATTTCTTATACTCCACAATACTAGGTAGGGTGTCTGTTTGTTAATCCAGGGGGTAATAAAGCAGACTTTGAAGAACAGGACACTCCTTGAGCATTCAGGCCCCTTCAAAAGAGTCTACATTCTTCCTGTTGCCCCAATGCAGGTCAGCTGGCCCAATCTCAAAAGTTGGAATCTCTCATATAATTGCAGCTGAATCCCTCCACTCACATCAGTCTGTTTCTATGCAAAGCAACCCTGCACAAATTCTCAGGACACAGGCATAACAACAAGCCTCTCATACAAACTGCCTCTATCCCAGTCTATGCAAAGCTCTTTCTCAGCCTCAGAAGCCAAACCTCACAGTCCATAGTTCTTGCTGCATTCAGGTCTTAGTTCTGATCAGAATAGACCATCAAGCTGTACTTAGAGCACTTCAAGGTAACTCTGAGGCCAAGGTTTCAAATCCTTCCACATTCCTCTTGAAAATCAGCTCCAAAAGGCCAAAGCCACACAGTCAGGTATCTAGCAGCAAATGACCACACTCCTCAGTACCAACTTTACTGTTGCAGTCAGGTTCGCATTGCTGGCAGAAATCACCTGACCAAGAGCAGCTTTTGGGGAAAAGGTTTATTTTGGCTTATAGACTCAAAGGGAAGCTCGTTAATGGCAGGAGAAAAATGATGGCATGAGCAAAGGTTGGACATCACCCCCTGGCCAACATCAGGTGGACAACAGGAATAGAAGAGTGTGTCAAACACTGGCAAGGGGAATCTGTCTATGATACCCATAAGCCTGCCCCCCAATACTACACTGCCTCTAGAATATATTAGTTCCCAAGTCTCCATCAGCTGGGAACCTAGCATTCAGAACACATAAGTTTATGGGGGACAACTAAATCAAACCACCACAGCTACTAACCCAACCTACTATACCCAGCAAAATTATCCTTCATAACAGACGCTTAAGGAAAAACCAAAATCCACAAAGTTGTCAACTTAACAGGGATTAACTCACACCTCACAATTATCTGAGCATCAATGGACACAACTCCCCAATCAAAAGATGAAGGTTAACAGGCTGGATCAGAAAACTGAATTCATCTATTTGCTATCTTCAACAAATCCAATTTGCTTTCAAAAAGAGATACCACCTGACAGTAAAAAGATGATTAAATTATTGCAAACAAATAGAAATAGGAAGCAAGCAGGTATGGCTATACTAATATCTGACAAAAAAAGACTTTAAAACAAAAGTCATGAAAGGAGATAAAGAAGACCACCTTATATTCACCAAGGCAACAATTCAGCAAAACGATATTACAATCCTAAGCATATATGCACTAAACACGGGTGCACCAAATTTTATAAAGCAAAATCTACTAGACATTAAATCAGGAATAAATCTCAACACAATAATAAAGTGTGAGTTTAATAACCTACTAACATTAATATACATACCATCTAAACAGAAAATGGAGAAATAATAGAGCTAAATACCACCACAGGTCAATTGGATTTAATAGACATCATTAGAACATTCTATCCAAACTCTACAGAATACACATTTTTCTAAACAGCTCATAGAACCTTTTCTAAATTTGTTCATATATTAAGGCATAAAGAAAATCTCCACAAATTCAGGAAAATTGTCATAATTCCCCATATTATATTATATCTGACCACAGTGCCATAAATGTAGAAATGAACATAAGAAACAACAGAAAATATATAAATTCCTGGAGCTTGAACAACATGCTATTGAATAATGAATGAGTCATTGAAGATATCAAAACCAAAATCAAAAAAAAATTCTAGAAGTGCATTACAATGAAAACACAGCATACCAAAACATATGGGACACAATGAAGGCACGCCTAAGAGGGATGTTTATGGCTCTAAATGCCTATATAGAGAGATATTAAATAAATAACTTAATGATCCACCTGAATGCTTTGCAAAAAAGAACAATCACAACCCACAAATACTAGATGGAAAGAAATAATCAAGATTAGGGCAGAAATCAATGAGTTAAAAATGAAGAAAAAAATTTAAAAATTGATGAAACGAGGAGCTGGTTCTTCCAAAAACATAAAAATAAACAAGATTGACAAACCCCTGGCCAAATGATCAAAAGTAAAAGAGAGAAGACTCTAATTAACAAAAGTTGGAATGGGAAAAGGCTATCTTAAAACAGATACAAATAAAATTAGGAGAATCAATAGGACATATTTCAAAAATTTATATTTTACAAAATTAGAAAATCTGGAAGAAGTGGATGAATTTTTTTTTTATTTGAGAGAGACAGACAGAGAAAGGATGAGGCAGAGAGAGAATGGGTGCACCAGGGCCTTTTCAGCCACTGTGCAACATTGAACACTTGTATGACTTTTGTGTCTGGCTATACATGGGACCTGGAGATTTGAACAAGCATTCTTAGGATTTGCAGGCAGACACCTTAACTGCTAAGCCATCTCTCCAGCCCAAATTTCTTGACTCATATGATTAACCAAAGCTAAACCCAGAAGAGATTAAAGTATTTGAATAAAGCTATAGTGTTGAAGGAGAGTGAAAGAGTCATTGAAAGTCTGCCAACTAAAAAAGTCCAGGCCTGAATAAATTCACTTCTGAATTAGATCAAACCCTTATAGAAGAACTAAAATCACTAATTATCAAGTTATTTCACAAAATTGAAAAGAAAGGAATGCTCCCTGACTCCTTTTATGAAGGCAACATTACACTAATATGAAAACCAGACAGGGATAGAAAAAGAAAAGAAAATTATAGACCAATATCCCCAATGAACAAAGGTGCAAATTCTCAATAAAATTCTTGCAAATAGAACTCAAGAACATGTCAACAGTATCATCCATCTCAATCAACTAGGTTTTATCCCAGGAATGCAGGGATGGTTGAACTTATGGAACTCAGTAGATACAATATATCACATAAATAAACTTAAAGACAGAAATCACATGATTATTTCAATAGATGCAGAAAATATCTTCAACAAAATAAAACAATCCCCTTTCATGATTAAAATAGTGGAGAAACTAGGGATGGGGGAATCAAAGCTGAATATAATACAGGCTATATATCACCATCCTAAAGCCAAATCATTCTAAATGACGAAAAACTTGAAGCACTCTCACTAAGGTCAGGAACAAGACAGAGGTGTCCACTCTCCCTACTACCATCTAACATGGTACTAGAAGTCTTAGCTCAAGCAATAAGAGAAAGAAATAAAATGGACACAAATCGGAAAGGAACAAGTCAAATAAGCCTTATTTACAGATGATGTGGTTCTGTACTTAAATGACCCTAAATACTACATCAAAAACTCCTAGAGGTGATTAAAAAAACTTTCAGCAAAGTGGCAGATTATAAAATTAACACACAAAAATCAGTAGCCTTTGAATATACCAGTGACCAACATAGTGAGAATGAAATCAGGGGAAAAGTCCCATTTACAATAGCCACACACAAAAAATAGGCATTTTGGTATATCCCTAAGCAAAGAAGTAAAAGATATCCATAATGAAAACATTAAAACAATGAACAAAGAAATTGAGGAAGACACGAGAAGATGGAAAGATCTCCCATGTTCATAGATCAGAAGAATCAATATTGTAAAAATGACCAGACTGCCAAAGCAATACACAACCTCAATGCAAAGCCAACCAAAATTATAGAACAATTATTCACAGAAATACAAAATTACTCTCAAAATTCATATGGAAGCATAAAAGGCCTTAGCCACAAATGTCCTCAGCAAAGAGAATACAACTGGTGGCATTTCCATATCTGATTTCAAAATAAACTATGAAGCCATAGTAACAAATCAGCATGTATTGGCACAAAACAGTAGCAATGATGAATGGACTGGAATAAAATATCCTGGCATAAGTTCTTGTAACTACAGGCATGTGAGCTTTGACAAAGAGGCCAAAAATGTACACTAGAGGAAAGAGCATTTTCAACAAATGGTTCAGGAGAAACTGGAAAAACACAGGTGGAAAACTGAATCTAGATCCTCTTCTCTTACCCTGCACAAAAATCAACTCGAAATTGATCAAAGACCTCAATATAAAACCTGAAAACTTTAGAACAACTAGAAGATAAAGTAGGGAGAATACTTACAAATATAGGTGTAGAGAAATGCTTAATCAAACCCTAGTAGCCCAAGGAATTAGACAAACATTCAATCGCTGGGATCTCATGGAACTATAAAGCTATTGCTTAGCTAAGCAAACCATCAACAGAGTCAATAGACAAACTACAGAATGAGAGAAAATCTTCGCCCAGCTAGACACCTGACAGAGGTTTAATATCTAGACTATACAAGGAAGTCAACTAAGCAATAAAAAATCAAAAAACCCACTCAAAAAATGGGGCAGGAACCTGGCATAGTGGTTCAGTGGTAGGCATGGAGGCAGAGGTAGGAGGATCACCATAAATTTGAGGCCACCTGAGACTACAGAGTAAGTTCCAGGTCAGCCTACAACCTATCTTGCAAACCAAAAAATAAAAATAAAAAACCTATTTCGAGATTCTTTCTCACTTTGGTCAAAATGGCTATCACCGAAAAAAAAAAATCAAAAGACAAGAAATGCTAGCAAGCATGTAGCGAAAGAGAAACACTTATCCACTGTTGGTGGGAGTTCAACTTGTACAGTCACTTTGGAAACCAGTATGGAGATTCCTCAAAAATCTAAAACTAGATCTTCCATTTGACCCAGCTATACCACTCCTGAGTATATACCCTAAAGACTCTACTCTTTACTATAAAGACACTTACTCAGCCATGTGTGCTGCTGGTCTACTCACAATGGCTAGGAAATGGGATCAGCCCTGATACCCATCATCTGATGAATAGATAATGATGATGTGGTACATATACACAATGGAGTTCTACTTAGCAGTAGGGAGTTATTAAATTTGCAGGAAAATGGATGGACCTGAAAGAATCATACTGAATGAGGTTACAGAGGTTCTGATAGACAAATGTTGCATATTCTCTCTCATATGCAGATCCTGACATAGAATAATTTGATTTGTCTCTAAGTTGTAGTAAGCGACAGTAGTATTATTAAGAAAGCTAGAATGAGGCTTGGAGAGAGGAGAAGAATGGAGGGCTCAGAGGAGGGAATACTTGATAGGCCAATGGAAGGGCAGAATTCAGGTGGTAGAGGGTCCGGAGTGGGGGAGATATGGCTAAGGGAGGGAGAGGGATATGCAAAAAAAACAATTAAAGAATGAATCAGTACATTAGAAAATTTCTTCTTTGTTTGCTAATTAAAAGATATAACTCTGTCAAAGATGGAGGGAGGAAGAGAGGAGAGAGAGAGATTAGGCAGAAGTACCCTGCATGGGTAGAGAAAGCTTTACCCTAAAACCTAGCCTAAACCCTAGGGCTCTTGCTGGTAAATTCCAGTGCCAGGATTGGGTTAGCCCCCACAGTGAGCTGTTGGTCTAGGAGGACTATGAGGCCCCCAAAACAATGTGAGCCATTGTTAAAGCACTTATTTGCCCACCATAAATAATTGGTAAGACCCTATGGCTGAAGATCCCACAGGATATGGTCAAAGGACATTGATAGATCATGCTGAAACTGAGATTTCAGAAGCCAGCTACATAGTTCTCATAGTGTTTGAAAGTGCGTTAGGAGCTGTTGAGGGACAATGGTCAACAACAGCATGAGCAAGTAGGGGATCCTGCAAGCTACAAAATCAGTTAGCCATGCAAGATGTACACATTGGTGCAATAGTGGCACAGAGGCTAATGAGGATAATCAACTGCTCTCTGGATACGAAGCCCACTCTGTGGAAGGAAATTCAGGCCTGGTACTGAGAACCAAGTCAGAAGTCTATGACTTAGAAGGTCGTAGACTCCAGGGAAGCTTCCACTGTTTTTTTGGCTAAAAGGAGAGGTTATGTCAATTTAAAAAATCTTCTAAATAGCTATGCTCATCCCCTTTGAATCATGCTGCTCTCACTCTTGACTAGAGAATTGGCTTTTTACACATGGTGGTGAACACCAGGGAGACGCAAGACCCATCAGTACGATAAGAAAAGAAAACTGACTGTCTAGCATGAGACAAGTTATCTCTATCACATCTGCCAGAGCCCAGGAAACATTATAGAAGAAATAGCAGATTCAACACGGTTGCTGCTCTATTAGCCCGAGAACCTTCCCCAGGGAGATGGCAATAGACACTAATGAGACTCAAAACTCAATCAAAGGATGTTGACAGCTTAACACTAAAGGAGACTTATAACACACCCTCTAAAGCTCACAGAATATTGTGGAATTCTGAGCAGAAAGAATGTAAGAGCAATATGGTGGCAAGGTGTTCTCTGGGACATCGTCATTCCCTATAGAGAGTAACTGGTTGCAATCATAACCCTGTTGGGGTCCCCCCCTAAGGCCAGCCCAGGAGGGACGGCAGGGTCTCTGCTGAGTTGGGGGTGAGCAGCATGGAATCACAACACAGACTCCAGGAGTTGGGTGGAAGCAACAGAAGGTGAGCTGCCACAAACTCGTTTATTGAGGAACTGCAGGGGGTTTTAAGGGGCTTGGCTGGCCAATCATTGTATGGGGTGGTCCCCTTTTTGTGACCAATGACAGCCTGTCTCTGGACAAGTTATCTCATAGCAGGTTTCTCACGAGCATGGGACTATAGCTGTTGTCACGCCAGGCCTGTGCAGAACACCATGTTCCAGGAAGCCACTTCCTGGTTTCTTCTGCCATGCGGTCTGGATAGGACCAGGCCTGCATTTTGCCATACATAACCCCACAGTGATTATGGATACCTCTACTGGGAAGGCCACTCAGTGGAATGGGTACTGGGGAAAAGTTACATAAAGGTATAACCTAGTGGAAATATGAGTAATTCACAATATGTCCATATAATAAAGTTCTCAAATTTTAAAAAAGTCAGTCATTGGGATGAGAATGGAGATTTGTTCGAGTAAAAGACAAAACCAAGCTATTATTTCTTTAAAAAAAATATTCCACTGTGAGACAAGTGGAATGTCATCATGTTTTTCAATGAAGATATGTATATGATGTAAAAAATGCTGTAAGACATGAGCAAATTACTAAAATTATAAATTTATAAGTAAAAACTACAGGAATGAGAGATAAAATCACTAGGAAGGATGTGTGTAGAGACTGAGAGCAGGATATAATGGAGATGTAGGAGAGATTAAGATGAAGATACAGATGGAGAAAGAGACAACTTTCTTTTTAAGGAATTGGTAGCTGGGTGTGGTCATACATGCCCTTGATCTCAGCACTTGAGAGACAGAGGCAGGATGATTGCTGTGAGTTTGAAACCAGCTTAAAACTACAGAGTGAATTCCAGGTCAGCCTGGGCTAGAGTGAGATCCTACCTTGAAAAAAAAAAAAGAATTGGCTCACACATTTGTGTAGCCTTTCAAATAAAAAAAAAAAAAATAGGACTGGAGACCCAGGAAGAGTTGTTGCAGTCTCAAGTCTGAAAGTAGTCTACAGCCATTCCTTCTTCTTCCAGGGACCTCAGGCTTTCTCTCCTGAGGCTTTTAATGGGTTGGTTAAGAGCCATCCCTATTACAGAGAGCAAGCTACTTTGTTCAAAGTCTACTGATAAAAATTTTGATGTCATTCACCAAAATACCTTTAGAAAAACATGTAGAATAGTGTTGGACTCAACACATTGATGGAAAAGTTTAACGCTCATGGGAAGGGAGGCCGCAGAGAGACTACTTTGTTAAACAGGTTTCTCCTCTGGGTAGCTGGGGCAGAATAGTGCTTGAGAAGCCTGGGAGGCAGCATGGGAGACGTGTTCTAGCCTTACTCTACCTGAAAAGTAAGGGAACAGGAAGGAGCCTATTTCCTTTTCTGTACAAGAGAAAGAACACCTGCCCTTAGAGTTATCGTAGAGCTAGAAAAATGGATATGTTCTCTAAATGGTAGAGTTAGACGATTTGGGGGTGCTGAACTCAGGAAGAAGGACAGAGAGAATAAGAGGATGGAAGAGAAGCTGTGGAAACAAGGAATTACTGAGATCTTTGATGTAAGCAATGTTGCCCTGTTTCCTCCCGGCCTCCTGCGAATCCAATAATGCCTTCTAGAATTCAAGACACTCTGGATTTTATTTCCTATTTTTTAAGTGGTGTGTTCCCTGGTAGTTAGTTACCTCTTCCATGTTTCTGAGCTTCGTTGCCAGGCTGAATAGCTCCTTACACTGCAAAGTTGATAAGGCAGGAGACAATGAAGAGACGCATGCTTCAAGTTTTGGATGAAACACTGTTTTTGCAAGACTCTGATCTTCCACAGTTTTATAAATCACCTCTGGGGCAGACAGCAGAGGTACTTCAAAGGGATGTGACTCCCAGCACCCAAGACATTCACTATAGCATGTAAAGTACCTAACTCTTACACTTCTCAATGTGGCCAGAATTAGAAAGGCGAGCCTACCAAGTGTTGAAAATGTGAGGAGGAGGAAGCGCTTGTGCACTATGTGTGATGCAGATTTTCCAGAAAGCTCTCAGGTTTGGCTTGGTGACATTTTGTTGGAGCATGCCCGATAATCTAGTGACCATCCCCATCCTAGGTAAAGAGGTCAAAGGTCTGTGAGGACATCTTTATAAAGATGTTCATAACTGATCTGTTGGTGATGACAATCTGGAGGACAGCTGACCACAAACTGGGTGTGTGTCCAACCTTAGGAAATGTGAATGGGAAAAATGCAGTAGGAGTATTATGTGAAGTATCACTCAACTATAAGAAACCACACACAAAGTCAATGTGCAGCAACGGTGATGAATCATCATGGCCTTGCTCCCATGAATGAAGGTAAGAAAATGAATGACATGTATAACATAATACTGGTTATGAAGAGTAAAATCCAGCTCATCAAATGGTATTGTGTTTCATGGATACATACGTGTATCAGAACATATGCTGTGGATGACTACATGGGAAGGGAATAAAGGGGAGGATTTGAGAGATGAAGGTGAAGGCTGTGGGGGAGGGACTAAGGCAAGCCAGCTCTTACATGGACCAAAGTTTGTTATTGCTCTTAAATACAGGATAGCATCACTTCCTCCTTATACTTGAAGGCCTGAATAGACTTTTTTTTTTGAGACAGGTGGTCTGGCACCTGCTATATAGCCCAGGCTGGCTCTGAACTTACAGACAATCTCCTACCTCTGCCTCCCAAGTACTTGGATTACAGGCATGTGCCACAGCACTCGGCTTAAATATGTATTTTTAAAATAAAGTGCTTAGAATATGGTGGGGATTCAATGAATGGTTGTTAAGACTGTGGCTGAAGTGACAATGGAGCAGTTGAACACAAAGATGAAAGCTAACCATGTCCTCTGGAAACCAGAAGGCAGCAGAAGATTGGCATTCTCCACCCTGTCTCATGCCTAGAAAGATAAGTACTGGGCGAGTGAACCCCGTCCATTTGGATGGGGAAAAATCCACGCACTCATTTTCACTAATTTCTGCTTGCCATTTAGCATGTCCACAGTTGTTAGTATATCTGAGAGTTTATCACCAAGAGAAGAATGGATATTTTTACACCACTGTATACTTGCAAGTATCATGAGATCTGCTAAACACTACTTGGAAATTATGGTAGTTTTTAGACCTGCTACTGGATCATATTTAAGGCATTAAATAAATGTACATTTATCACATTTCTGCATGTTTTATACTTTCATAATTGTATTTTAATATCACTGTCAGCCTTTATGACTAAGTATTGTATTGCCTGTATTTGAGGAAAGGTACCAAGTGTTTTACCAGATATCAAAGAGGCTGATACAGCATGGCAAAGGTAAAGACCCCATAAATAGATTTTCTCACTTCCCCTTAGGTCAACTTCTCACTGTGCCATCCTCACTGGCCAGGAAAGAGCTCTATGCTGGCTCCAGCACTGTGCTGTCACCCAGCTCATACCAGGGCCAGAGTGGCTAGCCAGAGTGGACAGAAGGGAGGATGGAGGGGAAAGAAAAAGAAAAAGAAAGAAATGAGAAGATGATTTCCTTGGCTTTTTCACATCACTCAATTGAACTTTACTTTTAATAAAAGTATTATTAATAGAAATGGCATGCTCATTATTTTGCATTTACGGTATATGCAGAGATATAGTCCTAGTAATTATTCGAACTGGGCCAGGCCAGCATGTCCTTTCTTCTGAATCTCCCCCATGCAAACAGGCTTTACTGTCTTCTTTCTCTTGTCTCCCTAAAACCTACTCAATGAGGCCCAGAGTCCCTGTACCAAGCCAGGGGTATCACACTGGTAGGGAGCAATAATCCACTCCCATCATTGTAGACCCACCCCCACATACACCAGGGATAGGGTTGTCTGCTCTACTAAACACATCCCGATCATCAAGAGACAGGCCCTAACCTGATGAAGGGCTTGAGTATAGCTTCTGTATATAGGAAACAGGAAATACCTTAAGAGTGCTTGACAGAAGACAAGCATGGAGAAGACAGCCTTTGGCAGGCACATTATCCACCCAGCTGCTTCTCACAATCTCCCAGGGAAGCTCTGAGAACAAGCAGACAGTGCAGAGCCATGCCTCCAAGCGGTGAGAGAACTGGGGCATTTTATTGCCAACCTCCAGAGTCACTGGTCTCATGGGAGTGGCTCCTACCTTGGTATTCCCAGTTTTTACTGGTAAAGTGGCATTTCTGAGCTTTGAAAAGCTCCTGGGTTCTGGGGATGCAGCTCAGTTGGCAGCATGCGGGAAGCCCTGGTTCCATACCCAGCATCACATCAACTGAGTGATGGTACACACTTGTAATCCCAGCACTTGGGATGTGGAGAAATGAGGATTAGAAGTTCAAGGTCATCCTCAGTTTATTTTGAGCTACATACTGGAATACATGTGACACCATTGAAGGAAGGAGGAAAGAAAGAAAGAAGGAAGGGAGGGAGGGAGGGAGGAAAGAAGGAAGGAGGGAAGGAAGGAGGGAAGGAAGAATAAAGGAAGGATGGCTCCTTAGGCACAAAGTTGTACACACTACTGAGGGAGGGGAAGGGAACCAAGAGGATCCAGAAGGTGGGGGATGAGGGAGACTCCAGTAATACCTTCTGTAGACCTAATGCTGGTGAGCCATTTCCCACTGCTCCCCACCCTATCCATCTTGTTTCCTCTACCTCAATTTCCCCAAAGGGTGCAATGCAGAGGCCTGCAAACCAAGTGGGATTCTTGGGTAGATTTTGTTTGGTCCAACTCACCTTTTAATGATCGTCTAGTTGAACTAACATCTCGAAAAGTCACAAGGTTTTACATTAAAACCTGTTTGGCAAGAGTAGACCCCAAACTAAATGATTCCCAATACCATATGGCTATGAAAATCTAAGACTTTCCTCTTTTCTGCCAGAGTAAGATGGCTTAAGGGAGACTTTTTACAGCCTGTGAGGACACTTTCTCCCTTCCCCCTCTTGGAAAAGTTTGGAGATGTTTTAATGTTTCGGGGGATGGGGTATTTCATTTCGATTGTGCATGTGGAGAACAAAGAACTTTTGTGTCTTTTCACGTTGCTGGGGAGTCGGGAGTTTGTTTAAAAGGCCTAGGTAGCCTCTGCCTGCCCTACCCCCCTCCTACAGGGTGGTAGAGCCCGGATGTTTCAGCATCAGCTGGCAAGCCAGCTGCTATCAGAGAAGGCCCAGCCATCTGTTCCTACTCCCAGAAACAGTGTGGGAGTCATCTTTCTCCCTGCACACCTGCCCCCAGACTCAGCCAAGCCCAGAGACATTTTGTAACCCAGAACAGCTCTTGTCTGTGTCAAATACAAATGTCCCTGATTCCTCTGCTCTTCCTCACTCTCCATCAGCTCCTTGCTGCTGTGACCCAGCGTGAGACGAATCCGCTGGTAACCTCTAGCTCAAAGAATCACTAGGGCTGCTGGGTTCCAGCCAACCCCTGGAAGCCACTGACTGTGCCCATCGACCCAAGTGGAAGTTGAGAGCTCTCAGCCAATCGCTGAGCTGCAACGGGAGTGGGAAGCTGATGGCCCAGGCTGAGCTCTGATTGCCAATCTAGACTGCAAGGTGAAATATACTATACTTGGAGATCCTCCCTAACATGACTGTGATTATTCTAGTCCCCCAGACCCTCAAGCAAAACTTCAGTGATTTCCAATCGTAATGTGAAAGGTACTCTGAAAAGGGCAGAAAGTCTGAATCTGGGGTCTTCTTATAATCTGGGGTCATTTTTAACAAAAGGAAGTTTTCTTCATTTCATGTGCATGAAATAAAGACCCACGGGATGGTCAAGGAGCAGCTCTGACTTAATAAGAGTTATTGACAGGTCACTGATCTTTTGTAAGGATAGAAGTGGATACTGTTAAGGTGGTTTTCAAGTGCATCGAATCAATTTGAATTCCTGAGCTGGAGTTGCCTTACCAACTGTGACTGAAGATGCAGTTCTGGCATCAGACTGCTGGGATGCTGACCCCAGGCTCTCTCGCTCACTAACTGTGTGACCTTAGGTAAACCTTGACCTCTCTGTGCCTCAAAATCATCACTTTTAATGTGGACTGAGTAAAAAGGCCTCCCACACCCAGCATGGGATTCCTTTGAAGATTAAATGAGTCATCTACATAGAACATTCCAGACAGTACCTTGCTGCTAACTGGAAATCAGTAGATGTGGTATATTATTGTTGAGTTATGGTGAATGTTTTTGTTTCAAGGATAGTACCTACATCAGCTCTGCTTCTCTGTGACAAAGTAAATAAATGAATAAATCCCAATTTCTAAATAGTGGGGTCTGACTTGATAAGCTCTTACCAGACAGCCTCTTGCTTTTCTGTGCCCTTGTCACAATAAATCGGATAAGAAATTCTGGGGGTGTGCTCTCAGCAGACAAAAGCCCACCTCAAGGGCAGCCACCTGAGGTGGAGAGCAGGGCAAGGGGCTTCCCTCCAGGGAGCCCAGCCTAAGGATTTTGTGTATTCAGCTGGCCTCTCTGAGCCTCCCTGTTCATTCGCTGGTGGAGGTGAAACAGCAGAATCCAATTTTTTTGTCACCTTGTGAAATGATGAGACTCCATTCCACTTGCGTTTGTACCAGAGCACAGCGGACACGTGGGGTACTGGTGGTTGCCGGGTTACTCCTTGTAAGTTCAAACCGTTCCACATGCTGAATGCCAATCTCTTTGCCGTGACCTGGGTAAATTAAAGCAATGCTTCCTGCCTAGGCAGGCTTTGACGTGCTTCAGTCCATCTGCTGCTGCTGAAGTGGGGAAGGAACGTGCACTGGGCAGCTTTGCCCTACTGACATGCCACTTCCCTTCTTCTCCTCAGTCCTTCCCTTTCTCCTTCCTCTTCCCTCCTTTCTCCCTCTCTCGCTATTCCCCCTTTCTTCTGTCAGCTTCCCTCTCCTTCCTTTCATTCTTCTTTCCCTCTTCCCTGTCTTCCCTTCTGCCTCCTTTTTGCTTCCATCTTTTCTCCTTTCTTCCCTCCTTCTTATCTCTCTCCCTTGGTGTTCCTTCTGTCTTTCCCTCCCATTTCCTTTCCTCCTTCCTTTCCACTCTCTTATAGTCTCCCTTACTTTATTTTCTCCATCCTTTTCTCCTCATTTTCTCCCCTCCTTTTTCCCACCCCTTGTTTCTCCTGTCTGAGTTTGCCTCCTCTCTTTTCCTTGTCATATTTCAGCTCAAAGGAGAAGCATAGCTCAGCAAAGCTCCATGTGTGTTCCCGGCCACGGTATCTGTGTGTACCCAAGACTGGGTTCTGTGTGCAAACACAAGGCAGAAAGGCGATCAGGGCTAGCTACAAGAAGGGATTTGACAGATGTTCTTCAGCCCAAATCTCCAAGGTGCATAGGTAAAGATGGCCTTTTTCCTTAAAGGTTAACTTCCCATTTTAATTGCCTCAAGCAGAGGCTGCCTTGAGCTGAGGCTCCCTTCCCAGATCATTAGAGCTCATGTCTCCCACAGACTGTCTTATTCCTCAAGGAGAGTAGGGCACCCTTACACCCAATGCCAACAAGCCCTGCAGTCATGAATCTGCACTACTGGTGAGACCTTGAGAAGTCAGAGCCCTTCATGCTGATACTAAGTAGAGCTGGCGCTAGCGGCGGATCCTGTTACTGTGTACCAAACCATGGTAACACTCAGTGGCTTCAAACAAGTATTACGATCTCTTGGATTCTGTGAATTGACTGGGCTCAGCTGCCCAGTTCTCACTTGGAGTGTCTCATGCCATTGTAGCTAGATAATGGCAAGGACTGGAATCCCTTGGAGGTGCAACTGAAGAGGCTGCCCAAGGCGGTGCCAACCTATTACAGGTTATTGATGCTTGTTAATTGCTGGAAGCTCAGCTTAGCGCCTACTCAGGGCTTCCCACTCTGGTTTGGGATTCTGTTAGCGTGATGCCTGAGTTCTACAACTCTCCTGTAATGTGTGGGAAAGACAGAACCTCTGGAGGACAAGCAAGGAAAGTTCCAGAGGAGAGGGTACAGATGACTTCAATGGGAAGATTGCCAAAGAATTAATTTGGGGGACATTTTTTAAAGTGCTGACGAGTTACAAAAATCATTTTATTTAATATGAAAATCCTAATTATGGGGCTGGAGAAAAAGCTCAGTTGGTAGAATGTTAGCATGCATGAAGCCCTACATGCATTTGTGTGGGTACATGTGTCAGAATGTATCTGTGTATGTACATGCATTTGGGTACATATGTCTGCATATGGAAGTACACACGTGCATGCATTCTGTGTCTGTGTGTGCACACGTGCACATGTTCATGCATTAGTATAGGTGCATGCATCATCTGTGTGTTGGCATTTTTTATATTTTATTTATTTATTTGAGAGAGAGATAATGGGCATGCCAGGGCCTCTAGCCACTGAAAACAAACTCCACATGCATGCACTACCTTGTGCATCCAGCATATGTGTGTACTGGGGAATCAAACCCACTTCCTTAGGCATCACAGACTAGTGCAATGTGGTAGTTTGAATAGATGTCCCTCAATACATTCAGTGTTTTTTTTTTTTTTTTTTTTTTTTTTTGGTTTTGAGAGGTAGGGTCTCACTCTGGTCCAGGCTGACCTGGAATTAACTATGTAGTCTCAGGGTGGCCTCGAACTCTCTGCGATCCTCCTACCTCTGCCTCCCAAGTGCTGGGATTAAAGGCGTGTGCCACCACACCTGGCATATTCAGTGTTTTATTAGTTTATAGTTTGCATCTGCAGCCACCTGGCTGGAGGCAGAGTTACTGGGCGGATCTTAAGGTGTGGCGGTGGGTTTAGGATTTCAATATAAAGATATGCAAAGTGTGCCTAGCTGGGGTTCATGAGCTGTGTCTTTTGGCTTTTGGCTGTGGCTTTGCTCTCTGTGTTTGGTCCTGTGAAGAGCAGGCCAGCTTCTTCTCCCATTATGGAACTTCCCCTGGATCTGTAAGCTCCAATAAATATCCCTTCCTCCATAACTGTGCCTGGTCTGGAAGTTCATCTCAGCGAACCTGAAGCTGTCTGCTACATGCAATAACCACTAGACAATCTCCCCAGCCCTGTGTTGGCATCTCTGTGCACATGTAGGTGCGTATGAATGTTCATGTATCATAACATATCACAAAGTAGTCTAACAGGAAAGAGGGAAGGAGTCTGATGGAAGCACTGTGACCAGTGGCACCATTAATTCTACATGGTAACCTACCTAGTAGGTGTCTTTCAGAAATGCGTGTCCACTGGCATGCACCACCATGAAAAGCAGAGATGAATTCATGTGGTGTCTACATACTCATCACTGTATGAGGCTGTCATTGGGGCGGCAACTAAGATTTCCCCCAACCTTATAGGCCCTTGCCACAGGAGGTCAAGGTGCTACCCATGTTGCTCCCTCTCAGCCCTGCTCAGAGCCTCCTAGGTCCTTGACTGACATCATACGTTTAGATCTTTTCTACTTTATAGCAAAGAATCCTAAAATTGTGAAGCTAATGAAGAAGAAAAATATTTGATTTAAAAAAAAATCTGGAGAAATGTCAACATTCCATCATGGATGAGGAAGAGGCCCATGAGGCTCCACCCCTTCTGGAAGGAGCTATTGGGCCTCAGTGATTGCTGGGGAAGAGGAGTCGTGTTCTTCAGCGGTGCAGCTTCTGGTAAGTTGTCTGTATTCCAATAAATAACCCCCACCCATGCTCATGCAAGCAATCCTGATAAAATGCAAGAGGTCATTCCCACCCCCAAAAAATGAAAGTAGAAAAAGGACTAGTTGGAAAGAGGACTGGGACCAATGGGAATTGGAGGGGGGATAAGAGAGGGTAATGAGGGTGAATATGATCAAATACATTAGATACTTGTATAAACTTGTCAATAAAGTAATTCATTATTAAAATTCAGGGGCAAATCAATATCCTATTATTCTCTGAGCTTCACTGGCCTCATTTGTGAAAAGAGGACAATAACAGAATAAAAGGCCCCATTCAGCTAGTATTGTAGTCAGGTCCACGTTGCTGGGACAAACATCCAACCAGACACAGTTTATGGAAGGAAGATATTTATTTCAATCTAACAAATCCAGGGGAAATGTCATCCATAGCGGGAGAAGTTGGCTGTCTTTCATAGATCCAAGCAGAGGGAAACTACCAACAGCCAGCACCATAAGCAAACATGGATCACCAGAGCACAAACTGCTCTCTCCACCAACACCCAGCAGGAATTTGCCAGCTAGAGGCTGAAGCTGTAAACTCAATTTTAATAAAACACCTGAGTCTGTGGGGCCATACATTTTTAACTATCACATTCAGCCTACCACAGCTGGCAAATAGATGTGTGCAAAACCAGCCTGTTACATATACTGAAGTAGATGGGATAGTAATAGCAACAGAGACTTCTCCATCATCTGCCTTCACACCTGTAGTCACCAACTTACCCTTCTCCAACCCTTAACATCTTCCTTAGCTCCTGTATCTTACCGGAGCCTTTTGGGATTCAGTTACCAAATCTGATCCCCTCAGGCCTGGCCTGAGGTTTCGGGATCTGCTCTGGCAAGAAGGAAGGCAATCTGTCCTTTCACTTATTCACCTGGCATCCTTGTACCCACTTACCAAGGCATTGCTGGGTCTTTCTTTTTCTTTTTTTTTCTTTCTTTTCTTTGGAGGGGGGTGTTGAGATAAGGTTTCTTTCACTCTAGCTCAGGCTGACCTGGAATTCACTATGTAGTCTCAGGGTGGCCTCAAACTCATGGTGATCCACCTACCTCTGCCTTCCAAGTGCTGGGATTAAAGTCATGTACCATCATGTCCGGCTGGTCTTTCTTTCTTGCTTGTTTCCCTTAACATACCTTCTGGGAGGAGGGGAGAGTATGGTCATACCCTACTAGTCCTCATAATGCCATCATTGGCTTTCTCCTGGGATGAAGCCAAATGATGCCTTCTTGTGGGGGATAGTTTTGGGTTCTTGGGAAACTTCTCAAAACCCTCAGAAATGTACTGCCCCCAACAAAGATATACCAGGACCTTCCCACTATGATTTCTTGGAGGACTCACTGAATGATAACAACATGGTGACCCTGAACTCCTGGCCACCATGTTCACCTATGGCCACTCACTATGGTCACCTTGACTCCAGCAAGCAGGCTTCCATTAAGCTTGGTTGCACTCACTGTCCCTCCAGAAGCTGCTTCACCTTTCCACCCCAAGTTCTGGGGATATATTCTTGCTTCCCTTGCTGTTCTCTCTCTCTCTCTCTCTCTCTCTCTCTCTCTCTCTCTCTTTCAGCCACCATCACATGGAGACAGCACAGGCTCCCTCAAGAATTCCAGTACCCTGGGGTGAGCAGCATCACAAGTTTGCAATTCAGGCTCATCCTCTGAAGCGCCCAGGAGATTCTCAGTGGGCGGAGGAGAACATTCCCCCCCCACCTTTCCTGTCTGGGTGTGCTGGCAAGTAGGGCCTGGAAAAGGGAGGAGAAATGCCCCCCCCCACTTCCTACAAACACCTGTATGATTCCCTCACCTTTCTGGGCAGCTGCTTACATAGGGTGCCAGGGGTGACTGAGAGATGTTCATGAAATAAGTTTGCACTGGGCCACCTCTTTCTAGAGAGCCAAATATTGAGAATATTTGGTTCTGGGGTTTGAAAATGCAGGCTAGAGGATAGGGTGTCTCTGTCCAGCTATAAATTCTAACACACATCTTTTGTGTGTCCTGAGGCAAAGTGTACCTTGCTGTGCCTCCACATGTCCACAATTGTGAATGAGGAGATATCAGGACCATCTTTATGGAATTGTTGTGAGCATTAAATGAGTCACTACAGCACTGTGAGATCATGGTGCCAGGTACACATTAAGTGCTCAATACATGCTCTGTACGATTCTTCCCACCTGGTTACCACATAACAAGCATTCAATAAGCATTTGCAGGGTCCCAGTAGGGTCGCAGCGATGCCCAGGAGCCATGTCCTGGGCGGGCAGCTGCAGCAGCCAGACTCCACGCCGGGACATCCTCGCCACCCACAGGGTGATCCTGGGCGACAGTGGTGTGCAGCTCCCCCCTGGGGACTATAGCACCACCCCAGGGGGGTCACGCTCTTCAGCACCATGCCAGGAGGGACCAGGATCGGAAATTCCTGATGGAATGTTGGAAATCACCTGTGGCCAAGACGCCCCCAAGGGACCTGCCCACTATTCCTGGGGTCACCAGCCCTGCCAGTGATGAACCTCCCATGCAAGCTAAGCAGACTCACCTGCGCAACAATCCAGAAGATAAGCGAGCAGGCAGTGAAGAGTCACCGTTTGAGATGGCCATTTAAGGGACCAGCCATAGGACTGAGTGATGCCTCTGGGCCCCTGAGGCTTTTCCTTCGAGGAGAGTCACAACATCCAGGCCTTGTGAAAATTGTCCTACTGCGCAGGCATTGGGATCAACCACCCAGCCATGCCCCCTCACTCAGGGCACCTGCTTCGCCTTCTTCATGAATTCTAGCACACAACTCCTTGTGCCTTCGTGGATACCAAGCTGCTACTCAAAAGGGATTGACTCTTGCCCATGCCCTACATCAAGTGCCAGGACGTGGACACAGAGAAGCCCTTGAGAATGACTACCCAGCTCTTCCAGTCCCAATCACCAGGCCACATCCACCTTTCCCTTAAGTTGGGATGCCTGGGAAAGTGATCCTTTGTTTCTATACCAACAGAGGAAATAAATGCCACCTTCACTCTAGGCCCAAGGGGTGTGCCCTGTCTGAGCTGTTAACAAGTGATCATACAAAATAAATAAATAAATAAATAAATAAATAAATAAATAAATAAATAAATAAACAAACAAACATTTGCCTTTAGCCATGAAGGAGAAAGCCAAACTTTTGGGATCTTAAAGTATGAGCATTGCAGGCAGGCAGGCTTCAGACTTGAGTTCTAAAGTGGAATGGGGGGAGGGAAGGGAAATATCAGGTGGTTTTTTTTGTATGTAAGTATAAAAGTCAATAAAAAAATAATAATTTTTAAAAAATTAAAAAAAATTAAAAAAACAAAATTAAAAAAAAAAAAAACTCCCAGTCAAGGAAATCTGACAATATTATTGTCCTTTGAATCATGATTTCTGAATATAGGTGACACCACTGAAAAAGCTGAAGAGATAGCCTGCTAGCACAGAAATTCTGTCCCTCTGCTTCCTGGCTGCCATGATGAGAACTACTCTGCTGTCCCACAACATCATGACCATACTGGGCTGGAACCTCTGAGATCACGAGCCAGAACTAATCTTTTCTCTGTTAAGCTATTTTGTTACAACAATAAAAAGTCTGATTAATGTTATATACATGTGTACATTTACATACACCTCCATTTTCCTTATTATTTATCTATCCATGAACACTTAAGTTGAGGCTATTGTGAAGAGCGCTTCATTTAATATATGGGAGTGCAGATATCTCTTCAACATATTGACTTCATTTACTTTGGCTATATACTCATCATGGGGTAGCTAGATAATATTTTTCTATTTTTAGCTTTTCTGGGAATCTCCATAATGTTTTCTATAATGTCTCTATTATTCTACATCACTACTAACAATGTACAAAATTATCCTTTCTCTACATCCTCACCAGCACTTGTGAGCTTTCGTCTTTTTGATAACAGCCGTTTGAACGGGCATAAGGTGAAATCTCATTATAGTCTGAATTTGCTTTTCTCCTTTTGTTTACTAATGATTAGTGATGTTAAACATCTTTCTCAAACATAGCGGCCATCCATATGATTCATTTTTTTAGTTTTTTTATTTATTTGCAAGCAGAGGGAGACAGAATCAGAAAGAGAGAGAAAGAGAGAATAGGCATGCCAGAGCCTCTAGCTGCTGTAAATGAACTTCAGATGCATGCTCCAGCTTGCACATTTGGCTTTACATGGGTACTGGGGAATTGAATCCAGGTCCTTAGGCTTTACAGGCAAGTGTCTTAACCACTGAACCACCTCTCCAACCCACATATGCTTTCTTTCAAGAAATATCTATTCAAGTTCTTTCACATTTTAAAAATTGGCTAATATTCTTCCTGTTGTGTTCCTTACATTTTTTGTGTGTGTAGAAGTCTCTATCTGTTGTACATTTGACAACTATTTTCTCCCATCCTATAGGCTGTCTTTTCACTCTGTTGAATATTTTCTTTGCTGTGCAGACACTTTTCAGTTTCATATCATCCCATTTGTCTACTTTTGTTTAAATATTTTTATTTATTTATTTGCAAGCACATAGAGATTGAGGGAAGAGAGACACAGAGATAACGGGCTGTCAGGGTCTCCAGCCCCTGCTGGAGTCAGTTTGATTCGAGATGCATGCCCCACTTTGTGAATCTGGCTTTATGTGGCCACTGGGGAATCCAACTCAGGTCCCTAGGCCTTGCAGGCAAGTACCTTAACTGATGAGCCATTTCTCCAGCCCTCCCTACTTTTCTTCTTTGTATATCCTAAATATTAATCCTCTGTCAGATGTATAGCTGGCAAAGATTTTCTCCCATTCTATAGATTGCCTCTTTGCTCTATTCACAGTGTCTTTAGCTATAAAAAAGCTTTGTAATTTCATGAGGTCCCATTGCTTGATCTTTGGCTTTATTTTCTGAGCAATTGGAGTTATATTCAAAAAGCCTTTGCCAAGACCAATATGTTGAAGGGTTTCCCCTACTTTTTCCTCTAGCAGTTTCAGAGTTTCAGGTCTGATATTAAGGTCTTTGATCCATTTGGACTCCATTCTTGTACATGGAGAGAGATAAGGATCTATTTTCATCCTTCTACAGATAATATCCAGTTTTCCCAGTACCATTTGCTAAAGAAGCTGTCTTTTCTCCAATGAGTATTTTGGGCATTTTTCTCAAAGATCAGGTGGCTATAGCTACCCGGACTTACATCAGGGTCCTCTATTCTATTCCATTGAGCTACATGTCTGTTTTTGTGCCAGTACCATGCAGTTTTTGTTACTATGGCTCTGTAATATAGGTTAAAATCAGGTATGGTGATACCACCAGCCTTACTTTTGTTGCTCAAAATTGTTTTAGATATTCGAGGGTTTGTTTTTTTTTTTTTTTTTTTTTTTTTTTTGTGCTTCCAAATGGATTTCTGGGTTATTTTTTCTGTTTCCATGAAGAATGCCATTGGAATTTTGATGGGGATTGCATTAAATGTGTAGATTGCTTTTGGTAAGATTGCCATTTTCACCATATTGATTCTTCCAATCCAAGAACAAGGGATGTCTTTCCATTTTCTAGTGTCTTCTGCAATTTCTCGCTTGAGTGTTTTAAAGTTTTCATTGTAGAGATCCTTTACTTCCTTGGTTAGGTTTATCCCAAGGTATTTTATTGTTTTTTTTGATGCAATTGTGAATGGGAGTGAATCTCTGATTTCATCTGCTGTGTGTTTGTTGTTAGCATATAGGAAGGATACTTATTTCTCTGTGTTTATTTTGTATCCTGCTACATGGCTATAGGTGTTTATCAGCTCTAACAGTTTGTTGGTAGAGTCTTTGGGGTCCTTTATGTATAGAATCATACCATCTGCAAATAATGATAACTTGATCTCTTCCTGTCCAATTTGTATCCCTTTTATGTGTGTCTCTTGCCTTATTGCTATGGCTAAGACTTCCAGTACTATATCTTGACTTGTTCCTGATTTTAGTGGAAAAGATTCAAGTTTTTCTCCATTTAATATTATGTTGCCTGTGGGTTTGTCATAAATAGCCTTTATTAGGTTGAGATATGTTCCTTCTATTCCCAGTCTCTGTAGGGATGTTGGATTTTGTCAAATGCTTTTTCTGCATCTATTGAGAGGATCATGTGATTTTTGTCCTTCAGTCCATTTATATAATGTATTACATTTATTGATTTGCATATGTTGAACCATCCCTGCATCTCTGGGATAAAGCCTACTTGGACAGGGTGAATGATCTTTCTGATATATTCTTGTATTCTATTTGCCAATATTTTGTTGAAAATTTTTTTCAATATATTAATTTATTTATTTTCAAGAAGAGGAAATGAATGAGCACCCCAGGGTCTGCAGTAAAGTCCAAATGCATGCACCACTTTGTGCACCTGGCTTTACTTGGGCACTGGCGAATTGAACCCTGACCAACAGGCTTTGCAAGCAAGTGCCTTTAATTTTGTTGAAAAATTTTGCATCTATGTTCATGAGAGAGATTGGTCTGTAATTTTCCTTTTTTTGTCAATATTTGCTTGGTTTTGGTATCAGAGTGATGCTGGCTTCATAAAAGGAGTTTGGTAGGATTCCTTCCTCTTCCACACCTAAGCACCTTAAGCTCCTACCCTGAAGATATACAACAACAGATTGATTCATACATCTAATAATACTGCAGATAACTAGAAAATCCAAGCATTAAATTAATCCAAGATACAAAAATCTCTACATTATAATACAAGAAACACAAAAAATCAAGACAATATGAATCCACCAAAAACTATTAATGCATCAGAAATGACCTTCAGTGAGACTGATTTCGAGAAAATGCCTGAGAAAGATTTCAAAAGAGTGATTATAAATATGTTCAAAGATCTCAAAGAGGAAATCAAAGGAATCAAAGAACACATAGGAAACCAATTTAATGAAATAAGGAGGTCGATACAAGACATAAATAAGGAAATAGAAATGATAAAGAAAAATCAGTCAGAAATGCTAGCAATGAAGAACATAGTCAGTGAAATAAAAAACTCTCCAGTAGAATGTATGAAGGAGAGAACAAAATACCTACTTTTCTTCTTGATGCCTGCAATTTTAGGTTCATATTGAAACACTCAAAAAAATCATTGCTCAGTTCAATGTTAGGGAGCTGTCCTATTGTGCTTTCTTCTAGTAATTTCCTGGCTTCAAGTCTACATTTTTTTCCATTCATTTTTAGGTGGATTTACATATGTTTTAAGACAAAGGTCCAATTTCCTTCTGTATGGGGATATCTAGCCTTCCCAACAGTGTTCATTGAAGAGATTATCAATGGCTCATCGTGTATTCTTTTGCCACATTCATATTATCTGCCCTGCTGGACACATGTTTCCCCATCTTCTTCACCAAAATAAGCTTCATTCAATGTGGCAGCCATGGGAGAGCATTGCTCAGGACCCTCCCCTCCCCTTGGGTGGAGAATATTCTTGGCAAAGTATCACCAGCTGACAGTCTGAGGCCACATTATCCCCAGGCAGATCCCATCTGCCAATTGAACACAATTGAGGAATTGAGGAGTTGAGCCACTCCTCCCAAACTCAGAACCAACTAGATGGGCAAACTTTGCTTGGGTTCCCATTGTCCTGATGAGACTTTCTCAGAGTGGTGCTTCTAAACTGAGGCTGCTCCCTTCCACACCTCCTTCAATACCAATTCCTTTCACAGAGATCACACAGGTATCCTGCTGCCTAATACTGCTTCCTCTGTTTATTTTGCACAAATGTCTACCTCAACCTTGGTGTCTAATTCTGTGAGGACCTGAATTGACATATTTAGCCATGAAGCATCAGCCAAGCATCACTTTCTGGAGGTGTTTTCTCAGCCCCTCCTTCAGCTTTTTCCAGCTAAGTGAGGGACTGGCTGAGCTCTATACATATGTGCTATCTCTGAAGTCCCAAACAACCATGCAACCACCTTAACCAGATCACTTCTATTCTGCTGTGCTCAATAACTTCTTATCTAGCTACTGATTTCTCTGAAGATCGAAATTTGTCCTACCAATGTCTAAACTCAGGTGTTAGGAAATTTGGCTCAATAGTAGAGGACTTGCCTAGAAAACATGAAGCCATCCCCAGTAAAGCACAAGTGCGCATGTGCACACACCTCCACAATCTCTCAGTCCACAGCCTATAATGCAATAGCAAATGCTGCACTGTAGGCAATTATGGTTTGTTGAATAAATAAGTGATTGAATGAATGAGTATGTAGGAAACCAAGCTACAGAAACTATAAATGCAAAGTTATGAAAATATAAATATTAGGGGAAATCTTTGGAACAAAGACATACAAAAGAAGGGGAAAAGATTTAAAGGGCAATTTCCACATTGTTCTAGGGCTTTCAAAGCATGAATACTGTGGCCTAATCATAATTCTTAAGTTTCATGCATCTCGGTCTATTGAAAAAAATCTTTTTCTGCTTTTAATGAAAACATGTCTCTTTTTGAGAATGAAAGTTGTGAGAAAATGAAATGCTTTAGGGCAAGTTAGTCCCCAACTCTTATGGGCCACCTTTCTTAATCAGAGACTGCATGGTTTCAGAAAACAGAATTCCCTGGAGCTAGCAAAAGCAAGAGTACCAGGTCAGAAAACCAGGGTAGCTCATAGGCCCCAAGGGCACGTACATAACACAGGTCTCAAGAGAAAGGCAGCCAAAATCTGGGAGGCTCAGAACTGGTATAACACTCTGCCTGCGTCCAACCTGCTGCCAATGTTCTCTTTCTAAAGAACACTAGCAGTTAGTTGCATCCTGAAGCAAGCATCCAACCAAGAGATGAACTGAACTCCTTGCATCCCCACTGACAAAATATGAAGGAGCCTGGCTTGGCTGGCTGTGCACACCCTCCTGGCTCTCAGATACGGCTAGAGGGTGTGGTCACAGAGCCAATGGGAGAACAGGAATGGGCATATGGGCATTGTGTCTGCATCTGTCCCTGTTCACAGCCACGAAGCCACTGTGCATTGTGACCTGGGGCTGGCCTGACCTCTGACCTTTAGTTAGGACTAGAAAGCCCTTAACTTCTCTCTGCTGTGTGTTCCTCACATCCCACATGGAGCAAATAGAAGCTATGTGGTTTGAACATGGTTGTTTTTTTTTTTTCCTTTCAGAATCTGTATTCTGTCAGTTTGCTTTGCCATCCCCCTAGGTCCTTTTAAAAAAAAGTCCTCAGTACCACTTTCCCCCTCATACTTAGAAAATCTATGAGCTCTAAAAAAAAAAAAAGCCTCCATTTAACATTTTAAGGAAAATTCTTTTCCAATTCCCTAATAATAACAAACATCGTTCAAAGCCACTTTGCTGTAGGAAAATAAATATCTATGCATACATTTAAGATCATTTAAGCCAGGTGCCTTCTTAACATTTCTCAATTATATGTTCAGCAGAGATAATATTAACTCTGAAGCATTTTATTCAGTTGTCTTTTTTTAATGAGGAATATCAAAAATTAGAGTGAGAGTACCACAGCATCTGACGCTTGTCCAAAAGGGCAGATCATAGGTCAAAGCCACATACCTCTCTCTGGACTTGCTAGCATTTAACTAGATGCAAAATGTCAGCACAGAAAATGGCTTATTCAATGCAAATATGGACAAAAGCAGACGGTGTCAGTGTGCAAATGGAGCTTCCACCAGAGCATCCTGTCTGATTCACATGTGGAGGCAACAGGGAAGTATCCTCTGGCTTAGTTCACCCGCTTTGCTGGGGGTAAACATGGAGAGTATTTGCTTGAGGTTCACTGAGCAAAAGGCAAGCTCAGCTCATTCCATTCCAGTCTTCTTGTATATTCTCTCCTAACATTTCAGATTTCTAATCTCTAATCAGAGAAACTGGCACTTACTAATATTAATTTTTTTTGGTTTTTTGGTTTTTTTTTGGTTTTTTTTGCGTGTTTTTTTATTATTTTTTATTGACACCTTCTATACTTACATACAAAAAACACATAATATTTCCCTCCCCTCCCCCATTCCCCTTTAGAACTCCAGGCTCCATCATATCCCCTCCCTCTCTCCATTAGTCTAATTTGATGTCATCATCTTTTTCTTCTATTATGAGGGCCTTGCGAAGGTATTGCTAGGCACTGTAAGGTCATGGATATCGAGGCCAATTTCAGTCTGGGCAGTTGCATTGTAAGAAGTCATACCCTTCCTTTGGCTCTTCCATTCTATCCGCCCCCTCTTCCGCAATGGTCCCTGAGCCTTGGAGGGTGTGACAGAGGTGTTTCAGTGCTGGGCACTCCTCCATCCCTTCTTCTCAGCACTATGTTGCCTTTTGGGTCATCGCCATCTGAAAAGAGAAGCTTCTCTAACCAGAAGTGAGAGTAGCATTAATATGTGAACATGAACATTAAGTATAGTGCTTTCAGGGCAGCTTGGTGGGAATAATATATACATTTAGTCAGATAAGAGCAGGCTTTATACCCCTAAGACTCATGACCTCCCCTGCCATAGACTTTTGCTTAGGTTTTTCAGTACCAGGTATGTATTCCCTCCCATACAGAGGGCCTTCGGTCCAATTATGGAGCAGTTGGTTACCCCAAGAGCAGACATGCCACTATTGCACACATTCAGTCATTTGGCCTGTATGGCCAAATTTGAATGTTCAGTGTCCACTGTTTTCACTGCTGACGACTTCTGTCTCCCATACGGCTGCATGCAGTGCAGCTTTTTCCAGCTTTCAGTTGGCTGGTCTACAGGGAGAAGGTTTTCTACTCAGCACCAGCTTCCTTTCTCAGTGACCTTGCCTCTCAGGCAAGAGATGTCTTCAGCAATAGGGTCTTACTATCTGTTTCTCAGGGGAAACCAAGGGCTTTGGCAAAAGCCTTTAATGTTTTGGAGGCTACCGGGACCTCCTTGGCCAACAACTCACTGGAAGGTATCCCATCCCAGGCACTGAAATTTTTCTAGTTACAGTCTACAGCTTCTAGATATGCCATTATTTTAAAAAGTAAGTTTACATAAGTCTTATTCACACTATCCTGAATTTAGATTGACCCTCCCCCTGCCCTTCTTTTATGCATTCTCTTCCCATGGCCTCACTTAGGCCATTCCCCTCCCTGTAATCTGTTCTTCTTAGTAATATTAATTTATCAAGACCAGTAATAAGGTAGAAAAGGAAGCCGATTATTTCCTTTTATTTTTATTTTTTATTACTTATGTATATAGTATATATACAGCCATGATGGTACCATCGTTAGCCTTCTCCCTGTCCTCCCCCCATGGGTAATGTGGGCCTTGCCTTATGGGGGTAGCCATCAGTTATGGGGGAGAGGCAATGACTCTGTGTACAATGACCCAGCTCATGTCTCTAACGATCTTTCCTCCCCCCTCTTCCGCAAATTTCCCTGAGCCATGTTGGGTTCATTTTAGGTATATTTCAGTGATGAGGTTTTGTGAGTCTCTGTGTCCCTGGATATCTGATTTGGTAGGGTTTGAGTGTTCTTTGTGTCTATCTCCTTCACCCTTGTGCTGGTACCAGGTTCACTGATAAAACAACACTCTTTCTCATTTCCCCTATAACTCTATGGCTTCATCTGGTGCCCTGGTGAGGTGTGATGGGCTGATTCTCTCCTCAGGTTCTGTGTTCATCTGAAAGAGAGAAGCAGATTATCCAACGGAGAGTGAGGTCAGTGCAAGATACATGGATAACCATTATTATTTTAGAGAGAATTTAATAGGTGTAGACCCTCTTGTATCCCACTATTAGAGAGTGGGATCATTTCTGGATATGGTTCTGACATTTTTCCGATTTCCAGGTATGGGTTCCATTCCACTGAGTAGATCCATTAGCCAAATCTAGAGCAGTTGGTAACCCACCATGGCTGTGTGCCACTACTGCACTTGTGTGAGCATCATGTCAGGTTGTTTGCTGCTGAGTAGCTTAGACCTCGAGTTGATTAGACAGATGTTGATCATTTTCCCCCAGTCACTTATGTAGCACCTTCTGGCACTAGACAAGCTAACTGTCTGGAGACTAACTCTTGCAGATTCCATTTTTTAATTTATTTGTAAGGAAATAGAGAAAGAATGGGCACACCAGAGCCTCCAGCTATGGCAAATGAACTCCAGATGCATGCACCATCTTTGTGTATCTGGCTTTACATGGGTACTAGGGAATCAAACTCAGGTCATTTGGTTTTGCAGGCAAGCACCTTCATGACTGAGCCATCTCTTCAGCCCCTCCTTTTATTTTTTTCTCTTCTTCTCCACATTAAGGGGGTATTTGTGGTAACTCAAATCCTCACATTTAACTTCCTGCCCTTACTCTTCTTAGACAGTGTACTGTGTGTTGGACATATTTTGCTGCTCATCCCTTCCCCAGCTCTCCACACGTGTAGTATTATCCTGGAAATGGAAGCTCATCTGTGAGTGAATCTGACAAGGTGACAGGGAAATTTGAATGCTGTTGTTTCAAATCCAAACAGCCTTGGTTCCCACAGACACAGAAAAGTGATGGCTGGTCCCACAAGCCAAAACGTGCCTCTGTCCTCTGAGGTGGTGTTTTGGTGAATGAAACTCAGTCTGGTATCCTCAGAAAGTCAATGCTCTCCGCACCCTGAGATTGAGTGGCTCAGCTGGCTCCTCAGAGACTAGCCAGGATGATGAATCAGAAGGATGCAGAGTGTGGGGATTTGATTCAGGTGACCCCCATAAACTTAGGTGTTCTGAATGCTAGGTTCCCAGCTGATGGAGATTTGGGAATTAACACCTCCTAGAGGCAGTGTATTGTTGGGGGCGGACCTATGGGCCTATGGGCCTATTATAGCCAGTTTCCCATTACCAGTGTTTGGCACATTCTCCTGTTGCTATTGTCCACTTTATGTTGGCCAGAGGGTGATGTCCATCCTCTGTTCATGCCATCGTTTTCCCCTGCCATCATGGAGCTTCCCCTCCAGTCTGTAAGTCAAAATAAATCTTTTTTTACCAAAAGTTGCTATTGGTCAGGTGATTTCTGCCAGCAATGCAAACCTGACTGCAACAGTAATGTTGGTCACAAGGATAGGATTGCTGCTAGACACCTGACTGTGTGGCTTTGGCCTTTTGGAGCTGATTTTCAAGAGGAATGTGGAAGGATTTGAAACCTTGGCCTAAGAGACGCCTCGCAGTGCTTTAAAAACAGCTTGATGGACTATTCTGGTCAGAGCTGAAAGACCTGAATGGGGTAAAAACTATGGACTGTGAGTTTTGGCTTATGAAGGCGAAAAAGAACTTTGCCTAGGCTGTTCTAGAAGAAGTTTGTGTGAGAAGCTTACTGTTATGCCCCTGTCCTGAGAATGTGTGCAGGGTTGAATTGCATAGAAATGGACTTGTGTGAGCAGAGGGATATGGCACAGAAATGAAATCTTTAGGCCAAAATTGTTGCCCATTCAGTTGCAATTGAGAGATTGCAACCTTTCAGACTGGGCCAGCTGACTTAAACTGGGGCAACAGGAAGAATGTAGACTCTTTTGAAAGAGGCTGAATGCTTAAGGAGTGTCCTATTTTTCAGTGTCTGCTTTATTCCCCCCTGGATTAACAAATTAGCACCCCACCTGGTATTATGGAGTATAAGAAATGCAGAAAAGGAGGATCATTGAGTTTGCAACTCGGTCTTGCATTTGGAAATGGCCATGGGCAGTATTTAGCAGGTTTGCTGGATGCCTGTATGGAGACCCAATGGGGCCATGAGGATGGACCGTGGGTTGCAGTGGAGACCCAGTGGAGATGCCAGGACCATGAAATGGCTTCTGAGGAAAGCTGCCGGCCCTGGATGAAGTTTTTCAGGACTGTGAGTAGCCTAAATGGAGGGGCAGAATTGGAACTCCAGAGACTTGCTGCTGGTTAGAGTTATCAGACTTGGGGATTTGTCACTGACTAGAGTTGTTGGAGTTGGAGCTGCAGAGTTTGATGTTTGCCCTGTTGAAATCTTGTATTGGTTGAATATTTCTTTGCCATGTCCAATGCCATCTTTTGCAGTGTGAATGTTTATTCTGTGACATTGTGGCTTTTGGGGGATTTAGTTTTTTGGTATTGTGGCTCATTTAAAAGACTTTGGATTGAGGGGATGTTTGAACATCATTGGAATTGTTAAAAAGTAGGGCACTTTTAAAGTTGGATGAATGTATTGCATTGTACATCATGTTGGTTATCAGTTTATGGGGACCAGGGGAGGAATGTGGTGGTTTGATTCAGGTGTCCCCCATGAACTCAGGTGTTCTGAATGCTAGGTTCCCAGCTGATAGAGATTTGGAAACTAATGCCTCCTGGAGGCAGTGTATTGTTGGAGGTGGGCTTATGGGTGTTATAGCCAGTGTTCCCTTGCCAGTGTTTGGCACACTCTCCTGTTGCTATTGTCCACCTTATGTTGGCCAGGAGGTGATGTCCACCCTCTGCTCATGCCATCATTTCCCCTGCCATCATGGAGCTTCCCCTTGAGTCTGTAAGCCAAAATAAACCCTATTTTTTTCCCAAAACTCTGCTCTTGGTCGGGTGATTTCTGCCAACAATGTGAACCTGACTGCAACACAGAGTGATGCCAGACATTCCCATCAGCCTGATGATCACAGTCTCTGCCCATGAGCAAAGATCGGGAACATAGTTCCCTGATGGAGCTTGGAGTTTAAAACAGTCTGACTTCACTAGAATATTCAAGGAATTGTTGCAATGATGTAGGTGGTTTAGCAAGTGACAGGCCAAACTGCTGGTCTAGCTAGAAAGCAGATAGAACCCGAGGGCAGCTGGTGAGACTGACCCCAGCCAGCTAGGGCACCAGCTGGCACTGTCAACAGATGACAGACACTCGGCTCCCTTGTTCCCTGTCATCTGCTGCAAACTGGATGCTCTTGCTACCATGGCTGCTGCCACAAAGAACCTTGCATTGTTTTCAGCTCCATATTCAAATTTCCAACAGGTTTGGCCTAGCTCTCTAGGCCTCAGACACAAACATGATCTAACCATCAGGCTATGAAACTGTTTGGATTTCCCAGAGAAAATCCTGAGGTACAGATTTTGGTGAAAGCAGTTTACTTGGGAAGTGATTCCAAGAAACACCAGTAATGAATGAGTTATTGGACCAGGGAAAGGAAGATGCCAACAAAAAACAGACCATACCATTATGGGCATGGCACAGCTCTGGGCAACTGAGGCTCATCCTTTTTAGGGGCATCTGGTAGGTAATGCAGACCATCTTGGAGTTGTCCTATTGAAGGGTGAGAAAACTGTAACATTGGTGGCCTCAGCTTCAAGAGATGTCCATGTCGCAGCCTGTCATATCTTTACTGTCATGAAACTGCATGTGGTCACATTGGCATATTCAGGGCAGTAAGCGTTTACACATGGGCACAGCAGCATCTGCTACAGCGAATGCCCAGTATTTTCAGCTTCGTAAGCACCAGGTGAGCTCTAGCCTCTACCTAGACTTATAGAAAGGGCATTTAGTTACTGGATAACCAAAACGGTGACAGATATCTTTTCCTTAAACTGCCAAACCCTTCTCCCTTTTTCTCTGCAAACTGACACACACTGGTAAGTTCCCATTTGAGTCATCACTTTTTACCATGCTCACTGGGCTCTGCTAATTGATAGAGGGGAGCACCTGATCCAACATGGGCCAATCAGAACTCTCCCACAGAGTATTTGAAGTTCAAAATGCACTGGTTTCCTCAAGTGTCTAGGATTTAAGATGCAGGATTGAGGAGCTCTGGTCAGCACTGGCCCACCATGTGAAAAGAAGCTGTCCCAAGGGTGAGGCAAAACTCCACACAGACAGCCACAGAGCTGAGAGAAGGAGCGCACAGATCTCTGCTCTTCCAACTCCTGCATTTTCCTGGGATTCCGGCCATCCAGAACATTGTTCTTCTTGCCCCAAACAATCTTGATTAATATGATGAGAACAGAAGAAAGGAGGGACTGGGATGATTAGCACAGCGTGGAGCCCTGGGGAGCAGACTTCCCACAAAGATGAGTTAGCATGTGACAGAAAAGAAAGTTTGTGGACGAAGCCCATCAGAGGGTGGTAAGAAGAACAGATCTGGACAGAAGAGAATGCAGGCTTTGGTCCCGGCTCCTCTAGCCAATGGCCACAGCAGACATCTTGAACGCTTTGGAGCTGAAATAGTCCTTCAAGGCTGCTTTTGTCCTTCTAGCTGACTAGTCATTAGATGCAGGATGACCTAGGACTGGAGTGCACTTGGACAAGGTAGCTGTGCTCAGTGGAAAACCCTTCAGAGGACACACGGCTGTGACTTCTGCTGCAGAGATCCTCCCAGCACCTGGGCACATCAGTCTTTATGTCTTAAAAGGGAACCTGGGTGGCCCATCTACTACAGTGACCCTGAGCCATGTCTCAGCTGAGCCTGAATAAGGAATCTGTCATGGAGCAACAAGTCACTGAGCTAGTAATAATCACTGACTTAGCTGGGCTTGCAGGCACACACCTTGATTTCCAGACTCAGAAGACTGAGGCAGGAGGATTGAGAGTTTAAGACCAGGGCTGGGGAGATGGCTCAGTGGATAAAGTGCTCACCACTCAAGCCAAAGTGCCTGAGTTCGATCACCGGACCCCAAGTATAAAAGCTGGAGGCCACAGCGTGCTTCTGTAATCTGACAAGGTGAAATGGGAGGTGGAGATGGGAGAATTTCCAGGAAGCTCATGATGAGTGCAGCAAATAACAAAGAAAAAGAGACCCCTGGCAAGAACCCCTGCCTCAAATTAGGAAGAAAGGCAGGGGACTGACCTGAAAGTTGTCCTCTGACTTCCACATACATGCCATGGCATGCACACACACGCATGCACAAACACAATTGTTTGAAAAAGAGAGAGGGCTGGAGAGATGGCTCAGAGGTTAAAAGCGCTTGCTTATAAAACCTGGGATAGGCCTGGAGAGATGGCTTAGTGGTAAGGCGCCTTCCTGCTAAGCCTAAGAACCCGGTTCCAATCTCCAGGTCCCACGTTTAGCCAGATGCAAAGTGACTCGAGGGCGTAATGCTGCACTTGACCACAAGGGGGCGCACGCATCTGGATTTTGTTCACAGCAGCTGAGAGACTGCTGGCGCGCCCATCTCTATCTGTCTCCCTCTCCCTCTCTGTCTGTCTCTCTCTGTGTCTCTCCAAAAATAAATAAAATAATTTAAAAAAATTTTTAAAGCCTGGGATAAATTCCTAAGTACACACGTAAAGTCAGATGCACAAAGAGGCACATGTGTCTGCACTTCATTTTCAGTACCAAGAGGCCCTGGCAATCCGCTCTCTCTCCTTCCAAATAAATAAATAGGTGCAGCATTGGTGGTATAGTGGTGAGCGTAGCTGCCTTCCAAATAAATAAATAAAATATTCTTTTTAAACCCTTGATATCTAAAAATAAAAAAAATAAGAGAGAAAGTTCAATACCAACCGGGGCTATATAGCAAGGCCATGTCTCAAAAATAACAGTAACCAGTGACTGGAGGTTCCATGCTTCGTGTCCTGCAGGTACCATCCTATTTGTCCTTCCTTGAGGCCAAAACTGCATCCCTATTTCATGGATGAGGAAAATAGAGCTTAGAGAGTTAGGTACCAACTCAAAATCATCAAGCTGGTAAGTAGCAGAGCCAAGATACAAAACTCATCTCCTCAGCATGCAGCAAGTGGCTGGGCCCAGTGAAGCTATGAGGCACCTTTGAGGGTATCATTCACACTCAAAGACTATCTCAGAACATGCCTGCCCTGACCACAAACGCCTCTTAATACTATGTGCCATGGATGCCCCACTCACTCCACCCGAGTCCCAAAGTCCTGCTCTGTTACAGGATCAAGGCCATTGGCATGCTCATGGATCCTGAGCTGAGGAGCATTGCCCCTTATAGTTGTTATATGTGCCCCACCAGCCTCGGCCTCTGGGTCTCACATTTCTGGAATTTTCCATGGCCCTCTTTCATTTAATGGTTATGGTTTGAATATGAAATATCTTCCACAGGCTTATGTGTTAAATGCTCGGTGCCTACCTGATACAGTATTTTGCAAGGTAGTAGAAGCTTTGGAAGGTGAGGCCTAGCTAGAAGCAGTGACTCACTGGGGATGGAGATGTGCTTTGGAAGTTATACCTGGTCCCCAGTCCCAGCCCCTCTCTCTACTTTCTGTCGACTAAAATAAAGAAGCTCTACATGTTCCTACCACCATGATGTCCTGCACACTCATGAGACCAAGCAACCATGGACAGATCGCTCTGAAACTGTGAGTTAAAATAAATCTTTCTCCTGTTGTGCTGTTCTCTCAAGTATTTTGCTCAAAGCTAAGCAAAAGTAACTGTGACGCTTTCCCCAAATACAGCACAAAATGAGAGATTTGATTTTTTTTTAACTAAGCATTTCCTAATTTTCAATTGCTTTCTAGGTCTGCACCGCCTTCCCCACCACTCAGGGCACACAGCTATTCAGTTTATGATGGCATTTGGAGCTCATTCATTCTGGAGTTGACCAATCTCAATCACTGGGTAGAGCTTTGTCCTAAATAGAGCTGATCAAAGCCATTTTGTGTACACTCCACCAGGCTGACTGGGAGGGAAGCCCTCTAACCACTATGGCCATCGTGGGGAGTGCCACAACTGCCTCTATACATGGACAGCTCTGATAGTTCCTTTGCAGCTAGAGAAGAATCATCAGACTCCATGGGCTACCTCAGATAGCTTCACTGGAATTCACCCTGGTACGCCTCTTTGCTGGGACAACTCCCACTCTTGACACACAGTGACATATTCCAGCCCCTCTGTGGTAGTTTGAATATATGTCCCCCAATATATTCAGTGTTTTATTAGTTATAGTTTGCATCTGCAATCACCTTTCTAGAGGCAATGTCACTGGGGGCCGGTCTTAAGATATTAATGGTGGGTTTGAGATTCCATTGTAAAGATATGCAAATGTGCCTAGCAGGAGTTCCTGAAGTGTGCTGTGTGACCTTTTGGCTGTAGTTTTGCTCTGTGTGCTGTGGTGGCTGGTTGGTTTCTCTCGCTCTCTGCTTGGCCCTGTGGAGAGCAGGCCACTTCTCTTGCCATTATGGAACTTCCCCTGGATCTGTAAGCTTCAATAAATAATATCCCTTCCTCCATAACTGTGCCCGGTCTGGAAGTTCATCTCAGCGAACCTGAAGCTGTCTGCAACACCCTCCATGGCCTAGGGTACTCAAGCATTGTTTCGTAATGAAGATTAACCTGCTCGCTCACTCACTCTCTCTCTCTCTCTCTGGAGTTTTGTTCAGGTGAATCCACAGCCTCAGCTGGAATGAAAATCTTCCCAGATCTCCATCTTTTTTTTTTTAATAGAAAGGCATTCCTATTCTTTGGGGAGAAACTGCAAGGATTGAATGAAATGTTTCTGCAGCTGAGGCTATGGATGATCTGTTGACATGGTCTAAAGGGTTGGAAGGCTGTTTAATGTCTTTTTGTACCATCAATTCTCTACTTTGTACCAACTCAGCAAACTGGTGGGAACTGAGACTACTGACAAGGACCTTGGAAAAGAGCATACTTCTGCAGGCTTAAGAAAAGAAAGGACTTGAATCAGTCCCAACAGAGTTGGAGATCATAATCTTTGCTGTCCAATGTCTCATATTCGTGCTCTACACTAAAGAGGAATTCAAAATTGTGGAAAGAGGTGAACAAGTGAACATATATTTATTAGGGAGATAGTTAGAAGGACCTTCCCCAAGCATGAGAGGCAACTCAAGGAAGAGACTGCCCAGGAATTGCCTGGTTTACTGTCCTTGTATGGGTCTTGGGATGGTGTGGTAGTTTGAATATATGCCCCCCAATATATTCAATGTTTTATTACTTTATAGTTTGTATCTGTAATCACCTTCCTAGAGGCAATGTCACTGGGGGCTGGTCTTAAGGTGTTAATGGTGGGTTTGAGATTCCATTGTAAAGATATGCAAAGTGTGCCCAGTAGGAGTTCCTGAAGTGTGCTGTGTGACTTTTTGGCTGTAGTTTTGCTCAGTGTGCTGTGTAGCTGGCGGCTTGGCTTTGCTCTCTTGACTGGTCCTGTGAGAGCAGGCCGCTTCTCCTGCCATTATGGAACTTCCGCTGGATCTGTAAGCTTCAATAAATATCCCTTCCTCCATAACTGTGCCTGGTCTGGAAGTTCATCTCAGCGAACCTGAAGCTGTCTGCTACAGATGGGAATTTGGCAGAGTCTGAGGAAATATGTACTGAGATTGGTTATCCTTCCTGGGCATCAAGGCTGAACGAGCGAGGGGCTTATACTGTGTATGTCCTATCAGCCCATGAGAGAATATGAACAGTATTGCTTGACCAATCCAGGGGGAGATTGCACACCATGGGCATCTTATTCACTACCTCTTCCAATTGGTTATGCTTATTCTGGAGGCTATTGACTGAGTTCTTTTCCTTTTTGGTCCAAGAGCTACCTGTGGCTTGCAACAGGTGATATAACTGGCTTACGATTCACCACTAACACTGCCCTTACTACCTAGAGGAGCTAACTTCTCCCTCAACCTCCCTCAGCTTGATGCAGTAAGAAAAGCAGGTTTGGGAATTAGAAGACTGGACCGAGTGTGACACTCACTTAGCCATTCATGAGTGTGACTCGGCATTTCCCGAAGTTTCCATCAAGTGCCCTCATTTACATAAGAATACTGTATTTGGTCAGTTATCACCACGAATAATTGTTCTGTGTAACAATAAAATGTAACAATAAAACCAAGGCTTAGCACTGTGCAATGATTATCATTTGGTTTTTATTCACGTACCTGTGGGTTGCCTAGGGTGACTGTGCTCCCAGCTTTGGTTCTAGGGTCCAGGATGGGAGGAAAGCAGCATCCTGGGATATGCTCTTCTCATTGAGAAAGGAAAATCACAAAGGGGAAAATAGAAGCATGCAGCGTCTTTTAGGTGCAGATTCGAGACGGAAACACTTATTGCCACCGTCATTTTATCAGTCAGAGCAAATCACATGCCAAGACTTTCATGAATAGGACAAAGACATTTACTCTTCCCATGGAGATGATAGATAGAGGAAGTGAATTATTGCCATGTGCTCATTTAATCTGCTGCAAAGAGAAAATGTTATGTGATCAAATAAATTGGGAAAATACTGTGTTTAAAAAGTGAGAGCAGCTGGAGAGATGGCTTAGCTGTTAAGGCTCTTGACTTCAAAGCCAAACGACCCAGGTTCGATTCCCTAGGACCCACATAAGCCAGATGTACAAGGTGGCACATGCATCTGGAGTACGTTTACAGTGGCTGAAGGCACTAGCACACTTACTCTCTCTGTCTCTGTCTCTCTTTCTATCTGCCTTTTTCTTTTTCTTTTCTTTTTTTTTGAGAGACACAGAGAGAGACAGACAGAGAGAGGGAGACAGATAGAGAATGGGCACGCCAGCAGTCTCTCAGCTGCTGTGAATGAAATCCAGATGCATGCGCCCCCTTGTGGTCAAGTGCAGCATTGCGCCCTTGCATCACTTTGCATCTGGCTAAACATGGGCCCTGGAGATTGGAACCAGATTCTTAGGCTTAGGAGGCAGGCGCCTTAACCACTAAGCCATCTCTCCAGCTCAATCCAAGGTCTTTTAACTGAGCCATAATACAAAAAAAAAAAAAAATCCTCCCCAAAACCCATAATGACACAGAATAAACATTCACACTGCAAAGAATGGCATTGGGCATAGCAAAAAAAAAAAAAAAAAAAAAAATCAACCAATACAAGATTTAAAACAACCAGGGCAAACATCAAACTCTGTAGCTCCAAGTCCAACAACTCTAGTCAATGACAAATCTCCAAGAGCGATAATTCTAACCAGCAACAAGTCTCTGGAGTTCCAATTCCACCCCTCCAGCTAGGCTACTCACAGTCCTGGAAAACTTCATGTGGGGCTGGCAGCCCTCTTTGGCAGCCATCTCATGGTTCTGGCATCTCCACTGGATCTCCACTACAACCCAAGGTCCATCCTCATGGCCCCATGGGATCTCCATGCAGGCATCCAGCAAACCTGCTTCACAATGCCCATGGCCATTTCTAAATTACAATATCGCATTGTAAGCTCAATGACCCTCTCTTTCCTACATTTCTTATACACCATAATACCAGGTAGAGTGCCAATTTGTTAATCCAGGGGGGAATAAATCAGACTTTGAAGAACATGACACTACTTCAGCATTCAGGCCCCTTCAAAAGAGTCTACATTCTTCCTGTTGCCCCAGTGCAGGTCAGCTGGCTCAATCTCAAAAGTTATAATCTCTCAAAAAATTTGCAGGTGAACGGGCAGTAGTTTAGGCCCAAAGATTTCATTTTTTCTGTGTCATATCCCTCTGCTCACATCAGTTCATTTCTACACAAAGCAACCCTGCACAACTTCTCAGGACACGGGCATAACAACAAGCGTCTCACACCAACTGCTAGCCAAGTCCAACTAAAGCTCCTTCTCTCCCTCATAAGCCAAACCTCACAGTCCATAGTTCTTACTGCATTCAGGCCTTTCAACTCTGACCAGAAAGTCCATCAAGCTGTACTTACAGCACTGCAAGGAGTTTCTTAGGCCAAGGTTTCAAATCCTCTTGAAAATCAACTGCAAAAGGCCAAAACCACACAGTCAGGTGTCTAGCAGTAATTCCACTCCTTAGTACCATTTCACGGTTGCAGTCAGGTTCGCACTGCTGGTAGAAATCACCCAACCAAGAGCAGCTTGTGGGAAAAAAAAAAAAAGAGGTTTACTTTGGCTTATAGGTTCGAGGGGAAAGTTCCATGATGGCAGGGAAAATGATGGCATGAGCAGAGGGTGGACATCACCCCCTGGCCAACATAACATGCACCATAGCAACAGGAGAGTGTGCCCCTATCTGCCTTTTTCTCTGTCTCTGTCTCTCTCTCTGTCTCAAATAAATTAACAAAATAATCTTTTTGAAAAGTGAGACCGTAAGGGTAGCTTAGTGATACTACACTTGGTTAGCATGTGTGAGGTTCTAAGTTCTAGCCCCAGCAACCAAAAAAATTTAAAAAGTGAAAAAGAGTTTGAGATTAGAGAGGGATGTCTATTTTAATGAAGCAGGTCTCAAAGACTTTAATCCATGCATTCATTTTGAATCTCAAGTTGGGGGGAATAGCATAAGAGATTTTCTAATTTTTTTTTTTTTTCCATCATGCCAGCAGTGATCCACAGAACCCACTTTATGGCCTTTCTCTGTAGATTATGAGCAGGTGCCCTAACCTCTCTGAACCCCATGCATCTGATTCATTTGAACAGGAATGATGACAATCTGTCTGAGGATGATTTGATTGTCACATGAAGTAAGATGTGTCCAGTGTTAGAACATATGTGGGTGAATGCAGACACCCATTCATTCATGAGCTCAGTCTATGTAGAACCCCATTAACTCAGAAAGAGGGATCCCTGCCAGGCGTGGTGGTGCACGCCTTTAATCCCAGCACTCGGGAGGCAGAGATAGGACGATTGCCATGAGTTCAAAGCCACCCTGAGACTACAGAGTGAATTCCAGGTCAGCCTGGGCTTGAGTGAGACCCTACCTCGAAAAACCAAAAAAAAAAAAAAAAAAAAAGAAAGAAAGAAAGAAAGAAAGAAAGAAAGAAAGAAAGGGGGTTCCCTAAGCAAGGAATATGCCAGCCCTGCCCCAGGTCACTGGGGATTCACACAATGGGTTAGACAGGCACTGGGCAGAAGAACAGATATAAAAAAAGAAAGTCTCCTATACTCAGAATGGCAGTACATGGAAAAGGCTTCACAGATGAAGGAATCTTAATGATTAACAGGGTTAGGAGTATGTTTTTATGTTAGAAAATTTTGAGACTCAAATGTAAACTGATGTGGCTAGAGATTGGCAGTGGCATTTCAGGGATGGTTCCAGTTGGATATCAGCCTGGACTGACCTTTGACCTTGAAAATTTGCTTGACCTTCAGGTCAGAGGTTGGCAACCTTAGGCGTTCAAGGAGCAGAAGGCTATAGTGGCAGGAAGTCATGGATACTTGAGAGCCTCCAGCTTGGAGCAAGATCTGTTTTCAGTTCAGAATTTAATCTTTTTCTAGAGCCTTCCAGAACTTTGTGTCCCTTTGCTTCTGCCTGGTCCCAACCTAAGCGAGTAAGACTCATTGCCTTTTGTCTTTGCCTTGCCAAACACCACAGCAGATCATTACCATAAGGACAAAGAGGCCAGGTTCAAGGGAGATCCTGATTCCTCTTAGGTATGTGTGAGGAGGCAATTCTCTGTGTAATGCACTGCTTCCCCTTAGTCATGCATGTGGTTTTCATTTCTGGGAGAGAAAAGACTCCAGGTGCTGTTCAAATCTCACCCCACCCTGCCTTGGCAGGCTCCCAATTTCCAGGTCTGCAGTAGTACCAGAGCAGGGCCAACAGCTTCCAGCATCTCTCATGGCCACATGGCCACAAACACAAGGGACTTGTTCTTACACACTAACTTTTCTTCTGTCAAAAATACTGAAATAGGGCTGGAGAGATGGCTTAGCAGTTAAGGTGCCTGCCTCCTAAGCCTAAGAACGCTGGTTCCAATCTCCAGCGGTTCCAATCTCCAGGTCTCATGTTTAGCCAGATGCAAAGTGACGCAAGGGTGCAATGCCACACTTGACCACAAGGGGGTGCACGCATCTGGATTTTGTTCACAGTAGCGGAGAGGCTGCTGGTGTACCCATCTCTGTCTGTCTTCCTCTCCCTCTCTCTCTGTCAATCTGTGTCTCTCTCCAAAAAAATAAATAAATAAAATACTGAGATACTTGAGACTACATAGTGAGTTCCAGGTCAGCCTGGGCTAGAGTGAGACTCTACCTCAAAAAAATAAGAAAAAAAGACTGAAATAGCCAGGCGTGGTGGCGCACCCCTTTAATCCCAGCACTTGGGAGGCAGAGGTAGGAGGATCACTGTGAGTTCAAGGCCACCCTAAGACTACATAGTGAGTTCCAGGTCAGCCTGGGCTAGAGTGAGACCTTACCTTGAAAAACAACCAAAAAAAGATTGAAATACTCATCTCCATGTTCCTCAAGGTCTGCCTTCCCTTTCTTTATCTGTAGCTTTGATGCATTTCCCAGCAGAACAATATTTTTGTACCACCTCATCCTGTGGCATCTTGGAATTGAAGGATCTCATCATGACAAAATACTTGACAGAAATAAGTTACGGAAGAAGGGTCTACTTTGACCCACCATTTGAGAGTACAGCCCTTCATGGTAGGGAAAGTGTGGTAGTGAGAGTGGCTCTAGCTATGACAGAAAGAACGTAAAGTAGCTGATCACATTGTATCTGCAGTCAGGAGGCAGAGAGAGAAAAATACTGGTGCTCAGCTCTTTTGTTCCTTTTACTTCAGCCCAGGACCCCAGCTCACGGGTTTGCGCCACCTACATTCAGGGTGGCTCTTCTCACCTTAGTTAAATAAATCTCTCTGGAAACACCCTCAGTCATACCCAAATGTGTGTCTCCTAGGCATTCTAAGTCCAGGCAAGTCGAGCAGGGTGGCAAGCCATCACAGATCCTCATCTAAAACATCAGGAGCTTATCTCTGAGGCCTAAAACACTGTGACCTGGGACAAGGAATTTCTGTGTGATAAAGATTGTACAATATGAACAAGTGTGGGGTGTTTGATATTGTTCTGAGGCATTTTGGGGGGGGTGTGTGCACGCATGTTCCTATGTGTGAGTGCAGGTATGGTGAGTGTGTAGAGGTTAGAGGACAACTTTTGGGTGTTGGTGCCTGCCTTCCACCTCATTTGAGTCAGGGTCTCTAGTTCTCATTGTTCATTCTCATGTTTGCCAGTCTAGCTGGTCCATGGGCTTTGGGGAAATTTTCCTGTTTCTGCCTGCCCTCTGGCCATCATGTCAGCGTCATGGGATTACAGAAGCCCACTCTGGTTTATGGCTTTATGTGGGGTCTGAGAATCCAACCTTGGGTGTTCACGATTTAGTGACAAGCATTATATCCACTGAGCCACCTCCCCAGCCCTGCTTTCAGAGATTTTTTAAAGCACACACACAACATCTGTTCCTTTGGGAGAATATCTTGGGAGGAAAATTAAAAGCTGGGAATGTGCAAGTATGTTCTTAAAATGAAAGATCTCATTGTGAAAAACAATACATTAAGACCTCCTTCAAAGTATTTATCTAGTGGAAGGAGCTACTGAGTGTAAAGTAAGCGATCTGGACAAGTAGCATCATCAGTGTTGACAAAGCAGTAGTCTGCTCGTCTATGGCTTCATGGTAATTCCTGTAAGCATGGCCTCAGCAGTGAAGGGACGGAGGAAGGATCCTAGCTCTGCTGCTTACCAGCTGCATAACCTTGAGCAAGTAACTTCATCTTCTTCTGCCTCCATTTCCTCCTCTGTCATGTGTGGAAACCAATAGACCCTCCTGGATAGACAGTTTTCCATTGTTGTGACAAAATACCTGAAATAATGGACTTAAAAAATAGTAATGGGGCTGGAGAGATGGCTTAGTGGTTAAGGCGCCTGCCTGCTAAACCAAAGAACCCGGTTCCAATCTCCAGGTCCCACGTTTAGCCAGATGCAAAGTGACGCAAGGGGGCGCACACATCTGGATTTTGTTCGCAGCAGCTGAGACTGCTGGCACGCCCATTCTCTGTCTCCTTCTCCCTCTCTGTCTGTCTCTCTCTGTGTCTCTCTCCAAAAATAAATAAAATAATTTTAAAAAATAAGGAATGGCCGGGCATGGTGACGCACGCCTTTAATCCCAGCACTCGGGAGGCAGAGGCAGGAGGATCGCCATGAGTTCGAGGCCACCCTGAGACTACATAGTGAATTCCAGGTCAGTCTGAGCTAGAGCGAGACCCTACTTCTAAATATATATATATATAAATATAAATATATATATATATATATATATATATATATATATATGAATGGTGTTTGGCTCCAAGTGTTGGAAGTTTGCATCAATGTCCACTTTACCCCAGTGCCTTGGAGTCTATGACGAGGCAGCACCATGGTGGCAGAATATGGCCAAGGAATCTCATTCATGTGTTGGAAGCCAGGAAATGAAAGAGAAGAGGCTAGGCCCCCACAATCCCCTTTGTCCTCTTTGAGGACACACCCCCAAAGATCTAAGACTTTGCACCTTTTTTTTTCTAGGTAGGGTTTCACTCTAGCTCAGGCTAACCTGGAATTCACTATGTAGTCTCAGGGTGGCTGGAAGTCACGGCGATCCTCCTACCTCTGCCTCCCGTGTGCTGCCATTAAAGCTAACTTTCCACCTCTCAACTGTTCCATCATCTCCTAATAGTGTCTTGCGTTAGGGACAAAGCCTTTCATGCTCAGGCCTTTGGAGGGCAGTTCAGAGCGAAACTATAGAGCCCTCTTATGGGAGAGCTATGAGAATTAAATGAGTCAAGATTTGGGCAGCTCTTGTGATAATGTCTGATAACAAGTAAACACCAAGTATTTGTGAAATGAAGCTTCAAGAAAAGGACTGCTCTGGGAACATACCTGTCTACACTCATGAAACCAAGAAAGCACTCACCTTTCCCACAGTTCTTTGGTGCTCATTGACATCACCCACTTCCCTCTTCTCCATGTTCTTATCTCCATATGGGTAAGCTTTATGTTTTCTTCTTGTTCTTTTAAAAGGGAAAGGTGGGGGGGGGAATTAAACACACTTGCAGAAAAGATAGCAGGAGTTCTTGCACTTTAGCTGCAAAGAAAATGAGAAGCCCAAAGAGTGAATCTTGAGCTGGGAAGATGACTCTGTGGGTAAAATGCTTGCCATGCAAGCATGAGGACCTGAGCTTGGATCCTGAAGACCCACATAAAATGCTGTGTGTGGTGGTTTTAATTAGGTGTCCCCCATAAACTCATGTGTGCTGAATGCTTGGTTCCCAACTGATAGCAGTTTGGGAGGTGGAGCCTTGCTGAAGGAGGTGTGTTGGTGGAAGTGGGCTTAGGGGTGTTATTGCCAGCTCCGCTTAGCTACAGTTTTGTTCACTGTCCTGCTGCTACTTCTACCTGCTGTGGCAAGGGTCATGTCCAGCCTTCTGCTCTTCCATGCTTTCCCTTGCCATCATGAAGCTTCCGCTCAAGACTTCAAGCCAAAATGAATACCTTTTCTCCCATCGGCTGCTTTTGGTTGGGTGCTTTGCCCCAGCAATGAAAAGGTAACAACAACACTAAGCATGGTATTGTGTACCCGTAATCCCAGTGCAGAGGCACAGGGCGATCCCTGGGGAATCACTAGCTAGCTACAGTAGCCAAATCAGTGAGCTGACACCCTTTCTCAAAGAACAGTTGAGGAAGATACCCCATGTTAACCTCTGGCCTTTACTCGCACATGCAAGCACAGGTATGTCCACACACATGCACATGCCAAAAGATAAATTAAATAAAAAAGAATGAATGTCGAATTGAAGAGTTTGCAGCTTCTAGTAAGGAGACTGCTTGGTAGTGCAGAAAGGACAGGATTTGCCATGATAGGAACAATGGACAAAAAGGTCAACCTGAAATCCCTCCACATAGATAGGTGCCTAGTGCACCCACCTCACTGTACTCAAGAGAATGTGATTCCCCTGAGAAAAATATGCTCCCAATGGAAACCCACGCATGCCCAGGACTAGTTCTTCCAATTACAGAAAAGCCCCCCCCCAAACATCCCCTGATTGACACACCACAAAGGCCACATCCCCACAATAATGGTGATGATAATGGCATCAGTAATGGCCATGATGCAGCTGTTACTCAGCCTTGGGCATCCTTGGAGTCTCCTGAGAATTGGCAGTGTGCTAAGAATAGCCCTAGCACCAGCATTTGAGACTAATCTGCTAACCAGAGTGAACTGCACAAGGTGGGACTCTGTCTGCCGAAGGGGCTGTGGGGGTAAGATGAGAGCGAGACACAAAGGCAGGCTCTCCTGAGTGGGATGAGAATCCTAGAGGCTACTTGGCTGTGTGTTTAGGTGAGAAACCCTAGAAGATGGACCAGGGATAAACTCCTGAAGTGCAGCCCTCCAGCCCAGCCCACTGCCAAATCCTGCTTGTGTCCTGGCTCTCAGTGGCCAACTTTACTGAATCAGAGAGAGTTGTCAACCACACAATAGTGACAGATTGTTATGCTTTCAAGTTGGGATTAAGTAAAAGTGTAAGAAAATGACACATAAAACCAGTTGAAGTTTTACTTTCTCTCACATAAGCACAGGTAGACAATTTAGCATTGGAGGATTCAGGCACTTTTCATTGTCATGGTCACCATTGTCGCTATTATATAACTTGCATGAGGTGAGACAGACAGAATACCATGGGTTTTGACAAAGTACACCCCAAAATATATGACATGTCCATCACCTCAGGAAGTGGCCTCAAGCTCCTCTCCAGGTAATGACTACTCTTCGATGGCAGTCCTTGTTGTGATCATTGTCACCACAGAGTGTTTTGGTACTTAACTGGAGTCTTCTTTGATCTAGCATCATACTCTGGGGTCCCATGGGTGTGGTTTGTATCAGTAATTTGCTTTCAAATTACCAAGGAGCATTCTTCAGTATGCATACAGCACACTTTCTTTGTTCATCAGTTGTGGTAGCTGTCTGTTATTGGAACAAAATGCTCTGGGGCACATAACTTGAAGGAGGAAAGGTTAATTTCGCTCACAGTTTCAGAGGGCTCAGCCATACTGCTTTCAGGCCTGTGGTGAGGCGGAATATTATGGCAGAAGTATATGATAGAAGAAAACTACTTACCTCATGACACTCAGGGAGGAGGGAAGGAGGGGGGAGGAGGAATGAAATATAACCTTTTAAGACATGCCCCTTGTCACGGTTGGGATATAAAATGTCCCCCATAGCCTCATATGTTTGAGGTTAAACCTCATGCTTGATCCCAAGTTGGTGGAACCTTTGGGAGGTAGAGCCTTGCTGGAGGAGATGTGTTACTAGGGATAGGCCCTCTTGTCTCTTCTAGCTAGTTCACTCTCTCTACTTCCTTCCTAGTGATATGTGATGATGTCACCAGCTTCTTACCCCTGCCATGCTTTCCTTGCCATGATGAAACTTCTTCTCCAAATAACCTTCCTTCCTTCCATTTACTTGTGGTCTGGTGTTTTGTTCCAGCAATGAGAAGGTGACTGCTACACCCCTAGTACCTACTTTCTGCCACTAGGCCCAGACCTTAAATTTGTACCACTTCTCAATAGCAGTACCAGCTAGGGACAACACACAAGACTTTGGGGAATCCAAAGCATAATACCTGCAGGTGGACAGTTAGCCATGATGAGTATTTGTTTAGATATAGTTTTTTCATTTCCCTTGGGCAAATACTTACATGTGGGAGTGCTGGGTATAGTCTACGTATGTGCTTAATTTTGTAAGAAAATGCCAGTCTTCCAAAGTGGTTCTACAATTTCAGTTTCTTTTCCATCTTGCTCTTCTGCCATCAACTATGCATGACTTTGACCTCAGGAATTTATATGGCTGCTTGAACTCCAACCATCATTTGCACATTCTAACCCACAGTAAGAGGGAGGGAGGAAATGGTGCACTCCTTTAATAACAGTTCCTAGAAGCTTCACACAATACTTCTAATACATCCCATTTCCTAGAAATAGTTTCACGGTCACTTCTAGCTGCAAGATTGGTGTGCCTAACTGAAGATTGGGGCTTTCTTATTGAGGAGGGTGGGTACTATGGCAGAGATCATGTCTGTTTTGCTCACAGAGGTATCTCCAGAGCCATGGCTCAGCGAATGCTCAGCAAATGCTTATGGGAAGTGGAAGGAGGGAGAGGAGGAGGGAAATGCAGCCACACACTTGAGAAAGTCTTCTGGGTCATTCTGCTCATCTGACATGAGTGTCGTTCTTAAAGGACTATCACGATTCCTCAGCTCTGACAGTGTTTCAAAACATGTCTTAGATGTAATTAAATGTCATTTGTGCATTGCCAAGAGAGCCCTTCAGTGGCCTCACAGGTGAGAGAATTTCTGACTTTGTTCTCTGATGGAGAGGGTTTGGGTTTTCATTGTAGAACAGGATGTGTGCGATCCCATGCAGGAAACTGTCTGAGGACCTCTTCCAGTTAAGAGTCTCACAATTAGGATAATGATAAATGCCTTTGTCATCAAAGGCTTGTCTTCTGGATGGAGGTGCCTGAGGGCAGGGGAAAGAAAGGAGCCATTTAGTGCCCAGGAACTTTGGTGAGAGGCCTAGATGTTTGCAGCAGTGCCCCTTCAGCAAATGGGGGGGGGTCACTGTGTTATGTTATTTTATTGTACAAAAGTAGATATGGTCTGCTGTCTCCACTCTGTCCTGATAATTTCTTTTTGTGGCCAGTTTACCATCAGGTTGTGGCATGCCATTAGGTTTTTACCGGTGATGCCGAGGAGGGGGGGGGTGATGAATGGCTGGTGTGAGGGTCTGCTTTTCATTAGAGTCAGCCTGTGGCCAGCAGCCAGGACTGAACCAGCATGTCTTTGAACCTGGCCATCACAGTTCATGCCCACGTTAGCGAGACGAGGGGACCATGTCTTCTAGCCACATCGAGGGACTAAGAGGAGGCTCTGGTGCATATACCTGGGTCCCCAGGCCCTTCCAATCAGCAGAGACTGTGCCATCCCCTGCCACACACTAGGAAACACACCACAAAAAAAACAAAGGCATTTTCACTAGCTCTCTCAGCCCCACTGTTCTTGCAGTACAGGTCATCCCATCCTGTGGGGACATGGACCTCCTACCAATTCTTGAGGGCTTATGACATGTTACGTTCCCCAAGTGGTGTCTTGGGGTGGGATGGGAGAGCTCTGAGAAAGAAGGGCCGGGTACATTCTAGCTCATTTTGCCAAACTGTCTCCATGAAACAGAACAAAACCAATAGAGACACATGGTGTCTTTTGTTATTGTTGTTGTTGTTTTGTTTCCCATACAGTAGCTAATGTTGGTGTTTATGGTTCTGGCCCAAACAGCCTGATCACCCTGGAGTCTTCTATGTTAAAAGCTGTTTCAGTCCAGGCGTGGTGGTGCACGACTTTAGTCCCAGCACTAGGGAAGCTAAGGCAAGAGGACTGCCATGAGTTCAAGACCAGCCTGGGCTACAGAATTCCAGGTCAGCTGGGCTAGAGTGAGACCCTGTTTCAAAAAGAAAAAAAAAAGAGAGAGAGAGAGCTGTTTCAGCCAACAAACACTCCAGGCCAGCTTTTTGTATCACTTCCATCTGACACATCACATGGATCCTCTGCTCATTGTAGCCTCCAGGGAAAGGCTAGGATATAGGGTCCAATGGGAGAGGGGGGGTTAGCTTCTCTGCCTTCCCCAGCCTCCTTCATCCTCCCCCACGTTCCTTATGCAGCCACCGCTGGGTATGATTTATAAGCACGGAAATCCCCTTAATCCCTGAGATATGTGGTTTATTTCACCCAAGAATTCCGAGAGCTATGTCCTCCCTCTTGCACAAACTGAATTCTAACACGAGCATAGAATATTGATTCCAGGCCTGTGGAATTTTAATCCTCAAGTTCCTGCAAAATGCTTCTGTCCATGGCGAATTGGCCCACCACCTCAGCATGTCCCAACACCTAGGACACATGAACCCTCCAAACCACCTCACTGCTCATAGCCCCTCTGGTGTCCTCAAAACACTCTCATCCCCCCTGCGTGGCTTTCTTAGGTGCTGCGTGCAATTCTGTTTTGAATTGCTTTAGATCCCACCATCAATTGGGCAGTTTGAAATCCCCCAGCTGCTAGCAAAGCCAGTCAGGCAGTCATCTTCAAAATGTCACCAGCCATTAGCCAGGAGCTGGGATGAATTATGCTCACCACTATGACCAGGTGTGTTGGGCAAGACAACTCTTGGAGGCAGGCTGCCATGTACTGGGTGGAGTTTCCAACTCCAGGCCCTGTCCAGAGGTAGCCCTGGACCACCAGCCTCAGTGTCCAAATGCCCAGTGGCAACCCTGCACTTGGCATTGCTACCACAGTATCTGCTCACATTTTCCTCATTACACATGAGAGTCAGAGGCTCGGAGCTGTCGGATGCACTGTTGTGAGTGGTGGGAGAACACCTGTGCCCAGAGTCTGTCCACTTTTCTACATCATGCCCGAAGAAGTTTCTGTCCATGTCATGCAAGGCTGTGATTGCATGCCACAAGAATATTACCAGGCACAGGCACCATTCACCTTGTTGTGTGCATATGAATGTCTGTGTGCTTGTTCATGTGTGTATATGCACAGAGACCATAGGAAAACCTTGAGTATCATTCCTCATGTACACTGTCTGCTTCCAGGGAGCGGGGGGCAGCAGGGTCTCTCACTATCCGAAAGCTTACCAGTTAACTAGACTGGCTGGTCAGCAAACCTCAATGGATCGTGCCTCTACTTCCCCGCCTCTGGGATGGTAAGCACATTTAACAACACCTGGCAGTTTGACATGGATTCTGGGGCTCAAACGTGCCTTATAAGTAACGCATTTTATTAACTGAGCTATCTCCCCAGCTATCTCCCGTGTTCACAGTTTAACCATGCTACAGCACAGAGATGTTAAATGGCCTAAGCAAAGACACACAGCTGGAAGGAGAGCACACTCTGAAACCTGGACTGCAACAGACATTCGGTGATCATCTGTGACCTGTCAGGTTTGTGCTAAACTTTGAGTACACTCATTTGAATAAGACAACCATCCCAAGACCTGCCAGATGTGTGTCTCTGTATAATTCAGACTGTAGAATATCATTTCATTTGTATGTAGCATTTGTCATGAGAGTCCAGGAAAGGAGTGAGTCGTTCACATAAGAGGTAACATTAGGGTTTATGTTAGTCAGCTATGAGTCCTGAATAAAAACACAGGCTACTTAGGAAATAAATGGAAGTTAATTGGCCTCTTGGTTCTAGAGGTTCAAGTCCAAGATGGGACAGTTTCATGGGTGTAGGGATCTTGTGAGTGTGGCTTATCATGGCACGAGTGTGTATTCGAATGAATATTCACACCACAACCCAGGAAGCAAAGAGGAAGAGGCTAGAACCTAGCAATGCCTTTTGAGGGCATGTCCCGTTGACCTAAGAACCTCCTACTAGGCTCTACCACTTTTTAAACGATATTTTATTGGGCGGGAGAAGACTGCTTAGCAGTTAAGGCAAAGCCTTAGGACCCATGTTCAACTCCCCAGATCCCACGTAAGACAGATGCGCAAGATGATGCATGCACAAGTAATGCATGCACAATAAGTGGTGAATGCATCTGGAGTTTGATTGCCGTGGCTGGAGACCCTGACTTGCCAATTCTCTCCTTTCTCTCCCTCCCTCTCTCTTTTCCTCTCTTGTGTGTGCTCTCTCTCACACACACATAACAAAATGGAAAAATATAGCAGGGCGTGGTGGCGCACGCCTTTAATCCCAGCACTCAGGAGGCAGAGGTAGGAGGATCGTCGTGAGTTCAAGGCCACCCTGAGAATACAGAGTGAACTCCAGGTCAGCCTGAACTAGAGTAAGATCTTACCTCAAAAACAAACAAAAAAATGGAAACATATTTTCTTTTTTTATTTGAGAGAGAGAGAAACAGAGAGAGAGAGAGAGAGAGAGAATGGGCACGCCAGGGCCTCTAGCCACTTCAAACGAACTCCAAGCACATGTGCCTCCTTGTGCATCTGGCTTTATGTGGGAACTGGGACATCAAATCTGGGTCCTTAGGCTTTGCAGACAAGTACCTTAACTTCTGAGCCATCTCTCCAACTCTAGGCTCCTCCTCTTAAAGGTCCCCAGAAGCTCCCAATACCACTAACCTGGGGACCCAACTTTTCTATATGGAGGACACTATCCACATTCAAGCCATAGAAGAATTGGTCCACAAGGATGGGAGGAATGGAAAGACAGGCATCATGCAGAATTCCCTAAGAGCACTGTCCCAGACCTCACACATCACTGCGGAGGCTGCTCGGCTGTGAGCATCACTGAGACATGCCAAGCCATCCACTGACTCAGCCCTGTCCTATAGCTTCCTGTGCCCATGGAAATGCCCTTGAGCTGCCTGAGCAATACAGTGGCCCTAGCCACAATGCCCTTGCTGAACCCTTGGAATATGGATCATGAGACTGAGGAACGGAGTTTGCCATTCCAATTCTTCTCAATTTATGTCTCCATTTACAAAGCCACATGTAGCTGCTGGCTCCCCAATAGGGAAAGGGGGAAAACAGCATTAGCCACCAATGGTGCTGGATAGTTGTCTAGCATTTACGAGCAAAGGGTCAAAAACATGGACATATCCTCTCAGGGTACCCTCAAGCTCATCCTGCTATTCCCATGATGGTTCTTCAGTCCCCAATATCATGTTGCCCATGGGATTAAGATGCTCAGTTGCTGCCAACCCTGGCTCCATGGTCTCTTTTGAGGATGCTCAGAGAAGGGGTGCTACAAGAGATCTAGTCCCCACTGTACCCACTTTTCAACCGTGTTCTTCCCCCTGTGACCTTGTCAGCATGGCAATGGGCCAGAGATAACTGGCAGTCTGCTTTTAATAGGAAGTCCTCCATTCCAAGTTCTGGGAGGAACACAGATCCTGGTCCAGATGCCCCAGAATCAGGGCTCCGGGACAACATAATTTGCATGTTGACAGAGCACTATTACCTAATGCCGTGATTTGCTTTCTTTCTGATGTGCTCACTAGGAGAACTAGATGTCACAGAGAACATGGATGAAGAAAGAAAGATATACAGAACCCCAGCCTTCTGACCCATTCATTTCAGCAACCGTCGCAATGTTGGGCAAATTGCCAGCCAGGTGTCTGTTTGGACAATGGCCTCACGGGTCATCCTGCTCCTACCCTTACTTCTGTGATGCCCATTCCCTTTTCCAAATGCACATACAAAGTCCTGGGATTCATTATGACATCTTCATATAGGCATATCATGGATTTGTCTATAACCACACGCATTACGTTCTTGTTCCCTCCTCCTTCCCTCCTTCCCTCCTTCCCTCCATCCCTCCCCAGATGTCCTCCTTCAACTTCGTGTGTGTGTGTGTGTGTGTGTGTGTTGTTATCATAAAGAGGAATCTAGAACAAGTGGGAAATATGCTATCATGTAAAGAAGAAAGATGAGGTCCTTGGTAGCATGATTTGTTCTTCTGGATCAAAGCTTGCCTGAAGCCCACATTTCTGTTCAACTTTTCCTTTTCGGTTACATGACTCATAAATTCTATGGTGGCTCAAGTTAGTCTGAGTTGAGTTTTCTGTTATTTAACATCAAAAAGATTCCTAACAGATATATCTTGGAAACATGAATCATAGTGTGGAGAATTGAAAGGATTTCAGCACCTTCTTAGATGTATTGAAAATGACATATTCTAACAACCTTTTCTTTTAGACTCTACAAAGACTGTCTTCTTCCATAATTCAGTAAATCCATCTATAAACTCCATGTGGACACAAATTTGGTCTGTTTTGTTCGATGTAGCTTTCCTCAACAGTTAAAACAATGATTGCCCTTAACTCTTCTAGAAATATGGGTTGGGGGGATAGTTCACTCAGTAAAGTGCTTATCACACAAACATGAAGACCTGAGTTCATTCTCCTTAACCTGCATAAATGCTGACAATAGTGGCACACACCTGTAATCCAGCACTGGAAAGGTGGATTCCTGGGGCTCACTGGCCAGCAAATCTAAGTCTAATTGGTTAGCTCCAAGCCAATGAAAGACCCTGTGTCAAAAATAGGTGGACAAATGAGGATAGTGCCCAATGTTGTCTTCTGGTGCCCCACATACATGGTCACATGTAGCTGTACACAGATACATGAACACATAAACACATGCTCACACCGGCATGCACACATATACAAAAACAAATTCTACAAATATTTAGGGGCTACCTGCTTACTTGTCTGAATGAATGAATAAATGAGTGGATAAAGGGATGAAATTGAAGCACACATACAGTGGCCTACCCCAGGACAGTAGTATTAAGATAGTATTGGGCTGGAGAGATGGCTTAGCAGTTAAGGCACTTGCCTGCAAAGCCGAGAACCCAGGTTCTATTCTCTAGATCCCACATAAGCCAGATGCAGATGATGGCATATGTGTGTGGAGTTCGTTTGCACTGGTTAGAGGCCCTAGCATGCCAATTCTCTCTCTCTCTCTTGCTGATAAAATAAGCATATACATAAATAAATCTTTAAAAAAATATTTTATTATTTATTTATTTGAGAGAGAGAGGTACAGAAATAGGCAGGTAGAGAGAGAGAGAGAACAGGCACACCGGGGCCTCCAGCCACTGCAAACGAACTCCAGATGTGTGCGCCACCTTGTGCATCTGGCTTACGTGGGTCCTGGAGAATCGAGCTTCGAACCAGGGTCCTTAGGCTTCACAGGCAAGCACTTAACCGCTAAGCCATCTCTCCAGCCCAAATAAATCTTTTTTAAAAGACAGTGTAATGAAGACTCCTGAGCTGAGGATGGTGGCACAGAACTGTGATCCCAGCACTTGGAAGGATAAGGAAGAAGAAGCACTAGTTCAAGGCCAATGTGGGCTAAGTAACACGTTCTGGGCCAGCTTGAGCTATACAGTAAGATCAAGTTTCAAGAGAAAAACTCATTAATTAATAAGACGGAGAAACTGCTGTCTACCTCCAGGAGCACACATGTAAACATTCTTAGCTCATCAGGAAGAAGGGAAAGAGCCAAAACACTCCTAATGCCCTTTTGCTAGGCTGCCATGACTTGCGTTATAACAGTTCGCTTTCTCTCATTCTCTCTCCTTTTGGTTTTTCGAGGTAGGGTCTCACTCTAGCCCAGGCTGACCTGGAATCCACTTGGTAGTCTCAGGATGGCTTTGAACCCACAGTGATCCTCCTACCTCTGCCTCCTGAGTGCTGGGATTAAAAGCGTGCGCCACCATGCCCGAGTCTCTCTTATTATGTGTGAATTACATGTGAATGTCTCAACCCACACACACACACACACACACACACACACACACACACACCCTGAGGTAACAGAGATTTTAGCAACCTCTGGAAGATCACAGGAAACAGCCCAGTTAAAGAAACCCTGTGATGGCCAATCTTGATTGTCAACTTGACTGGATTTGGAATTACCTAACAGATTAGGAAAGTTCATCTGTGGTGTGTCTGTGAGGGCATTTGCAGAAAGTTTTAACTAAGTTGGTGCAGAAGATCCTCGTTGAACATGGGTGGTGCCATCCATGGGTTAGGGGCTAGGAGAAATAAAAGTGGTGAAAAGGAAAATGTCAGAACATAGGCAACCCTTCTCTCTGTTCCCTGTCCACCATGATGTGTGCTGCTCTGCTCCACTATTCCCTCTCTGGACTGCACCCTCTGAAACCATGCACAAAAATGAATTCTTCTTTCCTTAAGTTGTTTCTGTCAGGTATTTTGGTCACAACCACATAAAAGCAGCTAATAGGAGTCCTGATGTCATGGAAACCACCTACAAGGTTGTCTGGAAGGGGTCAGTCTCTGAAAATGCTATGGATTGCTAAAGCCATGCACATCAAGTGTATTTTTATCAAAATCCATTCTAGACACTGACATTTTGTGACCTTGACCCACAAGCTGGAGAAGGCAGCCTTTCCTACACAAATTACATTTTTTGTGGGTTTGGGGGAGGAAAATAAGCCATGATGTGGTGGCTACAGTGTCACTCGCTGTCCTTCAGAGTTCTGTGCTGGCATTGTGCATCCAAAGGTGTATGCATGCACTTTACACATAGATGGCCTCAGAAGTGCAGGATCACTGTCTCTGGAGCTTTGTCCTGGTCTGCAGACATGTCATCGGGAAGACAGATTCTACAGGTCACAACCCAGCCCTTAGCTGTGTTCTGAGCATGGCCACAATTTCAGCAGAACATGCAGTGCTAGTTCTGTGACATAAACGGCAGGATTATGGGCACAAGTACAGGGGTGCTAACCAGACCCACATCAGGCATATGTCCACTCTACGAAACACTTCTTTGCACTCTCTGGCCAGCCATGTGGTTTTCCCTTGTCCCCTACATGCTCAAAGCATCTTTATTTGGTAACACTCATGGGCTAGGCAAGCTTACATCAATGTGACAAATGTCCTGAGGTAATGAAGGTAAAAAGAGGAAAGCTTTATTTTGGCTCATGGTTTCAGAGGTTTCACTCCGTCCATGGTGGGTTGGCCCTATTGTTTAAAGGCCTGTGGAAAAATAGTGCAAGAGTGTGTTACAGGGGAGGCCTGCTCACTTCTCCATGGATACCAGAAAGCAAAGAAGGGAAGAGGAATGGACAGGGATCCCAATATCCTCTTCAAGGACACATTCTCAATGAACTGACTTCCTTCCACCAACGTCCCATTTCCTAAAGGTTCCCCCACCTCCCAATAGTGCCACAGGCATGGCTGGGGACTATGTATGTGTTTTGCAGATACATAAAAATCAAAACTGTAGCAACTTGGAAGGGCCTTGGGGATGGCACAGTGCTCAGCTCTGTGGGAAGAGCCTTTTGGGGGTCATACTGATACACAGTAGCACTGTTACTTACTCTTAGTGATCTCACAAAAGCCTTTCTATGCTCTGGGCCTTGGCATCTAGCAAGTGGGGAAGAATAGATTTTAGAACACTTAAACTGTCCCATTCCACGACCCTAAGTAGAACGTGGAGTGAAGGAAATGCCATGGCCAAGGGTCCTCAAACTCCGAGCCTGAAATTGATCTCGAATTGTTCGCTGACAGTCTTGAGGTCTCAGCCCTGCCTGGCTTGTGGGCTGCTGAGTCAACATGCTGGAGAGAAGTTGGAAAGAGTAGATGACGGGCGGGAGGGGAGGCATTAGAGATTTCACGAAAACTGAGCCCTGTAGGCACAGACGGCTGCTGGATCCTCCCCTCTTTTGCAGGGAAAAATATAAAAATGTGTGTGTGTGTGTGTGTGTGTGTGTGTGTGTGTGTGTGTTTTCAACTTTCTCGGTTCATGGGGGTGGGGTTAGCAGGATGGAGTAAGCAAACATCTGAGAGAATGCAAAGACTCCAGTACTTTGTGTTTTTCCATTCACTGGGCCCAGCACCCCAGAATGTTCTGCAAACGGTGGAGCCAGGGCTGCCTTTGAAGACAGCAGCTGGGCTTTCTGCTAGCAGGGGTGACTTCTGATTCTTCGTGGCTCTAAAAATAATCCATGTGTGGGTGTTCTAAGTCTGGAACAGAGAAGACACAAAGGGTTAATGAGAGGACACCAGTTTGATGTTGTGTGGCGTAAACAGAGTTCGCCAAACAGACACCAGAGACTGGCTTAGACACTAGCAACTGGCTTTCAGTCCCAATTCTGCAAGTGATGATTTCTTCCTCACCTCCTGCTCTCTGGACCAGATCTCCAGCCCTCAAAGTATGCTAGAGCAAAGTTGGACCTTTCATCTATCTCACGTCCCATCTCCTGGACCTACAGCCTCACCCTGATCTAAGTGACTGAAAGGTCTAGCCCGTACTAACTTGTGAGTGACTGATAGAATTCTAGTAGTCCCAGAGGTCCCAGCTCAGCTTGGCTTTTGAGTTCACTTTCTCTGTGTTCTATGCATGATTCTCCTGTGTTCTCATGTCATGAAGTACATTGAGCATGCCCACAATACAGAAAAGAGGACAGAGGATAGCTTTCATTTACCCCCAAGTGGATAACAGGATCCAATGCTAAAACCCTCATCAATCAGACCCCAGGATCCACATTCTCAGTCCTCATCCCACTGCATTTCCAGGCAGGAAAAGAAAGCAGTAAGGCGAGATCGAGAAGCTAAAAGCCCACATAGAGACTCAGGGCTGGATAGTCGAGTAAGTTGCTCTCTCTGATTCTCCAAAGACCTTCCTTTCCAAAGGAGCTGACATGCTGTGGTGCAGAGTTGATAAACTTAGAGAATTCTCAGAGAGTGAGCCACACTCTTTGGGGAATTCAACTTGCATATACATCTACCTCTTGACAGTCCAGCAAGTAAGCCACTTGGCCAGACCAGGTGTCATGAACTTCAGGTATAAAGACATGTCATTGGAGACAAGAAAAGCTAAATGATAAATCCCAGCAGCAGGACTCTTTCCTAGTCTCGCTTAAGGAATCTTACAGGTCCTGGCCCCCAGAGACACTTAATGTATGTTTGTTGAATGAAGGACTGAAGGAATGAACTCAGGAATGAGCAAGGGATTCATAGCTACCACCCTTCTATTGCTCTTCGTGTTCTTGAAGTGACCAACAGTAATTTTCTCAAGCTCCATTGTGTGTCCTCATTTGGTGTGGGGTCTGAGTGGGAGCCAAGATGGTTCAATTCCCACTAGCTCCCAGGACATACAGGAGCTCCTGCTTCATGGAGCATACTTTAAATAACAAGGATCAAGGCCACTCATGACTATTATCATACTTCGAGGTCACAAAAGAAGATCTCATGTGTTCCACAGATTTACTTGGGTTAAATGTCCACAACCATTTCGCCAGTGTGTTTTTTGTGTTGGTCATAAAGTTTGATTTTGAAGTACAACAGTGTTTTGTGTTAAGATGCCACTGGGTTGCCTTTGACCTCTCACTTGGACCAGAGATAGGTTTTCCTTTAAACTAATAATGTTTAAAGCTCAACTCATCTCACATGCATAGACCCCCACCCAACAACCTCACATATAGAAAGCAAAGTATTCTCACGGTCATGTCTTTGTAAATTTAGAAAAGTAGGGATGGTGATATAGCTCAGTTGGTAGAGTGCTTGCCTTGCGTTCATGAAATCCTGGCTTGAATCCACAGCACTGCCTAAACCAAGTATGCTGGCACACCTCTGTAATCCCAGCATGCAGGAGGTAGTAGCAGAAGGATAAGAAGTTCAATATCAAAACAATAAATAAGTTAAACAAATGAAAGAATTCCAAGATCATCCTCTGCCATATAGAGATGTTGAGGCCATCCTGGGCTACATGAGTTCCTGTCTCAAAAAAACTTTTACAAAAACAAAGAGGTATCCATGTTTGTATGAACCTCAGGTACTACATAAACCTGCTCTTATCCCTGCCCTGTACTTAAGAAGAATACATCAAACTGAAAAGAGAGACTGATTGAGAGGGGAAGGGATAGGATGGAGAGTGGAGTTTCAAAGGGGAAAGTGGGGGAGGGAGGGATGTACCATGGGATATTGTCTACAATTAAGGAAGTTGTCAATAAAAAAGAAGAAGAATGCATGAAGAGTGTAGACTAATATGGCTCTTATACTCCTGGTTCTATTAGAAACGGGGTGGGGGGGGGAGAAAAAGATAGCCATAAATTTTAAGAAAGATTTTTTAAAAGAGCATAATTCTTTATGAAAGACGAAAATACAGCTTTTTAAATATACAACCATCTAGACCTGCTTTATGATCTATCCTGCCCACTCAGCCCAGGTAGACATCTAGGTTTGGGACCACCAACATGAATTTTGCGTACAGAGCCATTAGAGGCCAGGCATGGTGGTGTCTGCCTATAATTCAAGCACTTGGGAAGCTGAAGCAGGAGGATCACAAATTTTAGTCGAGCCTGGACTATGTAGTGATGGGACTGGAAAGGCTGTGTGGGTAAAGTGATTGCCCTGCGAGGATGAGGGCTTGAGTTCAGATCCCCAACACTCATGTAAAAAAAAAAAAAAACTAACACCTATAATCTCAGTGCTAGAGATGTGGAAACAGGCAGTCCCTGGTGCTCACTGTCCAAATTAGTGAGCTCCAAGTTCAGTGAGAGATCCTGTCTCAAAAAAATAAGGTGTAAAATGAGGAAGACACCTGACATCAACCTCTGGCCTCCACGTGCACATGTGTGCACATGCACCTGCACACTCATGGGCCCACACATATAAGAATAACCATAAACCATATACACACCACAGACACATACACAGCCAAAACAATATCAAGGAAGAGAAAGAGAAGCATTATGAACAGACAACAAAATCAAAGTCCACCTGTGTCCACCTATTACCCAGTGAAAGTTCATGGTACCTGTGGTGGTTTGATTCAGATGTCCCCCATAAACTTAGGCATTCTGAATGCTAGGTTCCCAGCTGATGACGATATGGAAATTAAAGCCTCCTGGAGGCAGTGTATTGTTGGGGGTGGGCTTATGGGTGTTATAGCCAGTTTCCCCTTGCCAGTGTTTGGCACACTCTCCTGGTGCTGATGTTGGTGAGGAGGTGATGTCTACCATCTGCTCATACCATCATTTTCCCCTGACATAATGGAGCTCCCCCCTTGAGTCTGTAAGCCAAAATAAACCTTTTGTTCCCACAAGCTGCTCTTGGTTGGGTGTTTTCTAGCAGCAATGCTAACCTGAATGCAACGGTGCCCAAATGAGCTAAGCATTCTTATCTGCTCAGGGACAGGCTGTCATGCAGAGGAATGGCACCTGCTCTGTTTCGTGGATTCTCACAAGTATGGATGACAATGCTATAAACTTCAAGCCACTCAAACCACTGGCTCCATCAAAGTGTGTGCAGTCATAGGCACCAGTCCCATGTGATCTTAACTTCACCTTGGGATGGTTTGAGAAGCTTTAAAAAGCATTTTCACCTGGATCACATGCTTAAAATTATTCTTATTTCATTCATCTGGGATGAGGACTGAGGAAGGACATTTTACAGCTTCCAGATCACTGCAATGTCTGCAAGGTATAGTCTTTATCATCAACCATCAGATGTGGTAGATATGCTATGTGATCATAGACCACCAGCAGCAGCAGCAGCAGCAGAAGCCCCTACCATCAAGTTAGAAGTTTAGCATCCTACGCCATGCCCCAGACCTACTGAATCTAACCTCCCCAGGAGGTGTACCAGCACATACATATTAAGAAGCACTGCCTTAGAAAACAGTCATTTCTGAATCAGCCTCATCCTTTGCATGTGCACAGATCAGAAACCAGTCACAGGAAATAATTTGGGCAAGGTCCCCCCCCAACACCTGCCAAACCCTAAAGTCGCTGTCTTTCAGCTTTGAGCCCATTTCCTCTCCCTCAGCAGGACTATCTTTGTAGGAGGGTGCTGAGACATGGAGGCAAGGCTCCCATCTCAGAGTTACAGAAACCACAGTCCACTGTGGAATTTCTGTCTTTTCATGTAGAGGAAAAACATGTCTTGGTGTGATCCTTTATGCATTCTGGGTATACACAATGAGTTTGTCTTGAGACTTATTTAGGCCCAAGATGATTATGTATTCTCTTTATATATCATACAAGGTTAAATTTTTTGAAAATTTATATTTGCTTTTTATCACCCAGACATATAAGCAATTTATAGCCAAGTCTGATGGATTGGAATCAGATGACCAACCCCAGATTAACCCCGTGAATCCTGTGGCCATTGGTCAGTTCTTGTTATTAATGATATTTTTACCTGAATAGATGCATTCAAGACTTTCTTCTTCAGATAAATATTCAGGTGAGGATGGCTTTTGCAATGCAGGTACTCCCTCTTGCTACTTTAAGTTCATCTAGCAATTTTTTTTTAAAGCAGACATATTGAAACAGTCAGACACTGAATAATTTATGTAGAAAAATTTGGGGGAAAGCTAAATAGAGGTGACTTGTGGTATATTTGTACTTTCTGGTGTTATAAAATGGAGACTTTCTGTGTTACATAATTTTCTATTCACCAGAAATGCAGTGGGGGGAGCAGAGAAGGGATCCTTCTTCGTGAGGTCCCTTGTGCCCAAGCGCCTCAGTGCAGTCCCTCAAATGGCTCTTCACAGCCCTCTTTCAGAAATGGCAGATGTGCAGGAGCGCACACTTGTGGCACACACTTGTAATCCCAGCTCTAGGTAGTCTGAGGCAGGAGGGTCACAAGCTCCAAACCAGCCTAGGCTACATGGCAAGATTCTGTCTCAAAAAATAATCAGGGCTGAGGAGATGGCTTAATGTGTAGGAGTGCTTGCTGTGCAAACACGAGGACCTGAGATCCATCCCTAACACCCATGGCAAAAGTTGAGCATGATCAGACATGCTTGTAAGTCCTGTCTTGCAGGGGCAGAGATGGGAGAATTGCTGAGGCTCACTGGCTGAAAACAGCAGCTCCAGGTCTGGTAAGAAAAACAGAGCAGAAAAGTGATAGATAGAGGAGGAAGAACACCTGATGTATTATTCTCCTCTGTGTTCTTTCTGCACAATGTACACAAAGCATGCACAACTGCACATACCCATGCATACGCTTACACACATCCACATGTATACCATGATTATAGTCAAATACATTACATAGATAGATAGATAGATAGATAGATAGATAGATAGATAGATGATATATAGATACATACATAGATAGATACATGACAGATAGATAGTAAGTAGATAGACAGCTCAGCTCAAAGTTCTCAGGTGTATATAAAGGTCATAGTGTAAGGTAAACTGGCTCAACAAGTCTGGTAAAATGCACTGACTGAACTCGAGTCTCCATCGCACGTGCATATGAGTGGGTGTAAGCACACATCCCAGCCATGGGTGTGATCTATCACCCACAATTGTCTGTCAAACCCAAAGAGGGTCTTTCTGTGCAAATCCATGGCCAAGGGTGGTCCTGCACACAGCTCAGTGTTCACCCAGGTGCAAAAGCCAGCCAGAGGATGAATCATTATTATTTTTTTAATCAAGGAACAGGCCCAGGTGTAGCAGCAGCCCAGCTTTCTAATATCACTGTGGCTTTGATAAATATGTCCCACTCCTTGATAACTTTTCCAAATCCTTTAATATCCTGCAGCTCAGTCCCTGATGTCTGGCTGTCGCAAAAATGTGTGAAGGGAGACCAAATGTCAATAAAATCTCCCTGCCTGCCTCAACCCAGTACATAATCAGCTCCAAGGTAAATAAATGGTAAGTTAGTTATCTGCTGCTGGGAGGGAGGCAGGTGGGCGGGAGGGAGGCCCAGTGCTTATCTGGCTCTCATTTTGGCCTTCCTACCATGCTGACCAAAACATCTCACAGCCCCATGCTCTTCTGGGGGAAGATGTTGGATCTTCCCCCACATCCCCCCACCACCATTTTTCTTTCCTTTTTTTTTCTTCCCCATGGAGGGACAGCCAGCTCCGCTTTTCTGAAATGTTATACCCTTTCTGCTTTGCTCTCCTCAACTCCATTAAATCACCTTTCATCACATTAAATATAGGTCTTCGGGGTGGTCAGAGAGCTGTGCTCTGAGGGATGATGTTATAATGAGGGCGACATGTATGAAAAATCACTTTTCAGCTCAATCCCAGGCGGGCCACAAGAAAGAAAGGGGAGACATCAAGTGGGTCTTGCTTGAGACAGGAGCTAGGAGCCTGGAGTGGGTTTCAGACATTCAATCATTCATTTATTCAGCAGACAGCTAGGTGGGGCACTCTGAGTAAAGAACAGATGGAACCATCCCTTCTCTCATGGAGCTTCTGTGAACACAAGTCTTGGAGTCCTCGTAGGAATCATGCTGAAAGGTAGCCTCCCACGATGAGGAAGAGGCTGCTGACTTGAAGACTTCCTGGTGACCCTGCTCATATGTAAATGGCTCCTGCTCCACAGACAAATTGTGGCCTTCTTCCAAGAAATACTCTTTCTTTTGAGTGAAATCATCTGGCTTCCCGTGTCACTATTTCCCGTGGCATATCTTCCTGCCACTGTATGCAATCCACCAGAAGGCCTCCATCAGACATAAGCAGATGGGGCTGTCGACATAGACTTCTAACCTCCAACCCTTTGCTGCAAGCCACCTCTTGACTTTGGGTTGAGAGATGTAACATCAAGCTTCCTAGAGCAGAGACACACTGTCCCTGTGGTATCCTTTCTGAATCGGAACCCATCAAAGCAGAAAGTCAGAAGCTGCTGAGAGCTCAACACTAAAAGAGACTTATAACACATCCTCCAAGGCTCAGAGAACATTGGGACAGAAGGGGTAAAAATGTAAGAGCCACCGGATAAGAAGGTATATTTTGAGGCATTGTCCCCTGACAAAGATTGACTGGTGCATTCATGAGCCCACAGTGATTACTGATAATGGGGCCGGGGGCAAGAGGACCTGCGTATAACTAGATGACAATATGACCAATTGGCAATTTGTTCACATATTAAATTTCTCAGTAAAGAAAAGATATGCTGAAGAGTTCACATAGCAACATGGAAAACCAAATGATCTCGCTCAAAGAAAGGATACCTCCTAGAAGGAGGATGCACTTCGTCTGTGGAGCAGGAGCCATGTATGGGCCGGGTCACCAGGAACTCTTCAAATTAGCAGCTTCTTCTTCCTTGCTGGGAGGCTACCAAGCTGCCAAGGGAATTCATGGAAGTTCCATGAGGGAAATAATGGTGTCATGTCTTTTGTTCACGATCAGAGGTTGGCACACAGTATGAATGGCTGTGTCATAGCCATACAACATGAAGGTTGTGATCTGGGATCATTATTTCTATGCACAGCACCAGAGCTAAGACTCCGAGAGTGCAAGGCAGGTGCCCTAGAGGACTCCGCATAGCTTGAGTTTCCCCTCAACCTGCTGGTCTCAGAATAATCTGGTTTCTTCGTGGTTTGGATATGAAGTATCCTCCTAAAAGGCTCATGTGTCACTATTATGAGAGGTGCTGAAAACCACAGGAGGTGGGTCTTGACCCCTGGGCCATGTCCTTGAAAGATATCTCTACTCTCTCTGTCTCTCTCTCTTTCTCCCTTCCTCCCTCCTTCCCTCTTCTCTCCTCTCTCTCCCTCCCCATCTTTCCTGGCCAGTATGAAAGAAATAGGAACTGCTACATGTTCTAGCTGCCTTGATATTCTGCCTCACCTGAGAAATATATACAGCTACCCATGGACTGAAACCTCTGCATAGCAGACAGCTTCAGGTTCGCTGAGATGAACTTCCAGACCAGGCACAGTTATGGAGGAAGGGATATTATTTATTGAAGCTTACAGATCCAGGGGAAGTTCCATGATGGCAGAAAAAGCTGGCCTGCCTTCAGAGGGCCAAGCAGAGAGAGAAAAACCAACCAGGCACACAGCACAGCACACTTTATGAACTCCCACTAGGCACTCTTTGCATATCTTTACAATGGAATCTCAAACCCACCACCACCACTCCTTAAGAACCGCCCAGTGACATTGCCTCCAGCAAGGTGGCTGCAGATGCAAACTATAAACTAATAAAACACTGAATATATTGGGGGCCATCTATTCAAACTACCACACTCTGTAACCATGAACCAAAAAAGCTCTTCTTTTAAATTGTTTCTTTCAGGTATTTGACAAAAGTCTGAGTAATGCCAGCTCCTTACACAGCAGCTCCAGCCTCCGTGGACCTCTAGTTGCACACACGCACAACTGACCCTTGGAGGCCAGTATGGGCCCATGCAGGAATGTGCTATTTGTAAAATAGGGGAGAGAACAGTTTCAAGAGGGTCATCTTCTGCCACAGTCCCTTGAGTAGGGAGGGCAGGCACCAAGCACAGAGCCTGGCAGCCAACTGGGATGTGTAACCTGCTACACAAGCACCCCTAAAGACCAAAGGTAAATGCATCACTGGATGGAGACAGAACAATTGGATTTCAATCTAGTCTTAATTTCTTCCTCATGGAGTCTTGGGTGTGTGTGTGTGTTTAAGAGAGAGAGAGAGAAACTGGGATTTTGTGAGTTTTCTTCAGTCTGAGCAGGCAGATAGTGGAACCTTTAAGCAAAGCAAGGAATTTGGTCTACTCTGAGGGAGATAATAGCATGTGAGCCAGGGTGTTTTGAGTCTGAACAAAAGAATTCCACATGTGTGCAAAAGTGGCTTCAGAAAAAGAACAGGTTTGCCTTGCTGGCCTGGCTTTGGACAATTACCTTGAAGCCATAATGTCCCTGTAAGAAACCTTCTTGGAGGTACACCAGGGAGCATTCAGTATTAGCAACACTATTGGCAAGTGGGTTTCCAACTGCCCCAGAGTGCATCTTCCATCAACCCTGGCCAGTCTGCATGACCTGATCTCAAAGAAGCAAAGTGGGAGGGGGCAGTGACCTTCTGACCTTAGGCTTTGGAAGGAGGCAAAAAATGCATGCACAAGTGGACGGATGACTCTATCATCTTTAATGGGCTACTTAACTCCGGGCAGCCAACTAGAGGAGCCACCAGTGGCATGCCCTAGGCAGCAGATGGCAGCGTGAACAGCTTTATGCATGGGAGGGGATTGAATTTGGGTTGTCCCAGATGCTGTCCAGAAACAAAGAAACTAGTGCAAATAGTTTATTTGGGACATGGAAGAAACATGGAGTAGTAGAGTGGGAAAGTGAGACAGGGACGGGAAGGCAGCCAATCTAGGGTGTGTCATCAAGCCAGCTGGTACTGTGGGCAACTGGCACTTCTTCCCAGGGGGGAGGCTAGGAATCAGCAAGAATAGGGCTTTTCAATGCATCGGGGTGCAGGACCAGGCTGTCTGGTGGTGTCATCAATCCAATGTAAATGGATTCTTTTGCAAAAGTACAATTAAGATGTTACAGAGCAATGTCAAATTGCTATAAAAGTTCCTATGTGCTGACTTGCCCTTGTGTACTAATCTTGCAATGTACAAGTAATCAACATTTCATAGCATCTGGCAGGTCCAGTGACCAAGCCTTCAGTAGACTGGTGCAGAACACACACCTCCAAACTATCCCACCCACAGAGCTGGGCTATTTATATACCAACTTGCACCAGTTATTGGTCGAGTGTGTAATTCCTCCCGATACGTGGCACTCCACAGTTTCCAGAATCTCATCAAGTAAATACATACAGTGGCAGCTGGGAGTCACCCTGAACATGCTGAAGGGGCAGAATTTGGTGTCAACAGCTTCAGCTGCAGAGGGACCAACCCTGTCCTCTTTGTTACCTTCTCTTCCCTCCCCCCATTGACAATGTTCTAGGGTTTGAGGTAATAGCAAGGTAGCCACCAGGTGCCAGCACCCAGAAATTAAGGCGCTCCAGACCCCCAAAGTCAGGACTTCACTTTGACTGCTTGTAAACGAGAAGTCAAACTAGGTGACTCGTCAAAACTGCACAGGCACTGTTTAAGGAAAAGCAAAACAAACCCAGCCCTACTGTCACCTCTGTTGAGATACTAAATACCTTCTCCAACCATGGAGCACATTGCAGTTTGCTTTGCCCCCACCTGGAGCTCCCAGAGAGGAGACAGAAGGACTGAAGAGTCTATGGGGCAGCCCAGGTGAGGGGTACCTCAGAAGGCAGACCAGCCTGGCCCTCCACAGCATTCTTTCGGGGATGGCTTTGTTCAGGGCATAGGGGAAAACAAGGATAATAATTTTTTTAAAAAAAAATATTTCATTTATTTATTTGAGAGAGACAGAGAAAGAGGCAGACAGTGAAAGAGAATGGGTGTGCTAGGGGCCTCCAGCCACTGCAAACAAATTCCAGGTGCATGCGCCACTTTGTGCATCTGGTTTCATGTGGGTACTGGGGAATCAAACCTGGGCTGTCAGGCTTTGCAAGCAAGTGCTTTTAACTGCTGAGCCATCACTCCAGCCCAAGACAAGGATAATAATCTTAAAACCACAACAATGGTAGCAAAAATGGATACCTTTCCACACCAGCTTCTCAGTGACTCAGTGACCCATGGTTCCAGTTGTTTTTTTTTTTGTTTTGTTTTGTTTTGTTTTTTGTTTTTTGTTTTTTTTTCTGGTAAGCACCCTGTCACTGAGCGACACCTCCAGCCCTCCAGAACCATTCTGAGGAATGTGTCTCAGTAACAGAAAGCAACACCACCCATATCACACTGCCTGGGTCTGGATGTAGGATCTTCCACCTCTGAGGCAAGTGGCTTAGTGTGTCTCAGTTCCCTCATCTGGAAGATGCGGTTCGTCTTACTCCATGGAATCGTAATGGATTCAGTGGGCTAACATCTACAACGTGCTTCGAGCGAGAAGAGGCACCCATGCAGTCCAGGATCTGCCTTGGAAAGGACCTTGGATTGGCACTCTGGCTACTGCTCGGTCTTGGCTAATCAGAGCCCCTAGGCCCTCTGGAGAAATGACCAGAGTGAAGTTCAATGGGCCTCCCTGGAGCACAATTTCACCCTTGTCATGCAGATGGAAGCCAAAGAAAGGAGTGTGACTAACCCTTTTTACTTTCAGCTATCGGCTCTGTGATGATACGCAGATCCCAGACCAAGGGCTTCCACCAGCTATGCCTCTGCTGCCTCCAACACTGCTGCTACTTTTTCTTAAGCCACCTGGGAAATGTGGCATTGCTGGTAGGGTTTCCAACCAGGGAACAGATCCTTAGCCTCTTTGGGTCATGTTTCTCCCCTTCTGTCCTTGAACGTACTGGGCTCTATAGAGTGCCTAGGGGGCGGGCATTGGGATGTAAAGCAGTTCCAGATTAGGTATGTTAAAGGTTAAAGGTTCACAGATGTCTTATCCAAACCAGTCATACAGAATCCAGGCCCCGGTAATCATTTCCAGTTTCCTAATTAGTTCTCCCTTGTTTACAGCTCTGGTTCAGGTTGCAAGAGAAAATGTGAATTGAAAATAAACAATGAATCTTTTTAGTAGAAGTATGTCCCAAATTTTGCATAGAATGTATACTAAAAACATGTCTTTGTGTATCTAAAATTGAAATGTCAATAGGAATCTTGGATTTATATATAAAAGCTAGCAAGCCTGTCCCAGGTCACAAAGGGGTCTCGCCTATTATCAGAGAAGCCTGGAGCCTTTCTTTAGCAGTTTAGGTGCTCCCAGAGACTAGCTTGGGCAAGAACTGGGAACTGGTGGTTTGACTGGGAGGTGCTCCCAAGAAGCACAATTAAGAGATCAGAGAAGGGAGGTGGGGTAGGGACACAGTGTTAGCTCAGTCCCCGCCACCTCCGAACTCCCCAGAAATCATATGGAACATATCTTAGAATTGTACTCAGAGGCTGCACATGTATCTACTGTTAGTCTGTCAGGATGCTATAATGGAATCCTGTACACTGGGTGGGTCAAACATCAATATTTTTCAGTTCTGAAGGTTAGAGGTGCAAGATCAAGATGTCCCAGATGTGAATCTTGGCAAGAGCTCTCTTCCTGAAGTGCAAACAACCACTGTTTTGCTGTGTCCTTGTGTGGCAGAGACAATTCTGTCCTGTCCACCTCCTGCCCCTCCTCCTCCCCTCCACCCTTTTCTTTCCCTTCTCCCCTCCCCCTCCTTCATTTTCTGACACTAATCCCATCATGGGAGTGTGGAAGTGCGACTGTCATTTAATAACATCCTAAAGGCCCAAGTTCCATATCCCATCATACTGGGGGTTAGGGCTTCAAACATAAGAATTCCAGGGGGACACAAACATGAAACTCATAGCTCCTCCTTTTCTATAGTTCGGGGTGGCCCTGGGGCCATGAAGTAACCTGCACTTCCTGTTTGCACCTGTGCTTCACTGAGCATGCCCTGGCAGCAGTGGGGGTTGTAAACTGGCAGCAGTTGGACTGGAAACCATGGAGCCCAGCTGCAGGTAAGCAGCCATGCACCTGAGCTCAGCAAATCCACTGTGGACCATCCAGAACACCTGCTTCATCTTCCTTTGCCTCGGGCTGATAGGGGGATGGAAGGACTTGCTCACTGGGCCTCAGAGGGTTGCTGCCAAGACCAGATGAGATTATGTGTGGGGAAAGGGCGTTAAAACCTGTAAGTCAATACAGGGATTGAAGGTGCAGTAGGCATTATGTAGTTAAGAAAGAAAGGGAAAGGGAGGGCGGAGGAGAGAGAGCTGGGAGGAAAAGAGAGACAAAGAGAAAAAAGGAAGGAGAAAGAAAATTATACTGATTACTAAGGCCATAGAATAAGAGCCAAGGAGATAAGCAAATTTCTTGTTGAACAGGTTATTACAGGGCACCTCACTGTGTTCCAAACACTCTTCTAGATATGAAGATTTGGTGGTGAACCCAACATTCCAATTTATTGCCAATGACTTGCCTTCGTGGAGTCCACATTCTAGTGGGGAGTAAAATATATTGCTGATGGAAAAAATGCTAGAGATGGCAATAAAACAGGAAAGGGGACCAAAGAGGGGTGATAGATCTGCAGTTTCTAATAGGTCAGGGAAAGTGTCACTAGAAGATGACTTTGGGGTCAAGCAAGCCCTAAAGGAGAGGAGAGAGAGAGAAGAGCCAGGGCAAAGGCCCTATCAGTCTGTGCTGGCCTGCTAGGGAGAGGCAAGAAAGCCATGGTGGCTGAGCTCAGACAGCAATAACGAGGGCAGTGGAAAATGATGCCATGGCAAGTGTGGATTACAGCCATGACTTTGACTCTCTTTCAGATGAGGCTGGGCCATTGGAAGGCAGTGGAAAAGACCGTGACATAGTGTGCCACTGTTCCAAGAAGCAGTTTCGCTGCTAGGTTAAGAATGCGCTCTGCTGGGCCTAATAGCCTACATCTGTCATCCAAGCTTCTTGGGAGGCTGTGGCAGGAGGACTGAAAGTTCAAAGCCCACCTAGACTACAGAATGAGTTCAAGGCCAGCCTGCATAACTTAGGAGACCCTGTCTCAAAATTGAAAAGTAAGATCTGGGGATACAGCTCAGTGGATAAAGCGGCGCTTGACATTCAAGCCTGAGTAACTGAGTTAGACCCTCAGATCCCACATAAAAAGCCCGAACCCCTGGTGGGCTTCTGTAATCCAAGTGCACTGACAGTGAGATGGGAGGTGAGCCAGGGGGATGTCCTGGAAGTTCTCAGCACAGCAAAAAGAAAAACAGAGCAAAATGCAGAGGAAACCTTGCCTCAAATGTGGTGGAATGGCAGAGTTGTCCTTTGACCTCTACCTGTGTGCCTTGATGCATGTACATCCCCCCACTCACATATGTACACATGCACACATACACACATACACACACAAAGAAAGAAAGAAAAAGAAAGAAAGAAAGAAAGAAAGAAAGAAAGGAAGAAAGGAAGGAAAGGAAGGAAGGAAGGAAGAAGGAAGAAAGAAAGAAAGAAAGAAAGAAAGAAAGAAAGAAAGAAAGAAGGAAAAAGAGGGCTGGGGATCTAAGTCAGTGGTAGAGGATAAACATACTTGAGTCCCTACTCTCAATCCCTAGTACCACATCCATAATCTGGTGTGCATGTCTATAATCCCAGCACTGAGGCAGGAGGACTGTGGGTTGCAAACCATCCTGTACTGCATAATGAAGCCCTATCTTCCAAAAGAAAATAGAGAAAAAAGAACAATCTGTAAGGAATGCACTTGAGACACCACTGCAGAGACCCCTGCTCCTGCCTCAGCAGATGATGGCAGGGCCAAGGCCACAGCAGCAGAAAAGGTAAGAAGTGGCCAGATTCTGAATTAGGGCTTTTTAGGCACTGCCAGCAGGGTCTGCTGCCAGAATGGCTGAGAGGAATCATGGAGGGGGGTAAAGGTAAGGTTTAGGATCTGAGCAACTGGAATAAGATAGAACTGTCAAAAGTGAGGTTCAGAAAACTGGGGGAAGAACAGGCTGGAGTAAGGAAGTGACAAAAACCTAGCTGAGTCTGTGGTGCTGTTCCATGCACAAGTAGAGAGGTCAAGTAGCCAGGGGGCACTGCACGCCTCAGTGTAGAGGTGGTATTCAATATTACAACGCTGCTGAGGCCACCTAGGTGTAAGACTTTGACAGACACAAAGCAGCTAGGGAGTTCTGGGCATGGGGAGTATGTAAGATGCAAACAGAAAACAAAAGGAGTCAAGCCAGGAGAGGCTGAGCCCTGGGAGCCTGCATAATGGGGTTTCGTCACACCACCACTGAAGTTCCCTCAACAGTAACAGCAAAATCACAGCTGGGAAACAGCTCAGTGGGGAAAGTGCTTGCCTGAGTTCAATCCCCAGAACCCAGGTAAAAATGCTGGCTGTGGTGATGTGAGCTTATAATTCCATGGCTGTGAAGGCAAAGACAAGTGGATCCTTGGGGCTCACTGCTGGTCAGGAAGTCTAGCCTAACTGCAATTTACATACATACCCAGACATACACATTAAAAAATCCTTCTCAGGAGAGCAAAGTCCTCAGGGTCTTTCTGTCTGGCTCAAGACTTTCCTTCCTCCCATTGTAAAGAAAGGTGTGCCAAGATCTCCAGTTGCATACACCTTATTCCTTCTAATAGCCTTCTACTTAAGCTGCAGATTTGGCTTCTGTCGTCCCCACTCCCCACACCCTGCTCTTGCATTCTATGTCCAGGTTCTCATCCAAGGACTCTCAGAGCCTCACATTGTGTGTGTCTATCCCGGCACCCCTCTGGTTCCCAAACAACTGCCTCAAATCACTCATCAGGGCATGCATTGTGCCTCCTCCTGGAGCAAGACATGTTTGTGATTTGGGCACTTCGTTGGCCAACAATGCCATCCACCTCAAGTGCTATTCTTGTTGAAGTCTTATAGCAAGAACACTTTATTTTCTTCCTCTTGGCTAACCCAGAGCAACCGGGAATTTAAAAAAAAAAAGAAGAAAAGAAACTGATATGTAGAGCCCTCTTGATTGTGAAGAAGCGCACACACACACTCTTTCTCATACACACACACACACACACACACACACACACACACTCACTCACTGACAACACCTTCATTCTTTTCAACCAAACCCACTGCTGAGCCACTGAGCTATCAACAGCTATTGGGAATCGTGACTGAAGAGGCCAAAATTGCGTCTCACATCCCTTCTCTTCTTACCACTCTGAAGCAGCAAGGGTCCTTAACAAGCCGTTAGAACTCCTCCCCTCCTAGCAAGTAAATAAAGGTTTGTCTGGCAGGGTAGCACAGGGAGGCTGGGAGGTGCTGGGGAGAGTTCCCTCACCCCAGCAACCTCTCCCCTCATCGGGGGTGGCCTCAGAGGTTTTAGAGGGAGGCAGAGCCATAACTCATGAGATTAAAACATGCCCGCTTCTCCTCAGACATGTATTCTATATGAAAATGTGGTTTATGGGCATCGGGTCCACAAATCTAAAGCCCAAGCAATTCTACCTGTGACCATCAGTCATGGAAGTTACACTCCTGGAGAATGAAAATTTACATGACCACTGTTAGCCCATAACCAGCACCAGAGCATCCTCCCCCATGAGCCAGGTCTCCCTGACAACAACTACCTGCCCTATTTTTACTGGCTGGTACCCAGGCTCATGACAATGATTCTCAAATGTGAGTATTTATCATGAGACACTTTCAAGGCCCATCTCTTCTGCTTTGGAGAGAGGGCACTAGATCAGGAATCAGACATGAAGGAGTCAAGTTCCATTTCTGCCACTTAACCATCTCCATGAAGCTCAGCTGTGCACCCTCTCTGCATCTGTCTCCTTGACTGCCCAGCCTGAGAACCTGGTGCAACAGCTGTTACAAGAATGAGCTTAATTCGGCACAGCACAGTTGTGAAGCTCTTCGGCTTCGGACACGTTACTTAATGTCTCTGTGCCTCAGTTCTCTCCCCTGTAAAGTGAGATGACAAGACCACCGCCTCATAGTGGTGCTATGCTATGAGAAGTAAAGGGGTTAGTACTGGTATCGAGACTAGAGCAGTGTCTGCCACAAAGAAGCACTCAATAAGGGCTACACCAGACCCATTCCCTCAACACACATACCTGTCGGGCACAGCGTTAGCTTCCTGGGGCTTATGACCAAGTACTGCACACCAAGTGGCTCAGAGCTGCCTCGCAGAAGTCTGGCATCAAGGTGTCAGCAGGCTTGGCTCCTCTTCAAGGCCATGAGGGAAATCTGCCCCCAGCCTCTCTGCTAACCCCTGGTGGCTCACTGGCCATTTTGCTGTTCCTTGGCTCATAGAAACATTGTACAAATCTCGGCCTTCATATTTGCATGTTGAATTCATCCTGGGTATGTTATTTGGATCCAAATTTTCCTCTTTTCCATGCATGTGTGTGTGTGGGGGGGAGGTATGGATGTGTGTATGTAAATGGCACGCTATGGGGATGCACATGTAAGCATATGTTGTGTAGGTTGACATTAGATGTCTTCTTTGGTCACTCATCACTTTATTTACTGAGGCAGCGTCTCTCGCTTGAACCCAAAGCTCAATATTGGGCTAGTCTAGCTAGCCACCTTGCCCCAAGGGGAATCCCCTGTCTCCATCTCTTGAGCACTAGGATAACAGGTGGGCAGCCACGTAATGACGTGGGCGGTAGAGATCTAAACTCTGGTCCTCATGCTTGTCCAAAAATGCTCTATCCATTAAGGATCTCCCCAGTCCTCAATTTTTCCATGTTTATAATGACACCAGTCAGACTGGATTTGGACCCACCCTAGTGTTCTCTTCTGAACTTGATGACATTGACAAAGACTCTGTTTAAATCGAGTCACATTCTGGGGTACTTGGAGTTAGGACCTCAGCACATCTTTTCTGGGGCAACTAGATCAGCCCATGACTGTCACCTACTAAGGACTGCTATAAGGTGCTGAGAATGCAGGCATTAATGACATAAAGCCTTGCCTGCAGGAGTTCACATCACAATGTGGGGGACAGACCGAAGTATAGTACCAAGGAAAAATACAAAAACAAGGCCAAAAAGAACAGGGGCGGTAGCACCTGAAGAGAGGCTTCAAACGTTTTCATTTACATGCTGAGCCTTGAAGGATGGGATGAATTGATATTCCCCAAAGGGGTGACACCTCCTTTGAGTTACAGAAGGATGGAAGCTCGTGGCATTTTCTAGAAACATGAGTCCTTGATGTGTTAGATAGGACTCAGGAAAGAGAAATTAAGAAACATTGTTCACATCAAATTCCAAAAAGGCCTTCACTTCCAAGTTAGGCGTTTTCCTTTTATCCTCTTAAGTATTTTTGTCTCAGGAAAAGCAAATGAGGTTCCTTGGGGAAATTTGTTTGTTTGTTTGTTTTTGTTTTTCGAGGTAGGGTCTCACACTAGCTCCGGCTGACCTGGAATTCACTATGTAGTCTCAGGGTGGCTTCGAACTCTTGGCGATCCTCTTACCTCTGCCTCCCAAGTGCTGGGATTAAAGGCGTGTGCCACCACGTCCAGCAGGGGAAAAGTTTTTATTTTTTTTTTTATTTATTTTATTTTTTAAATTATTATTTTATTTATTTTTGGAGAGAGACACAGAGAGAGACAGAGAGGGAGAGGGAGACAGATAGAGATGGGCGCGCCAGCAGTCTCTCAGCTGCTGTGAATGGAATCCAGATGTGTGCGCCCCCTTGTGGTCAAGTGCGGCATTGCGCCCTTGCGTCACTTTGCATCTGGCTAAACGTGGGACCTGGAGATTGGAACGGGGTTCTTAGGCTTAGGAAGCAGGCGCCTTAACCGCTAAGCCATCTCTCCAGCCCAGGGGGAAAGTTTTATTAGGAGGGAGTATAAGGAAAAGATAGACAAGATATGGGGAAATGCAAAAGCCAAACCTAGGGGCTATACTGAGCAAAGACCCTTGGAAGGTAAATTTTGCCCCATTTTACAGGACAACACTGACCACAGAGATGGCCCAATTGGAGAGAGGGAGCTGTAGGACTTGCAGTCTCCCCACCCATCATTCCCTTGTTCAGAGCTGCCTGGGCATTTGGGGCTGTCCTCACTCTGTGGTGCGGTTGAAATGGCTCTGGCTCCAAGACACTGAGGGCAAGCTGACCGGATTCAACATCCACACAAATGGTAAGAAGATCCCATAGACAGTAGAGCAGCAGGAGTGTATGCTCCAGTTGCTGAGGGAGTCATTCAAATGTTTCATGGAGGAATTCAGAGATCTGATCTCCAAGTCTGAAATCTAGCTGATAATGGTGTAAATGAATGAGAGCAGGAAACCAAGTTGGTGGTGAGGGAAGCCATGGCCCAGGCCAGAGCGACTGGAAGCCCCAACAAGGGGGAGGAAAGGGACGGGGGTGGAAACTGGAAAGAAGGGGAATCAGAGAAACATTTGTGGCTGTATTAGAGTTTAGGTCATCAGTGTGTGCATGTGTATGTGTGTGTGTGTGTATGCACATGCTACTGGAGAGTGAATCTTAGGGCCTCATTCATGCCTGGAGTGCTTTCTGGCACTCTGTCACTGAACTATGTCTCCAGCCTCCTTTGCACTGTTTTTTTTTAAATATTTATTTATTTTATAGAAAACTGAGAAGGAGAGCTAGAGAACGGGCGCACAGAGGCCTCCTGCCACTGGAAACAAACTCCAGATGCATGTTCCACTTTTTGCATCTGGCTTTATGTGGTTACTGGAGAATTGAACCCAGGCCATTAGGCTTTGCAAGTAAGCACCGTTAACTGCTCAGCCATCTCTCTAGTCATATTTTTAAATCATTTTTGTTTGTGAGTATATGGTGTGTGTGTGTGTGTATTCATTTGTGTACCAGTGCACAAGCATGTGTGCATGTGGAGGTCAGAGGTAGACAATGAGTGTGGTCCTCAATCACTTTCTGCCTTGTTTATTGAAATAGGATCTCTCTTTAAATCCAGAGATTACCGATTCTGCTATTCAAACCAGCCAGGTTGTCCTAGGGATCCAGCTGTCTTCACATTCTGACCACTGGAATTATAGAAGTGTCACTTTATCTTGAGGGAAGATCTAGCTAGCTTGAACTCGATTTGCACCCGAGGCAAGCCTTCAACTCTCAATCCTGCCTCAGCTTCCTGAGTAGCTGGGATGACAAAACTGTGCCATCACATCTGGCTATAATATCTTAAATCCCACCATTGGGAGGTGGTAGAACTATTAAGAATTGAGGTCTGCCTAAGGGGGTATTTTTAGGCCAGTGGGAGTGTACCCTTTAAAGGGACGTTGGGCACCATCCCCTTCTTCCTCTCTTTTGCATCCTGTCCACAAAGTGAGCAGCTTTCCTCCACCATATGCTCCAGCCTTGAAGTGCTTCCTCATCACAGGTGCAAAGCAAAGGATGCCACGCCATCACAGAGAAAACCTTTCTCTTTGCAGGTTGATTCTCTTGTGTATTATTGCTCTAGCAACAAGACTCTGACTCCAAAGCTAGGTCCTGATTATTGTTGGGCTTTGAGGGAGCAATGACTAGCTTATGTGACTACAAGGATAAATAATATCAAGCAGGTTGCTAGAAGAGGTGATATAGGGGGATAGAGAGATGGCTTATTGATTAAAGCATTTGCCTGCAAAGCCTAAGGACCCAGGGATGATTTCCTAGTACCCACTTAAAGCCTGATGCACGAGGTGGCACATGTATCTGGAGTTTGACTGAAGTGGCTGGAGGCCCTGGTATGCTCATTCTCAAAAAAAGAAGTCAGGTGTGTGTGTGTGTGTGTGTGTGTGTGTATACATGTATATGCACATGTGGGTGGAGACCAGAGGACAAGCTTTGGTGTTGTTCCTCAAGAACTCCATCCACCTTTTTTTGAGACAGGGACTTTCATTGGCCTGGGGCTCATCAATTGGGACGGTGGGCCTCAAACATGTTCCTCCATGCCTGATACATTCCTGGGTACTGGGGCTCATACTCAAATTCTCATTCTTACAAGGCAAGCACTTTACCCACTGATCTATCTCCCCAACCCAGGGAAAATGGTTTGAACATATTGAGTGGCTTCAGGATACTCGCCAGGAATGCCTGTTTCATGGGTGGAAAGATGAAGCTGAGTACCATGAGATAGGCTACAGCAAGAACTGTAAATGTGGATGGCAGTGGTATGTAACACTTCTAGATGACAATAGGATCCAGGAAGAAAGGGAGAGTCAGAAAAAAGGATCAAAAAGAGAACATTAGGCTTAGCAGTTGAGGTGCTTGCCTGCTAAGCCAAAGGACCTAGATTTGATTCCTCAGTACCCATGTAAGCCAGATGCACAAGGTGGCACATGCATCTGGAGCTCATTTGCTGTGGCTAGAGGCCCTGGTGTGCCCATTGTCTCTGCTTCTCTCTCTCTCTCTCAAACAAATAAATTAAAATGGAAAATATTTTGTAAAAGAAGCGAACATTAGAGAATGTCAACCCTCCAGCAATGCACAAGGGGGAGAAAAGTGCAATAAAAGATTTGCAGATGGAAGAAGTACATATGAGGAAATGAAAGAGGAAGAAGCTGCAAAAAGAAAACGTGGCCAGTGGCATTTAATGAAGCAGAGAGGTCAAAGGACCAAGCAGAAGTCATTACTTACAAAAAATCAACAACAAAAAAACTTTGTGTGTGTGTGTGTGTGCGCGTGCGCGCGTGAAAGAGAGAGAGAGAGAGTGTGTGTGTGTGTGTGTGTGTGTGTGCGAGCGTGTGCGCCAGGGTCTCTTGCTAGTGCAAATGAATAGCCATTCAGCTTTACATGTGTTTGTGGGAAATTGAATCTGGGCAGGCAGGATTTGCAAGCAAGTGCCTTTAACCACTGAGCCATCTCCCCAGCTCCAGAAGTCATTAATGTTGACTGTTATAGAAACTTTGCTGACCTCCCTTCACGGGAATCACATTATGACAGGTTAAAGAAGAAATGGAGAGAGGAATGTGTACTGCTGCCACCCAAAGCATGGCCCATTGACAAGCACCATCTACACCACCCGAGAGTTGATTTAGAAACACAGCATTTCGTACCTCTGCTGATTTAGAAATTCAGTTCCGAGGCTAGAGCCCAGGATGCTGCTTGCTTATACCTAGCCTTCTGGGTGATTCTGATGCATGGGAAAGTTTGAGAACCACTGAAACAAACAATTTTAAAGAAGTCTGTCAACAGAAAGCAATGTGATAGCTACGTACAGCGGAGCCAGTGAGTGCCCCGTTCGAGTGGACAAGTGGGCAGTACTTTACTAATTAGAGGTATTGGAAGAACATGCAGGTAGTCACTGACAAGGAATAGATGATCTGTAGGTAAACAGCTGGCACAATTGAGACGGGCATCTATAAGCAAGCTGCTAAGATAAGTGCCCAGTGGAAATGTGACATCTGTTTCTTTTGGAGCACAAAATCATCATCTGGATCATAATTTTCACCTAGATCCCTCACAGCATTGGACAGACTAGTGACTGATGATGGTTATGGGGACCCAGGATGAAACCAACCATCAGTAGTAGGTCATGAGAAATTTTCAGCCTCCCACCTCTGTGATTTTAGAGGCAGGTAGGTTGAGAAGCCAAGATAAGTTTGTTTTGCAAATCTTGCCATGGAATACGGATGTCTGATTCCTAATGTCCAAGGCTTAGCAGTAGAGGGCTTCCCTAGCATGCATGAAGCTCTGCATTCAACCCTAAGCATTGCAAAAAAAAAAAAAATGTCCAACTTCATTCTAGCTTTCTGTGCTGTGAAGCCAGCCACCAAAAACCTGGTGGCACAAAACAGTGACCATCCTATGGTGCTGAGGATTGACTGTTCAGACAGGTGAATGGTTTCAGGCAGACAGTGAAAGTTTCCTCATTTGCTTGCCTGATTGTGAATGCTGGCTATAGTCTGGGACTTCAGGAGAGGCTGTTGTGAGGAACAAGTTCATGTGGCATTTCTGCCCAGTCAGGTCTTCCTCATAGCAGGGCATCTGGACTCCAAGGACCAATTCTTGACACAGGAGAGCCAGGTGGAACGTGTATTGGCCTATTTTACCTACCCTCAGCGGACACATGACAACGCCTGTGCCAGTGCTCTAATCCTTGATGCCACTATTAAGCCTTGCCTAGGCTTAAAAGGAGGGCAGACAGGGTCCATCTTTGCATGGAGATGAGACATGTTTCCAGAAAACCATGTGGGAAAGCTACTATTGTTTCAGCCATTTGTACAAAATATAATCTGTCACAGAAAATAAATCCTCACTGGTCAACCCAGCTATGACCTTGCTTCCTCTGACAGGTAAGCTCCAGCCCATCTCTAATTACCCATGACAAGGCTGATTTGTCATTGTGGTGCCTCCTTCAGAGGAGGGGGCATAGATAATAGAAGGCAAATCTTAGAAGGTCTCCAAGGCCAGAAGTACTGCCCTGGGTGCAGCTTGGAGCTCTGGAACCCCCTCCCCCCCACACACACATAGAGCCCCTTCTTCCTCTCAAAGTTAAACATGGGAAGGGTGTGGTCACTGGAGGGACAAAAGGAATTGATCAACAGCCGAAATGACATCACCCGCTCTCTTTGTTCATTTTTCATTACTGTTATTATTCTTTTTCCTGTGTTTAATTTCTCTCCTTCCTTACTCTCCCCTAGGACCTCCCCCTTGGAGATGGGGTTTGATTGATTGGTGCTGAAAGCAGGGAGGTTGCAAGTAGAGAGAGATCACCTTACCCTGGAGAGAGTTTCCATAGCAACAGGGACAGGTTGGTGGGAGGGGCGGGCAGATAAGGGTCCCACTTTGGGGTTCACTGTGCAGTGGAGGTGAAGGCTCCAGTGTTTGTCTGGAGAGAGGAAGAATCCACCTGCACGGCTGGCTTAGGAGTAAGAACATGAGCAGAGAGCACTTTGAAGCTAGCCTCCTCTGACCTCCACCCTCTGCATGCCCCTACTTCACTAGGCAGCAGCCTTGGTGGCCACAGCTGCCCGCCCACCTGGCCTGCTTCCCCTTGTCTCCATTTGTGCCCTTTCTCCTCTCCTCCTCCTTCCCTTTCTCTTTGCTGTTATTGCTCCAGTTCTAACTGTTTAAGCCAGGACCCCTCCCTCCATGTAGTAGGAGTGGGGCTTCTTAAGGGTCACAGAAAGGATCAGGAGAGTGGCAGAAGGCCATTCATTAGCCCATGAATGGTGATAGCCCATACCCCACCCCAGGTCTCCAACCCCCACCAGCCCTCCTATCGAGGGGGGGGATCCTTTGTGCAAGCAAACAGGGACTCACGTCCTCCTGCACGAAAGGTGGATCTGGAAAATGCCTCTCCCTGCTTGCTGTCCCGGTCTCTTAACTCCCACAGTGCACTTTGCCCTCCCCGTGTTTTCTTTGCCCACTTTGATTTCCTTTAGTGTGACTGTGCGACAGACTGGGGCTGCCTTGCCCTACAAAGTCACTGCAGGGAGAATAGGGAGGAAGCAAAATAGAGGCTTCCCAGCCTAGGCTGGGGGCCCCAAGGCATGCCCACCGAGTCAATCCATGGACCAAAGGCAAGATTCTGGATTGTTCTCTCTCTTTGGACCTTAAGGATTTTTTTTTTTTCAGTGCTGACAGGGAGAGGAACAGAAAATGACCTCACCAAGTTAAAGGTCAAATTACCATAGGATCCAGGGATACATCCCCAAAGAACAGAAAACAAGGACTCCAATAGATGAATGGCCATGAAGGCTCAGAGCAGCACTGTTCATAATAGCCAAGGGTGGAAATAGCCCAAATGCCCAGCAGCAGGTGAATGGATGAAAAGAACTGGTCAGTAACACAGCAGAATATCAGTAAGGCATAAAAATGGATGGAATTCCCATACATGCTACCTCTTGGATGAACTTCCAAAATGTAATGTTAAGTGAATGACATAAATGATTCCACTTATGGAAAATGTCCAGGAGAGACAGAAAGAACACTCATGGTTGCCAAGGGTGGCTGGTGGATAAAGAATGACTGCTAATGGGTATGGAGTTTCCTTTAAGGGTGATTTTTGAAAAGCCCAGGAACAACAGGGTCATGCCAATTGCAGCCCATTGTGACATGTCACTAATGCCACTGAACTGTACTTTTTTAAATGGTCAATTTTATGTGTAACTTAACCACAGTTTCACAATGCATTTGGTCAGGATGGTGTGCCACTTAGCAGCAAGGGATCCAGCCCCACCCTAGTTTTTCCCAGGGCTGTCTGGACATTAGCTCTGAAGGCGCTCTATGGCTGGCCCAGCAGGCTGCTCGCACTGGAACCCCATCTCCTCTTGACGGTGGGAGCTGAAACAGACTTCTGACCTTCTCTGAGCTGCTGCCCAGTGGGTGTGCTTCCAAATCCCATGGAATAATAAATAATAACACTATGGTAGCCAATGGGTAGAGGGCACTTCCTCTGCTCCAGGCACTCTTATCTTACTGGCCAGTGCTTCCAAAGTGCATAAGGACCCCTACGGGCCTACTGACCATGCTGACTTGTATTCAGGAGGTCAGGAGGGTTGGGGCCTGAGAGTCCCATTTCTAACAACCCCAGAGGATACTGATGAGGCTATTCTACTGTAAAGACCCGTTCTCTTCTCTTTGCACACTTTCATTCATTTAACCTCTGTGATAGTCCCTTGAGGTAGCAACCTTTTGTATCCCCATTCTCCAGACAGAGCAGGAAGCACAAGGAGGTCCCTTGACTCACCCAAGGTCTTATAGATCATAGATCAGAACAGAAGCAGTTTGGCCACAAAGGCCACAGTTGTAACACAACACCTTTTTCTGATGCAGAGATGATAGGGTAAAACATACAACCCCAGGCCCACCACGGGGTAACTGTCCCCAAAATAGTAGCCCTTGTTAGAAGTTCCATTCGAACCTCCCTGAGAAAATCCTCTATTTCAGATTCCTCATTAGACCGTGTATCCTCCAATGTCCTATAAGCAACGGACAGCCCTTCTATCAACTTAGGAACTAGAGTCTTCCCCTTGTCTCTCTTTCCTTTATAGTAAGTAGGTTGTTAGGACTCTGCATGAACCTGCACGCATGTGTGCGCGCACACACACACACACACACACACACACACACACACACACACACACCCCTTGCTCTCTGCAGCTCTGATTCCTTCAATCCACAAAGTAAGGCGTACCCCAGTACCTGCCTCTGTGAGTGAGGGCCAGGGGTGATGATCAACTCCTGTCTATATCCCCAGTGGTGAATCCAAAGCCTGACACAAATGCCCAGCAAACACGTGCTGCCTATCTCTGTGGCTCTCAAGCCTCAGTTTTCGAACCTATAAAACCTAGCTAAAATCCTTGGCTATGAATTTCGACAGTTGCAGAACAATCTGTCCCCTACTCTGCTACAGATCTGTGACTGAACACCTACTTTGGGCCCGTGGTACAGAGATAGCTGTAATGGAACCCTTCCCTTCTCGTCCCTCATGAGGCAGGCCTGGAGTTTCTCGCTGCAGGTAGCTCTATAACAATGGGAATCAAGACTCCTAAGCCTCACAGCATGTTTTGGTAGATATGCTGTGCCCAGAGTATAAGAGGGAGCCTAGGATGGCTCCGTGAGAAAGGAGGCAAGATAGGCTACATCCAAGGCTTGACCACTGTCCAAGAAAATATTTGGATCTACAAAATGGAGGCCGTTTCCCAGGCCAGGACAATAACAGCCAACAGCTGTCACCCTATCCCAAGAGGCCTTGGTCAGAGTCTCTGGGACTGGGAGTGACTAGAGGGAAGTGTGAGGCAGGAAACTGGGCAAGAATGGATAGACAGATGGAAGGATTTCCATAGGATGGGTCTTGTCTGAATCAGTAAGGGCTGGAGGGTACTGTAGGCCAGCTGTCCCCTCCCTCTCAGCAGAATCCAAGCCCCTGAAGCCTTTTGGCTTCTCGTCCACCCCAGGCCCTCTGCAGGTCTCCCTGAATCCATATGTGGGTTTTGGCTCTTCCTGGTTTTGGCTCTGCCTGTCGTCGGGGGATTTGAGGAGCAGTTGTGTGATTTGTACAGCTGTCATTAGGGTAATTGCATGATATTTCCCCAAATTTCTCCTGCAGCTTCAGGCTGGCTTTCCAAACTTCCTGCCCGTTAACACAGGCTCTGGCGAGAGGCATTGGCTTTGAGCCTTCCCAGCTGCTGCTAACAACACCCAAAGGCAGTCCTCTCAAGTATTCCCATGGGACCAGGCACCAGGCTATGAGCAAAAGGACCCAGTAGACCCTTGTTTTGGAGGGGTAGTGGCCTTGTGAAAGGCACATCGGTGGTCACTACAAACTGTTCTTGGTGACACTTCCTACCTCAGAATGGAAGCAGATGCAAAGTAACCCCTGTCTGTTTTCCTCAGAACACCAAGATTTGGAGGATCCCTTCATTGTCCTCCAAGAAGGATGGTGGACCCAAATCACACTTCTCAGCACCTTCTGAAGCTAGCAATGGTTATGCCCAGTGCGGGCCTCAAGCTGGCTTAGGGTCTTGTCCAGATTGCTGGTGTAGAAAGAAAGTAGTTTTGTGGTCCTGGTAGAAGCATGGGGGGGCGGGGGGCTGTTGTTGAAACACTTCCCGAAAGTGGTGTCAATGAAAGGATGCTTGGGAGTAGTTTGGATCTGATAGTGAAGAATTACTTCACAACACAATAATCCTGTGAACTGACTCCTCCAGCCTTTTTTTTTTAAAAAAAATGTGTATATGTGGGCTAGAGGGATGGTTTTAGCGGTTAAGGTGTTTGCCTGCAAAGCCAAAGGACCCTGGTTCGATTCCCCAGGACCCATGTTAGCCAGATGCACGAGGTGGTGCACGCATCTGGAGTTCTTTTGCAGTGGCTAGAGGCCCTGGCACACCCATTCTCTCCCTCTCTCCTCTCTCTCTCTCTCTCTCTCTCTCCCTCTTTTTCTCTCTGTCAAATAAATAAATAAAAATAAAAATGCCTATATAGTGTGTGGCAGGGAGTCTATGCACAGATGCACATACCCTTAGCCACATGAATGCAGAGGCCAGGGGAAAGCAGCCAGTGTTCTACACTATCATTCTTCCCCCTTGTTTCCTTGAGATGGAGTCTCTCACTAAACCGGGATCTACCATTTTTCATCAAGTCCCAGAGACTCTCCTGTCCCCATCTCCCTCTTTGCTGGGGTTCCAGGTATGCACGGCCACACCTGGCATTTGACCTGGGTGCTGGGGATAGAACTCAGGTCTTCATGCTTGTATGACAAGCACTCTTGCCCACCTAGCCATCTCTCCTGCCCTTCCCTCAGACTTTTAAAGTGTGCACGCACATGCGTACGCACAGACACACAGGCCTGCATACAAGCGTACATGTACATTCACACACCAGCAAAACAGAAAATAGCTCCCTTTTCCTTCTATGTGCGGGAGCTGGGAAAGAGCAAAGGGAGGTCTGAGACTCTAAATACTTGAACACTTGGGGACAGTACTGGGCTGCCCAACATGGCTTGGGACAGATTCTGTGTGGTGGGTTCTCTAGGCTGGAACAACCAACGAGATGATGGCAGGCTGATCAGCTGGCATTTGGCCTCTGGGCTCCATGTTCCTTGTGACCCGCTGGCTGGGGAGTGGGATGCACCCTGGAGAGCCTCATCACTTAGCATCACGTCTGCTCCGACATGATGCCTCCGAGTAATGTAATTTATATTTCATGCACAATTGAAGCAGCTAATGGTGTAATTCTCCAAGGGGGAAACAAGTTGTCATAGTGTTAATTACATTGCAGGCGTGTTCCTTCTCCTTTGCCCCCCCCCCATGTGCTCCAAGGGAAGTTGCCAGGTAGCAACTTAAAGGTTGTCCAAGAAGGTAGTTTTGGCGGGTTCCACCAATATTGTGGCTTAGCCAAGGATAGAGATCCAAGGACACCTTCTTCTCCCTCCCACCCTGTTCCAGTATGGTTGAGCTTGGTTTAAACTGCCCGGTGGTCTGGAATTCATGGCCCTGAGTGCTCATGGAGTCTTGATGGGCTGCATGAACCACTGCTGGGGAGAGTAGTGTACAGATGATCCCTGTACAGTAGGTCTAGGTGTCAGCTAGACTGGTTTCTGAGGACACACTTTGGGATCAGAATCCCAGCTCTGCCCCATAGAAGCTAGGAATCTCTGGGAGAATTTCCCCTTTGTGTGACACTTTTCCAAACTGCAGAATGGGTATAATGAATTAGCAGACTCATAGGGTTGCAGTGAGGACTCATTGGATCAGTAAGTACGTAGTGTCGAGAATGCTGGCACAAAGCTCAGTAAGTGGAAGTTCTTATGGTAGGAGGGAATAAATGGAGTTAATTTGTCAGAAGGTTCAAGCATTTTCTGAGAAGTGGTATCAGTGCATATTTTTCTATATTCATAGAAGCCATATACACTAACAGAGAACAAATATCTTCTTTTCCAAAAAGAGAGAAATGTAGATTTTGAGGAATTATAGAACCATAAAGTGGAGAGTGTTTCCTAACCCCCCAAAAATTTAAGTTTAACTATTTATTAAAAAGGAATTTTTTAAATACCTGGCAAAAAAGAAGGGAGGGGGATGAAGGCAGGAAGGAAGAAAGTATCAGTAAAGATCCTTATGGATTCACCATACATAAACTAATCCAAACAAATTAACTTTTTAATATTTTATTTATTTCCATGCAGAGAGAGAAAAAACAAGCATGTCAGGGCTTTTAAGTACTGCAAATGAACTCTAGTTGCATGCATTACTTTGTGCATCTGGCTTTACATGGGTACTGGGGAATCAAACCCAAGTCATTAGGCTTTGCAGGCAAGTGCCTTAACCACCGAGCCATCTCTCCAGCTTCAAATTTTCTTTTTGTTGATAAAACAAATGTGAGATGCCCAGTTAATAGAAAAGTTATTATACCTATGCATGTGTGTATTCTTGATTTATGTAAGCATTTTTCAAAATCTCACTGCTTACCCTTATGGAAAACATAAAAGGGGACCAGCTAGCAATATAGTTTACTGATTCATAGCTGATGGAATAACTGTATGCTTATGTGGGTTTGAATTTCACTTCTGGCACCCATTGCTATATTCATCAGGGTGGGCTCACTATTCTAATGTCAACATCTAGTGGCATAAGCAATAACCGTTCTGGCTCAAATTTTAGCATAATATAATCAGCAAGAGGAGCTGGGCCTCCACACTCATCTGGTCACATGGGTCTTTCCATCTTACGAAGCTGCCATCTTTAACTAATGACTGCCAATACTTCTGGAGAAAGGATAGGGAGGGAAATTTCGTGAGAGAGATTTCTGCAAGCCATGCCTACAAATGCATCATCTTCACTCATATTCCACTGGCCAGAGTCCCATCCCATGGGAACACATGGTGTCTGGGCACCTGACAAATGATTTCTAGCCAGGTGGCTATCAGTGAGCATTAGTGGTGTCTCCACCAGGTATCCAACTCTATTGATGCCAGTCTTCAAAGAGACATTTAGTGACAAGCCAGACTCCATTTCTGACCCTGCTCTAAGCAGTATTCATTTTTTTCAATGACCTGAATGAAGACATGCAATGAGCTTTGCTATTCCTTTGGGGTATATCTCATTCAGGCTATGATATATGAAGGCAATGTATTAGAGTTCTCTAAAGGAACAGAACTGATAGAATGAATTAATATATACATAATTATAAAGGGGATGTATTAGATTGGCTTATACAATATGAACTGGACAGTCCAACAGTGACTGTCTACAGACTAGAGAGTCTGAAAACCTGGTAGCTGCTCAATTCATGAGGCTGGATGCCTCAGCAGTCTCCATCTGGCACTGAAAGCCTGAAAAAATCCTAGAGAGCCTGTCTTCAGTCCACATTAAAAGGCTGAGGAAGCTGAGTTCTGATATCTGCAAAGGCTGGTAGCAACAGGGTAGAGGGACTCACAAGAAACATGTGAGGGCAGCCAGGCAAAAGCACTGCTTTTTCCCAGAACCCTTTTGTGTATGGGCTGCTGCTGGACGGGTTGCCTGCTCCAGGAGAGGGTCTTCCCTTCTCAGTTAATCCTTCCTGGAAATGGCCTTATAGACTGGTCCAGAGGTATGTCTCTTACTTGACTTCTATGCCAATCAAGTTGATGATCAACCATCACAGGCAGCTCACTGGAGTTTCCAGGAAGAGAATATGCCATATGACTAGATATCCCACTGGTAGATGAGAACAGAAATGGAAGCCCCCAGAATATCTCAGGGGCTGAGTTATTGCATTGACTAGTTCCCTTCCCCTGGTGAATAAGACTACACTATCTCTACTTTGGACTGCCAAGCTGTAAATGTAACTCAACTATTCTCCTAGATTCACTCTTTGCTGTGTGCATTTCTCCTCCCTGTCTTTCCTCCAGGTGAGTGACTCTCACTTTTCCCTGTGGAAATTCCTAAGTTGACAGGGTGGATCTGATTCTTTTGAAGACTATCCTGATCCCTCAGCTTAGACACAGTATTTGCTTTTCCAGCCCCTCCCCGGATTAGCACTGGGGAGCCATAGGGACTTGCCTGGCTTTGGACAGCAAGGAAGGTTTGTTAAACAAGTTTGGAGGTAAGACAAAGCTGGAAATCAAAGCCATTAACATGGATCAAAAGCTAAACCTGGAAAAGATTTCACCCGAATAGCGTGATGAGCTGAAGTCAAGAAAATTAAATTGCACCTGCGAGGGGACCCAGCAGGGGCCACTCACACACTCCAGAAGTAATTGAAGCAACTTCAAGGACAGGTTGTTTACAAGGTGGAGGGACTGCTGAGGAAAGAATCCAGGAATGGCGATGTATTCAGAGGCTCTTAAGCTCCCAGTCCTGAACCAGCATCCAGAGCAAATGGCTTTGCCACCATTCAGCAAGGCAGTTGTGGAGGATAGGCCACCAGCCATAAGCTTTGTCCATAGGTACAGAAATGCAGCCGCTGCCAATGCTGTGACCAGGAAAGAAAAATTCAGGGTGGGTCAAATAATCAATGTCACTAAACCCCTGTGGGTGCCTCCCATTCACCACATTCAGCAGACATCCAGAGGGCTAGAGACTGTCTGGTAATGCTAACCTCATAGGTCAGTCTCCCAAGGCCCAGAACAGAGCCCAGAGCACCAGGTGAATCTGAAGGGGGCAGGAGGGATATGGCAATAAGTAGCACAAAGATTCACAGAAACCTGTGTCAAATGGGACTTAAAAAGCCAGTTGCATAAAAATGAGATGGACGTTTTTCAAAAAGGAACAGAAGTATGAGCTGGCTGTGTGAAGCAATTGTGAATGGATTAGTCAGTATAAGGCAATTCCTTCCAGAGAGGTTATGGTCAATGTTCCCACTGCTTTCTGCCCTGATCAGGACACACATGTAGCTCTATGCTAGACTGGGACTCCCGCTTTCTACTTTACAAACATATATTCTGAGAGGCAACCGATAAACCAGAGTCTGAGTCATGTCCAATGAGGAAAGACTGAAGAAAATAGAAACAGTTGAGCTGAAAACAAGATGCCTGTCAAAAGACTATACTTTCTCCAAGTATGCCAAGTTTAAGTGCAGATAGGAAGATTCCCTTTTTGACACTCCTGCTACCCCATAATGCCCTCAGACTGTATACCCCACACCTATGAACTCCATAGCAAGCTGCGATTATTCACAGCCTGCCCCCTACCCCCACTGCAACTGTCCATTGGCTTGCCCATCATTCCCTCTAACGGAGGGCAGGTATGTTACTGGAGTTTCAGGGTGAAAGTGGGGACTCCAGCAACTTCAACAGGCTAGATTCAGCCACCCATCCTGATACACCAATGAAAGAGATTGGTAATGGTGAAAAGCAGAGACAGGAGGTTTAATTAGCACAGCCACATTGGGAAGCACAGAAAAAAAGGGTCCAGTGACCTCCCCCAAGTCTGTCTTTGGGGCACTGACATGAATGTTAGGTTTAGAAGAAACACTGGGGCAGGGGTGAAGGGTAGATCTAATTGAGCTGTCCTGGTCAAGATGTGGTCGGCTTCATCACTGTCTCAGTTCTGCTTTTTCATGATGGTTCAAAGAAGTCCTTACTGCTTGAGGGGACAAGGTGGTCCGAAGATGATCAGTCTTGCTCCCAGGTACAGCCTCCCCATCATGGATCATCTTCCTCATTTCTGAGAGGTCTGCTGCTTGGGGCTGCTTTCAGTCTCTTAGCATAAAGGTGTTTGTCAATCCTGTTGTTCCTGGAAGCCAGGGGTTAGGACAATGCTTACAAACTTTCAGACTTTAGGTGCATTGGGGGGTGGGGAGAGTGTCTGAAACAGGACACTGTAAAAGCTATCAGTAAGATGCCCGTTAGAGATACTTTTCCACCATTGCACCCCACCACCTAAAGATGGGCAGAGTATTTGTTCTAGGAATAGTGTACTCCACAAAGACAGGAGATGGCCGAAGGAATATAAAGAAGGAAATATCCATACAGGAGGAACTAGGTTAGCTTTCCCATGGTGTTAAACTCTGCAACTGTTCCTGTAGGAGAGTGGATGGCAATATCTGCTTGTTTGAAACCCCAATTTCCTCACTGTCACCAGGAATGCTGGGAAGACTCAAGGGCCTACTTGATTCACAGAGCTCAGAGCATAAAAATGTCCTTAGTCTGACTCCTTACCTAAGATCCCAAGACAGGAAGTTTTATGCAATGGCTTGGCTTGCGGGGGGGGGTGGTCCACAGTCTTGCTCTGTAGCCTTGGCTAGCCCCAAACTCTCTAAGGATCCCAGGCTGGCCCTGGATTTGTAGCTATCCTCCACACTGCTGGGAAATGTTCTTACCAAGCCCAAATCAGCCAATAAGAAAGAAGGCCTGGAGGCTGAAGAGATAAAAAAAAAAAAAAAAAAAAAAACACCAACCAGTGCCATGGTGGATAACTTTGGGAACAGGAGATGTCACTCCTACTGCTACTACTACTGCAATTACTGTGTTCCCATCAGCAGCCTCAAGTGTAGCCAGCAGTTATTGTCCCTGTACTGTTCTAGGGAAGCAGGGATCCCCGCGCAGGCTCTGTCACTCAGATCCAGCAGGGCAAGCTGTAGGAAGGAGTCTCCTGAGAGACAGCCATCCCTCCACAAGGCCCAGAGGCTGGGCTCTTGGTGGTAGGGATAGCATGTCAGCAGCTGGCCTGTGTGGAAATGGAAAAGGGCTGATCTGTTACACTAGTGCAGAATGATGGGGCCCTGAAGCCAAAGTTGCCCAGGAAACCTATTCCCAGCCTTACTTCCCCTCTTCCATCCCTCAGGCTGCTGCCCCAGGCCTGGAGGGTCCCAGGAAGAGGCTGCTTCTCTCCCATACTCTTCATGGGACCTCATAATCTTAGCCTCACAATCATCTCTGGCTACTACTGAAATGTAGGACCCATGGTGACCCGCAAACATACAGAGTCCCATAGAAGCTGTGAATGGCAGTCATAGCAAGTAGGGAGACCCTTGCTGATTGTATACTAGAGACATCTGGTTTCTTCTTTTTCTAATCCTTTCAGTTCATGAACACATGACACCTCAGATCCAGATCTGTCCTCCTTACTGTTTCCATGTTACATACTGCTCTGGGCACGCAGCAGTGTGCGTGGTTCAGGGGCCAGTGGAGGGTCTGATCAGGACACTTACCCATCCTCTTTGTAGATTGGCGACAGTTATTCTGGAGCAGTTTGTGGATTGAGGAGGTTGGACAGCTTTAGCTCTGGAGAGGAAGGAAATATATCATCACAGAATCCAGGTGTCCTATATATATCCCAAGGACCCTCGAGCTGCATCCTTGAGTCCTGATGGGTGTGTGCTATGCACCATATGTCCGTGTGCCCCCAGTACATACACAGAAGTCCAACCACCCCTCTTAAGGAATGCTATTAAGGGCTGGGCCCTTCGGCTAGTACTTTAGATGAGGGCATGATGAGGGTGGGCTCCCTATCCTGGGCCTGGCATCCTTATAAGAGAAGAAGACCTCTCTTTCTCTCTTTCCCTCTTTCCCTGGCTTCCCTCTTTCTTTCTGGCCATGCTCAGACAAGGTCTGGGATTCTAGGACCATCTTCCATTATGGTAATTGAGAGAGGTAATTGGGAAGAGGGAATGTCACATGCCCCCACCCCAGGCCCTGCCTCAGCACATCATCCAAGGCCCCAGCAGGGCAGTTCCCCTCCTCTTTCCATAAAACCCTCTCTCTGCCTCCCTTGGGCCCTTTGGCTCCTTAGTTCACACATCCTCCACTGTTTCTTTCCCTCTCTATCTCCTCTGTACCTTTTCCTCCCTGCCCCCACCATCTGTTATGATAAAGTCTTGAAGTCAAATAATTCTTTGTTTCTGTACCTCTATCCTGAGCCCCCAAATTTAATACTCCCTGCATGGTGACATTGAAAAGGCAGCCATTGGGCTGGACAGATGGCTTAGTGGTTAAGGTACTTGCCTGTGAAGCCTAAGGAGCCCGGTTTGATTCCCCAGTACCCATGTAAGCCAGATGCCCAAGGTGGCACATGCATCTGCAGTTCTTTTGCAGTAGCTGGAGGCCCTGGCATTCCCATTCTCTCTCTCTATCTGCCTTTTCCTCTCTCTCTTTCTCTCAAGTAAATAAATAAAATATTTTTTACAAAAGAAAAATCAGGGCTGGAGAGATGGCTTAGTAGTTGTGAAGCACTTGGCTGTGAAGCCTAAGAACCCTGGCTCGAGGCTCAATTCCCCAGGACCCACATAAGCCAGATGCACAAGGTGGCGCATGCATCTGGAGTTCATTTGCAGTTGCTGGAGGCCATGATGTGCCCATTCTCTCTCCCTCTCTCTCTCTCTTTCTTTCTCTGTCTGTTGCTAATAAATAAATGAAAAGAAAAGGAAAAAGCAAGCTGGGCATGGTGGCACATGCCTTTAATCCCAGCACCCAGGAAGCAGAGATAGGAGAATTGCTGTGAGTTCGAGGCTACCCAGAGACTACATAGTGAATTCCAGGTCAGCCTGGACTAGAGTGAAACCTTACCTTGAAAAACCAATAAAATAAAATAAAATAAAATAAAATAAAATAAAATAAAATAAAATAAAATAAAACACAGCCATCTTCCATCCAAGGGCAAAACCTTCACCCCAGAACAGAATATGTGCCTTGTCACCTCCAGAAGGGTAAAACATGCTTGTTTTTAGCCTTTTGCTGTAGTAACTCAACCTGACTAAGAAGACAAGTTTGAAGGTACAATGAGCTAAGGTCACTTGATAACATCACAGGCTGTCCAGACATTTCACCTCCTACCTCTTTCCCCAGTATGGTTACAGCAGAAGTCCCAACATCTATATCAGACGTTTGTTTTTATTTACAAGAGCAAAACACAACAGTTCCTGTCCCACTATGGGCACTATGTGCATGGTATTGATGCCATTACTACTGCTGCTGCATACTGGCACCATGTAGAAGACAAGGAGTCTGAGACTCAGGAGTGTCAACAACATCAGTCCTGGGATTCCACTTCCCTCTACTCACTGACTTGTAATTGTGTCATTCCTAATGTCAGGAATCCTACAGAGTTCTGGGGACCCATGTTTGGAACAAAATGCCCATGATGCCTGGCTCCAGTTTAGGGACAAGTGGGGCTCTTTTAATCTAGTCAGGAAATCAGACTGAAACCAAATAATCCCATAAAGGGTATACAATTACAAACTGAAAGATAGCCTCTGGAGGTTGGGACTATAGCTCACTCTCAGGATAGGAGCTGTTGGGGTGGTAGTCTCCCTGAAAGGATAGAAGGAGAAGGGGTTAACTATACCAGGAGATTTCCATAGAATCACCTGGAAAGCCGGTTAGGACCCAGAATGCTCAGCTTCACACAGCTCATGATTCAGAGGTCTGGGGTGGGGGCCATAAATCTGCCTTTCTCAAGAGCTGGTGGAAGATTCTGTGGCTGCTGCTCTCAGGCCCACAGGCTAAGAAGTGCTGAGCTTCAAAGGGAATTGGAGGAAAGTGCTTGAAGTAGAGAAAATGGCAAGTGCAGAGATCCAAGGGACACGGGGCTAGAGAGATGGCTCAGCGATTAAAGGCGTTTGATTGCAAAGCCTGACTGCCTGGGTTCAATTCCCCAGTACCCATGTAAAGCCAGATGCACAAAGAGTGGTGCATGTGTCTGGTGTTGGTCTACAGTGGCAAGAGGGCCTGGCACACCCATTCTTTCTCGCTCTCTTCTCTCCTCTCTCTCTCCTTGCAAATAAATAAAAATATTTTCAAACAAATGATCCTGGGGAATGCCAGGTGTGGTGGCACACGCCTTTAATCCCAGCACTTGGGAGGCAGAGGTAAGAGGATCACTGTGAGTTTGAGGCCAGCCTGAGGCTACACAGTGACTTCTAGGTCAGCCTGGGCTAAAGTGAGACCCTGCCTTGGAAAACAAACAAACAAACAAACAAGAAAAAGATCCTGGGGACAGACAGGAGTAAGTGGGGCTGTATGTGACCAATAGCTAAACCCAGTGGTCAAAAGGGCACTTTTTCCCAGAAGTAGAAAACATGTCTGAAGATTCTGAAGTTACAAGCTCTAATCAGACCCTGCAACACTGCCAATAGCCTCAAGTTTAGGTTTTAGCCCAAGAGTAAGGAACAGGCATATTTGTATGACTCTGGCTACTTTGCAGAAAAGGGATGTGAGTGAGCACCAGGAGATCAGCAAAGTTGACCCTAGGCTTCAAGATATTCCCATGAATTTTTCTGTCCAGCATTTAGTTGCTGCTACTAGACACATTGACTGTGCCATGTCTCCCCTCTTGGCCCAGGGAGTCAGAAACTTTGTCACCCTGTGACTGAGGCCAAGGGCTTTCTCAGAGGCTTCTCTTCTAGAGAACGTTTTCCTTCAGGGCTTTACTTCTGTGCTATACCATTTGGCAACTCTCTAAAAGTACCACGTTTAAAACACAGGTGGTGAAATGTGGGCCTCACGAAAATCCTTGCAAGATTCAGTTCAAGTTAACAGTAAGAGAGTTGGATTCTAAAATCAGTGGAGTGTTCGGGGACGATGAAAGCCAATGTTTCAATGCTGGGGGCTCACACATGCTGGAGAAGACTGGACACAGCATGATGACTAAGGGTGGGAGCGCCAGGGCCAGTCTTCCCAGGTTAAAATCCTGCCTCTAATACTCACTGGAACCTCCCAGGGAGACTTCATCTTCTCTGACTGCATTTTTCCTGCCTATAAAGTAGAGGAAATGATAGCAACCCCTCCATGATATTGCGGGGATTTGATGCAATAATAAGCATCTATAGATTCATACCTGGTATCTGCAAATGTTTGAGGAATACATTATCATTGTTGTAGAGTCCACAGGAATTTATATTAGATCGTTAGGTGAATGGAACTGTGTACATTGTTAAAAGTTGGCAGTATCAAAATGAAGTCACTAATGTCAAATTAGTGGCCATGAAGAAAGAGCCCTCACCCACTAATGCCTGTGACAGAAGCTGCGTAAGGATATTCTCATAATCACAGTATTTCAAATAAGTGGATGTCAGAAGGACACTTGCCTAACGATAGCTGTCTCCAATGAGCTCACAACAACTCCTTCAATGAATCCGGTAACCACGATCTTTGTTTCAAGATAGCTGACTTGGACTTCATTTTTGCCAGACAAGTTTCCTCTTTGCCCCATCCCCCTTGAAGGCACCTATGGTCCACACCACAGCACACATTCTTCTAAGGGAATTTTGAGAAGAGGGGGGAAAGAGAACGATGGAGAAGAATGGAGCTGTCCTGGCTGGTCCTCTGGGATGCTCTGTGACAATTTCTGTACTTGCACTGAAAGCTTGTGTTCAGAGAACTATACCTGAAGTCTGTCTACCTAGGAATGCTCTGGGGCTACCAGACCCTGTTTGTCTGCAAGTGTGAGGAACTGAATGTACCTGGAACTTGCCATCCCCCATGACTCTTCCTCCACCTTGCCCCAGGGTCCCTTACCTTGCATGGTACATCTCAGTGGCATAATGTGACTTCCAGAACTCCCTTCTTAGGCCCCTGCCTAAGGTCATAACCTTGTCTGGCTTCCTCTTTGCCTACCCCGGTTCCCTCACTCCCCTACTAGGCTCTAGGGACACTTTCTCCAGAAATTCCTGATACGTACCCCCTCATCTCAGAGTTTGTTGGAGGAGCTCCCCTAAAAGTCTGTTTCCCTTTCTAAAAGTGAAAATGGAACAAGAGTGTTAGACCATCCAAATCCAGATGGAGTTGGTCATATTTGCATTTGGGGGCAGATTACTGGGCACTCTCAATCATTTAAGGAGGTTTAAGGAGGCAGGAAGGAAGGACACGGTCCTTGTAGCAGGGGAATGGGCTGGAGCAGGGTAGCACCTGGAGGCTTTGCATCTGGGGAGTGTGCATGTGTGAGTATATCTCCAACCAGAGCAGAGAGCTGAACCCCGAGTCTGCAGACCCAGAGAGAAAGCAGTTGTAAAAATAGACTAGGTGACTGCAAGAGGAGGCTCTCCGGTCTGAGGGCACTGCATCCCTTGTTAACTACCTGGCTGGGAGCAGCAGATAGGCAGGAAAGGAACCTGCTGCAAGGCCAGGGGAAAAAAAATGAGGGTCAGTACACAATGCTGGGTTTGCTGGCTCAAGGTCTGTGTGGAAGACACTAAGATTTTACACTGCCACAGGGACCTGGGAAGAGACAGAAAGACACACAGAGGCCAAGAGATTTGTGGACACACAGAGAGATGCAGAGGCAAAGTGAAGAAGAGGGAGACAAGGGGAGTCAGACCCAGAGAGAAAGAAAGACTGAAAAGGAGAGAGTCCATGCAACAGAAGCAGAGAACACAACAGAGGCAAGGGGAGGAAAACTAGGATGCCCGAACCAAAAGACCAGCGGAAGCTCTTGGGAGCTTAGGGAAGCAGGCACTCCTCCAAAGCTCCCCTCCCCCACTTCCTCCAGACTCAGCCTGACACCAAATCTAACAAAATCCTCAAGAGTCCTGAAGCCCAAACCCAGCCCTCTGCCCCTGGTCCACCACCTCATGCCTGCAGCTTTCCGGGGCTTGAGGCAGGCCACTTTCAAGCAGCAAAGCCCACAGATCACCATTTCTACAGAGCAGAACAGGCTTCCTTAGCTGTGGGGTTAAACTACCATCGAATAGGGCCAGCTGGGCTGCATTGTCAGGGAGCTCGTTTTCCCAGGAGCCGAGGCTGCTCAGATGTGCCGTGAGCAATTGCCACTCCATTGGCCTCCCCTGGCAAATTATTCTGCTGGAGTTTCTTCTAACGCTTGGAGCTGCGCTGCTGTAAATGCCAGAAATCATGTACATTAAGCCCAGAGTGACGGCGGGCTTATGGATGGATTTACCTTCAAACAGAGGCCGCTGAGGCGCCCAGCGTGGTGGGGGGGGCACTTTATGGACGCCGCTTTCTGCTTGCTGAGGCCTTAAGCGGTCGAGTTAGCCACGTAATCAATTTCTCATGTAAACCTGGCACTGGGCCATGCGTTCCCAAAGCAGAGCTTTGGGACACAACCTCTGTACCCACATCCCCCCTGGAGTCATTGCCCCACCCCTGAGGAGGGGAAGTGTTTCCATCTGCCCAGGGTATAGGCAAATAGGGGGCTAAGCAGGGTTAACACTAAGCCATGATGCAGACCTTCAGAACTAACCCTTCTGCAAAGCCCTTTCCCAGGATCCCTTGCAAGAGAAGCTGTCATCCTCTACAATAACTCTCCCTGCACTATGCTCTTAGCCCCTTTCCTTCTCCAAATCGGGATATGATGTCTCCATAAGGTTCAGCTTCTCTTGGCCCAGGCTGTCCTTTGTCGTGTCCTGTGCTGACCCATCCTCATGCTCCATCTTCCCACACACACGAGCCAAGTTCTTCCCCTCTGAAATGGGAGGCCTGGAACACTATCATTGCTCTTCCCTGATTGGCTGGCAGCCCTCCTGACCCTAGCCAGCCTACTCCTCACTGCCTTCCTTCAGCCCTAATTTCCCAAGGCTTCTGCTGCAGGCAAGTCTCCATTCAGCCCCCAGCTTGACAGCAAAGCAGTTAGCAAGGAGCTACAGGTGTAACTTCCCAGGATGCAGCCTGGGTAATGGAGCCCCTCTGATACCCTATCTGTGGCAGCCAGTGGTTTCCAAAGATGGCTTCAATGATATCTCAGAGCTCACAACCTATGGTGAGAGGTGACTTTGACACTCTTTCAACAGAAAGTTGATGTCCAGGTTCCCCTTCCTGGTCATAAAAGACAATGCATCTAGCTTCCGACTGGTTCAGCGGAGTGTTCAGCCTTGGAATTCTCTCCCATAGGGCCCTGTCTCACCAAAAGTGAGAAGCTTCCAAGCTGTGACAAAGCCCAAAGCAACCAGAGTTCAAAGAGCACACGGAGAGCCTGAGAGAAATGCCTGGCCAGTGCCCCTCCCTGGGTATTCCAGCTTCAGCCCCCTTCTGACCAGCTGCATCAGGGGCCCTGCAGAGCCCATACCACAGAAACAGTGGGAGATAAATACAATGGCTGGTTTTGTTTCAGACTGCTAAACTGTGGGGTGATTTGTCACACAACAACAGGGAACCAGAACAGCTTTCATGTCCACAAAACCAGTTTTCAAAGGTTAATGAGTCTTAATACAGTAAAAATACAATAAGACATACGGTAATGCCAAAACAAGGCGCAACAATCCAATCTTTCTTTAATCATCAAAAGGCATTTGAGCGTTGCAGAGCACAGCATGTTGGGTATCAATTCTCGTTGCACGGTGTCCAGGGATCAGAGAGAGGTGTCTAAGCCTACACAGCTCCCAGACCCTGCATGGGCTCATTCACAGCCCAGAACACTGGCGAGCACACGTGACCACAATTGTTTGGCCACTTAACTCCTAGGAAGTAAAGAACAAGCAAATAGCACAAAGGCAGAAATTGTTCCCGAAAGCAATTCCTATGCGTCAGCATATCCAGACCTTCCTGGTGCCAAGAACTGTGTCCTCTGCTAACCCGAGGAGGAGTTTGGGTAGCTGATGATCAGGGACTTGCAGGTCTTTTCTTTTTCTTTTGGACACAAGGACTGACTTTCTCCTTGGCCTAAGCACTGCAATGAGAGGCTTCCAGAATTCCATCCCTACTTGGGGCATACTTGTACTTTTTCTTCTCACTCAAGCCAAGGGACATGCTGAAGGGAGGCAAGGTGTTGCCAGACCCTGTGGAAGACAAAGTTGACAGCCTTAGTGCTACACTTACAACATGTTTCCTGAGGCAAGTGATTCGGTCTCTCTGTGCCTTGGTTTACTTACCCATCTGTAAGATGGGGGTGATAGGAGTGCTTTCATCATGAGGTTTAAACGAGTTAATCTAAGTTAAAAAGCTTGGAGCAGAAACTGCTCATTGCAAGTTCTATATAGGTGTTACCCATCACTATTATCATTGCCATTGTTACGTGGGGATTCTCGGATACCGACACTTAACAGAAACTGTTAACGATATTTTCAGTGGTTTAATTGTCAGGTGAGAAATTTACCTTTCTTTCATTCCCCCTCTTCAGCCTCAGCTCTGCATCCTGATGCTCACATGGGCACGTGCGCGCGCGCAAGCACACACACACACACACACACACACACACACACACATACGTGTACACGTACACACAGTCATGCGCACCCACACTCAATAATGGTTCCTTGTTTGCCACAGGCCATGCCGTGGTAACTTATTAGTACAGGAGGAACAAGCCGCTTTATCTTCCTCTCCAGGCAGAAGGCTGCGTGTGGAAGATGGATGCAGAGCACCTGCCTGCATTGTCAGAAGAAAACGCATCAGGAATAGCTTCCCAACCCCCAGGGCAGGGGCTGGCCCTGGGGCCTTGACCCTACTAGACCTGGGAAGCCTCAGTGACCAGTCCCCTGGGCCGCTGCTACTTCCCTCCCAGTCTTTGGGTGTTTACTCCTCTCAAACCACCCCACCCCCACTCCTGGCTGGTTGTTGTATCTGCCGCAGGCTTGATGCTGTGGACACAGTCTCCAAGGGGACAAATGAGATGGATGTCAGGAAGAGGGACAGGAACAGGAGGGAGCCACAGCAGTGACACACACAAACACACACACACACACACACACACAGCCTTTACTTTCAGAGGCAAAGAGAACCTCTACTCAGATTCCTGTCTCATGGCAGATCTGACCCCAAGGTGGCTCTGCTGGACCAAGGCTGTCTGGGAGTAAGTCCCGCAAGAGCCCTGCTATCCACACGTAGCTGGAAAGACCTCAAGGGTTCGGACAATGGGGCCTCTCACCACGGAAGCCTCACAGCTGGCTTCACAAGGTCCTGAAGGTACATTGCCAAAATAGATTAATGTCACAAAAAGGGACTCTATTGGAAAGAGATAGGGGTACATTTAGCAAAATTAAATCAACACTTCAGAGTGGAATTTGCTTTCCAGTTTGGGGGTCATTTAACAAATAATGCTGGAGTGACAACTACATGCTGGTCTCCGAAATTAACTTGGGGCCCCTACCCCCAAATAGCTCAAGGTCTTTTCCCCTTCTGTTAGGCAACTTACCGAAAAGGAACTGCACTAAAAGCTGTGGCATCCACAAGAATGTGCCTGCCTCACGGACCTCAGCTCCAGGGAGCACAAGATGGGGAACGCACTTAGCTGCAGTTATGAAATCTATCCTAGCCTTTGGCCCCGTCTGGCTGTCTAGGCCAATGATTGTAGGTGGCAGGGCACAAAGGCAGCTCTGCCGTGAACAAACGGGAGTTCTCTGACAGCTGGATTTGGTTTGAGGCAAGCCTGCCAGTCTTCCTGAACTTTCTGTAGACTACACGGAAGTCTAGGATGCTGTCACCCACCCTTTATACCCTCTCTTTCACTCAGGTGAGACACAGCTTTTGGCTCTCTCAGTCTTCCCCAGCACTAGTGGGCATTTTCCCTAATCAAGTCCTTGTTTATTCAATCCTCTCTCCACATCTGTTTCTCCAAGGACCCAGCCTTGCCTGGAAGCATTACTATGTTCCCCTCCTCCCTCTACACAGCCTTCTTGGATGAGCCACCCTGGCCTCAAGCCAGTATGAACCTCTTGCAGACCCCCAAGGTGATGTATTCATTAGGAGCCTCTTTCTATATTTGGAATCTCCCTGGTGGATTCCAAATTCTGTAAAAACTTACAGCATCCCCCAAGGCTCTTGACTTTGATGGTTCTCAGCAGGTGTTGCTGACCCATGGCAGGGAGGCACTTGACATCAAACTCTTACATCATATTTCAAAAGGCCTGGATGATTTATTAATATAATTAACAATCATGATTGCACAATGAGCCCATGGCATGGTGCTAGGCTTTATATGTGCATCATTTCAACTAATGCCTGATTCCGGGCATGCACCCTGCCACCCCGTGAAACATTCTTCCCACCACTCACCCATTTACCCACAGACGGGTTGCCCTTCTTTGAATGACAGCTCTATTGCTTGTTCACCCTTAGCAGCCCCTCCTCCTTTGTGAATCCAAATCAAGATATTTGCAGGCAGAACACAAAGCTTGGATCTCAGAAAGTGCTAGCATTTTCCCAAAGACAACTGCTACCCAAGTTGAGAAATTCCAGGCACATGGCTTTAGCAACAAATTCCAGCTTGGTCGGGACTTACAGATGATATATTCAACTTTTTTTTTTTTTAATCCTATCCTGTTTTACATCCCCCTCCACAAGCCATTTCTTTTCTCTGTGTGTCTTGGCTTCTTGGTACTTGAAAACAAGGCCTCTGGGCTCTCATCCAGGACACATCTTAGGCATCCTATGACCCTCGGAGCTTGATCCATCTTCCCCAGCCCCCACAAGCGGAAATGTTCTCTCACTCACTTGGAGACAGCTCTACATACTAAACAGAAAGCCTCAGGCTGGCTGGCTGGCCAGAGGACCTCACGCGAGTTACTTGGCATCTGCGATCCTCAATTCCCTCATCTGTAAAACAGGGTCACTGGGAGGATTAAAGGGAAGATTGCATGTGAAAATGACTGTAAATCCTCACTACCTGAAGTGTAGTCCTTGGGCTAGCAGCGGCAGTTGCTGCTGCTTGGGAGTTCCTTAGAAATGTAGGATGCCCCCTCCTAAGAAACCTTCTCCCCCCCAGGTGACCACAATAAGGTTTAATAAACCTTCTTTTGGATTTTGGGGGAGCACAGAGCCCTCTGGTCACTGTATTCTGTTGCTTCCTCTTCTTTTCACAATTACACTGTCAGCACTCCCCAAACACCATTTCTACTGCCTCAGCAAAAAGGCCAGGGCAGAGGGTGAACTTGACAATATACATACACTTTGAGGGGGTGGCTATGCTTCTTTTCACAGCTTCATGGTCAAGGATCACTGTGGTCTCCCACCAGGTGTAAAGAGAGGGTTGAAAATGCACAAAGAGGCCCAAGCAGGAATAAAACCCCAATAGCCAATGCATTCATTCCCCACTGTGATTTCAGACCCTGCTTGGTGAGGAATTGCCCCATCCAAGGTGCCTGTAGTTATGGGGATGCTGTCTGTGTATATGGTAAATATCAGACCGTCATTTATCTGCTCCAGGAAGTGAGAGCCGGCAGGATCAAAGAGAAGGGGTGGGGAAGTCATCCTTTCCCCAGCAGCTCCAGGGAGAGGAGGAGGGGAGAGTTGGTTTGGCTGCTTCTTTGGCGGAGGGAAGATCAGCAAGGGTTTCCATAGATAGACCTCAACTCCAGCCAGTCCCCATGCAGCCTCAGTCCTCCCTGGAAGACCACATTTCCTGAGTAACTTTGAGGGATTTGTGAGTTCTTTCTCTCATTGCTGTGACAACATACCTGAAGGAATCAATTTAAGGGAAGACGGATTTATTTTGCCTCATGGTTTTGGAGGTATCAGTCCATCACAGTGAGGAAGGCATGGTAGAACAGAACAGCGCACATCATAAGTCAGGAAACAGAGAGAAGGAATTAATGTTAGTGTTCTCCTTTTATTCTCCCCAATCCCAGCCCATGGGATGGTGTCACCCACATTCAGGGCTTACCTTCTTAATTAATCTGCTCTGGAAGCACCCTCACAGACCTGCCCACAGGTGTGTCTCAGTCCCTAGCCATGTACACATAGAAATTCAACATCATTATGGCCATGCACTCAGAGCCTAATAGTTAAAACATAGAATCCCCTATTTTCAGTTGAACACATATTTCTCTCTCCCAGTGAAGACTACTCTCTCAGCCACAGTTTGAATCCAGCAGTGGCCATGTGATCACGTCTGACCAACAGGATATAAGCAGAAGCAGGTCCTAGAAAGTGTTCTAGAAGGAAGTAGGCACATCCCTCTTTTCAATTTCCTTCATTTTGCCTTTATAAAGGAGCTATGCCAGTCACTTTCTCATTGCTGGGACAAAACAAAAAACAAGGCTGAAGAGATTGCTCAGTGGTTAAGGTGCTTGACTGCAAAGCCTAAGACACAGGTTCAGTTCCCCAGAACCCATGTAAAGCCAGATGTACAAAGTGGTGCACGCATCTTGGAGTTTATTGGCCCCAGAACACCCATTCTCTCTCTCCCTCTCTCTCCTTGCAAATAAATAAGTAAAAATAAATACATTTTTAAAAATACCAGAAGCAGCTTAGGGAGGGAAAGAGTTTCTTTTGGCTTACACTTTCAAAGGGAAGCATCCTTCATGGGAGCAAAAACATGGCGGGAGCAAAAATCACATCATGACAGCAGCAGAGAGGAAGTAGAGAGGGAAGGAACACAGAAAGCAGGGCTGAGCTGCAACATCTCAAAGCCCACCACCAGTGACACAAGGGTCCACAATTTTCCCAGACAGTGCCACCAACCAGAGATTAATTCAAACACATGAGTCTCTGGGGGAAATTTTACCTAGTGGTAGTAGTTTGAATATATGTCGCCCATAGCCTCAGGTGTTTTATTGGTTTGAAACACATGCCATGATATAAATATTACGGCGTTGGAGAAAGGAGATATGCCTTAGCAAATTCTAACTCTAACCCTGAAGAATTGTTTTCCATGCAAAACATATTCTGGCTAACCAGTTCTGCAAAATTTAGGCAGCCACCAAAGTGTAGGCTCAGGGATGATTTACCTCATCCCAATGGCAGCAACAACGGCAGCTTCTTTAGTCTGGATATGCAAACTGTTTGGCAATATAGGGCAGTAGGTACAGGTTCTCCAAAGGGTTCCAGCCCTGTAGGCACAGATGCTAAGAAGGAACAGTTGGCTACATAATGGCAGCCACTACATAGCACACCCATGGTCAGTCCACGCAGGAGAGCACATACAGGACTCAGGAGAAAGTTAGCTGAGAAAGGCTAGAAATAACGTGTGCTCTCTAGCTGTTCCAAGCATACTCAGGCAAAGGATCTGATATAAACTGAAGGGTAGCCATGATAACTCTATGCTAGGCAAACACAGAACACCTTGGCCTGGAAACAGTGACATATCACCAACACATTGACAAGGCTGTAGGTCAGAATGGGTCAGAATTCTCCTGCCCAAGGTCAAATCTTGTCTCTTCAACTACTTCCCTGTGTTACCTTGGTCAAGTTACCTAATCTTTTGGTATATCAGTTTACCCATCTGTGTAGTGGGGATGGTTATGATTCTTACATTGCAAGTGGTTGGGAGGGCTTCATTTGCACAGTTATTAAATACACTTAGCCTCTGGCACATAGTAACTGTGTCCCAACACCAAGACCTAAGAGGAATTTGTAATTCCATCCGTAATGATCATGCACAGGATTCTGACACCCAGGAGACAAAGGTCTCATTCAGTATGGGCTCAGGGGACCCTTGAACATGGGGATCTGTCCATGGAAATCAAAGTAACACTGCAAAACTGAGTACAATTCGAAACTAGTGGATGGGGCATTCAAGAAGCAATGAACTTGAGCTCCAGACAGGCAGAGAAATGTAACTGGAACTGGCTCAGATATTTTAAGGTACTTATTTGCCAAAGAAACCAATGGTCTAAATGGTAGTTGGCTTCACATAGTTGTGAATCCAGGCACGTATCCCAAGTGATGACAAGATAGCCACCAGCACCTTTAAACATACTTTTTATTAAGAGATTAACTATGATAAAGGGGTGATTTTCCCAGCAGTTCCAGAAAACTCCTCGGGGCTACCAGAATCTGGCTAGAACTGTCCAGCTTAGATTTGGCTTTCTCCAGGGCCCAAGAAACCAGACTAACTTCACTTGAGTCACAGCGACTGAAGAGATAGCCCTTGTCAAAGGAAGATACACACACACACACACACAGAGAGAGAGAGAGAGCCCAGCTTGAGAGAGGAGAGAAATTGTTTCTCTGCTCAGAGAATTCCTTGGAGAATCTTCCCCAGACACCATTTTCTCCTGAAACACAAGGTTCCCACACACAGGTGTATGAGCACACACAGTCACACAGAGGAAACTGTGTCACCATAGGGACTGGGCTGTCTGGCTCACACTCGACTCATTAGAGAATGACATGCCAGGGGTGGGTACGGAATGGGGAGAAGTGGCTTCAGCTGTGGCCACCTCTTGTAGAGGACACCCGTTACTTCATGTTAGCAGGCCTGGACAGGCACTGTCCCCAGATGTCAGTGCTAATGCCTCCATAAACAAAGAACTTGCTGGAATGCAGCCTTCAGCTCTGGGAGCTGTGCTTAATGGCAGGCCACTGGGGGAGCCGCAGCCATTTACCACTGTTCCCAGCCTGCCCTCACAGCATCTTAGGCAGCAGTTTATCTAAAATTTAAAAACACTTTCCTGAGAATAATTACGTCTTAGAAATTATAAGATTATCAGATTTCACTGTCTGGCAATCTTCTACAGGCCAAAGGGCCAGCAACATTTCTGCCTTTTGGAGGAAGGACAGCTTTACTCTGCCCTTCCCCTCTTCTAGCTCTTTTGTGGGTCCCTACTGCACATCCACTGGGGAAATGTTTGAAAGGGCTTTGGAGCTAATTTAGGATTGAATGGAAGCTTCACTGAGAAAAGGTGGGCGAGGGAAAGATAATGAAAGAAAAATGTGAGGCAGACCTGACCCAGCCACAGGGGGCACCCGAGAGCTAGAGCTGGCCTTGCTTCCTCACTTGGGTTCTGCCTGCAGTGGGACACCTCACCAAACACTGACTTCATCTGTCGTCCCAGGATCAGCCCAGCCCAAATTGTGACAGACACACTGGGTCTGGAAACATGGCCACAGGCAGCATCCTCCTTGGATGTGGAGAGCAGTGACATGAGCAGTTAAACTCAATGTGTTGGCCACAGTCCAGCCTTCTGGCTTGGCAATTATACAAGTCTACCTCCACCTCTCCCGTGTCCGGTCACCTCCCTGTCAGACGGCTTTAAAGCATTGGCCTCTTCCTGTCAGCAAATGTTTGTGTGTGGCATTGCTGGGTGACAGTTGAACAGGGCTTGCATTTTCCTGGCCCCTGGGTCCCTGACCAAGCTTGCCCTCTGAGGACTTTGCAACACTCCTTGTCACTGCTGTTGCATGAGCCCTAGCATATCACAGCTCAGACTGTACCCAGGCTTCTGGAAAAGAGGACTCTTGGGCCTAACCCGCTGAAGGAGACTGGACGATGATCCCTAATGATCCCAGTTCCCGTGGACTGTCCCATTAGATCCTTGCGCAGATATATCTAGGGAGACTGCAGTTCATTTTGCCAAATGCTTTACGGAGACAGGAACCACACCTCCCCACAAAGTGAGGTCACATGTGGACCTGTTCATGAGAGGCCAGACAGTAGGTAAGACTGCCACGCATTCTACAAACACAGCGAATTGAAGGAGATGCCCAAGGTTTTCAGATGAACTGGGATTCCAAGCCAGGCTCTGTGCAGTCTCACACTACCTGTCTAGGCTTCAGCTTTCTTATCTGTGACAGGCTGGAAACAACAACCCCTACCATGTTCAAAAGTTAGGTGTACCAAGAAGCCACGATACAATGGTCAGAGTAAGAAAAGAGCCTCTAAGGGAAGCATGCTGGGAGCTAAGTGAGTTTGGGACCGGGAAGGAGCCAACAAACACAGGACATAGGACACAAAGTAATGACTAGTAGTTTTATTTCATGGTAGATGGAGGGATAGTTGGGGATAATGGTGCCCCGTGGAAGAAGATAGTGAAGAGCTCGAATGACTGTTGAGTTCTGGAGAGATAGCTCAGTGGGTCAGAATGCTTGCTGCTCAGGAAGCGTAAGGACCTGAGTTCGATCCCCACCCCCATGAAAGAAATGGGACATGGCCACGCATGTCTAGAATCCCAGCATTAAGGAAGACAGAGTCAGGAAGGTTGCTGGGCTTCCCTGGTTAGCTAGCCTAGCAAAAGAACAAACCTGTGAGCTCCAGGTTCAAGGAGAGAACCTGTCTCAAGTACGTAAGCAAAAGAGTGATAGAGGACACATGACATCCTTCTCCAGTCTCCACACATGTGTGCAAGGGTGCACATCTCTCTCTCTCTCTCTCACACACACACACACACAGAGAGAGAGAGAGAGAGACGTACAGGACAGTTGATGAGCCAGGGTCAAAGGTGGCAACCCTGGAACAAGAAAAGCACAGAAGGCAAGTCTTTAGGCCACACAGATCTGAACCAAAGTTTTTCTCTGGCCCAGCTTTGTGACCTTAACCACCAAATGTACTTGTATTCCTTCACCTCCTACATTATTGCGAGGGGTGCACCTGGCATGCAATGAGGTGAGCACTCTGTCTGCTTATGGAAAAGGTTGACAAATCCCTGCGAACAGTGTTGCTCAATGCCAAGGGCACGAGAAACAGGTGCTTGGGGACTCAAGCAAGGGGCAAGTTTGAGGACTAGACATCAAGGGAATATATGCTAATCAGGATTCTTGTGGTTGCAACGGACAGGAACAGAACTTAAAGTGGTGTAAGAAGCAAAGGCATATAATGGCGCTGGGGGTGGGTGGGCATGGGAGTGCTGAAGCCCCCAACCATGTACATCCCCCTGCACTCGAAGGCGATTAGTGAGTATCAAAGCAAAAGAAGGGCCCTCAACCCAAGTACAGGGCCAGATAGAAGTGCCAGAGAGTTGAAGTTTTCAGAATCAACTCTTTGCCAAAGACAATCAGGAAGATGGTGGGTAGATTCACCAACTGTGTCACGCTGGGCCTTTCAGGTGGATATCTCGATGCATGTTTCACACTGTCTCTCACTGTTTCACACTGCTCCGTGCCTTGGTTGTTCAGAAGGCCACTGGCTTGGTAACAAGGCTTGTGTTAACGTCTTTCCTTTGCCTGCCTCAATTGATTGGGCTTCCTGGGGCCATCATCAAATCAAACCCTGTCTCCAAGTCCGCTTCTGAGCTTTGAGTCTGGCTGGTTCTAGGTGCTTGAGCAGGGTTCTTAGAAGGAATCTGTTCTCCATTTCTCAGCTCAGCTTCCTCCTCCACGTATCCCCATCTTAGCTGAAGGTAAGACATATGCAAAATATTGACAGAAAGACAGACAGACAAAAGTTGCTTTTTTCCCCCAGGGTAGAGACCAAGCATCTTACAGAATGAAAACTGTAAGGAAAGATGCCCACAAGAAATAAAATTAATGGATCAAGCAGGGAGACCAAATGCCAGAATCCCCCTCTTCCTGGCCGGCATGATGGTGGTACATGCCTATAATACCAGCCCTTGGGAGATGGAGGTAGGAGGCCATCCTTGACGACATAGGGAGTTGGAGACCAACCTAAGCTACCTAAGATCCTGTTTCAAAAAAAAACGAGGGCTGGAGGGCTTAGTGGTTAAGGCACTTGCCTGCAATGCCAAAGGGACCCAGGCTTGAGCCCCCAGGACTCATGTAAACCAGATGCACAAGGTGGCACACGTATCTGGAGTTTGTTTGCACTGGCTGGAGGCCCTGGTGTGCCCATTCTCTCTGTCTCTTTCTTTCTCTCTCTTCCTCTCTCTCTCCCCAATAAATAAATAAAAATAATTTTTAAAAATTTTAAAAAGAAAAGTAGGGCTGAAGAGGTGGCTTAGTGATTAAGGAGCTTGCCTGAAAAGTTTAAGGACCCAAGTTTGATTCCCCAGTACCCACATCAACCAGATGCACATGGTGGCACATACATTTGAAGTTGGTTCACAGAGGCTAGAGTCCCTGGCATGCCCATTCTCTCTGTCTCTATCTGACTCTTTCTCTCTTTCTCTCACATAAAAATAAAATTTAGAAAAGAAAAGAATTCCTCCCCTTGATACCTGGACCATTAGGAGATTCCACAGAGGGGAAACACATGTTTGTGCTGGGAAAGGAATCTTGTCCTGTGTTATATAATGGTGTTTCCAGTGGTGATGAGCTGCCGATGTGATCATGGTCCTGTGAGATTACATTACCTAGTGACACCATCATGGTCTTAGTTTTCCAAAGAATGCACAAAGATGACATTGTCTAACAATATATTTCTCAAAATGTATCCTCAGCATTAAGCAATGCATAGCTGCAGTTATAAAAGAGCAATACAATGACAGGCTGAAGGACAGTTGTAAAAATGTAGGGGTGTGTGTGTGTGTGTGTGTGTGTGTGTGTTTGGAGGCAAAGGGGCAAAGGTATCAGGAGCAAAAGGGACAGAAAGAAACCTCATCTGTGGCAATGACCCTGGAAACAGTACAAAGGTGAAGTGAGCATGTCCACTTGTCTAGGACTGCCCCAGGAAAGACCCATGTTCCAGGGAACACCTTTGCCCCAGGCACGCTGGGACTGGTGGCTATCCTAGGTCCAAGAAAGTCTAGTGTGAATTTGCAGGAGGACATAGATTCTGAGTAGGACAGAGTGCCTTCTCCATAGAGCATGGTGTGGGAGAGAATGAGACAACCTCTAAAATGCTGTCAGCAAAACACCTGCAACTTTATTAACCCTGTACACAGCACGTGGCTAGCTGGCAAACACATCTTTCTTTCTTCTTTCTTTCTTTCTTTCTTTCTTTCTTTCTTTCTTTCTTTCTTTCTTTCTTTCTTTCTTTCTTTCTTTCCTTCCTTCTTTCTTTCTTTCTTTCTTTCTCTTTCTTTCTTTCTTTCTTTCTTTCTTTCTTTCTTTCTTTCTTTCTCTTTCTTTCTTTCCTTCAGGGAGGCAGAGAGAGAGAATGGACAAACCAGGGCTTCTAGCCACTGCAAACAAACTCCAGACACATGTGCCACCTTGTGCATTTGGCTTTACGTGGGTACTGGGGAATTGAACCCAGGTCCTTAGGCTTTGCAGGCAAGCTCCTTAGCCACCAAGGCAAATCTCCAGCCTCCCAAACACAAATTATATTGGCTGCTTTCCTTGCCTGTCTCCCTGCCCCATGTGTACTTGGACCCTGAAATTCATCCTCTATGAATCTTTCTTTCAGAAATACTCATACATTCACCCTGAAATATATGTACCATGGGATTTACTACACTGGATCTGTGGCACCAAAACCCCCCAAACACCAGAATTATCCAAGAATTGAACACTGACATGGAATGGCTGGCAGCATCAGAGAGCTGCAGCCCATACAGCAGTTCACTAAAAGCAGTGGTATCCGCAGACTGTGATCATTCCACATCCACAGAAAGAGACCTGGAGCCTATCATGAGAGCATCAGGGCTACAGAGGCCACACAGAGGGCGTGAGCAGGAGTGAAGGGGTGTGGAGCAGGGAGACAGGGCAGGAAAAACATCCAATAATAGGTCAGCTAGCAAGCTAGTTCTCATGGTGGTCTACCTGAGCTCAATGCTACTGTGGCTCTCTGGTGGGAGGGAGTAGGTATCCTAGTGCAGGGACTCCCAAGCCTTCTTGGAGTTGCTCATGCCTTGGAATTTCAGGCCTTCACTGCTTTTCATAGAAGGATGGAGAAATTTTTCAAGCGATGAGACATGGACCCTGGCAGTCAGAAGACAGAGGCACACTGAAGCAGGCAGCCTCCAGTGATGTGGGCCAAACACCAACACCAGCTGCCAAATATAGCTGCGGTCACACATCACTTAACTACAGATCCAGCTCAGAGAACAGCACGGTTAGGTTAGGTGCTGTTGTCGTCATGCGCACCTTGCACAGTGCACTCACACTGGCCGAGGTGGTACCACCTAGTACACATCTGGGCTGTGGAGTGGAGCCTACTGCTCCATGGTGAACGCTACAACAGAGGATCAGAGCATGCCCAAGAGAAAATGATGTAATCAGAAGATGCAGAAAGAGGAGACATTCGAGGCTACTGCCAGTATGACATGCATACTGTTGTGCCCAGAACTTTTTATAAGTACAAAGAGAGCACTGTTCAATAATAATAAAAAGTAAAACATAGCAATGACATAAACCAGTGACATGGTGTCTTATTGTCATTCTCAGTGTTCCACCCTATACATAATCACATGTGCCGTACTTTCATGCCCTGCGCAGCACAGTAGGCTTGTTTACTCCAACATCATTGCAATCCTCTGACTCATTCATTGTGCCACCACATTAACACAGCTGGGACATCGCTAGGTGACAGGAATTTTCAGCTCCATTGTAATCCTAGGGAACCACTATTGTATAGCGGTTGGTCTCTGATCAAAATGTTGTTATGTGGCATGTGACTGTACTGCGGTGGGAAGAATTCCATGTTGTTGTGGTTTAAATGGGTAAGACGTGTATAGAGGCAAGAAAAGCGGTGATCAGTAGCAAGGCAGGGCCACCTACTTCATTGCTACTTCATCTGATTTTTATTACAAATAAACATTGCCTTTGTAATGAAGAATAATAATAATAATTTAAAGTGAGAGGGCTGTGGAGATGGTTCAATAAGTAAAATGTTTGCCTCACAAGCATGAGGGCTTGAGTTCAATCCTTAGAACCTATGTAAAAAAAAAAAATAACGACAGGTGTGCTGTGGTACCCTGTAAGCCTAGCGCTAAGGAGGATTGCCTGAGCTCCCCGGCCAGCCAGCATAGTCTAATTGGTGACTTCCAGGCCAGTGAGAAACCCTGTTTCAGAGGAGATGGACAATGTTCCTGAGTATGACACCCAAAGTTTTCATATGGCCTGCACACACAACCATATACATGTGGATCTATGCACACACATGAATAAAAATAATCATAATACTCAGGGAAATTCACGGAAGAGGGGGTGGAAAGATTGTTAGAGCCATGAGTTGGGTCATTATGCACAGAGACATTGCCTCTCCCGCATAACTGGTGGCTACCCCCACAATGCATGACCCACAATCCCCATCAGGGGAGGATAGGGAGAAGGCTAACGATGGTAACATCATGGCTGTATACACACTATATACATAACTAATAAAAAATATTTGTTGGGCTGGAGAGATGGCTTAGCAGCTAAGGCTCCTGCCTGCTAAGCCCAAGAACACTGGTTCCAATGTCCAGCGGTTCCAATCTCCAGGTCCCACGTTTAGCCAGATGCAAAGTGAGGCAAGGGCGCAATGCCGCACTTGCCCACAAGGGGGCGCATGCATCTGGATTTCATTCACAGCAGCTGAGAGACTGCTGGCGTGTTCATCTCTGTCTCCCTCTCCCTCTCTGTCTATCTCTCTCTGTCTCTCTCTCCAAAAATAAATAAAAATTAATTTAAAAAATTAAAAATATATATTTGTTAAACAAAAAAAATAAGCCACACTAACAATCAGTATTAAAGATGTCTTTGAGGTAAAAAATTAAATGTATCAATTAAAAAGACATGAGGAAGAATAAAAATATAATCATAATAATTTGAAGTAGGGGGAGTAAAGAAAATGCCTGCATCAACTATGAGTGGGAAATAATAATCAAAGTTCACATCTTTCATCCGAAAACCTTCAGGCCAAATAAATTTTAGAACTAAGAAAATTCTGGATGTTAGAAAGATAAAGCTTAAAGACAACATGTTTTATGGCCCCCATGCCCACCCCTCAGTGAGAAATCAAATGCTTTGATATTTCTGCACTGAGACATGGGTGCTGTCACCCAGACTGGGATAAGTAATGATGGTAAGAAACCTCATCATATCAGGTTTTGCTGCCAAGTGCACTGGTATAAAAACTGCACAAAACCTTAGACATTCCATGTTGGATAAGAGATTGTGGAGCAATAGTAAGGAAAGGAGAGTTTCTAGAACCAGGGCAATCAGGCAAGATCAGAGCAATCGGGTTTCATAGATCGAGAGCATGTTAGCTCCTCCCTGGAGGCCAGTGACCAGACGGGAGCCACTTGGACCCAGATGCTTGCAGGTAAATATACTTGCCACTCCAGAGCAGTTCTCGGTTTTACCACCTACTCATGAACAGGCACGTCCCCTAGAGAGCATGTGTAAATGTAGATTCCTATTCAGGAGATGTGGGGCCATGCTCCAGTTTTGCTATGACTCCAATTCAAAGTTCATGAACCAGTAGTTTGGTCATCGGGGTGGAAATGTCAGGAGGGGCTGAGATAGGGATTTATGGGAAGTCCTTGGGTCTTTGGGGATGTGTTCTTCCTTGGAAGGGACTGAAGAACCCAAATAGTCCTCTGGCTTCTTGCACTTTGATATGATCTCACCCTCACACACACGCCTACACTAAGATGTTGCCACCAAAAGGGCCTTTGCCAGAATTGAGCTAGTCGTGTCCTGTCTTTGAACTGCCAAAACTTTTCTGTATAAAGTTAGCCTGCCTCAGCTGCTTCATTATACTAACAAAAGCAGGCTAATAATACAGGTGAGGCCAACAGATCTGCCTTTCTAATGCATTCTCAGGTGGGGCTGATGCCTCTCACTAGGAAACTTCACTGTGAGCAATGACACCATAAAGTCATTTCAAGTGACGTGACGTGCATCTCCATATGACTTCCACCCATCAGCCTTGGCAGCCACAGGAGACATGTCAAATTGTCCTATAAAGCATCAAGTTCCTTTGATTAAGTGCCATCTTGGAGGATACGCGTGGGCAGGGCTTTGGTGAGGGAGGTGAACCCAAACAGGAAACATCCTATTCCTTTGAGACCATGGAGAGGCCTGAGAACAAAGACTGCTTTTGAGGAGAAAGGAACAGTTAGCCCCTGACTGTGACTGCTTAAAGCTCTTCCAGCTTGTGATGGAGAAGCATGGATCTGGCCTGGACCTCTTTGCCTTCATCGACCACCACCCCAACCTGGATGAGCCCCTGGCAAGCTACATCTTTCGACAACTGGTGTCAGCAGTGAGATACCTGCGCTCTAAAGGCATCATTCATCGGGACATCAAGGATGAAAACATTGTGATTGCTGAGGACTTCACTATTAAGTTGATAGATTTTGGCTCAGCTGCTTACTTGGAAAGGGGAAAATTATTTTATACTTTCTGTGGAACAATCGAATACTGTGCACCCGAAGTTCTCATGGGAAATCCCTACAGAGGACCAGAGCTGGAGATGTGGTCCTTGGGTGTCACACTGTACACGCTGATCTTTGAGGAAAATCCCTTCTGTGAGGTGGAGGAGACCATGGAGGCCGCCATACATCCCCCATACCCGGTGTCCCAAGAACTCATGAGCCTTATGTCTGGGCTACTGCAGCTTGCCCCTGATCAGTGAACCACCTTGGAGAAGCTAATTGTAGACCCTTGGGTGACACAGCCTGTGAACCTTGCTGACTACACCTGGGAAGAAGTGTGCCAGATCAAGCCAGGTTGCTTCCAGGAAGGATTAACTGGTGGATGGCCCCTCTTGGAGGGGGACTTTATATAAGGAAGCTCTGGGGAAAAAGAATTCCCTTCCTTCCACTTGGCTGCTGGAGCTGCTTGCTGCCTTCCAGTGTGGACTGAAGACCAGTGCCGACTGAAGATGAGCGGCTCCCCAGGACGCCCACAGGCCGTCAGTACAGGATTGGGACTGCCGAAGTATCCAGCCTCATGGACTGAGTAGTTACTGGGTTCCTTGACTCTCGGGCCTACAGCTGCTATTGGACTGCCATAAGCTAATTCAATAAATTCCCTTTTAATACAAAAAAGGTGGTCGCAGCCGTGGGGATGACTGGGAGCATGGGACCTGGAAGTCAGGAGACACTCTTGTACTGTAACTGTGATCCGCCTGGGCTGGAAGAGTTTAGTATCTAGTCATCCCTTCATCTGGTGTGGCTGCAATGCCCTGCACTCAGGACCCGTGCTCCTCTATTCTCCTTGCATCTGGTCACAGCAGACAGAGCGAGGAGGGCTGCTCAAGAGTGTCACCTGGCATGGTCCCCACTACTTCATAGGGACTGAGTGAGGCCTCCAGGACCCCACAGTGATAACTATAACCCCACCGAGGAGGACTCACAGGGTAATGGGAGTTGGGGCGTGTGTGTGTGTGTGTGTGTGTGTGTGTGTGTGTGTGCATAATTTTTTAATGAAAGAGCCTGGCCTAAAAGCAGAGGCAAAGAGCACAGGTCTAGAAGAATCCCAGCAGCAGGCTTGGAATAAAGAGCTTATTATCTCAATGATAACAGAGATTAAAGTCATGGTTACTTCTGGAACTGGATATTGATGGGAGAGAGGCATAAGGGGACCTTGTGGATATGGAGGGGAGTGAAAACATTCTATAGCCTGACATGGGCAGCAGTGACATCTGTGCAATCATATGAAAGAAGCTATCAAGTTAGATGCTGACACTGTTTGAACTTTTACTGTCCATTTGTCATATCTCAATTAAAACTGGTAGGAAATTTACATGGACCCCCAATGTTGGGATTAAGTAACCTGATCCCTGACCCCTCTCCAGTTAAGTCACAAGGGAATGACAAACTGTCTGGGGGCTATCCGAGGAGACTGTACCCTTACCTAAATAGAACAAACTAAATGGCGTGAATCCACCCCAGGTGTGATGATTAAACAACTGAGACTTGTGCAAAGATGTCTCGAGATATTCCAGTCACATAAGCTGTTTGGGGAAACCTCATTAGGCAAAAAGCCACTGACGCAGAGTCCACTCTGCTCCGTCTCTTAGTCATGGGCGATTGATTTGAAACATTAATATGTCTCACCGCCCCCCAAGTCCCTTCACCCTTGCTTCCCTAGTCTCTGCCTGCCTGGTGCAGGTGTGTCCTGTACGCGGGAGTGTGGCTGAGAAATAGGCCATTCTTAAATCTGAACAGATATGAACACCCTAGAATAGCTCCTTTAAGACATGTATATGCCTTTCTTCCTCCTTCCGTGCACAATGTTGGCTACAGATGTGACCATTGCAGCTGTAGCAGCCTTCTTAGATTATGAGGACAAAAGAAGTTGTTTGGCAATAGTAAATTATTGAGCTGGAACATGCCTTGGGTCCCTGACAATTTCATCAAGACTCCTAGACTGCCTATTGAGCCTGAAAGAGAAAACTTTCTATCTTGTTTAAAACCCAATTTCTTTGAATTATTTTTCTGTCATATATAGTCAAGTCTAACACAAAAGATTCTCTTTGCCAGTCTGTAATGGTACCCCAAATCTCCTACAGGAGTGGTACACATTAGCCCCTTACTGCTATGTGCCTCAGACAGTGAAATAGAGAGGAAGGTGTCAGGGAAGCTATACGCAGAGAAGTAGCCTGGAAAAGCTGGACTTCAGGAGTGACAGAACATAGAAAGAGCCACAAACTGTCCTCACAGCCTCACTCTCACAATGTTACTTCATTTGCCATTGTTGGAGCCTTAAGATGGTCGTGTACACAAGGCCTGGCCAGCCCAGTGCAGGATATAAGACCATGTGCATCCATCAGCCAGGATTCTCTAGAGGAACAGAACCAAAGAGATAGGTGTATGTATCATAATTTATTAGACTGGCTTACATCATCAGAGACTGGATAGTGTCACAGTGGCAGCCTGCAGACTGGAGGGCCAGGGGGAACAGTAGCTGCTCAGGCCAAACAAGGGAGATAATGAAGCAGCCCAAGCCTGAAAAAGCGAAGGCTGGGGAGCCCCGTGTAGAATCACTAGTGCAATTCTACAAGTACACATTGAAAGAGACTGTAGCGTCTGGAGTTTGGTGCCCAAGGCCATGGCAATAGAAAGCCACAAGAATGGCTTGTGCATGTTGCGGATTCTCCTTCTGCTTTTTATTCCACCTGTGTGCCCTGACAGACACATAGAAGTATGCTGTACCAGTTTTCTAGGCATCTCTCAATCCAAGCTGTCAACCAAGATTAACCGTCACACCACAGGAAGTGAAGCCCCAGCCAGCCCCAGCCACTGCATAAACTGTGGATGCATAAGCAAGCCTGGTGGATACCTGTGGGGTCCAGCTCACCAACTGGATATTAGTTTAGAAACAACAATGGTTGGTTTGAGGATGGCAAGAACTAGTTTGAGGACATAATGTTTTGGGACATAATGTTTTCTCTTCTCTCTCTCTCTCTCTCTCTCTCTCTCTCTTTCTTTGTGTGTGTGCATAGATGCATGTGCATGCATATAGAGGTCAATGGTCCATGCAGAATGTCTTTTTCAATTGATCTCGTTTTTTTTTTTTTTTTTAAGGGTCCTTCACTGAATCTGGTGTTTGCCAATTATTCGGATAGATTAGCAGGCCAGGAAGCCCCAGGGACCCCATCTCTCTGTATCTGCTTCCCCAGCGCTGGGATTATAGCCATGTGCCAGGACACCTCACTTATATTAGTGCTGTGGGTCCACACTCAGGTCTTCATGCTTCTGTGGCAAGTACTTTACAGGATGAACCGTTTCGTCAGCCCCAGGACATAGATTTTGAAAGCTCAAGTTCACATAACCTTAGCTAGGGCAATGTCACTGGGGAAAGAACTGAAACTGACCCAGAAAATACAAGACAATTCAGCCCTATTTCATTCCCAAGATTTCCCCTTGAGATCCTGGCACTCCCTAAGCCAGGTCCATGCCTCCTGCCAAGGGAGGAAGTGCTCCAACCCTCTGTGGTGAGAAGTGGAACTAGCAGGTGGCCACAAGATGACAATCCTACATGCACGGCTTTCTGAAGACCACAGGCAACCTATGCTCCAGAGCCCAGAGAGAGGAGCAGGGGCTGAGGAAGATGCAGCCCTCTGGGCTAGTTTATGCTTTTAAAACATGCAGACGTACAGAGAGGCAGGACTGGTCTTTATAAAATGTGTGCTTAGCATATTTATGCCAGAGTTTCAACTCGTGCACTGAATAAAGTTGGAGCATTAGGGAAAGAGATCTCCTTGGCTACTTTTGATACCCTTGGGTCAATCCACAGCCCGTGTGCAGGTGGTCTTGACACATGAAAGGAACCCTGGTGTCTGGCAGGGAGGGGCTGTGGAGGGACTAGCTCACAGGGCATGCCTAGCTCTGTATATTGTCTTCAACATGCAGATGTGCATATGGCAGGGAATTCCCTGCAAGGAGCCCCACACAGAGTGCTGGGGCCCCCGCTGTTTATTACAACAGCTCCTGAAAAGACAGGGCGCTGGGGGAACTTGGCATTCTGCCCACTCCTGAGGAACTGGCTTCCTGGGGGGTGGTATTGAGTTGCAGAGTTAAGCTAGCATAAGAGACCAAGCTTGCTATGGCATGTGGTCTTGCCCTGTCCTCTGTTGCCTGCTTTTTCTCCCCTTCTTCCCCTCCCCTTTCTCTCTCTGTTCTCTTTCCCCTGACTTATTTTCCATCTTAATTGGTCATACATGGAACTGAAATCTTTTTATTATCTACTATATTTGTTGAATACAGTTTTATCTCCATTAGTCCTCATTTTTAAAGTAGATGAGCCCAACACTTTATGGTTTTACTTAATTTTTTAAACATTTTATTTATATTTTATTTATTTATTTGAGAGAGAGAAAGAGGCAGAGAGAGATAAAAAGAGAATGGGCACTCCTGTGCCTCCAGCTACTGCAAACGAACTCCAAACACATGCGCCCCCTTGTGCATCTGGCATACGTGGGTCTTGGAGACTCGAACTGGGATCCTTTGGCTTTGCGGGCAAATGCCTTAACCACTAAGCTATCTCTCCAGCCCAATTTTTTTTTTTTTATATATCACAGTGGTAGTCATTAGGGCTGTTCACAAATATTCCAGTTTTCCCTGTTTGGGCACACCACTGAGTCCAACGTCCCCTTCTGTTTTGGGACATGTGACTGTGTAATGTAACTTGTTTAGTCAATGAAATGTGAATCCTCCTGGGTAGGACTAACAGAGGCTGGCCTCATTGTTTTCTGCTGGCTGAGGGAGGCGTCCACACAGTGAGAAGATTCCTCCAACCAGATCCCATCAGGAAAGAACATGAATAAGGAGTAAGCCTTGCTTTACTCAACCACTGAGTTTATCACTGCAGCGAGTCTTACCTATTTGGACTGAGGTGATCATTTTACTACACACACCATCTGTTAGGCTTTTGAATATGAAATGTCCTCCACAGGCTCCTCTATCTGACCAACTGGTCCCCAGCTGCTGGCACTGTTTGGGGAGGTTATGGAACTTTAAGCATATATAACCTAGCTAGAAGAGGTCAGTCAGGAGCCAGGCCACTTCTGGTCAGCCTGAGTGCCATGTTCATTGATCTGCCAAGATGCAAACAAGCCTGAGCAAGCTATACTATAAGCCCCTGCCACCCACAGCCACCATACCTTCCATGTCATGACTCTTGAAGTTGATTCTACTAGGCATTTGGTCTCAGTGATAAAGAAAGGAACAAATAAGCCATCTTAGTTTGAGTATCTTCTGTAATAAATTTAAAAAATCATTTATTGCAATGTCCAAAGTATTATCTAGGTCCTTGTTTTATTTTATTTTAGAGAGACAGAGAAAGAGAGAGAGAGAGAGAATTGGTGTGCCTAGGCCTCAGCCAGTGCAATCAAATTCCAAATGCTTGCGCCACCTAGTGGCCTTGCGCTTGCCTCACTTGTGTGTCTGGCTTACGTGGGATCTAGAGAGTTGAACATGTGTCCTTAGGTTTCACAGGCAAGTGCCTTAACCGCTAAGCCATCTCTCCAGTCCTAGGTCCTTGTTTTTCATTGTGGGAGGGGCAAGGCTCATTCGGAGCATCTGATGGAACTAAGAGTTCCCTGTACCAGATATGCATGCAAGAGTGCACATGTGGAATTTCGTATGCAATTGCAGTTGCTTATTCTCCTAGGGTACTAAGGCTCTGAGGTACCAGCACCGCTTTGGTTCTTGAAACTGATGTATGGCCATCGTCTTGTACTGGGATTCAAAGGGACAGGTGTCATGAAGTCTTCTGCCCCACAGTTATGGCAATATCACAGGTACAGTCCTCTGACCATTCCAACAAGATCAGGTGCATTCAGGGTGGTATGGCCATAGACTACATCTGACCTTTCAAGCAGCAGTGTGATGACAAGTAATCATGCATCGTTTCTACTGCTGGGCTCCTGGCAACCACTGGAATATGGATAATTAGATTTTCATGGAAAATTTCCATGGGGTGCAGGGTGATGAACCTTGACAGGGATTTCCTTGGTGGCAGACAGGGATTTCAGTCAATTCTGGAACAACATCTACCTTTCAGGGTAGAAGTGAAAATAAGAGGTGGCTGGAAGTTTGGAAAAACCTCCGTGATAGCACCTGACCATGATCCTACAGGCTTTTCCTCATGGATTTTTTCCACTACAGGTACTTCTCTGATCTCTGACCCCATACATCCTACATTGGAAGTATCAATTCATTTTCTCTTACCAGGCACATGACATATTTTTGCCTTTCTGTATGTCAGTCTTATCATTTGTACAGCTGAAAATGCTGAAAAGATTTACTGGTCTTTTGGAGCTGGGAGAAAATGTCCCATGAAGACAAGGTTTGAAGTCGCAGTCAACTTGTAGACAAATCTGCAAAGTTCACTTGCTGCATCTGAATAAAGAAAATGCTGCAAGCTGAATGTAGGAATCTATACAGTGTAATAGGATAGGGAATTTGCCTTTGGGAAGTCGCTTAGCCATTTTCTATTTCTCATCTACTTCCCAGTGTCCCTTCATTTGGGTCCTCAATCCCCAAAGTATACTATTGCTAGAATCATTTCACACTAAATCTCACTGTCTCGATGTAGCTGAATACAAAAAGGTCTTCTGAAGTGGACAATTATGTTGGACTAATTTGCACTAAGATGTGAGTGGTTGGGAACCCTTCATCTTCAGAATCTTCATATTAAAAAAATCAATCTCAGAAATTCAGTCAGGTGCCTTGCTGGTAAATCATGTATCAAAGTGAAAGAAAAACTGTCAAGCACAGTGAAGGAATGTTTTCTGGGAGTTTGCCTCCTGGGAACAGCTCCCCAAAGCAGAGATCTTAATTGTTGTAGCTTGGTTCCATCTTTTCATCAGCGCTTACAAACTAGCTTTTGATGGTACCACATCTGGGGTGTGTGTGTGGGGGGGTGTGGGTGTGTGTGTGTGTAGGGACCTCATCACATCCAAGGAAAGCAGCAGCTCTAGGCAGCCATGAGTCAGTCAACCCAGTGTCCATGAAGCCAGAGGGTGCCCTAGAGCAGAAGCAATGACGCTTTCTCTGAGCTGCCCTCATACAGCAGCCCTCCTAGCCCTGTGATAAGTGAGGGACATCGTCTATAAAACAAACTGGGGTCTCGGGAAAAGGAAAGCCTCATTGGAGGGAGTGGACAGTTGTGGTTGGAAAAAATAGATTTTTCATTGCTCAAAACCACTCGCGGAATATAAAATTAGTTACAACCCCTTGATACTGAGTACAGAAATCAAATTCACATGGTGTCTAATTTGGACTAAATACAAGACTCTCTGTGCCCCCAGGCTACATCCCTGAGGTCTGACAGATGAGACGGCCTCCACTCCCTTCAACTGGATGAGGCCAGGTGCCAAAGGGACATTATCTCTCCTTTCATTCAGCAGCTTTGTCTGCAAGATTGGAATACAGACTAACTGATGTATTTTGAGGGATCAAAATAATTAGTTGTCTTGGAATCTTGTTTTAGATTTTTAATTCTTAGGCTTGGAACCAAACGAGAGGAGCAGAAATTTCTATCTGTGGCTGGAGGGATTCGGTTTCAGCCCACTAAAAAAGGCTCTGCTTCAGAGGCATCTTTCCATGCATGAATCAAATTATTCCAGCTGGGTTTTACCAACACGTAGGCAATCAAAACCTACTTTCACTTGCTATTTGATTCTTTATTTACTAGTTCTATAAATACCACGATGGGTGTGCTTTGATACTGGGTGGGGAGGAGAGTGAAGAGCAGCAGCTGCTTGGAGGCTTGCAGCCATAGGTCCCATGCACATCTAGAGCTGGGGGAGGGGTGACAGGCCTGACATCCCACGGTGTCTGCGGTGAGCATGTCTCAGGCCTGCTTGGCTGATCTTTCGGCCATCAGTCGTACACAGATGGGCAGAGTAGCTTTGCCACCATCCTTTTTCTTTGTGGGCTGAGAAGGCCAAGCTGGCTTTTCCAAAAGGGTAGCCAAGGCTGGTAAGGAAATAAAAAATAAAAAGCTATGAAAGTCCAGGATGGAGGTAGAGGAATACGAACTGTAGGTAGCTCTGGCCAAGGCTGGTGGTGCATTACAGAAGAGTGGTACCTAGTACTGAAGATGAGGGGCTGACCTTGATGGCCTCCAGCTCTGATACCTGATGACTTGATGAATTATAGCTGCACTTCAGGCCCCAGTGGATAAACCAGTGTTAAGGGGTAACGTGCCAGGGAGGCAAATTCTGACTCAGCATCGGGGTGAATTCGATCAAGATTAGAGTTGTCAGAGAAATGAATTGTGCTGCCCTGGGGATAGTGAGTGACCTGTCTGCCTGGGAGAGGTCAGGAGGACTCGGATTTCAGGAAGGTGAGATTTGGTGACAGGAAACACCCTGTCTGATTCCGGAAGCCCACATCCTCTGCTTCCATCACTCCAAATGTCTGAAGAATGAATTGATGCTCACTGAGTGCTCTGTCACCTTTCCTAAATGGACACAGTGACTTTTGCCCATGGGTACTGGAGAAGCTCTGGTGAGGGCTGGCACAGAATCAAGGAGCCATGCTCTGGATTGGGTCTTGATCTTCCCCTGTGTGGTGTAGGCTTGGATGGCAGCTTCAGAAGATTTCCCTGCAGAAACCTGCAACCACTTCCCTTTTCCCCCTTCTTCTTTCTCTTTTCTTGTGTGCGCATACATGTATTGTGTGGGTGTATATGTGTGTGCTGGTACATATGTGGGGGGATGCACTGGCACATGTTCGCACATATATGTGGAGGCCAGAAGACAACATTGGATGGCATCCTCCAGAGCAACATCCCATTTTTTTTTTTTTTTTTTTTTTTGGTTTTGCAAGGTAGGGTCTCACTCTGGTCCAGGCTGACCTGGAATTCACTATGTAGTCTCAGGGTGGCCTCGAACTCTCGGTGATCCTCCTACCTCTGCCTCCCGAGTGCTGGGATTAAAGGCATGCGCCACCACGCCCGGCCCATTCATTTTTTGAGACAGGGTCTCTCATTGGTCTAAAGCTCCCCAATTAGGCTAGATTGACTACCCAGCAAGCTCCAGGGATCCGCCAGTCTCCATCTCCCCAGCCCTGGGATTACAGGCTCATGCCACCACATCCAGCCGTTTACATGGATGCTGGGGATCAAATTGAGGTTCCTCATGCTTGCACAGCAAGCACATTACCCACTGAGTTCTGCCCTCAGTCTCCCCACTTTTCCCCTTTTTCTGTGGGGTGTGCGTGTAGATTTTGTGTGTGATATATGTTGTATGCACGTGCATGTAACGTCAGGGGTCCTTCTCTTATTTCTCATCCACATCTTTCCCTCAACCCTGAGCTGCTGCCAGTCATGGAGCTAACTCCAGTGATGCCCCAAGTCTCTACCCCTCCTCCAGTGGAGGCTGAATGTTTAAACAGCAAGAGCTTTTGACCAGTGAGACTTCTCCTCAGCCCCACTACTTCCCATTTTTAACAGCTTTTATGGTCACTACTGCCTGCAGGATCAAGCCCAAGCCTCTTAGGCACTAGCAAATCCCTCCCCTGGCACTTCCTTCTCCAGCCGCACTGCCAGCTGGGCCTGACCCAGGCTGAGAATGCTCTATCTGTACCACAGCCATGTGCTCACCGTCAGGCTTTGAGCTGGCTGGTTCTGAGACTCAGCCTCCGGAAAACTCACTAAGTTATACTGTTTTGGAGTCTCAGGGTTTTTTTTGTTTGTTTGTTTGTTTTTGTTTGTTTGTTTGTTTGTTTGATCAATCAAAGATCAAACCACACCATTTCAGTGGTAATTACTTGGGGGGGAAATCCTTGAATTCCAGAGATAATAAAGCTTCAGTGACCTGGAAATATAAAGACAGCTGTGGGCAGCAGAGCAGCCTGGAGCAGCGGGCTGAATGCCAGCATGGCAGGGCGGGATAGGTATCGGGAAAGAGTGGACTGGGGAGTGACTTGGAGAGATAGCTCATTGGCTAAAGTGCGCACTGCTCAAGTATGACTACTTGAGTTTTGCTATCCAGAACCCATGTAAACCAGGACACTGTAGCACTAGCTATAATTCCAGCCTACCTAGAGCAAGAAGGAAGGCATAGACAGGAGAATTGCCTGAAAGTTCATGGGCCAGCTGTCCTGGCAAACAATGAGAGACCTTGCTTGAGAAGTTAGCTTCTCATTGCTGGGACAAAACACTGAACCAAAAGCACTTAGGGAAGAAAAGGGTTTATTTCAGGCTAACAATTGCAAGAGGAAGCTTTATAATGGCGGAGGAAGCTGGCTCACTTTATCACATTTTAACAAGAGCCAACTCGAGCTTGCTGTTCTCTGTCTCTTGTTAAATAATGGCAGAAGAAGCTGGCCTGCTTTCACAGGTTCAAGCTGAGAGAGAGAGCAAGAGAGAGAGAGCAAGAGAGAGAGAGAGCGAGAGAGAGAGAGAGAGAGAGAGAGAGAGAGAGAGAGAGAGGAAGACAAGCCAAAAGCCACACAGCACACTTTAGGAACTCCAGGTAGAACTAGGCACTTTGCATATCTTCAGATTGGAATTTCAAACCCACCACCACACCTTAAGATCTGCCCAGTGACACCTCCTCCAGTCAGATGGCTGCAGATCCAAACTACAAACTAATAAAATAGTGAATAAATTTGAGGTCATTGATTCAAAGTACCACACTGTCCAAATTCACTTCCCATTTTCCATCCTCCTACGTAATGTCTGTTTTTGCAGGGATCTTTGCTGCCTACAGTTCTGGGCTGAGAGCACTCCATTAAACAATCTTCCCCTCTCAAGCCACCGGTGTCTACAAATCTCCACATTTCTTGGGTTTTGTGCTAACCCTGTGATTAAAAAGACAGTTCTTGGGGTTGGGGAGATGACTCAGTGGGGTAAAGTGCTTGTTGCACAAGGATGAGGACCTGAGTTTGGATCTGCAGCACCCATGGAATAGTGTGGGGTGTAGTGGTGCATGTTTAATTCAAGTACTGAAAAGGCAGAGATTAGAGGATCTCTGGGGCTTGCCTGCTAGCAAGTCTCACCAAATTAGTGATCTCCAGGTTCAGTAAGAGACCCTGTCTCAAAAGATATGGTGGGGCTTGAGATATGGCTTAGTGGTAAAGGCACTTGCTGGTAAAGCCAAAGGACACAGGTTTGATTCCCCAGTACCCATGTAAAGCTGGATGCACAAAGTGGTGCATGTATCTGGAGTTTGTTTACAGTGGCTAGAGGCCCTGGCACACCCATACATCTTTCTCTCTCTCTAATAAATAAATAAAATATTTTAAAAATAAGGTAGGGCTGGAGAGATGGCTTAGCAGTTAATGCACTTGCCTGCAAAGCTAAAGGACCAAAGTTTGGTTCCCAAGTACCCATGCAAAGCAGATGCACAAGTTGGTACATGTGTCTAGAGTTCCTTTGCAGCAACTGAAGGCCCTGGTGTACCCATTCTCTATCTGCCTCTCTCTTTCTCAAATAAATTAATAAATAGTAAATTTTTTAACGTTAATTTAAAAAATAATGTGGAGAGGGTCTGGAGATGGCTTAGCAGGTAAGGTGCTTACATGCAAAGCCTAAGGACCTGGGTTCAGCTCCCTAGTACCCATGTAAAGCCAGATGCACAAGGTAGTGCATGCATCTGGAGTTCGTTTTTAGTGGCTGAAGGCCCTGGTGTGCCCATTCTCTCTTCTCTCCCTCCCTCTCTCTTTCTCTCTCTCTCACTCTCTCTGTCTCTTTCTGCTTACAAATAAATAAATAAATAAATAATTTTTAAAATAAGGTGGAGAGCAACTGAGGAAGACACTCAATATTGACCTCCGGTCTCTCCATGCAGGAGCACGCATATGTACACATACACACAAGCATACATGCATACATATAACACACACACACTTGCATATGCATAAATTAAAGGATAAATAAAAATCTAGTTCCCGCAGTTTTTCTCTGTGTTGAACTAGACACTTTGGACTTTCTGGAACAAAGTTGCCCCATCCCAACCACAGACACTACTGTCCCTTGCCCTGTATATTGCTGCTTTGGGCCAGCTCAGTTGCTCCCACACACAGCCCTGCTTTCTACAACTGCAGCCTGGGCCCAGCTCCCATGGCCTCAGTTACATAGTGTAAGGAGGTACACACTCCAGCCATAGAGCCATTGCCACTGCCATACTCCTGCTGCTTGCTGGTCCTGCACCACATTTCTAGTACCTTCTTGAATCTTTGTCCCACTGCCTCGCATGACCGTCTCTGTTTCTCAGAGGCTGAGAACCCTGTTCCTCTTTCTGGCTCTCTTTAGAATTTCATGTTAGGACTTGAACTTCTTGTCTCTGACACATTATTACTGTCATCAAAATATATCTCCATATCCTCCTACGTCAAGTTTGCCCATGGGAATTGCTTTGGCCAGTAGAAATGTGGATGAAAATGACAGTGCGTCAGTTATAAGTTAAAGCTCTAAGTATCTGTTAGTCTTTTTAAAGCTTCCATCTTTGGTTATAAAAAGATCACGTCCAATATACCATTGCTATTATCTTTGAGTTGTTCTTGGGTTAAACTTATGTGGGGTGAATGTGAACGCAAAATGAAACCTGCACTCAGGTCTAGCACAGGTTATATTTTAGCCAGCCTCTCGATCTACAAATGTAAAGTCAATGTTTGCAGTTGTAAGTTGCAGAAACTTGGTGCTGGTTTGTTATATAAGATGAACTAGCACACAGTCCATAAATAACACTTTTGAGGACTAAACCAATGAGGAAGGAATGAGTGAAAGTAAGCCTCATTCTCTAGACCATCAGCTCAGCTCCAGTTATGGTTGACAATATAGTGGTCCCCTTTTAATAACGAGGGATCTGGTTTTTTTATGCACCACTTATCATTATTATTATTATTATTTATTGACAACTTCTATACTTACATACAGAATGATATTTCCCTCCCCTCCCCCATTCCACTTTAGAACTCCAATCTCCATCATATCCCCTCCCTCTCTCCATTAGTCTCTCTTTTAGTTTGATGTCATCATCTTTTTCTTCTATTTTGAGGGTCTTGTGAAGGTATTGCTAGGCACTGCAAGGTCATGGATATCGAGGCCAATTTCTGTCTGGGCAGTTGCATTGTAAGGAGTTGTACCCTTCCTTTGGCTCTTCCATTCTATCCGCCCCCTCTTCTGCAATGGTCCCTGAGCCTTGGAGGGTGTGGCAGAGGTGTTTCAGTGCTGGGCACTCCTCCATCCCTTCTTCTCAGCACTATGTTGCCTTTTGGGTCATCCCACTGGTCATCGCCATCTGAAAAGAGAAACTTCTCTAACCAGAAGTGAGAGTAGCATTAATATGTGAATATGAACATTAAGTGTAGTGCTTTCAGGGCAGCTTGGTGGGAATAATATATACATTTAGTCAGACAAGAGCAGGCTTTATACCCCTAAGACTCATGACCTCACCTGCCATAGACTTTTGCTTAGGTTTTTCAGTACCAGATAGAGAGGGCCTTCAGTCCAATTACGGAGCAGTTGGTTACCCCAAGAGTAGACAATCCACTATTGCACCCGTTCAGTCATTGGGCCTGTATGGCCAAACTTGAATATTCAGCGTCCACTGTTTTCACTGCTGATGACTTCTGTCTCCCATACTCTGCATGCAGTGTAGCTTTTTTCCAGCTTTCAGTTGGCTGGTCTACAGGGAGAAGGTTTTCTGCTCAGCACCAGCTTGCTTTCTCAGTGACCTTGCCTCTCAGGCAAGAGATGTCTTCAGCAATAGGGTCTTACTATCTGTTTCTCAAGGGAAATCAAGGGCTTTGGCAAAAGCCTTTAATGTTTTGGAGGCTACCGGGACCTCCTTGGCCAACAACTCACTGGAAGGTATCCCATCCCAGGCACTGAAAATTTTCTAGTAACAGTCTACAGCTTCTAGATGTGCCATTATTCAAAAAAGTAATTTTAAATAAGTCTTATTCACACTATCTTGAATTTAGATTGACCCTCCCCCTGCCCTTCTTTTACGCATTCTTTTCCCATGGCCGCGCTTAGGCCATTGAGGGATGTGTTTTGAACATTTTATGAAGGTGTGAAATTGCAAATAGCACTGAATTTTTACATATAATGTTTTCCCTGCTCAACCGCATCTATGATCATGATTTAATTTATAAGTTAGGCACAGTAAGAGAGCAACAATAACTAATAATAAAACAGAACAAATCTAACAATTATAGTGACAGCAAAGGTAAATTGTGTGACCCATGTAGTTCTAGGATTCTTCATTCAAAGTGTCTCCATATAATTTCTTGCAGGTTACTGAGTCCTTGGAAAGCAAAACGGGGGCCAAAGGGGGACTAACGGTTTTCAAAGTGTGCACCCCAGATCAGCAGCATCTGCCTCATCTTGGGACGTGATAGAAATTCACATTGCCAATTCAAAATACTACTGAGCCCTGAAGGTGGCCCTGCCACCTGTGTGGTCACCCACTGATGGTGCTCCTGATACACAGCTAAGCTAGAGAATCACTGCAGAAACTACTGGCCCAGAGTCGTTCCCTTCATTACTTCCAGAAATGCAGACACCTCAGAATTTGAAATGATGGCCTTCCACTAATAGAACTCCTTGACCATTTCCAAAACCATCTTGCCAATTCCTGGTAGGTGCTCATGCCTTTTTGTTCAACTACAGAACTTTCTAGTCTAGTAGATCTCAACTCTAACTGCATATACGAGCTTCCTGGAAGTTTCAAAACTTCTGCTCCCCAGGCTACATGCAGAACAATTAAAGCCAAGTCTCTGGCGTGCGATCCAAGTGTCAGAGCTGTTTCAAGCCATCCCAGGACATTCCAACATGGTACTAGAGAAGAGAGCAGCCTTGGATTTTGTAAGGAGCTGGAGCTGACCCTGCACTGGTCTTCCTATGTATGACTACCTGCCTTCAATTCATCACGCAAGATGCTGTGTGGGATACCCCTGCCCGGCTTTTCAGGATCTCTTGTCTGATGGCCCTGGGCATGATGCATTTGCAGCAAGTTGAAAGACAGTGTCAGACCAAGGAGACCTTTGGAAAGTGTGGAGCATGGACTAGAAGGGAATGGAGTAACTTCATTCACGCATCCATTCCTCATCATATCCTGAGTAGCTTGCACATGTGTGCTGAGCATAGTCATACATTTTCTACCGGTGGCAAAATTTGACCTAAGCATGCATGGAGAATGAGGTGAGGGCCTGTGTGTGGCTAAGAGGCCTCCACAATTGCTGGGAGTTTGACATGAGTCACCATCCACACAGCAGTGGATTCCCAGAAAGGAATGTGCAAGTACCCAGGCCTCGACTTTGGAGGTCACTTAGCTGGCCAACCTCCATCTCTAGCCAAATCAGGAGCATACTCACCCTAAGCTCCCTCCCAAGCTTGCAGATGACTTCCATGTGGAGATAGCTTGGGCTCATTATTCCCTAGAAACACATCTTGATCCATGTTATTTGGTGCAAGTGTTTTTCCAGGAAGTGCTTCCAGGGCATGATGCTTAATCTTCAATATCAACTTGACTGGGCATACAATCACCGTGGAAACACACTTATGAGTGTGTCTATGAAGAAGTTTCCAGAAAGATTGAACTGAGATGGGAAGACCAACTGTTAATATGGATGGCACCATTAATGGGCTGGGATCCTGGCCTGAATAATAAAAACACACTGAGTACCAGAATTCATTGCTCAGTGCTTCCTGACTTTGGATTGAATGTGACCATCTTTTTTTCATGTTTCTGCTGCCATGCCTTCCCAGACATGACAGACTATATCCACTCCAACTATGCGAGCCAAAAATAAACCCTTCCTTACTTCCTTAAGTTGCTTTTGTCAGATATTTTGTCATAGCAACAAGAAAAGTAAGTAGTACACAGGACAACTGTTGTAGTTACCTTTACTTTGCTGGGACAAAGCACCCGACCAAAAGCAGCTGATGGAAGCAAAGTACTTATGTTGCTTTATAGTCTCTAGGGGGAAGCTCCATGATGGCAGGGGGGAAACATGGCATGAGCAGAGGCCGGATATTACCTCCTTGCCAACATCATGTGGACATCAGCAGGAGAATGAGTAGAACTCCAGCAAGGGGAAGCTGGTTATAATACCCCTAAGACCACGTCCAATAACACACCTCCTCCAGCAAGGCTCTGCCTACTAAATTTCCATCAGCTTGGGACCAAACATTCAAAACACATAAGTTTATGGGAGACATTTGATTCAAACCACCATATTCTACCCCAAGCCCCAACAAAATGATGATCATCCATGATGTCAAATACAGTGTGTTCATGACTCCATTTGGTCTCCATGGAGGGACTCCAATAATCCTGCCTCACACTGCCCAATGGCCTTGTAGCAGACAGCTTCAGGTTCGCTGAGATGAACTTCCAGACCAGGCACAGTTATGGAGGAAGGGATATTATTTATTGAAGCTTACAGATCCAGGGGAAGTTCCATAACGGCAGAAGTCACGGCCTGCTCTCACAAGGCCAGGCAGAGAGAGCAAAAGCCAACCAGCCACCACAGCACACAGAGCAAAACTACAGCCAAAAAGTCACACAGCACACTTCAGGAACTCCTGCTAGGCACATTTGCATATCTTTACAATGGAATCTCAAACCGACACCTTAAGACCAGCCCCCAGTGACATTGCCTCTAGCAAGGTGATTACAGATGCAAATTATAACTAATAAAACACTGAATATATTGGGGGACATATATTCAAACTACCACAGGCCTCTTTCAAAAAAAAAAAAACCACATTGCAAATCCAATGACCATCTCTTTCCTGCAGTTTTAGACTCCCATAGTACCAGGCATCTCTTAGGTCAAGGTTTCAAATCCTTACACAAGAACCTAGTAAAGGATTGAGGGAGTAAGATGAAGAAACAAAGGTAATTTAGTGTGCTGTGTCAAGGCCTGGCTTGGCAGAGGGTACTCTAGTCTGATCCTGCCAAACCCAAGGAAAGAAAACTGGGCTTTCATACTCCTGTGATGAGCAACCATCAGTGACCACCTTAGAGCCACCCTGAAGCTGGTCAGGGAGGCAAACTACTAGGTGGATGCAATAGGCCAAGAGCAGCCTGCCAAAGACAAATCCCAGGAGGTGTGCAGATAATCAATCAAGGAGTCCAGGTAGGTTGTCAAAGTGAGCAAACAGAAATCATGGGTGACTAATTATCTCTGAATTTCAGACTGGGGTGTCTCGGTATAAGAACACTTTCTAGCATGCCTGAGGCCCTAAGTTCCATGCCCAACACTGTGCAAACAAAAGGTCTGAATTTCAAGTAAAGAAGAAACCAGGTTTGGCAATAAGTATACTATTTGGGATGTACTTATACTCAAAATTCTTTGTTTATCAGAATTCAAGTATAACTGGCCAGCCTAGATTTCAGCTGGCTTCCTAATCGGAAGGCATATGGTAGTGTAATGGCCCATCTTACATGCTCAAAGGAAAAGCAAGGTGGGCAACTTTTGTTGTTCATAGAGGCATAGGGCACAGGGTGACAATGCAGGCTTTGCTTTGGTGTGTGTGGTCTCTAACTCTGCTGCTGAGTATCACTTTCTATGGATTCACTGGCCTTGCCATGGGCCACCTCACAGCACCATGGGGATTCTTGGCCAAGGGCAAAAATGGAAGCTGCGGGAATAGTAGAGAAGCTGGGCCATCACCATTGCCCCTTTGGTGCCAAAGATGCATTAGACTCGAGTTATGAGGCTGGCCTAGCAAATTCTTAAAGGGAAATGATGCCCAGAGACTCGGTGTGGTTATCCAGCTTCCAATGTGCTATTGCCTTTACAGTGACCAGGACCTCCATACCTAAGCTGCCTTGTCATTTGGTCAGCCTGACTCTTTCATTAAGTATTTTTGCATCCTTTCACCAGTCTTTAAATAATGAAAAGAAGACTCCGATAGTTCTGGAAATTGTCCCGATGGCTGGCAGGTCCTGAAAATAGGTTAGGATTGATTGATTGTGGTTATAACCAGCAGGCCCTGCCGTGGGCGCCCCCGGCCCGTGCATAATATAAAATATACAAACAGCAGACAGGGAACAAAGCCAAGAGTATGGCTCTTTACTTTGATTTGCGATCAGCTCCTTTGAAATGCCATGTATTTGGAAGACTCAGAGAATGAATATGATCCTGCTTCATAGTCCTGGTATCTGTCTCCCAGGATCCCAGAAACTCTGGCGCTGAACAGGCAAATGCAAAGCACGTGCAACCTCTGAGCCTTTTGTCAGGAGTGTGTGGGAGGGACCAGAGAGAGAAGAAGGCAGCGACAATTCCATGCTCTTGTGAAATTAACGTGTATATAGGTATAGTTGATCCTGTCCCAGGAGGTCTCACTCATAATTACTTTTTAAATGAATTAAGACATGGGTGGAATTTTTTTTAATGCCTCTTGAATTGCTACAAATGCTCTCAAAGTCTGGCAGTACTTCCATGTAGATACTTTGGCATTATTTTTTTTGAAATAGAGTCTCAAGGATCCCAGGCTAACCTCAAACTTCCTAAGTAGCCAAAGATAACCTTGACCTTCCTGAGCTTCCTGCCTCTATCTCCTGAGTATTGGGATTACAAACATGCAACACCACACATGCTAAGTAAGCACTCTATTAACTTTTCATTCTCAGTCCCTAGGCATTTCATTCCAACAGCATAAATGTGGGCTGAAGAGATGGCTCAGCAGTTTAAAGGCACTTGCTCACAAAGCCTGATGGCCTGGGTTCCATTCTTAGAACCCACATAAAGCTAGATACACAAAGTAGCATGTGTGTCTGGAGTTTGTTTGCAGTGGCAGGAAGCCCTGGTATTCCCATATGCTCTCTCTCTCTCTCTCTCTCTCTCTCTCTCTCTCTCTCTCTCAAATAAACAAAACATAAAAAAAGCATAAACACTCAAGAGTAATGTCTTTAGAGGACATCCAGGAAAACCTGGTTGAGTCTTGGGGAAGTAATACAGGGAAATGAAGAGAAGCAATTTTTAGTCTGTTTTCTGTTGCTATAACAAAATAGGTATGAACATATCATTTATTTAAAAATATAGGTTTGGGCTGGAGAGATAGCTTAGTGGTTAATGTGCCTGCCTGCCAAGCCTAAGAATGCCCATTTGATTCTCCAGGTCCCACATTTAGCCAGCCGCAAAAAGTGATGCAAGGGTGCAATGCCGAATTTGCCCACAAGGGGGCGCACACGTCTGGAATTCATTCACAGCATCTGAGAGGCCACTGGCACACCCATTCTCTCTCTCTCTCTCTCTCTCTCTCTCTCTCTCTCTCAAAATATATATAGGTTTAGGGTTGGAGAGATGGCTTAGTAGTTAAGGTACTTGCTGGCAAAGCAAAAGGCCCCAGGTTCAATTCCCCAGAACCCACAAAAAGCCAAATGTACAAGGTGGCACATGCATCTGCATGTGTCTGGAGTTTATTTGCAATGGTTAAAAGCCCTGGTGGGCCTATTCTTTCTCTCTCTCTCTCTCTCTCTCTCTCTCTCTCTCTCTCTCTCTCTCTCTCCCTTTGTCTCTTTCTCTCTATCCCCCCTTTCTCTCACTATCTCAAATAAATAAATAAAAACATTTTTTAAAATTTTTTTATAAAATAGATGTTTATATAGCTCATGGATCTGGAGACTGGGATGACCAAGAGTACGACCCTAGAATCTGCTGGGTATCTGGTAAGGACCTTAAGGCTTCCTGCATCATAACTGATGAAGAGCAGCATACAATGAGCTACAGGAAAGGTGCTATCTCAGGCCTTTCTTCTTGTTCTTAAAAATCCACTAATTCCATCACAGGGGCCCGACCAGCATAACCTCACTCACACATTATCACCTTGAAAAGGTCCCATCTTGAAATACCACTAGTACATAAATCGGGCAACTAACTTTCCAACACAGGCATCTTTGGGGAACACTGTCAAACTATAGCAGTAACTATGGAGTAACAGTGGTTTAACTCCATTGGGAAATAGTGAACAGGAGTTCTCAAACTATCTTTGTTGAAAAATTAGCATTTTCCTTCTTTTTAATTTCTGAGCCATCTTAGACCAATATCTTTTTTTCCCTCCTGATACTTTTGAATATACAATAAAAATGAATTACTAGGAAACATTTTTAAAAAGCATATGCCCCAGTTTTTATTATTGGGTTTAAGAGGTATATAATCATCCTATAAAATTGCTATAGAAGCTCCCAAAGGCTTACTCTCAATTTCTGTACTTATTGCAAACTAGTAAGTAACAATCCCCAGCCTGGCACTAGTTCGGGGCCACATTCTGAACATACGTGTCAGCCCACCTGAGGGGATGGGGAACCAGGAGTATTTATGAACCAGTATGGAAAGGAGCTATTTCTCTTTTTTTTTCACAAAAAGTCCTCGCACAAGGACCCAGAGGTGCAGGGGCACATCTCACACTCTTAATTCACAGAACAGGTAGTGTGGTAGTTTGAATATATGTCCCCCAATATATTCAGTATTTTATTAGTTTATAGTTTGCATCTGCAATCACCTTGCTAGAGGCAAGGTCACTGGGGGCCGGTCTTAAGGTGTGGTGATGGGTTTGAGATTCCATTGTAAAGATATGCAAATGTGTCTAGCAGGAGTTCCTGAAGTCTGCTGTGTGACCTTTTGGCTGTAGTTTGTTTTGCTCTGTGTGCTGTGGTGGCTGGTTGGCTTTCTCTCTCTCTGCTTGGCCCTGTGAAGAGCAAGCTGCTTTTCCTGCCTTTATGGAACTTCCCCTGGATCTGTAAGCTTCAATAAATAATATCCCTTCCTCCATAACTGTGCCTGGTCTGGAAGTTCATCTCAGCGAACCTGAAGCTGTCTGCTACAGTAAAGTGGTACCGAGGAGTGTGGGGTGAGATGAACCTGACCGTGTGGATATTTGTCTTTTGGAACCTTTGTTTTGGAGGAATGGGCATGGACTTGGTGCTTGCAACTGAAGATGCCTTCTGGAGTGGTAAGCCAAGTTTTATGGACTATTCTGATGAGAGTTTGAGAATGCTAAGTGCAGACTGTATTGAACTTCGAGGCTTGGCTTATGAGCTTTCTAAGGGGAAGGAAAGACTGCAGAGGACTTTGTTGGAACTGGGCTACTGGCATAAGGGATGGCTACGGTTCTGCTATCCAGGCCCAGAAAGTTTGATCAAGGTTAAATTTGTAATGGACTGATGTTCTTGGCTAAAGATATCGGACTGAAATTTTAAGATTTTTGAGTTGGAAAACCTGAAGCAAGCTAAAAGTAGAGGCACTGAGACTGGTTAAGCTGCTATTGTCTACACATTAGCAATCTTAAGGAAGGTGGAAGGAAGGTGGCCTGACTTGATTTACATTAAAACAATGGAGAGGATGCCTGAGGAAAGACTGTTAGAAATGCAAACTTTTGGAAAGAGTGTTTACTGGAGAAGGAACCTGCTTTTCAAGGCTCTGATTTATTTTGTCCCTGGATTAAGAATATGGCTGTGTCCTGCACACCTGGTATTAGTTTTGGAAATATGAAAAATGCATAGAATGGTCATGAGTTGCACACGGTTCCAGGAGCCGCTGCTGAGATGCGGCATGAAGCAGGGCATGAAGACCCTCAGGAATAGGCTGGAAGAGCCTTTGGAAGATGGACTGTGGGTTGCATGGAGACCTGAAGATGTTTTGGATATACCAGGACTGTGCAAAAGGACTACCATGGAGTGCAGTGTTGAACTGAGATGAAAGTTTTCCCTGGCGACTCTGCCCAGCTGGAGGGGCGGAATTGGAAAACCTGGAGACTGTTAGTCTCTGGTTATATTGAACTTGAACTGCAGAAGTTTGATGACTGCTGATGGTGGTTGAGTTTGCATTATTCTAGTCTTTCTTTGCTTTTTACCAGTTAAAAATGTTTACTCTGTGCCTTTACATGTTGAAAGTATTTAACTTGTTTGATTTTACAGGACTCACTATCTTAAGTTGGTCAAGACTGTGAGAACCTTTGAAATTGGACTGAGTACAATTTACAATGTGTGATAGTTATAAATCTATTGGGGGCCAAGAGCTAAATATATTGGGGGCCAGGGGCGGAATGTGGTAGTTTGAATATATGTCCCCCAATATATTCAGTATTTTATTAGTTTATAGTTTGCATCTGCAATCACCTTGCTAGAGGCAAGGTCACTGGGGGCCGGTCTTAAGGTGTGGTGATGGGTTTGAGATTCCATTGTAAAGATATGCAAATGTGTCTAGCAGGAGTTCCTGAAGTCTGCTGTGTGACCTTTTGGCTGTAGTTTGTTTTGCTCTGTGTGCTGTGGTGGCTGGTTGGCTTTCTCTCTCTCTGCTTGGCCCTGTGAAGAGCAAGCTGCTTTTCCTGCCTTTATGGAACTTCCCCTGGATCTGTAAGCTTCAATAAATAATATCCCTTCCTCCATAACTGTGCCTGGTCTGGAAGTTCATCTCAGCGAACCTGAAGCTGTCTGCTACAGGTAGGGACTAAGAATGTCTTCAGCCAGCCTTTGCTTCTGGGAAGATAGAATAACTGGTCCCTGAGGAAGTTGTCCCATTGTAGTATTCCAAGTTTACTGAGAAATGCTGTTGCTGTTGCTGGGATGAAAAGAGGTTGCTTCCTCAACTGATTTTGTCATGCAATCTTTCTTCCTTCAAGAGTCTATAAATTTCATATCTGTTTACCTTTCCCTGGGGCCAGAGGGACAAAATGCCAAGTGGGAGATAGGAGGTGCCTGAGGTAGCAGGCAGTAGGCTAGGCTGAGGTCTTGGCTGCCACTTGCTCATCTGCTAGGTAGTGGAGGAAATGGCAAGGGATTTAATGCAAAGTCAAGTCATGACCCTGATCTCCTGGCTTGAACTTACTGTGTGACCCCACGTGGCTGCTTCCTCATCCATAAAATGGAGGCACTAACCTGTGCCCTACTTCCCTCCCAGGGCTGTTGTAGGGATCAAGAGAGATGAAAGCAGAGACAGAAGTTTTGGAAAAGTTGAAAGTCCTCTGTGGCTGTCAACTCAGAGAGGGACTAATTACCCAGAGGTGAATTTCTGGTACCCTGGGCTCTCAGAACACAGACCCCAACTTAGTACTGGCATTCAGAGGTCTCTGACTAAATTCAATGCAAGAACCTGGCTTAGAGAATGTAACAGAAGCCTAATGTTCTAAAACACATAATTGGGACAAGAGGCAATATTCAAATAAGGTCCATATAGTAGGCAGCAAGATTCTATCAGTATCAGATTTTGGTGAATTTGGGCATTGTATTATGGCTACATAGAAGAGGTTAGTACTTAGGATTCAAATGCCACAATGGTTGTGACTTATTCCCCTATGATTCAGCTATAATACCAATACAGGATCTGGGAAGATGGCTCAGTGAATAAAGTGTTTGCTGAACAAGTGTGGGGACCAGAGTTTTAATATGCTGCACGCAAAGAAATGCTGGGCAGGATTGGTAGGCCACCTGTTATCCCAGTATTTGGGAGACATAGAGAGAATCCCAGGGGCAAGCTGGCTAACTAGAGTAGCCAAATCAGCAAGCTCTGATTCAATTAAGGAGCCTGCCTCAGCAAATAAAGTGGAGAGCTATTGAGGAAGACTCCTGACATCACCCTTAGGCCTCCACTCACATGCACACACACATCTATGAGCACATACATGTTTCCTTATACACATGCATGTGTGTACACCACACAGATACACAAAAAATAATAATGATGATAATAATAACAATCAGAATAATACTAACAATACTGATTGAGCATCCATAATACAAAAATCAAAATTCTGAAACTCTTTTGAGGACCAAACCAATACAAGTGGAAGATCCCACACCTGACCTCCTGTAATGGGTCAGTCAAAACCCACTCTGGTGAACTAAAAATACTATATAAAATTACCTTCAGGCTATGTATGTGTGTGTGTGTATATATATATAAACTTACATGAAGTAGGGCATGGTGGTGCATGCCTTTAATCCCAGCACTCAGGAGGCAGAGGTAGGAGGATCACCATGAGTTTGAGGCCACCCTGAGACTACAGAGTGAATTCCAGGCCAGCCTGGGCTAGAGCGAGACCTTACCTCAAAAAAAAACTTACATAAATTTTGCATTTGGACTCAGGTTTCTTGTAAAAATTATTATATAGATGCAAATATAATAAAATATGAAATCAGAACCACTTCTGATCCCAAACCCTTCATATAAGGGAAGTAATAGCATGCCTGTATGCAGGTGGCTGCATACATGCACACAGAGAAAAAGAAAACTCAATGTGGTTAAAAAGTTACAATTGTTGGATCTTATATGCAACTTGTGCATATAAGAATATATGTGCATGCACACACACACATACATACACACACACACACACACACACATATTGAACATCGAGCATCTTTTCTTTTTTTTCTTTTTTTTCTTGACAACTTCTATACTTACATACAAAAAAACACATGATATTTCCTTCCCCTCCCCCATTCCACTTTAGAACTCCAATCTCCATCATATCCCCTGAACATCTTTTCTATAAATTTCTGTTTTATCAGAATATAGAGGCTTTAAGAATATCAGTCAGTCAATCACTTCCTTCATTAAAAACAAAGTCTCATGGGCTGGAGAGATGGCTTAGCAGTTAAACGCTTGCCTGTGAAGCCTAAGGAACCCAGTTCGAGGCTCAATTCTCCAGGACACATGTAAGCCAGATGCATAAGGGGACACGCGCATCTGGAGTTCATTTGCAGTGGCTGGAGGCCCTGGCGTGCCCGTTCCCCCCCACCTGCCTATTTCTGTATCTCTCTCCCTCTCTCTCTCTTATATAAATAAATAAATAAATAAATAAATAAATAAATAATATTTTTAAAAACCCCAAAGTCTCAGAGTCACTCTGGATACCATAGCTGCAAGAACACCAGAGCCCATCGGCTCACATTCAGCACAAATGCCTGACAGACGTGGTTATCTGATTTGTCAGCCCCCAACGGAATGAGAGAGAAAAAGCTAAAAGGGGGAGATGGCAAAAGGAATGAAAACAGAAGAGTCACAGTTGCCATTGAGGAGGGAACACAAACAGGCAGCTCTAAAGCTATTCTACCACAATGGATGCTGGGATGCTAAAGGTAGAGTCCTGGAGGTATTCTTGTGCCGAGAAGGAGGCTGGGGTGGCACGGGGCTGCTCTTGGGTGACAAGTGGTGGGGCACACATTCTCACCTTGGATGTTCTCTTTGATCTGCTCTTTGCTGAGCCTGCATCATTATGTAAATGTTCCTTGTGGCCACGTGTGGTGGCATGCACCTGTAATCCTATGAAAGTGGAAGCAAGGAAATTAGAGTTCAAGGCCAGCTAGGGCTACATAAAACCCTGTGTCAAAAAAAAAAAAAATTAAGGGCTGGAGAGATGGCTTAGCAATTAAGGCGCCTGCCTCCTAAGCAGGTTCCAATATCCAGCGGTTCCAATCTCCAGGTCCCACGTTTAGCCAGATGCAAAGGAGCGCAACACCGCACTTGCCCACAAGGGGGTGAACACATCTGGATTTCATTCGCAGAAGCTGAGAGGCTGCTGGCACGCCCATCACTATCTGTCTTCCTCTCCCTCTGTCTCTCTCCAAAAAAAAAATAAATAAATAAAATAAAAGTGCTTTGGATTTTCACATAATGCTGGAAACTTCACTGACATACCAACGAATAGCTATGGAAGACTTCTCCTTCCCACTTCTTTCCTCCTGTCACATTCCATTTATCCTCAAACACTGACACTACCAGATATTCACTTTTCCAGTTTCATTTGTGGCTAAACTGTGGCAATACAATCTTTCAGGCTCTGAAGAGGTAACTTCTGGAAAAATAATTTTCCTCCCTGAAAGAGTGTTCAACAAGAAACTTTTCTTTCGGCCCTCCTTTGGACACAACTGGGTGAAGACATGATGCCTGGAGCTGTGATAGCCATTTTATCATAACGAGGAAATAAGCTAAAAATCGAATCATTGCTGAGATAAAATACTTGACCAAAAAATCATTTAAGGGTAAAAGGGTTTCTTTCAACTTATACTTCGTTACAGTTCAGCATGGTAGGGAGGGCATGTGGCATGAGCTTTAGTCAGCTGGTCACATGCAATCCACAGTGAAGAAGCAGAGAGTGATAAATAATGATGCTCAGCCAACATTCTCTTTTAAAAATTATTTACAGATATATTTGTGTGGGAGGGAGCCATACTCTGGGGTCTCTTGGTGCTGCAAATGAACACCAGACACATATGCCACTTTTTGCATCCAGTCTTGCATGGGTGGCTGGTGCATTGAACCTAGGCTGATAGGCTTTGCAATCAAGTGCTTTTAATCACTGTGCCATCTCCCCAGCCCCATCTTTCAACTTCTTATACAGCCCAGGACTCCAGCCCATGGAATGGTGCTGCTCATAATTAAGGTGAGTCTTCCCACTTCAATTCATCTAATCAAGATAATCCCTTTGGAAGAGAGAGTTGCTTACAAGTCTTCTTGGAGGGGAAAAATACATTGAGAGTTATCTTAGAAGCTGGCCAACCTAAAGGAGTCCTGATACTGCCCATATTCTTTTTCTACCTTCTCCACACCATGAATTCTCCAATCCAGATGCAGCATGACAACAAAGGAGTATGTTAAAATCACAGGGCATGAAGCTCCCTTCATTTCTACAGCTTCAGAAGTCCCCAAATTCATCCTTCTCCTCTGCCATGTGTTTTCTTTTTGTATGTATGTCCATTCATGTGGAGGCCAGCAGTCAGTGGTGGTGTCTTCCTCAGTTGCTCTCCCATTATGTTTTTTTATTTTATTTTATTTTATTTTATTATTGACAACTTCTATACTTACATACAAAAAAACACCTGATATTTCCCTCCCCTACCCCATCCCCCTTTAGAACTCCACTCTCCATCATATCCCCTCCCTCTCTCCATTAGTCTCTCTTTTAATTTGATGTCATCATCTTTTTCTTCTATTTGAGGGTCTTATGAAGGTCTTGCTAGGCACTGCAAGGTCATGGATATCAAGGCCAATTTCTGTCTGGACAGTTGCATTGTAAGAGGTCATACCCTTCCTTTGGCTCTTCCATTCTATCCGCCCCCTCTTCCGCAATGGACCCTGAGCCTTGGAGGGTGTGACAGAGGTGTTTCAGTGCGGGGCACTCCTCCATCCCTTCTTCTCAGCACTATGTTGCCTTTTGGGTCATCCCAGTGGTCATCGCCATCTGAAAAGAGAAGCTTCTCTAACCAGAAGTGAGAGTAGCATTAATATGAGAATATGAACATTAAGTGTAGTGCTTTCTGGGCAGCTTATTCCCATTATGTTTTGAGACAGGGTCTCTCCCTGAGCCTGAAGATCACAGATTCAGATAGATTGGATGGTCAGCTTGCCATGGCGATTACAGAGGCCGACTACCAAGGCCAACCTTTACTTGAGTTCTGGAGATCTGAACTCGGGCTCTCATGCTTGCATGATGAGTAAGCCAGCTTCCCAGCACTTTCCTGTCACTTGGTGAAAAAGTCCATGTTCCTGATGGCATTATATCCCACAACTGCACCATCTGTTTGGCTCTGTTTAAAATGCTTTCTTCTTCAAACCAGACCCCTCTCAGATGTAGCTAGGTCCCTCTGTTCTTATCCCCCAACTCAGCTCTTGTCCCATAAGGCATCAATGCCACACAGGTGCAAGCTACCCCCTGAGAAGCATGCTAGTCAATAGCAATGGAGTCATCCTACTGCAATCATGAAAATCAGCTGTGACTGTCAGATAGTTTCTAAGTAAAAAAGACTGGATTTTTCATGAAACAACAAACTGGCCAAAAACTCCTTAGGTGCCCCAAGAATTGTTCTTATTTCTCTCTTAGGGTAAAATTTGGCCCATGGTTCTACTATGTTTACTAAATCAGTGACTTTCGTCTTCCCCATCAACCATGTGAGGGAATTCATCTGGAGCCCTCAGAGGCCTGCCGTGGGCATGGGAGCTGGGTTCAATGTAAAGAAAAAAAAAAGGCTCATGGAAAATGGGCATCCAGCTGTCTCCCTGGGAACAAGGACTTTACCACTTCCCCAGTACTGACCACCGGGACCCCTATTTTAAAAAAAAAGAGGCAAAAGGGAAGCATAGTAGCTCAGTTAACACCAATTCTAGAACTTTAGCTTGCCTTCCTGTATTAAAGAGCCTAAAATCTAAAAACTCCAGTTCCAAGGATTCTCTGTAATTAGAGGTCAGGCATGTGACTTCTGTTCCACCCATCAGTCCCATTCTGTAAGAACTGGATGCAGCTCTGGGCCATGCAAAGGCATCAGTCTTCTGAACTGGGCTGGGCTGGGCTGGGCTGGGCTGGGCGGAGCTGGGCTGGGCGGAGCTGGGCTGGGCTGGGCTGGGCTGGGCTGGGCTGGGCTGAGCTGGGCTGGGCTGGGCTGGGAGCTGGGGCTGGGCTGGGCTGGGCTGGGCTGGGCTGGGCTGGCTGGGCTGGGCTGGGCTGGGCTGGGCTGGGCTGGGCGGAGCTGGGCTGGGCTGGGCTGGGCCGGGCTGGGCTGGGGCTGGGCTGGGCTGGGCTGGGAGCTGAACTGGGCTGGGCTGGGGAGCTGAGCTGGGCTGGGCTGGGCTGGGCTGGGGCTGGGCTGGGCTGGGCTGGGCTGGGCTGGGCTGGGCTGGGCTGGGCTGGGCTGGGCTGGGCTGGGCTGGGCTGGGCTGGGCTGGGAGCTGGGCTGGGCTGGGCTGGGCTGGGCTGGGCTGGGCTGGGCTGGGCTGGGCTGGGCTGGGCTGGGCTGGGCTGGGCTGGGCTGAGCTGAGCTGGGCTGGGCTGGGCTGGGCTGGGCTGGGCTGGGCTGGGCTGGGCTGGGCTGGGCTGGGCGGAGCTGAGCTGGGCTGGGCTGAGCTGGGCTGGGCTGGGGCTGTGCTGGGTGGAGCTGAACTGGGCTGGAGCTGGGCTGGGCTGGGCTGGGCTGGGCTGGGGGCTGGGCTGGGCTGGGCTGGGCTGGGCTGGGCTGGGCTGGGCTGGGCTGGGCTGGGCTCGGCTGGCCTCCTGGGCTGGGCTGGGCTGCTGGCCTGGGCTGGGCTGGGCTGGGCTGGGGGCTGGGGAGCTGAACTGGGCTGGGTGGAGCTGGGCTGGGCTGAGCTGGGCTGGGCTGGGCTGGGCTGGGCTGGGCTGGGCTGGGCTGGGCTGGGCTGGGCTGGGCTGGGGGCTGGGCTGGGCTGGGCTGGGCTGGGCTGGGCTGGGCTGGGCTGGGCTGGGGGCTGGGCTCGGCTCGGCTGGCTGGGCTGGGCTGGGCTGGCTGGGCTGGGCTGGGCGGGGCTGGGCTGGGCTGGGCTGGGCTGGGCTGGGCTGAGCTGGGCTGGGCTGGGCTGAGCTGGGCTGGGCTGGGCTGGGCTGTGCTGGGCTCGGCTGGCCTCCGCTGGGCTGGGCTGGGCTGGGCTGAGCTGGGCTGGGCTGGGCTCGGCTGGCCTCCACTGGGCTGGGCTGGGCTGAGTTGGGCTGAGCTGGGCTGAGTTGGGCTGGGCTGGGCTTCGCTGGGCCCCGCTGGGCTCCGCTGGGCTGGGCTGGCCTGAGCAGAGCTGGCCTGAGCAGAGCTGGGCTGGGCTGAGATGGCACTCATTGCTGGATACTAAACTCAAAGTCAAGAGGTCAGGGTGGGTTCCGCAGAACATTCACTTGCTGTGGGCGGGTATTTCCTGATAAGTTGTCTTGGCACCACTGCCTTGGTTCTGAAGCAACCGAGGCCAGATATTTGGCTCTCCCTTGGGTTCATGAGCTACTCAATTCATATCTTTTCATAAATTTCTTTCTGTTTAAACTATTTTAAATGGAAGCCATTGTTAGCAAGTGAGAGCCTTGAGTTGTTGGGGAGGCAATTGAATTATTCCCCCAAATGAAAAAGTGATAAAACTAATCAATTTGGGAAATGCAAGAATTAAGAGTTAAAGCATCAAACAATAGTCCAAAAAGCTCCTTCCACTCATTCCCAGTTAGTTATCCAGTATAAGCAACCATTCTTTCTCTGCCATGATGAAATTTCCCCTGGAAAGTGGAAACTGGAAATAAACGCTTTTCTTCCATAAGCCATTTCTGGTCATATGTTTTATCCCAGCAATGAAATAGTAAATGCTATACTTGCTCTACATTTTTTTCTATGCAATTCATCCACAGTCTTGTCTTTTTGTTGCTGTGTTATATTCTACTTTATTTCTCTGTCCTCAGATTTAGTAGTATTCAGATTGTTTTAAGTTTGGATCTATTATGAATCAAGTTGCTACCCTGAATATCCCCCAACATACAACTATAGGTGGTATTGTTTCATAAGCAAGCTTGAAACATTAGCAGATATAACTAAAGAACCTTTTAAGGGAACTAAACCAATCTATTTCCCATCAGCAGTGGATAAGACAAAACACCTGGTCAAAAGTGTTTGTCCAACTGAAATAGCTGCAAACAGCAGAGAATGTCTCCAACTACCATGAATGATCACCTGCCAGTGTCAATGATGCAATGGGAAATTTGAGGTGAGGGGTTCCCAGTATTTGGATACAGATTTAGGGCTGAACAGTTTCAGTTGGAAATAATTCCCAACACTCAGCTTCATGGAACAGAGAGAATAGCATCTACAAGAAAATGTACAATCCTAGTATGTTAGGGTTGAGGTCAAAGACAATAGATTGCAAAGGAATTATTCATTATTTTCTCCCACCAATTTCTCTTTTATCCCACCAATTCTACCTTGGAGTTCGTGTGCCTTCAGCTTTAACCCTCAACCTTCCTTACTGAAGCAATTCCTTACTAAAGAGGAAAAACAAACATTCATGTAGGAGTGTTCATGCTAACCTTAGACAGGCCTGGGTTTCAACTTTGATCAAGACTGGAGTCAAGGTAACACAAATGAATGTGTCTGGGATGCAAAATTGTACACACAAATAAATTCTTCAAGCCACATTTTCCATATCTGGAAAATTGGAATGACATTGACATCTACATCAGTGATATTAGTCTCATAAAGTGGTAGCCTGGCTCTAGATTCATAGTTTAACAATTGCAAATAAACTATCGACAAAAGCAGTTTAAAGCTCAATTATTTTTATCTTGGCTACCTTTGGCTATGATGGGATGGTATAGCCCACTTTCCCAATTCAGACTCTAATCCCAAACACTATTAAGGGCAACTGACTCCTGGTTTTCTTGCAATGGGTGGTCTATCAGCAGTGGGTGGGGATAGAAGTCAAATAATTCAATACAATGGTCTCTCGAGGTTCTATTCATCTGAAATCTAGAAGGTTATCCAGAGACAAGCACATGAAATAAATCAGATCCATGGCTATGCATTCTAGAATAGGCTGGGGATTTTCTCTCCAGAAAGAGCAAGACACAAAACTGCCACCAACACGTCCAAAGAGAAATCTTAATGGATGTTATGATCCTTTCCCTAGAGAGACATGAACAAACATATCAGGGACACAAATAACAGACCAAAGAAATGATTCTGCCCATACTCAGCTTGGTGAACCAATGAGTTTATTTGGCTTACTTACAGGAGGATGGATGTCTAAAGGGCAGCTGCTTCACCCCAAAACCCAATTCAGGACTGGGGAAATGGCTCAGTGGATAAGCGTTTTCCTCACAACTCTGAGTACCTGAGTTCAGATTACCAGACCCCACACCAGAAGCTAGGGCAGGTTTCTATACTCCCAATGAACCTAAGCAAAAAGGGAGGCTAGACAGAATTTCCAAAAAGCTTGCAGAGGGGTAAACAACGAGAGGCCTCAAACAAGGTGGGAAATAAGGACCAACTTAAACGTTGTCTTTTTGTGTGTGTGTGTGAGAGAGAGAGAGATAACTCTAGCCACTGCAATCGAACTCCAGACACACGCACCACCTTGTGTGTCTGGCTGAAGTGGATTCTGGGGAATCGAACCTAGGCAAGTGCCTTAACTGCTAAGCCATCTCTCCAGCTCAAAAGTTGTCTTTTGACTTTCACTCATGTGCTATGGTGCACACAGGGCACACCTACACACACACACCCCAACATACATGCAATAAATTAAAAACCAGGGCTGGAGAGATGGCTCAGAGGTTATGGCACTTGTGTACAAAACCTAATTACCTGAGTTTGATTCCCCAGTACCCATGAAAAGGCAGATGCACAAAGTGGCGCATGCATTTGTAGTGGCTAGAGGCCTTGGCATGTCCATTCTCTATGTGCATGCAAATAAATAAATAAAATATTTTTTAAATAAATAAATAAAACCAGAAGGGTTAACATCTCAAAAATATTACATCACTAGAGTTCCCTGTACTGCTTGTAGGCAGCTCCACTAGAATCTTCTCTCCCCAAGCAATTGTTTACTGCTTGGATAGTCTTGAGGAAGGTTATCATGGTCTTCTAAGTTTGTGCGAGTTCTTATGACTTTCTTGTGAGTTTAAGGAGCCTTGTTTCTTCCCTTTAGGAAGGAATGTTTCCATTAGGAGGAAATAGCTATACAACATTGAGTGTGGTGGTACATGGCAATAATCCCAACACTTAAGAGGCTGAGGCAGGCACTGAAACACCTCTGTCACACCCTCCAAGGCTCAGGGACCATTGCGGAAGAGGGGGCGGATAGAATGGAAGAGCCAAAGGAAGGGTCTGACTACTTACAATGCAACTGCCCAGACAGAAATTGGCCTCGATATCCATGACCTTGCTGTGCCTAGCAATACCTTCACAAGACCCTCATAATAGAAGAAAAAGATGATGACATCAAATTAAAAGAGAGACTAATGGAGAGAGGGAGGAGATATGATGGAGAGTGGAGTTCTAAAGGGGAATGGGGGGAAGGGAGGGAAATACCATGCACTTTTTGTATGTAAGTATAGAAGTTGTCAATAAAAAAATAATTATTAAAAAAAAGAGGCTGAGGCAGGCCAGCCTGGGATATGTACCAAGACTCTGTCTCAAAAATAAAAAAAAAAAAAGAAGTGAAGCCTTAATCATTCCCTTAAAATATAACATAATGCCGAGATGTGGTCAGGGCTCATCTTACTCTGAGCGAAAAAGAGAGTTAACCTAACTTACAGTTCAGGAGGTCTGGGAGAATGGTACCAACATTGTTGGATTTGGGAAAGGGTCCCCTTGACTATATTGCCTAGTGCCATATGGCATCATAAGTGTACTGTATCTGAGGAGAGATCACTTATGAGACAGGAATCTAGAAAGGAAGGACTAGTCTTGCTTCTTATAACACCTCTCTCTAGAACAACTAGGTCCTATGAAAGCTACACTAATTCCTTTTGAGGACAACACCCCACCCCTAGTGATTTAATTATTTTCTTTTTTTATAAATATTTTATTATTTATTTATTTATTTACTTGTGAGAGAGAGATAGAGACAGGGAGAATGGGCACACCAGGGCTTCCAGCCACTGCAAACGAACTCCAGACACATGCGCCCCCTTTGTGCATCTGGCTTATGTGGGTCCTGGGGAATTGAACCAAGGTCCTTTGGCTTTGCAGGCAAATGCCTTAACTGCTAAGCCATCTCTCCAGCCTGACTTAATTATTTTCTATTAGACCCCCACCTCTTGAAAGCTCCATCACCTTCCAGATTACCACCAGATTACTGGGGACCAAACTTTGAACATGTGAAAATTTGGAGACACACTCTAACAACAGCCAAATCACAACAGACAGTTTATTTTACCCAATAGTGGTTCTCCTTTCCTGTTATCTCTCGCCCTATCACTCGCTCACTCTTACTGTTGCTCTTTCTCTCTCCTTTCCATCAGGTATTCATGAAACTTATGTAGTATCTGCAAAGCGGATGATATACAGTAAGATTTTGGTTAGCTTTTTATTGTGAAGAATTTGAAACATAAACAAAAAAATGATACATTCAACTCCCTTGTACCTATCACACAACTCTGACAATTGTCAATGCATGATCAATCTTTCATACCCTCATACCTCTCCTGTCCCTATATTATTTCAAAGCAAAGCCCAAATATCAACTTAGTTCATCCATAAATATTTCAGTATGCATCACTAAAGATGAGAACTGTGTTTAGCACAGCTACCATACCATGCTGACACCCTGAAATTAACAAAAAGTCCTTGATGTCATCAAACCCATCAAGTTCAAATTTCCATTCATCTCAAGATGTCATAAAAAATAATTATGACACATAGTTTGTTTGTTTTGAATTGACACCCAAGGAAGCTTGAGAGTTTTGCTTCATCTTGGCTGTTATTCTTTCCTGCTCCCCTGACACCTCTCTGGGGATGATTACATCACAGTTCTAAAATCCTGCCCCAAATGTGCACATGCTCACTTTGCTGAGACCACATAAATTCTATGAATACATGATGGAGGAAGGGGGAGGGGCTTAGCACACTCTCCTAATTGTAGCCCATCAGTCGGCTATGTGCTTGGGGCTCAAACTGTCGACACATCATAAATTTCACAGAATTCTCAGCAGGGGTGGGGGACTGGGACCATTTTGATTGCAACCTCCAAGGGAACAGTGAGTTCCCGGGATTGCTAATTCAGCATTCATTGTGCCCGCACAGGGAGAACTGGGGACAGACGTGTTTCCAAAATGGACTTTCAGCCTCCATTATGGCTTGTTGGCTCCATCAACTCCCCTCCTCGAAGTCCTTGACCTCATCCTAAACCCATGCTTAACCCGACCCTTCATCATCCCTTTGCACACTAGCTTGTGTGTCATGGTCAGCCAAGGCCACTGCAGATGTCCCAGGGGCTTTCAGATACCCTGGATGAAAAACATGTTGAGAGAGGATCAGAGCATGTCAGGACCTAAGCACCTCAAGGAGACACTGCGAATGACGTCAGCATGCTCCCCCCACCTCTTTTCCCACACCCACATCTACTCACCACCCTTGAACTTTATATGAGTACATTTCAGGTAACTGGCCCTCTAATAATTTCTGGAATCCTCCAAGTATAGATAAACCAGCCAAATTCTGGCCACTCCAAGTGTGGTTGCTGGGCCAACAGGGCTAGCATGCTTATTAAAAATGAAGACACTCAGACCGCACCCCTCCCCAGAAGCCAACAAATCAGAATTGGCTGTTAACAAGCACCCCGCCCCCATACACACACACACACACACACACACACACACACACCAGGGATCCCTGGGCATGTCAACATCTGAGAAGTGTGGGAGCAAATCCAACTTTCCAAGGAAAAGAGCTGGGACAACTTAGTTCCATGTTCTACACAGACACACACACACACACACACACACACACACACACACACCCCACTTCTGAGGAAGGCTGCCGCTTCTTCATACCAGGACGGTGGGGCCTCGGAGAACTAGCCACCTCCTAATCAAGACTAAGGGGTCTCAGAATGGAAAAATGAGACTTCTTAGTCCTTGCCTGAGGGCACAGTGCCCAGCCCCCATTCCCGACACAAACCAGCGCCCTCCAAGATCTCAGTTCATGGAGAAGTTGCTTTTAAATGAGAGTCAATGGACCAGGTCGCGAATCTGTCAGACGCAGGAATTTCTGGGGCTCGTGACTGTTGTAATTAAAATCATCCAAGTTGACTAAATTGGCCGAAAAGGAAGCAGGCCCACATGACTGCCATTCAAAGGGGAGCAAAATAGCTCCTAATTTGTTAATTAAAATTATGAATGCGATCCACACGGAATGGCTGTGTGTTAAATTCTATTCAGATTCCATTAGAAAACAAATAAGCGCTAGGCCTTGATTAAAGGGACCTGGTTCCCCCAAATCTGTATAGATTTTGTGGGGCGGGGGGGGGGTCAGAGAACAAATTCAGAGCTTGCAAAGACCTTGTGGAGAAGTCAAATTCCTGGGGAGATTTCTCTGGTAAATCAATCTGGTAATTAGAAAAACAGGCCAATAGATTAGCTCCTCTCTCCATTTCTCCCTCATACTGATGAGCCTGTTTCAAAGAAGGAATCTTGCCAGAGCCATGGGTGAGGCCATTCCTGACTGCTCACTGCTAGAAACTCAGCCAGGATGGAAAGTGAGGGCTTCAGTTCAGAAGGGAGGGCAAACATGGAGGGGAAAAGGAGAAGGAGGAGGAGGAAAAGGGAGAGGGAGAGAAAGGAAGGAAGGAAGGAAGGGAGGGAGGGAGGGAGGGAGGGAGGGAGGGAAACTAATTATTAGGAATAGGGGACAGAAGCCAACCCTGATTTCAATTTGGTGTGCCCCTGTCTGCCACAGGTTGTTTTGTTTTGTTGTTTTGTTTTGTTTTGTTTTGTTTTGTTTTGTTTTGTTTTGTTTTGTTTTGTTTTGAGGCAGATTCTCACTCTAGCCCAGGCTGAACTGCAGCTCACTCTTTAGCCTATACTGGCCTCGAACTCATGGCAAACTTCCTACGTCAGCCTCCCGAGTGCTGAGATTATAGGCATGAGCTACCATGCTTTGCTTGGTTTTTTTTTTTGTTGTTGTTGTTTTGTTTTGTTTTGGTTTGGTTTGGTTTGGTTTTTCGAGGTAGGGTCTCACTCTGGTCCAGGCTGACCTGGAATTCACTATGTAGTCTCAGGGTGGCCTCGAACTCATGGTGATCCTCCTACCTCTGCCTCCCGAGTGCTTGTTTGTTTATTTGAGTCAAAGTCTTCTGTATCTGGGACCTGGAACTCATTATGGAGCTGAGGATGACCTTGAACTTCAGATTGTCCAGCCTCCGCCTTCTAAGTGCTGGGATACAATTATGCTGGGGATGGAACCCAATGCTTGGTATACATGCTAGGAAAGTGCTCTATCAACTGAGCTACATCCCCAGTCCACACCACCAGTTTTGAATTCACGCCTTTGCTATTACACAACCACGCCTCAGTTTCCCTCTGAGCACAATAAAGACCAGCTTGAAGTTCTCTTCCCATCTCAAGTGTCACCAAGGCTGCCTCTCTAGAAGTTTCCACCACAGCCCACTGCTAGCTAAGTGACCAAGGCAGTTTCAGAATCCCCAATAGCTTGAGGCTGGCATGGAAAGGTGCTCTTGAGAGGAGTGAGGTTAATCTCTGCCTCCATCTGCTTTGGCTTCCCAGAGTCCCTCCTCCTGATCCCCTTCCTCAGTAGCTGCTCTCTATGCTCCCCACCTATAAAGCTGGGGAGCTGATGGGGCAGAATGACTTAACACATGGTCGGACCACTCTGTGTTTGCATATTTGACCCACTGCTACCCATTAAAAGCTTCTATCACAGGGCCACTCACCACACTCTGCAAGGTGAGAATCTGCCAGGGACCTTTGGTCTCACTCTCCCCAACTGGATGGGGGCCTCTCCTGAGGAATGCTGCCCAGAGGAGCAGGGGCAGAGAGGCAGAGCCACTGAGGCCTCAGAGCAGCAGGCAAGATCTGAGGAGAGCTTTTTTCTAAAAGCAACTGATGCAGCTGCTCAGGGCAGTATCAGGATGTATTTATTTTAGACTCGCTGGCTGATGTCCTTTCAAGGTGTGCAAGCTGTGGCTTTGTCTGAAGTTGAATGAATAATTATGTTAACACCATTTTAAATGGGTCATCAGAAAAGAAGCCCATCTTTCTCTGTCTGCTCTTTCCACCAGCAGTGAAGCTGAAGGAGCACAGAGGTCAAAGGCACACACCTGGAGTCAAGCCACTGAGTTCAAACTGCAGCTCCACCACTTATCATTAAGCCCATCCTAGACAAGTTCTTACTGTCACAGATGCGGCCAATGCCAGCTGCATGCACTCACTCATTCCCTTATAAACTAGTAGCTTCTTACTAAAAGAACCTGCCAGAAGTCTGAGGACTTTCTCCAGCTGTTGGAGCAACCTCTACTTTCCATGGGCCAAGATGGAGGTGCAGGGTGCAGTCTTCAGCCAATGCAGGCAGGAGTTGGGGGATAGATCCCTCAGCTCCTTCGCTACTGGATGAAACAACACTGAAGTATATTCCCTGTGATCTCTCAAAGTGTCCTGGGAAGACTTGAGTCCAACTTGTGCACAGTATGACCTGCTTATTCTCCCTTCTCCTTCCCTCCCTCCCCTACTTCCTGCCCATCCATTCTGAGGTCAATACTTCTCATTTGCTGCTTGCACACATCTTAGCTCAGGATGCACTTCCAGAGAGACTCAGTGTAAGTTCATTTTGAGTTAATATCTACATAGTCCTCCGCTGGTAGGGGTAAGAATGAGGACTGAATGGGATGACGCATGCCAAGCATTCAGCATAGTGCTTGGCACCTAGTAAGCACTCTGCAAGCTACAGAAATGACTTTTTCTAGGGGTATGGGAAATAGCTCCATGGGTAAAGTGCTTGCCTCACAAGCATAGGGACCTGAGTTCAATCCCCAGAATGTAAATAAAATGTCAGGTACAGTGGCATGCACCTGTACCTGGATCCCAGCACTGGATAGGCAAAGACAAGATCCCTAGAATTTGTTGTCTAGTCTAATTGATGAACTGTAGGCCAGTGAGAGATCCTGTCTCAAAAAGAGGTAGGTAATTTTTCAGAAAATAACATCCAGTTTCCTCGGCCCTTCATACTCAAACACATGCATGCCCACATACATGAGAACATGCATATACATACAAACCACACACACACATATACATTCAAATTTTAATTTAAAAAGTATCTGTCTAGGGAGTACACTTAATAACCTAAAGACTTCTTTATATTCTCATAGTCTTCCCCCTAGATTCCTCCCCAACCCACTTCATGAGTCATCCTGTTGATTTATTCATTGATAGTTTACCCACAAAAAGAAGGAAATTTCGGGGTCATTACAAACAAACCTCATCAGTCCCAGCTCCTCCTAGTGGCTTGGCCTTCTGTGGGAGGTAGGAGGATCCCTGGATACCACATGTTTTCTCTATGGCTCACTAGTAGCCCCAAGTTTGCTACACTGCATAGGAGCTAAAAAGATCACCACTTCACACTTCTATTGGAAGTCTAGGAGCTATAGAATCCTGGGTAAGAGGGAAGCAAAGTCCTGACAGGTAGTGCTAGGTTCTGTGCAGCCTCACCAGAGTTCACTGCCCCTTATCAATTACATAGCCCAAGCCATTTTATCATATATATGACACATCTGTGCCACGCCAAGCTCTAATTCTTCTAACCATTGACCTTTAGGGACAAGGCATGTCACCCACTCTTTTGTCGTCATTCACCCTCTTGCAGACACTGAGTTGGAGGGTATATCAGTTAGCTTTTATCACCTAGCAAACTATCCCAACACTTAGGGCCATTTCTCTCAGTGTACATGTTCTGTCACCTGGGGTCTTGCACACAGTTGCGGTCAACTGAAGGTCCAGTCAAAGCTAGAACACTAACATTCACAATGGCCTCACTCATGGTCCTGTTGGCTATTACTGGCTGTGAGCACTGTTGCTGTGGTCCCTTCATACAATACCTCCAGGTGGCTGGCTTGGGCTTATGTACAACATGGCTATCATATACCAAGTGGAAGCACACCAAGAGAACAAACTCCAATGTGGACAAATTTATTGAGTGTCCAGTTTCGTAACACTTGCTAGTGTTCCTCTGCTCAAAGCAGGTCACATATATAAGCCTGCAAATCCAATGTGATAAGATACTATGTAAGAGGACAAGTACTGGAATTTGTGGTTCACTGGGGCAACCAAGGCAACAAGCTACCCAGAAGACATCAGCCTTCCTCAGGCAATCATTCACATAGCACCAACCTCCCAGGCTATCTAATCTAAGCAACTAGGGCTCCACCATTATCATCATCTCCCCATGTACCTTTTCCCTAGTGAGGCTCACCCACTACACACACAAAAAAAAAACCTTCCGTGTCATTGGATCCATGACTGAAAGTCACAGAAATCTAGGCTAGGCAGATGACTCACTTGGTAAAGTACTTGTCATGCAAGCATGAGAACCCAAGTTCAACCTCTAAAACCCACATGAAACAAAGCTGGTGGTGTGGTAATGCACATTTATAATCCCATCCCTGGGGGGATGGACACAGGAAGATGCATGGACCTTAGTGGTCAGCCATTCCAGTATACTTGGAAATCTCAATAAAAAACCTTGCTTCAAGGATGGGGAAGAGTGCTGTGGAAAGCTGTCAGTCAGGTGTAAGTTGGCGGTTGCATTGTTGACCTTGTAACATGGACTAGACCTATCAAACACTAGATCGTCAACATTCTGTCATGGAGGATGAAAGATGGCATGAGGTCCCCATCCATCCCTGAGGAGTTGTAGGCAGTTAATGATGGTTGAGAGAGTGGAAGACATTTTCTGCAGTGGTACAGCCACTAATATATACCTTGTACAGTAGTAAAAAATTTCCCCCTTTGTCCATTCAGGCAACCCCAATTAAATTCAGTGGGTCATATCCACACACAAGAAAAAAGAGAATAGGGACTAGTTTGAAAGAAGAAGTGGTTCAACAGAAGGGGGATGGGAGGGGGGTCAAGAGTAGATAATGGGAGAGGATTATGCTCAAAATACATTATATGTGTATATAAAACTGGTCAATCAGGGGCTAGAGAGATGGCATATAGTGGTTAAGGCACTTGCCTGCAAAGCCTAAGGACCCAAGATTGATTTCCTGGTACGCACATAAGCAAAATGCACAAAGTAGTGCATGTGTCTGGAGTTTGTTTGCAGTGGCTAGAGGCCCTGATATGTATGCCCTTTTCTCTCTCTCTCTCTCTCTCTCTCAAATAAATAAATAAAACTTTAAAATTTGTCAATCAAGTAAAAAGAACAAAAAGGGCCTGGGAAACAATTCAGTGGTAAAAGACACTTGCTTGCAAAGCCTACTGGCCTGGCTTTGATTCCTTAGTGCCCATGTAAAGCCAGATGCACAAAGAGGCACATGCACCTGTAGTGAATTAGCAATTACAAAAGGCCCTCTCATATCCATTCCATGTCTTACTCTGCTCACAAATAAATAAAATAAGAGTAACTGAACAGAAGAAGAAATAGGAGTTAGTAAGCCTGACCATCAGCATTTAACACTCTCTGCTTCCTGAATGTGGGTACAATGTGGCCAGTTGCTTCATGCTCCTATCACCATGCCTTCTGCACCATGAGGGATTTAGCCCCTGAGCTATAAGCAGAAATAAACCCTCCCTTAAAAAAAAGATATATATAGAAAGATAGGAAGGAAGAAGGGGGGAAGGGAGGGAGGAAGAAAGAAAGAAGAAAAAGGAAGGAAAAAAGAAGGAAGGAAGAAAGGAAGGAAGGAAAGAAGGAAGGAAGAAGATAGATGAATAGATATAAATAAATCTTAAGAAAAAAATAAATGGTGTTTCTGAGGAACACCACCACCAGTTTTTCCTCTAGCATCCACATGCACGCACATATACGTGCACTGTGTATGCGCAACACATACACACATACACATGCCAAAGAATCCCAATTGAAACTATCTCAAAGGAGTAAATGTGGATTTATGCAGGTAAAAGTTCAAAGGTAGTTGGCTGCAGACATACCTGGATTTAAGTGCACATCATTAATATTCATTCTTTCCTTTATTCTCTCACACACACACTTATTGTTTCTGCCTTCCTCTCTGTTGACTCCATTGTCAGGAAACTTTCATTAAATTAGTGATCAAGATGATCCAGTGACAACTCCAGGTTATATCCTATTCCTGAGACATTACAGTAGAAAGAGAACTTCCCTCTTTAAATAGTCCCAACTGGTTCAACCAGCCAGGCTGTGTTATATAACTCTCTGTAAACAAATCCCTGTGTGACTGGTCATTGAAATCTGCTGATCGCTTACCTAGGTTGTGTGTTGCTTGCCAGAGCTTAGGATTTGGGCATCTACCCCAAGTAAACCCCATGCCTCAAAGTGGGTGTGGTAGTTTGAATATATGGCCCCCAATATATGCAGTGTTTTATTAGTTTATAGTTTGCATCTGCAGTCACCTTGCTGGAGGCAATGTCATTGGGCAGATCTCAAGGTGTGATGGTGGGTTTGAGATTCCATTGTAAAGATATTCAAAGTGTGCCCAATAGGAGTTCCTGAAGTGTGCTGTGCTGTGTGGCTGGTGGTTTTTTCTCTCTCTTGCCTGGTCCTGTGAGAGCAGGTCGCTTCTCCTGCCATTATGGAACTTCCCCTGGATCTATAAGCTTCAATAAACAATATCCCTTCCTCCATAACTGTGCCTGGTCTGGAAGTTCATCTCAACGAACCTGAAGCTGTCTGCTACAGTGGGTGAGAGTTACTTTCTCCAATGACAGTGGAGATGCTACCAGATAAAGGGAAGACAAAAATACAAGCGTTGCCTGGAATCTTGAAATAAGTAGCAGAGCTCAACAAACCCACCGTGTCTCCTCTGCTCCCCTCCAGAAACTCTCACCTGTGGCAGTGCCTTCTCAGCACTCTTCTTATGGGGGGTGAGATAAGAAGTCCTGCTCAAACATTTGTCAATAGCCCTGACACCAAGTTCTATAGAAGAGGTAGGAAAACAGTTTAAAATAGAGTACAGTTAATCATTACTATTATCTCCATCACTTCATGATTCCAAGGGTTTTCCAGATCTTTCTGAGATCACCCATTATCAACAATTAATTCTTCTCAGGATTACACAGGCTCTTTCTAATGATGGAAAATAGAATTCATCCAAACTAGATTGTTAAGAAGTAGAAACATTTCCTGCTGGAACTAGGGAAACTTGTGGCTATAATTCTGTGATCTATTGGTTGAAATGTCAAGCAGGACAAAAGCACATTGTAGCTCAGTGGAAAATCTCTAAAAGACAATGTGATATTATCTAGCTGGTGCTAGACCAATACCCCTTTTGAACAGGCTGAAATAGAAGGAGGAATGCAAGCAAGGAAGATGGGAGATCAATCGCGAAGTCATCAAAAAATGAGGTGCTCAGAGCACTGCTAGCAAAAGGGGGGCAACCCTATTCAGTCAGACATCTACTAACTTAAACTATAGGGAAATCTGTAGGACAAGAATGGTCATTCAAGTTGACCTCCTGATGCAGTTACCTTCTCATTGCTGGGACAAAGCACTGACCAGAAGTACCTTATGGGAGGAAAGGGTTCAGATTTACAATTTCAAGAGGAATCTTAATCATATTGGAGGAAGATAGCTCACTTCATCACACATCTTTAGCAGAGAAAGAAGAGCAAGCATGAGCTAGTTCTGAACATACTGTAGGGTAGACTCATCAACCCCAACATCCACCCCCAGCAATACACCTCCTACAGAAAGGCTCTACCTACAAAATATTCCAACAACTAGGGAATAAGTAGGAAGCTTAATCACAAACACTTGACAATATGGGAGATATTTTGCATTCAAACCACCACATTTTACTCCTGGCCCCATAGACTCATGATCATACCACACTGCAAAATGCCTTTAGTCAAACTTTAACTATCTCCATATCTTTATCAATCTCAATGTATTCCCAAAATCCAAAGTCTTATCTGATATTTACTTATGACACAATAAAACCAAAATATGAGTTACATACTTCTATTGCAATACTTTCATTGGTCCAAAGTAAGCATTCTTATTGCAAAAAGAAGGCATAGCAAAGAAAGACTGAACCAATGTAAGATCAAAAATCAGCAGGTCAAACATCAAACCCTGCATCTTCATGTCTGGCATCTAAGACCCATGATGTAGTCCTTTGTCTCCAAAAGACCCAATTATGTCCCTGTACCATGCTGCTTATTTTACAGGTAGATCCACCCAAGCCAGAGTGAGGAGTTTTCTTTGGTGGCTGTCCCCCCAGTCATAGCATCTCTAAAGCTCTGAGGTCTCCACTACAACTCATGGCTGGTCTTCATAGATCCATACAATGGCATCTCATGGGGCAGCTATGCAGGGATTTCAGCTCTGTTTTATACTGATGCATCTTCAGAACTATGTGCACTTCATGACCCTATTGCCTGCATTTTTCATGCTTGCAAAACCAATATCACATGAATTTCACCATACATTTGTAAATCCAGGGATAAGTAAAGCTTGACCTTGAGTAGGACCTCCTTCAGCATTCTTCTTACAGACCCCCACCTTAAAAAAGATTTTGTATTTTTACTAGCTGAAGTCTTTAGTGGGTTATGTCTCACCCTTAGGGTATATTTCCCATTGTTCCAATGCAGAATAGTAGGTCTGCCTTTAATGGTGATAATCTAACAATTGTAGCTTAAGTCTCTGTGCCTATTACATCAAACTTGCCAAACTTTACATCTTTCATATCTTTTTGTTCTATATTTTAATTCATCATATACACCAGCCCATTACTTCTAAATTCAACTTTGTTCCAACACTCAGGACATGGGCAGAATGCACCCAGCCTTTCAGCAGTAGCCCAGTTTCAGCAATGTCCTTTCTTTGCCTTCTGAAACTTCATAAGCCAAGCATTCACAGCCCACATTTCTCTCTGCATTTAAAATTTTCAAACCCTTACCAGAATGGCTCATGAAGCTCTGCTTACAACATTGCAAGTCTTCTCTATTCCAAGATACCAAATCCTTCCATATTCCCCCTGCAAACATTTTCCAAAAGACCAAAAATAATATATCATATTCATGGGAGCAATGCCCCAACTCCTGGTACCAAATTTTTCTTTTCTTTTTTTTTTTTTTTTTTTTTTTTTTGGTTTTTCAAGGTAGGGTCTCACTCTAGCTCAGGCTGACCTGGAATTCACTCTGTAGTCTCAGGGTAGCCCTGAACTCACGGCAATCCTCCTACCTCTGCCTCTCGAGTGCTGGGATTTAAGGCATGCGCCACCATGCCCGGCTCCAAATTTTCTATAGGAGTTACATTCTTGTTGCTAGAACACATAACCTAACAAGAAGTAGCTTATGGGTTGTGGTGATTTGATTCAGGTGTCCCCCATAAACTTAGGTGTTCCGAATGCTAGGTTCCCAGCTGATGGAGAACACCTCCTGAAGGCAGTATATTGTTGGGGGAAGGCTTGCAGGTATTATAGCTAGCTTCCCCTTGCCATTGTTTGGCACACTCACCTGTTCCTATTGTCCATCTGATATTGGCCAGAGGGTGATGTCCACCTTCTGCTCATGCCATCATTTTCCTTGCCATTGTGGAGCTTCCCCTTGAGTCTTTAAGCCAAAAGAAACTTTTTTTCCCCACAAGCTGCTGTTGGTCACATGATTTCTGCCAGCAATGTGAACCTGACTATGACAGTAATGCTGGTGCCGAGAAGTGGTATCATTTTCTACTAGACACCTGACTGTGGCTTTGGCATTTTGGAGCTTATTTTCAAGAAGAATGTGGAAGGATTTGAAACCTTGGTCTAAGAGATGCTTTGTAGTGCTGTAAGCACAGCTTTACGGATTCTTCTTGTCAGAGTTGCAAGACCTGAATGTAGGAAGAACTATGGACTGTGAGGTTTGGCTTATGAGGGTGAGAAAGAGCTTTACTTGGACTGGGCTAGAAGCAGTTTGTGTGAAAGGCTTGCTGTTATGCCTATGTCCTGACAACTTGTGCAGGGTTGCAGTGCATCAAAACAAACTGGTGTGTGTAGAGGGATATGGCACAGAAAAAAAATGAAATCTTTGGGCCAAAACTGCTGCCTGTTCAGCAGCAATTGTATGAGAGATTGCAACCATTGAGATTGGGTCAGCTGACCTGCATTGGGACAACAGCAAGAAGACAGTCTTTTGAAGGGGTCTGAATGCTGGAGGAGGGTCCTGTTTTACAAAGTCTGCTTTATTCCTCCCTGGATTAACAAATTGACACCCCACCTGGTATTGTGGAGTACATGAAATGCAGGAAAGAGAGGGTCATTGAGTTTGCAACATGGTCTTGTATTTTGGAAACGGCCATGGGTAGTGTGAAGCAGATTTGCTGGATGCCTGCATGGAGACCCAATGGAGACATGAGGATGGACCCTGGGTTGCAATGGAGACTCTGTGAAGATGCCGGGACCATGATACAGCTGCTAAGGAGAGCGGCTGGTCCCAGATGAAGTTTTCCAGGACTGTGAGTAGCCTAGCTGGAGGGGTGGAATTGGAACTCCAGAGACTTGTTGCTGGACTTGGAGACTTGTCACTGGTTAGAGTTGTTGGACTTGGAGCTACATAATTTGATGTTTGCCTTGTTTAAATCTTGTATTGTTGAATATTTCTTTGCTATGCTCAATACCATCTTTTGCAGTGTGAATGTTTATTCTGTGCCATTATGGGTTTTGGGGGGATTATTTTGGTATGATGTCTCAGTTAAAAGACCTTGGACTATGGGGATGTTTGAACATTGATTATAAAAACTATGGGACTTCTAAAGTTGGACTGAATGCATTGTATTTTATATCATGTATGGTTATTAGCTTATGGGGGCCAGAGATGGAATGTGGTGGTTTGATTCAAGTGTCCCTCATAAACTTAGGAGTTGTGAATGCTAGGTTCCCAGCTGATGGAGATTTGGAAATTAATACCTCATAGTGGCAGCATATTTTGGGGGGTGGGCTTATGGGTATTATAGTCAGTTTCCCCTTGCCAGTGTTTTGCATACTCTCCTGTTCCTGTTGTCCATCTGATGTTGGCCAGGGGGTGATGTCCACCCTCTGCTTATACCATCATTTTCCTTGCCATCATGGAGATTCTCCTCAAGTCTGTAAGCCCAAATAAACCTTTTCCCCCCCAAGCTGCTCTTGGTCAGGTTATTTCTGCCAGCAATGTGAACCTGACTGCAACATGAGTAGAAAGGGTTTACAGTTTTGAGGGGAACTTTCATCATGGTAGAGAAAAACAACTGGCTCACAGCATCACACATTCTGAGGTAGCTCTGAACACACACACAGTAGGCTATATTCATCAATCCCAAAGTCCACCCCCAGAAATACATCTCCCACAACAAGGCTCTACCTCCCAAACACTCCACTTACTTAATAGGAATAATAAATGTACTTTATAGAAAACTTAATCTATGAGTCTACAGGAAACATTTACATTCAAATCAGCACACCTCTATTGGGCTAAAATGGTCACTGAGTTGTGGTTGAACATAGGCTGCTCCAGTAAGGGTCTAATATCCTTAGAACTAAGAGAATCACTGAAGACACTGCCTGTTGCAAGCAGCATACCACACCCAGAGGCTGAGTCAGCCAATCTTTTACTGAAAACAATCTCTGAGGCATGTCAGTGTCACCTCAGGTGCTATCATTTGGACCAATACCCACAGGAAATACTAGATACATAATGAAAACTGTTGGTTCCTGCATTCTTCTTTTCTTTTCTTTATCTTTATTTATTTATTTATTTATGTTGGTTTTTCGAGGTAGGGTCTCACTATAGCCCAGGCTGAGCTGGAATTCCCTATGGAGTCTTGAACTCATGGCGATTTTCCTACCTCTGCCTCCTGAGTGCTGGAATTAAAGGCATGTGCCATCATGCCTGGCCATTCTTCTTTTTTTTTTTTTTTTGCATGTGTATGTGTATTGTCTATGTGTCTGTTGGTATGCATGTGGGAACACGTGTGAGTGTGGCGTGCATGTGTGAGGCCAGAGATATACTTATTCACCTCATTTTGTGAGACAGGGTCACCTATTTGGCTATATAAACCAGCAAGCCCTAGGGATTCTCCTGTCTCAACTTGCTCAGTGCTAGGATTACAAGCACCCATCACCTCACCTGGTTATTTTACATGAGTGCTGGTAATCTGAACTCAGGCTCACATGTTTATGTGGCAAACACTTTACCCACTGTACCATCTCCACAGCTTTGGTTTCTATATTTTTAAAATAATTATTTATTTTTATTTATTTATTTGTAAGAGAGAGAGAGAGAGAGAGAGAGAGAGAGAGAGAGAGAGAGAGAGAGAGAAGACAGACACAGAGAGAATGGGCATGCCAGGGCCTGTAGCCACTGCAAATGAATTCCAGACACATGTGCCCTTTGTGAGTTTGGCTTATGTGGGTCCTGGGGAATAAAACCTGGGTCCTTTGGCTTCACAGGCAAATGCCTTAACAGCTAAGCCATCTCTCCAGCCCAGTTACTATATTTTTTAATTATGAAATATTTATTTTAAAAGAGTAGAAATAATATAGGCTAGAAGCAGAGATGCTCCCAAGCTGAGTGGTTACCTCCACAGCTGGGAAGGTATCCTAAGAGGTAAAATCTAGAAAAATCCCTGGTTACTACAATTCTAAATGACATGTTGTCTCCTATCACACCTGAACTTCTAAGAAATAAGGTAGTAACCAGACATTCAACTTATGTTTTCACCACTGTGCTATTTAGATAAGGGTAAGGGACACACTTGGGCTCTTTTTGGGAGGGTGAGTCACCACTGAAGCTCTCTCACCAGGCTACACGGAAAAGGGCTTCTGTTGTACAAAAATAAAAAGTGGAGAGCAGCCAGGCCTATGTGGGCCTCCCCAAAGCCCTCATGAAAGGAGACTTTTGTAAGTTAAAGGTCTGGGCCCAGTTATAGATAACCCAACTCTCATAACTGACAGAGAGGGTAACTACAGCCTTCTTGGGGTCAGATGACCCAAAATTAAAGTGTCTGGACTCAGAAGTGACAGAGGAGAGGGGAACAACTGTGGTGGGAACTTCATGCCACAATGGTGGAGAGGCTATCCTTGCTTGCTGTGGAGTTGGTTTGTGGCCTGTGGACATGGAAAGAGAGCATCATGCAACTGCCTGGAGAAGTAGCTGTATTCTCCTAGAATATTCTAGAAGACTCAAAACACATGCACGCATGTACACACAAAGGCTACCACCCAGTTTTGTGCAACCCAACCTTGATGTGACCCTGGAAGTCACCAGTTGGCTATTCATTGCTCTTAGGACTTGACTTCCCATTCCATCCAAGATATCTGATTTCCTGCTTTGGGAAAACTTGTCTGTTCCCCTCCCCAACAAAAGCTCTGCTGTCCAGTTTTGCCCACCTATCTTTTAATGGTATAAGGCTTTTATTCCACAATATAGAGAAGAAGTTTGAATTGTAAATGATCTCAGGAGAAGCAACTCCTTTATCTGAATTCACACTGAGGTATAAGGGACAATGAGGAACAAAGAGTATGCCAAAAAAAAGGAATGGTCACTGATGTGTATTAAAGAGTTCATAATTTTGTGAAGGCTCAGCCCTGGTTAATACATATAGGTATGCCTTAACTTGTTCTAAAGCCTGGATGGACCCTACAATCTTCTAAGGAGCATAAAATAATACAAATACTGGGTCCTAGCCTAGACCAGTGAAATCAGAGCCTCTGGGATTTATACCTGAGAATTGGTATATTTTTAACTCCCGGATCATTCTAAGAGGTAGACAAGGTTAATATATTAGTCAGCTCATGATACTCTTGTATAACACACAAACCCCCCCAAACCTCCCTCACAGATCTGCAGGTTAGCTACATTTTAGCTGGGTACACTCAAGCTCAGTTAGAGTCAGCTCCAGATTGTAAATTTGGTTCAGGTCTACTGAACTCATCTTGTCCAGACAAACAACTATTAAGATAAGTGGTGCACAGGGCAATGGTTGGAACATAAGAGGCATAGTCAAATCATGCAAGTCCGTGGAAAGCTTCAGCTCATATCACAAACATTCATACTCCATTGGCTAAAGAGACTCTCATAGTCAAGCCCAGCATGGATGGAGTAGGAGATGTATTTGACACTTGTAGGAAGAACCACAGTTACATGGCAAGAACTATGAATACATAGATCATTCTCTAACAGATAGGACATCACAAATAACAATCTGATCTACCATGGTTAGGAATCACCATCTTATAGGCTAAGAATTAATTCTTCTCCCAAGTTATTTTAATACAGGGATTCTGCTACTTAAGGGGTCCAGTTTCTCTACATATTAGCTGTGGATCACAAGCACATCACTTGACCACCCTCATCTCTAGCTTTCCCAAGTGTAAAAGAATGACAGTAATTCCAAACCAACCTCACTTAAAGTGCTAAGAAGAGAGAGGAATTGAATATCGGTGAGCATACTTCTTTATCTCTGCCTAGACTCAGGGAGAATGATCATTAACGTATATAAAAATATTTAACCCAAAGCAGTGGACAGCTGAATGTGCTCACACACACTTGTAATGTCAGCACCCAGAAGGGAAAGGCAGGAGGATCATGAGTTCAAAGCTAGCACAGGCTATGTAGGGATACCCTCTCTGTAAGTAGCTCACTAGTAGAGTGCTTCCTTTACATGACCAAGGCCCTGGGTTCAATTCCCATCACCACTAAGAAACAACACCCCAAAGAAGACTCTCGGAAGCACCTCCCAGGATCCCTTCCCAGTCCTTTAGCTGCTAGTGGCAAGTACTGAAGATGCTCAGCTAAGCCTCTTCTTGGGTTTATCATGAGGAGGTGGTTTCATCCAAGGCCATGTCCACTCCCCTAGGCAGCCAGCTTCAGATTATGGGTCAGTGCTAAAGGCTTACTTTAGTTTCAGGACAACTCAGCAGGGCTACTATGGTTCCAGAGATCCCTGTGGAATCAGCTGGTACAATCCCATTCCAGTTCAACAACCTACTAATCCAGCCGCCTGTATTCATCCACAGGGGGCGAAGACTGTACTTTCCCTTCTGTGAATCTCCAACCTGAGCCTGATTCATGGAATCCCCATGAGGAATAGTCACTAGCCCCTAGCCACAGATCACACAGGTGGTGTGACAGAGGACCAGGTTACATGAGATGCTATATTCAAACAGTCCTGTCAATTGAATAATTTCACCTGCAGCTGAAAGTGGGGCCCCCTCCCTGCTGTTTGTGCTGCAAGTGTGCATGCACGTGTATATTTGTGTGGTTGGAGTGAATAAATGTTTAAATCAGTGTGTCAGTTATAATTAGAGTGGCTCTCCCTTCTTCATCGCGGAACAGTTCCTTCATGCTTAACGCCTAGAATGTCATTTTCCACTGTGAAATCCTTATTCTTCAAGGCCTAGTGCCAAAGTCAGCTTCTGATGCACTTCCCCCACCCACTCACACCTCCCATCCCCCAGATAAAGAGCTGCCTTTCCTTTATCTGGGACAGGGCACTTATAGCCAGTCTTGTGAGTGATGCTCACCACCCTTAGCATCTGCCCCGCATCTCCATCTCCTTGGGGACAGGAGCTGTGAACTATTCATCTCCCCCACTGTGCTGGTTACACAGGGTATGATTAATCCCAGATGAATGAATGAAAAATGAGACTGGGAGAGAAGCAGTGAATTCTACTCATGCCACCAGGAAAAGCATCTTGGTGTCGGGGGGGGGGGAGGCTTGCCCATGGAGTGTAGCTGTGGCATTCAGAAAAGAACCAAATCCTGCTGTGCCTTCCTCCCCAAATCACCTCAACCTCTTCAAGTGTTTGCATCCCTTGGTGCAAAGTATCTGGCTTCCCTGGCATCCAGGAAAAGGCTGGATGGAGAACAGCTGTTCCCCCACATCACCCCAGTGGGAAGGAGAAGTGCCCAGTCTTCCCTCCATGATCTATCTCTCTTCCTGGTCTAGTTACCTCCACAGCCTGTGACAGAGCATTCATAGTGTAGCCACTTTGGACTGATAGAACACTGAGTTATTGGAATGAATCAACTTATCAATAAACAGGTTGATATGTGTTTGGGGGGCAGTATTAACCCAGGGGAAAGGGCAGCAATGTTCACTTGAAATAAATCCAAGCTGGAAGGTATGCTGAGAGAGCCTTCCCCTGCCCCCACAGCAGCCCACTGCCCATCCTCCTTATATCCTTGGGAAGAGTCTCAAAGAATGATATGAAAGGTGGGAGGAATGAGACTGGCCATATCCCTCCTAATCCTCTTTCTTCACACATGCTGCCCACTCCTGACAGGGCATTTGAGACAGCAGCCAGTATTTTGGGTTCCTTATTTTTGAAATGCCCTCCCCAATTCTCTCTCATCCAGAAAATGAAAGAGCCATTCATTCTTAACCAGAGCTTCATCATGCTACTACTGTATAAGCCCCCACCCCTGGCCCCCCAACTCAGAGATGATGTGTTCCAAGCTGGAGAAATATTTCTGTTCCTGCACAAAGCTCTGCAGCAACCTCAGCCCCCCCCCAGGAGGGCTGGGGCCCCATGCTTCTGGGCCTGCATTCCCCAGGGGAGAAATAATTGGCCTGTCTATAGAGCATCAGGATTCAAATAAAGCTTAAAAACGCACACAGCCTTGCGAATTCTATAACTGTGGAATCACAAATGATGGCACACACACACACACACACACACACACACACACTCGCACACGTGTGCATGCAGCTCTGAAGGCCGCCTCTGCTTCTCTTTCTGATTGTTCCGCAGATCCACCTGACTCATTTGAACTAGAGGCAATCAGGGTGGAAAAGACCTTGATCCATGGGTACAAGTCCAAACTGTCACCATTTGGCATCCTGACACCCCGATGTCCCCATCAGCTGTTCAGCATCAGCCCAAAGGGGCTTCTTCCAGCCAACAAATCTGAGATTTCATTAACGAGCAAAGCCTCCCGGATGAGCGACCTCACGTGGGGCTCCCTACCACGTCTTCCTCCTCCCCCCTCGCTGCTACACAAACAGGCTCCCAGCGACTAGATTGGATTCAGATCTTGTAGATGAAGAAATTCAGATAAGACAGCAGCGCCTCGCCAGACCCGGAGCAAGGGCAGAGCCCTGCCCGGCAGCTGGGCTGCCTCAGTAATAACCACTCGTAATATCTGACAGAAAGAACCCACGCTGGTCATATCCGATCCTGCCACATGAAAAGAAGCATTACGCCTGCCTCTCAGGGGCTGGGGCTAGGGGAGAGCCTCGACACAAATCAGAAACGTTTGCCACGAAGCCGCTATTCAAGGGCTGGAAAATCAACAGGGGCTGCTTTCCTAACATCCTGGGAGATTCTATTATTCTCGTGGCGGCCCAGCTCACAGAAGCAGTGAGGCCGGCTTAACCCGAATTCGCTGAAGAGGTTGGCATTTCTGAGCTCAGAGGCCTTGGATGGGTGGGAACAAAAGCCCACACTGGTTGTGGGAAGAGAGCCACGGGACTCCACAGCGGTGACATTCAAAATATTTAACAACGGGGACAGCCTGGGCTGGAGGCATTCTAAACGAGCCCAGATGCAGCCCTGGAGTAGGGACCTGGGATTTTCCAGTGGTGTCAGGATGTCCAGGTGGAGGAGGTACTTGGGACACTGACAGGGAAGCATTTTGCTGCTACAACTATTGGTAGGGCTGTTGATCCAAACTCCAGTCCTGAAGCCCCTCCTAAGGTAGGCTCCAGACCCAGCCTGTTCACAGCCATGGGCTACCTTTCCTGAGTCAAAAGCTTTCAGGTGCAGGGCCAACTGTGTTGGATGGCTGGATCTTCCAAGTCTTGTACCCACATAAGGCAGGACGTTTGCAAATCAAGGCTCCACGCAAGATTCTCCATAGCTGTATTTTCAGTATTGAGTGCCTTGCACCTCGCACCAAGGTCTTCTCCTTCACCTCATCTCACTGCCATGGCAATGAAAAGGCTAGGTCCCCTCAGCTCCGTTTTACTCTCCACACTCCCATACTACCAACCCTGTCCCCCACATGGGTTAGCCTCATGTGCCTATGGAGGTTAAAGGGGCCACAGTCCCCGGGAGACATAGGCTTTCCAAGTCCTTTTTTTGGGGGGTGGGGCGGTTTCGAGATAGGGTCTCACTCTAGTCCAGGCTGACCTGGAATTAACTATGTAGTCAGGGTGGCCTCAAACTCCCCACGATCCTCCTACCTCTGCCTCCCGAGTGCTGGGATTAAAGGCGTGCGCCACCACGCCCGGCTAAGTCCTTGCCCTTTTGCCATAAGGCAGCTGACTATTCATCTCGACAAAGTGAGGTAACTCCACCCATCCCCTTGACTTTAAACCATCACATGTTGAACTTGTAAATAGCTGTGTACAAGGACACTGTTTGTATAATCTGGGATTTCATGGGGTGGGATAGGAATGCAGTGTCACTCTCAGTCCATTTTCCTGCTGGGAAAACCAGGCTGGCAATCTTCTCTGTGCCTCAGTTTACTTACCCAAGAAATTAGAAGGATAGGCATTCTGTTTGCATCATAAGCTATGACATGTGTGACAATGAGCACCATAGGCTAAAAAATCAACACTCCACATGAACCCTCTAAGTAGCCTCAGCCCCCTACATGGCTAACATGCCCTCTCTGGCAAGTGTTCCCTGAGAGTCCCCTAGTGCCCTTGGGGAGCAGAGCTTGTCCAAGTTTCCTTGGCTCACACTGCTGGAGTGCAGTGTTCTGAGGCCAAAACAACAGGAATGCTTGCTTGGGGAAGGACCCACCAAAAGACAGCGTTGTCATCTCAGCATTTCTGTAAAAAGATTGCTCAGGCTTTGGAGCCTGGCTCACAGGGGGTGCTGAGAGGGTGCGTGGTGCGTGCGTGCATGCGTGCGTGCCTCTGTGTGTGTGTGTGTGTGTGTGTGTGTGTGTGTGTGTGTGTGTGTGTGTGTGTGTATACACGCACGCGAGCACGCACAGGCAATGAAATGCTCTTCTAACAGCTGGCCTCATCCAAGAATCCATACTCACCCTAAAGCCCCCACCTAGCTCCAGTGGCAGGAGAGAAATGGATTCAAGGAGAGAGAGAGAGAGAGAGAGAGAGAGAGAGAGAGAGAGAGAGAGCTGTGCGCTGAAGGGGGCTGGGCAGAGATGTCTGCCTGGCTGATCTGTCCCTCCTTCCAAGCAGCCAACACAATGGACCTCTGGGTGGGCTCACAGAGTCCCGCCCCCAGCTCCCGACCTCCCGCCCGTGACACAGATAAGGACCTAGAGGACTGCTCCGAGCTGCTGCGTGTGCCCTGGGCCAGCCGGCAGCGAGACCAGCCTGGTGTGAGTGGCAGCAAAGATAAACGGCAGCCGCGCGGGCATTGAATGCCCCAACACAAAAGGCCGCCTCTCCCCGAGTCCCTCTGAGGCCCAGATGGTCAGGGAAGCCCTTTCCCGCCTCACAAAGAGGATCGCTGCATGTCTTTTTCTTTTAAAATGGAATAAAAAAAAAAAAGCCATTGCTCACAAAGGACCTGGATGAAAAATAAACCCTTAAAAAAAAAAAAAAAAAAAAAAAAAAACCAGCCTCTCCTCGCTCAGCAGCCCGGCATTTCTTCTGACTGTCAGACTTAGCAGATTGCTTTCTGGAAAGGATCCAATTGGCAAGACCTGCCGCTGTGCAAATGAAATTTTAAAACCCCGCTCCTTGTTGCACTCAAAGAGCTTTTCTCTCTCTGCTTGTTCTACACGGCCTCGTAGAATTATTCTCTTGTCTCTTGTTGTATCGGAAACTAATATTCCCCCGCTTTCCCACCCCACATGAGGGGTTCTCACCCCAGCTGGGGATTTAGGTAATCAGGGACCGCTGGAGCACCACTCCAGACCCCATGTTCATTCCCCACCTGGGCTCCATCTCACAGAATCACCTACTAATTAGGAGAGAGCCTCACTCCTGAAGATAATAAACACTCCCACGATGCCGGCTTCCCTCCCCTGCTCCCCTGTCCCTCAGTAATGAGATAAGTGCTTGGGGGACTGGGGGAGATAACAGGGACATTCTTCCCACACAAGGTTTGACACCCTGCCCATGACACCAGCTGTGTTTGGCTGGCATAACCCTGGTGAAAAGTCAGTGGGAAAAATAGCCACAGGACTTGCCTATGTTTGACAAGCTGCCCCAACCTGTAGTGAACTTACAAAGAGGAAGTGGCAGAAGTGTTCCAGGCCTGGAAGCCAGGAGACCTGGCTTCCTATTCTAACTCTGTCCCTAGTACTCAGGTGTCTGGCACTGAACTACATGTAAACTGTTTTGCTTTCCTTCGTGCCATTCTCAGGCTCAAAACTGGCACTATGAGGTCAGTAATAGTGGGCCAAACACTGCTTCATGGGGTAGGAGCATGGGTTGTAAATGGTTTAGGTGTATCCCCAAAGATTCATATACTGGAAAGTTTGTCTCCAGTCTGGCATTATGGGAGTGCTGGAACCTTTTAAGAGGTGAAGCCTAATGGAAAGTCCCGAGGTCTCTTCGAGTACTTCTCTCCAAAGAGATTAAGGCAGCTCTCATGGACCTTTGAGTTCTTACAAGAATGAAATGTTCTAAGCCCAACCCTTGAATGGCCCTGAGGCTTTCTGTTTCAAGATACGGATCTATTCCTTCCTCAACCACTCTAACTACGATGCCATGAGGTCCTCACCAGGACCCAGCTTATGTTTAGCACAATGCCTGGGTATCTCCAGAACTGTGAGCTAAAGAAACCTCCTTTCTTTATAAAGTTTACCCAAGTCAGATATTTCATTACAGCAACAGAAAACAGACTAGTGTAGGGAGATTGCATTACTGGTCCTCATTTTTCATGCCTTCTTGTAGTCATAAATTTTGCCATGAGACTTTCTGGATCTTTTCATTAAAGAGTAAAGTATATCTCCCCACCTCCTCATTTTAGAGTCAATCATAGGACCTGCTTTGGCCAATCAGATGACGTGAAAGGCCATAGCCAGTTGTTTTCACCCTCTTGTGTCCCTCCTTATCAGTTCATGAGAAGAATTTCCTTTGGATGGCTGCTGCTCCTCAGCTAGGTCCTGAATAAACATAAATTTGGCAGACCCTACTTAAAAATAACTTTTAGGATGATGGTACCCCTCCCCCAATGTGTTTCTGCCTATATTCCACAATTTATAAAGAAAGAAAGGTATCCATTATCCACTGCAACAATCCTGAAGGAGGTCAGGAAATCCCACCCCTGTCCTATTTGGCACAAGGCATAATTATTTCATTCACTCACTCACATATTTACTGAGCATCTATTAAGTACTGGAAGCTGGGATCAAAAACTATAAAATGCTGCTGGGCGTGGTGACACACACCTTTAATCCCAGCACTCAGGAGGCAGAGGTAGGAGGATCACCATGAGTTCAAGGCCACCCTGAGACTACATAGTGAATTCCTGGTCAGCCTGGACTAGAGTGAAACTCCACCTCAAAAAAACAAACAAAAAAATTGCCCGGGCATGGTGGCGCATGCCTTTAATCCCAGCACTCTGGGGGCAGAGGTAGGAGGATCGCCATGAGTTTAAGGCCACCCTGAGACTACAGAGTGAGTTCCAGGTGAGACCCTACCTCGAAAATCCAAATATATATATATATATATATATATATATATATATTTATCATGCAGTGATAATGCCATCCTCCAGTGTGGTCTAGTAAGGGAACTAGGGATCCAAAAAGGAAAATATCCATCTTCCTCATAAAAGGATTTCTGGAACAGCACAATTGCTCAGTGGGTAGTGTTTCTCATGCAAACATGAGGACATAAGTTCAGATTTTCAACACCCATGTAAAGTACCAAGTGTAGTGGTACATGTATGTAATGCCACACTGTGGAGGCAGAGAACGGGAATCCCTGGCTAGATAGTCTAACCAAAACAGTGAGCTCTGGGTTCAGCGACAGACCCTGTCTCAAAGAATCTGGTAGAGATCAATAGAGGAAGAAACAGGCTTCAACCTCTGGCCACACACACACACACACACACACACACACACACACACACACACGTGCCCAAACACATGCGCAAACATACATATAAACATGCACATCACACACATACACATACAAAAAAATGAGGGTCTTTTGAGCCTCTGTGTCAAGAATACTGGAAAAGAAATAAAAGTCCATTATCAGTTGATCCCTCAATATTTATGACCTGTTTTCTTAGTCATAAGCTATCATTGACTAAAATAAGACAAAGAAGAGGAAGAGAAGGAGAAGAAGAGAGAAGGGAGAAAGAAGAAAAAAGAAGAGGAGGAGGAGGAGGAAGACAGACAGACCAGCATATTAAAGGAATTTAATCAAGTACAAACGATGGCATCCTGATTTCAGAAATGTTAATGTGTTCAAAGAAGGCATGTGTCCCCCAATAGGGCTCAGGGAACAACATGGAAGATGGGACAGAGAGGATGTAAGGGCTGGAGGATGAGGAGCACATTCTGGAACTCTGGAGTCTGGACATGACAAGGCTATTGCACTCATGAACTCACACCAGATGTAGTTACATGTATAAGACTTGCACATGATGGGGCCAGTCAACATTATGTTATAGATAGGGGAGGGACTTGGGAGACCACTCCCCTCCCTAATGACCTAATGACAGTTAAATGTGGATAGAGAGGGGAGGTCATTCTCTTCCATGGCATACATACTACTAAGTGATAAAAAGAAGTAAATTGAGACTGAAGGGGATAATGGAGGGTAATGTGGGGAACATATGATCAAAATGTAATATGTATGTATAAAACCATGTGTCACAGGACCAGGGAAGTCCACTGTCTACTGTGTTCTGAGTCTGGGCACCATCCACTGAGAATACAAATCTATTGAACCCAACTTTGGTGGCCAAAGTTCAGACTTTTGAGAGTCCAGGAATCTTTGTTTTTGATGAATCGCAAAACTTGGCCCAAGTTTCCAGCTGCTGTGACATTCCCTGTGTGGGTCCCCAATAGGTCCCACAAAGTAGTCTTCATACAAGAGCTGCCTCACCAAGTAGGAGCTATGGCAACCATGCAGGTCAATGAGGGCATCTGCTTGAACCACCCATAAACCAGGTCTTGAGAATGTATCTAATGCACCAGTCCAAATGACACTTCGTTAGGGAGGCCACTGACTCCCCTGAAATCCAAAGACCCCTGAGGAAAGCAAGACAAGGCACAGCAAATCTCACACCCACAGCAGCATCTCCCATCTAGTATGCTCTGATGAGTCACAGCACGTAGAGTAGGGGTGAAAGTAAAATGCCAGGTCAGTTCTGATCAGGCAGCAGTATTCAAAAGCACCCCGATTGGGCCGGACAAGAACTGCCCAGTACTGAGGACTGGATCCACCTTACTTTGTCCTGGGGAAAAGAGACAAAATCTAGGGAGGAGCCCAGTCAATGCCTCAACCTCAGCCCTTGTCCTTGCTCTAGAGAGCCAGGATGGTGGATACACTAAGATCTCTGAGACCAGGACAGAACAGGCTACTAGCATCTTGAGGCCAAAATGGAACAGTAGGGCATCCTCCCCATGCTCTGTAATGTTCAGTGCAAACTCTGAGAGAACATCCTGCCTTCAAAACCCTGCTGGCTGGTGGGAAAAGAACAAAGGCTGTGACTATTTTGCCACACTGGGCACGTGCTATCTACAGAGTAAGTCAGGGCTGGGCCCACCATCCATCGGAGCCTGAGCAGGGCTCACCTATTCTCCCTGACTATATAACCAGCTCTCTGCATTCCGGCTAGCCTTTGTCAGGTGTGTGAAAATTTCCCATTGCCTTGTTCTGTCCTGCGAGGCATTCTCCTGGCATTCCCAGAAGCTGTGCCCTTCCCCAACATCCAATATGAGCCCCATCCGAGTTGCTCTAATAGGATCCAACCCACTGCATCACCTCTACATGATCAGAGACCTCCACGTCACTTCCCTACAAGCCTTCACATTGTATCTGGTCTGAGACCCCACTCGATCCTTGGATCTGAGACCTAGTTAGGATCTAACTTTCTAACTTTAACTTTCACATTCTGGTAAGCCAGTGGGAAGCATTACAAAGCTTGCTTAGCTTTCATAGAGCTCTAGTCTAATTCCTGGACATTAGAACAACTCAGTCTGCCTCATTGTCCTGTGTATAATAGGGTGCTTTGCACAAGCTGAGCAATGCCAACCAGCACACCTGTCATCTCACAGCACATCCCTACCTGCTGAACACCTTCCTGGGAGTTTACAGGAGAATCGGTTCTAGTTTGTAGGGAGGGGAACAATCTTTTCGTTCACATCAATCGAGTACTTCCCCAAAGGCATTTATTTGATGGTCCTCACCATGTGACACGTCATAGATGATGAAATGAATGTATCCAGGAAAGGTGGTTCAACTCAAGGACAGTCCAGCATGTGGGCATCCTTGAGTGAGTCATGACTATCAGGGAACACAGCTGTTCAACATCACACTTTTCCATTTCAAAGACAGCCATATTCTCCTCCTCACTTAACTGAGGCTAGCTTCCTAAACAAGCAGGCCTGGAGTGGAGCATGGTGGTGCTGGCATCTTTTTATAGCATGATGGTACACAGCTCAGGAGGCTGTTGTCCATGGACAGCCTATCTAGGGCCATCTTAGCCTGGAGGTAGGCAAGATCTTTGGCCACTCAAAGGCCCAAGTGGAAGCTAAATGCCTAGCCAATCACATTCATTTTTTGATTGTTCTAGTCAGGATTTTCCAGAAAAATGAACCCAATAGGAGATAGATAGATAGATAGATAGATAGATAGATAGATAGATAGATAGATGATAGATATAGATGACAGATAAAGGACACATAGATGGATAGATAATAGATGAAAGATTATAGATAGATACACAAATGATAAATAGTAGATAGATCAGTGATAGATAGAAGATTGATTGATTCATTGATTGACTGAAGTATTGGCCCATTGGATTATAGAGGCTGAGAAATTCCATGAGCTTTCATCTGTAAGTTGGAAACCCAGGAAAAGCAGTGGCACAGTTTAAAGATCTAAAAGTTGGAAGGCAGTTTACAGTATAATTGTGAAGGCTTGAAGACCAGGAGCACAGAGGGCAGGGGAAGATAAATGTCCCAGCTCAGCATTCAGGCAGAGGGAACTCAAATCCACCCTTCCTCTGCCTATTTTTTTTTCTTTTCAGGTCCTCAGTGGATTTGATGGTGCCTACCCACACCACGGAGGATCACCTTTTGTACTCAATCACCAATTCAAATGCTAATCTCTTCTCTCACAGCAAAACCTAGCAGACACCCCAAGAATCAGTATTGCCAGCTCTTTGGGCAGCCATAGTGCAGTTGAGTTGACAAATACAATAACCCATCATGCGGATGAAGTCAGCTACTAGAACATTGAGGCGGGACAAGTAGAGGCATCACTGGTGATATCTGCTTTGGTGGTGTGGTTTAAATAGGCACATGTGTTGGTCCCCTGATGGTAGAGCTGTTTGGGAAGGTTGTGGAACTTTTAGGGGGTGAAGCCTTGCTGCAAGAGGCAGATCACTGGAGGCTGACCTAGAGCTGTTACAGTCCAGCTCCACATGCTATTCTTTCTCCGCTTCCTGACTGTGCCACAATGTGATACTGGCTTCCTGCTCCTACTTTGCTACCTACCATGAAACTTGACCCCAAACTGTGAGCCCCAAACTAAACCCCTTTCCTTCATTAAGTTGCTTCTGCTTAAGTATTTGTTTACAGCAATGAGAAAGTAGCTGATACATGTGGCAACCTCAGGAATCATACTTCAATGACAGGGACTGAACACTGTGTCCACTTCTGGGCTCTTAACCATTTCTCAAGGTGAGGACAAATGTTCCTGTAGCTAATTCAGGGCTAAAACGGCCAAGGGGCCCCACTAATTTAACTTGAAGAAATAAAGCAAAGAGTAATTTAGGTAAGTACCAATACCTCTGTCATGAGATCATTCATGGTGAGAACAGACAGAGCTAAAAAGTGAAGGGCTTTATGATGGACTTGAACTTTCTGTAAGCATCTATAGGAGTCTTCAGGTTGCAGGGTAAACAATGTGTGGACCCTTTTGATCATTTGCTTATTCATATTGAGCAGCACTCACCCACCAGGCATCATCTTCAATCGGAGGGATGCAGTATGAGAATCAGCAGCCAGGCAGCTGCAGAGAACAGAATCCACTTAAGCTTATTTGGGTTGAAAAGTATTAAGTGCAGAATATTTGGCAAGGGCTATAAAAGCAACTTCTAAATAGATCTTTCCAGAGTCATTAATTCTCCCAAACCACACTGCAGGATTGGGCTGATTGATGCTGCCATGACCAGGACTCCTCCATGATCCAGCAGCCACTGTCTTGGCTGTTGACAACACTGCCTCTGTCCAGGCCATCCAACAAAATAGATAGCTAGTGCGTTGATTCCAGTCACAGACATGTGAAACTGTCCTCAAGTCCAAGGCTTACTGCATTCACCAATTGACGAAACCCAAATCATCTCAGAAGCCAAGCTCCATGTCACAGAAGCCAATACTCTGTACTAGCCACAAATGGTAAAAAAAAAAAAAAAAAAATCCAGTATCTAGCTTATAGTGTAGTTATCATTTACCTAACTAAGTGATCACAGGAAGAGTGGAATAAGTCTCTAGAATGGGAACTATAGTGGGGGGAGGGGTAGGACAGAACACAGATAGATCACCCTGGAAACTCATGGATGGCTTGCCTGAGGAAATGGTTCAAAGTTGAGTTATGATTGGGTGAAGAGGCTTGGGAGAAGGCCTTCCACACAGAGGGTATGGCATGTTCATTGGCTCAGTGTGAGGAGCCTGTGTGCAGAGGTTGGAGCTTAACTGATGGAAAGTTCACTGGAAGGCAAGGAAGCCATGAGAATGCTGGGAACACATCAAAACATGGAGGCCACCATGGCTGGCTACAAGTGAACCCAGATGATGAAAACAGACTACCTAAGCACCATGAAGACACAGACAAAGCCAGAAATACTAGTTATAGCTTTCATTTACTTGATACCTACTAAGTGCCTGGCACTGGTATAAATATTTTGCCTTAATTTGATTTCATCCTCACAATACTATGCTCTCAGTGACACCATTTCAGATGATAAAGACTGAGGTACATAGAGACTAAATAGGTGACTTGCACCCAGCCATATAGACCATTAGTGGGAGAGTCATATCACCAGGGTTGGTATGCAACACTACTCTGCAACAAAGGAAAGGTTTGGGCTACATGGCAGAGCACCTTGAATGTTACAGTGAGAAACTTATGGAAGTGTTGCTAACATAGAATTAACAGTATAAGGCAGGGTTTAGTAAATACCAAATGACCAAAACAGTGGAAATATGTTGAAGGGGTTTGCAGCAAGTGCTGCTATTGACCTTCCCCTTTCTCCCCACACAGTTCTAACTCAAAGATGACAGTACCTACACCTCTGGTTCTGAGGGATACTCTAGCCAAATGTCCATGCACTCAGTAAGTCAGACATGTTATAGAACTACCCATACCCCAGTAGTAGCCTGGCCAATGGCCAACAGGAGATGAAGGACCAATACCCACCCCTTTGGCCCCATGAATGGGATAACTACAGGATATGCATTCATTCTCTATGTCTTCCCATGTGATTTTAATCACCCAAACTGGCTCCTTGCTTGACAGAATATCCCAAATGGCTGTCTTTCCACATCCTCACTTCATACCATGGCTTCCTAGCTTCCCGCTGCCCACTCAAGTTGTTTTCATTCAAATCCTTGACAGAGGAGGCAGGATTAAGAATAGATACAATTCACATGTTGAGACAGGTAGGAATCGGGAGCATTCCAGGTGAGGGGCCCACGCAAAGCAGAAGATGTGAAGTAGCCTCATCATTATTCAGGCAGGTCCCAGTGTGTGTTCTTCTTTATCCAGGGGATCCTGTCCTATCCTTAGGCCTCTCACCTCATCAGAGTCCTCAGCTTCTTACTATACCAAGGCTCAAACTACACCTGAGGCCCAGAGTACTCCCAGGTGACAAAGCTGCATCTGCAAAATCATGGAGTTCCAAAGGGCCATTTGAAATAGAGACTTTACTTTGAGCAAAGCTTACAAGGCGCATATCACATCACTTAGCTATTTCCAGCTTCCTGGCCTTCCACCTTTCTTTTTTCTGTTTTCTTTTCTTTTTTTTTTTTTTTTTTGAGAGAGAGAGAGACAGAGAAAAAGAGAGGAAGAGACACAGAGAGAATGGGTGTGCCAGGGCATTTTCAGCCACTGTGAACGAACTCCAGATGCGTGCGCCCCCTTGTGCACATGTGTGACATTGCACGCTTGCATCACTTTTGTGTCTGGCTAAACATGGGACCTGGAGATTCAAATAAGCATTTTTAGGCTTTGCAGTCAGGTGCCTTAACCGCTAAGCCATCTCTCCAGCCCATGGCCCTCCACCTGTCATTGTCTTCACAGATAGGTGTACAGGGCACTACTTCATGGATAGGAAGGATGAGTACTGTTGGTAGGAAAGTAGGATGCCTGATGGATAAGGAGCTTGATTCTGTGCCCTCCTCTGAAATAGTCCTATATGGTGCATAATAAGGACCATGGGGTATGCTGCAGACTGCTTGTGTTCCCATCCAAAGTCCTACAATGAAATGCTAATGTAATGGTATTAGTGGGTGAGGCCTTAGGAGATGATTAGATCATAAAATCTTTGCCCTGGTGAATAGGATATGTAACCTTATGAAAAGATCCTGGACCTCTCATGCAGTTTGTGGGAACATAAATTAATACAAGTATTAAAGAGAACAACACTGGAGTTCCTCACAAAGCTAATGACAGATCCACTGGAAGATTTCCTCCCACTTATGAATATATATCCAAAGGCAATGAAATCATCAAGCCAAAGAGAAACCTGCACACCTAAATTAGGAGTACTTTTCACAATAGGTAAAATATGTAATCAACCCAGGTACCTTTGAATGGGTGAATTAATAAATATGTGCCATATAGACACACATGCACACATAGGGGAATAATGTTCATCCATGAAGAAGAAATAAAACCTTATTATTTGCAGCAAATGATGGAACTAGAAGACATTATGTTAAGTGAAACAAGCTGGACACAGACATAATTATTACCTATTCTCTCTCTTTTGCATATGTAAAAGCAAAAAGAAAAACAACCTGAATATCAAATGGTGATTACTACAGTTTGGAAAAGGAAAAGTGAATAAATGGTGGCTGCATTTGATCAGTAAATGCTGCATACATGTATTAAAATATCACAATGAGGGCTGGAGAGATGGCTTAGTGGTTAAGGCATTTCCCTGTGAAGCCAAAGGACCCAGGTTCAACTCCCAAGGACCCACATAAGCCAGATGCACAAGGTGGTACATGCATTTGGAGTTCATTTGCAGTGGCTAGAGGCCCTGGTGGCACCCATTCTCTAGCTCTCTCCCTCTTTGTCTCTCTCAAATAAAATAAAAAGAATAAAAAAAAATTGAATCTCATTAGTATGTGTAATTAACACATATTAACCAAAAGCTTTAAAAACTCAAAAGACTTTATAGAGCTCCCTTACTTCCTTCACCATGGAATAACACTGCAAGGAGACTCTGTCCATGAACCATGAAATGAAGCTTCCCCAGAAACCAAGTCTCCCAGCACCCAGATCTGGAACTCTCTAACCTCCAAAACTGTGGAAAATATATTTATGTTGTTTATATGTTACATAGCTTTTGGTAACAATGTACTAAGTCAAAAAGTTGGCAACAAGAAGTGAGAGTGTTGCTGTCAGAAATACCTAAAAATGTGGACGTACCTTTAAAGTGGGTTTTGAGATGCATGAAAGAAAAGGTCTATGTTGCTATCCCAATGGATAGCCTATAAAGTGATGCTGATGAGGACACAGAAAGAAAAGGGAGTAGAGCTATAGAGAAGGCTTTGATGTTTTAAGAGAATACCTAAGCAGTCATGGGAAGACTATTGGCAGAAATATGGGTGGTAAATGCCATTCTGATGAGGTCATGGACAGAAATGAGGGCCATGTTGTGAAATAATAGAGAAAAGGCCATCCTTGTTGCAAAGAAGCTGAACTGTGTCCATGTCCTTGTTTTATGGGAAGTAAAACTTGTGAGATGAAGTTCCGTATTTAGTTGAAGTGATTTCTAAGCAAGATGTTGAAGGTATGCATCGTTTGCTTTCTCTCAAAGGCTTCGAGCAAGATGTGGGAGGAGAGAAGTGAGTTAAAGACAGAATTGTAAAGCAAAAAGAAACTGGACCTTAAGATTTGGACATTTCTCAGTCCATCGCTATTACAAATAATGCATAAGTGAACATCAAGGGTGTGGCCAAATATTCATTTGGTAAGGAGATGAGTATTAATGTGAGCTCCAGGGCTAACAAGTCTTTCAGCAGATGCTTGTTAGTCAGTTAGTTAGGTAGGTAGACACAAAGGAAGAATGACCCCCTTGAGTGACCAAATAATGGCTATGAGCTATGACATACAGAAGATCACCTTAGCCCAGGTTCTGCTCAGAAAACTTCAGGGCTAGAATTACTTCCTCATGGACCAGTTGGACACAGCTTTGGGCCAAAGAGGTCACTTTTGTTTTAAGCACTAAGATCTCATGGCAACCTTGTAGTTTCCACCTACTTGGGATCCATTACACCTTTTCTTCTTTTGTAGTTTTCTCTTTTGAAATGGAAAAATCTATCTATGCATGTGCTGCCATTGTCTTTTGGAAGGAAATGACTTGTTTGACTTCACAAGCTCATGGATGGAGAGCAGTTCGTCTCAGGATCAATCATACCTTGGATCTCACCTATATTCACTTTAGAACATTTGGATGAGACTTTGGATTTTAGACTTTAGAGTTGATGCAGGAGGAAATTAATATTTAGAGGGATGTTGGAATGTAATGAATATATTTTGCATGTGAGAAAGACATAAATTATTAGGAGCTAGGGTTGGCATGCTACAGACTGAAAGTTTGTACACCCACAAAATCCAAGTGCTGAAATCTTAACCCCCAATAGGATGGCATTAGGAGATGGACCTTTGTGAAGTGATTAGGTCATGAGACCAAAGTCCTCAGAAATGGTATCAGCACCTGTATTAGTTACTTATCTCCTCACGGTGACAAAATACCTAACATGAACAAGCTAAGTATTTATTTTGACTCATGGTCTTAGAGGGTTAAGTCCATGGTTACTTAGTCTCATGCACTTGGGCAGAACATCATGGCAGTGGGAACATGTAGCAGAAACTGTTCATGTCATGGTGGACAGGAAGCAGAGAGCATAGTCCAGACCATGAGAGAACAGTAAATAGAATAGAACAGTAACAGGAAGGGGCTAAGATAAGATATAAGCCCTAAGGATGCACCTCTAGTGGCCCACTTCCTCCAACCAGGACCCCACCTTCCACAGTTCCATCACCTCCCAATAGTTTATTCCAATTTTGAGTCCCCGAGTGGATTATACCTTGGACTAGGTTTGACCCTTGTGATCTGTCGCCAGAAATGCCCGCTCAGACACACTCAGAGATGTATTACTAACCTCCTAGGTCTCTCATTCAAATCAGGCTAACAGCCAAGATTAATCATCACAGTGCCCTTATAAGGGAAATCCCGCAAAGTTCTTTCACCATATCTACCATGTGAGGATACAGAAAGAAGACCAGAAAGCAGGAAGTACACCCTTAGCCACACATGGAATATGCTGCCATTGTGATCTTAGACTCCCCAGCCTCCAAAACTCTAAGAAATACATTTCTGTTATTTATAATCCTCCCAATTTCTGGTGCTTTGTTATAACAGCCCGAGCACATATGATAATACAGCGATGGTATATTCCAAAGGTAACCACAACAGCTTGTATAACCCATCCCCCATGTTCTTCTAACTCTGTACGTGTACGTGATGCTCCTCCTGGAGAAGCAGCCCCCTCTGGAATCCAAGTTGGGCTGATGATTGTTCTGACCTATAGCAGATAATGTGATATGACTTTCAAAGCCATGTCATAAAAAATCCACTTTCCACTTGCTTTTCTCTGCCTCAATCCCTCACTCTGAGAACCTAGGCAGCACACTATCTATCAGCAAGCCCAATAAAACTGTGAAGGTCCTCACAGGGAGGAAAGAGTTGAAGTCCCCAGTCACCAGCCAGCATTGGCTACCTGCCATGTGAGTGTACCAGCTTTCAGGTGGCTCCAGCTTCCAGCAAATGCCCCTGACACTGGGAACAGAGACAAGCCACTCCCCACATGTTCTACTCAAATGTTAAATCCACACAAACTGAGAATGTAAAAACAATTTTTACATTTGCTTTATTCCACTAAACTTGTGTAGGGTTGGGTATTTTGGGTAAGGTTGGGTTTGGTTAGGTAGAGTTGAGTTGGATTGGGTTAACATTAGTGTGTGTCCCTAAGGGGACAACATCAAGAAGATATCATTTGTGTTGAGGTTAATGGGCCACTCACATCTTTCCTAAAACCATCTTCTGACTCATGGGTCAAAAAGGAACATGCCTGGTGCTTCCAGTATTATAAAATCATAGTCATTAAACATCAGGCTTCCCAAATTCCTAGCATTGGGTTGGATTGAGTTGGGATGGGTTGTGTTGGGTAGGGTAGGGTTAGTGTTGTATGATATTTTGCCTCCGGGCATAACGTGAAGCCATCTTGAGGTAAAAAATGCTTTGGCCAGGTAGCTATGGCAACTTTGGAACAGAACAATACAGTGCTACAAGGACTATAGCAATGGTAATAGAGCTATTGACAACTCCCTAGTGAATGGAGGAAGGCAGGGTCACAAGACCCTCACCTGAAGTTATAGCAATTGTTTCAGGCTGCCCTTCAGCCAGCTGCAAGTGATCTTGGGCAAAAGCAAGATTGTAAAGGAAACAGAAGGCTACCTAGAAGTGGGACTCCATGGTGCAGCTTCCATAAGGTCATCATCCAAGATGGGGTGAAACTTCTTGATGGTGTAGATGCTTCGAGGGTCTCCATGCTCTGTAAGTAACCATTCACCCTGCTCTGTAAGTCATCCCAACAAACTCATTGGCTTATCAAAACAAGTTTTCCTGTAACCATCCTTTGGTCTGTCATCTGTGCTCTATCTGGAGGACATATGTGTTCATGTCTCCCAAGGGGAAAAGTCTTTCCTATGACAGTTGGGTAGGGTATGATTGGGTTGATTGGGGTAGGGTTAATGTTGTAATTACTTTCTTGTTGCTGGAACAAACACCTGACCAGAAGCAGTTTATGGGAAGAAAGGGCTTATTTAAGGTTTACTGATTCCAGGGAAAGCAACATCATGATGGAGGAAGCTGGCTCACTCCATCATATATCCATAGCAAAGAAAGAAAAATAAATACCAGCAAGCCAGAGCTTAAACTTAGTTCTCAACACACCTTAGAACTGGACTACAGATCTACCCCCCAGTGACACACCTCCTCCAGCAGGCTTCTGGAAACTTAAGTAGGAAGCTTAACCTTAATCAAAAATTCCTAAAGCTATGGGGGACAGACATTCACATTCAAATGCCTTTAGTTGAATAGGATTGGGTTGGGTTGATATTAATTTGTCTCTATGGAAACAACTTTAAGAAGATCTCTGTGTCAGGGTTGTGGCCCTCTCATAGGTTCTTAACACCACCCTGATTCATGCTTGGTGCTTCCACACAGATGTTTGTCCAAAGGCGCTAAGATGGCTATCTGAAGGATGGGCTGAGGGGGTGGTACTGTTTCACAGCCTCTGTTTACAATTCCTCCTTGGGCTGTAGAGATGCCTGCAAAGCCAAAGGGCCCAGGTTTGATTCCTCAGGACCCATGTAATTCAGATGCACAAGGTGGTGCATGCAACTGGAGTTCATCTGCAAGGGCTGGAGGCCCTGGCATGCCCATTTTCTCTCTCTCTCTCTCCCCTCTTTCTCTCTCAAATAAATAAAAATCACACACACACACTTCATGAATATATATATATATATATATATATATATATATATATATATTCATGACTCATGGCCAAGGCAGTGGCCCCATCTCCCATCTGATCTAAAACACACAAGAGCTAACTTGCTCTATTCAAAGAGATCTCATGTCTCCAGAAGCAAAACAGTTGTGTCTGGAGAGAAAGTATCTGCAGAACAGTTGTTCATTCCACTGCTCACATATGTAAGTCAGACCTCTACAGAGCTCACTCAGATATGTTTAATCTTTCTATGGTTGTTTCCATTATGTGCCACTCCCACTGAAAACACTCTTAAAATAGCAATGATCAGCCCAAGGTCCATCCAGCCCAGCCCTATGCACAGATGGTACTTTAACTGACGCTGATGTGGAGTGTCCTAACCCGTCCCCCTACCTGACATGTACCTGGATAAAGCGATGCCCAAGTACGCCTGATCCCATGGGCTTTTTTTCTACTAGCCTTTCCAGGAGCACAAAGCACCACAATTGTGCACTTGTGAGCAAAATCACGAACTCCTGTTAAAATTGCTTTTTGCCCAGACGCTGAGATACCACTAAGTAGCTGTGTGACTTTGAACTAATTATATACACTTTCAAAGCCTCATGCTTCCTTTGTGTAGAACATGCCTAGCACCTTTTTCAGATGGTTCATGAATGGATTAAATGAGATAATGAGCCACACTTGGTGAGTGACACAATGGTCCAGAAACTACACCCTTGTCCATGTGGGATTAGTTCCTTTCGTTTGGAAACCTGTGATAAACACCTCCCACCAAAAGCCTGGGGTGTGGGGGATGGGGAATCCAAGAAGCTATACAGATTGCTGAAGATCAACCTTATAAAAAGATCAACCTTAACTATATTGAAAGGACTTAAAGAAACAATGAATTGGGACAGAAAATGTCATGAAGACAGATTTGTTTTCTTTGGAATATGTATTCCTTCAAGGAAAATCACCCTTCCTCTTGATTCTCATGGTTGAAGCATGGAGGGAGCACTATCAAGAGTATAACAATCCAGACTCTTTGTCCCGCAGGAGTGAGGTCATCCCAGCAGCTTTCCATTACTTAGGGGACATAATCCAAAGCTCTCAGCATGACTACAGAGCCCTGGAGGAACTAGTTCCAGCTGTGACCCCCAACTTCAGGACCCTCCTCTCTACCCATCCTCATTTCACTCCAGACTTCCTGATCTCTTTGCTGACCTTGAACATGCTAAAGCCCACACTTGCCTCAGGGATGTTACACTGCTGTTCCCTCTGACTAGAGTGTTCTCCCCTCTGGTACCCTAAGCTTACAATCTCACTTATTCAGGCCTCTGATAAATGGCCTCCATATCACCTCTTCCCCTAATGGTCTATTTCCCTTCAGGATACTAATTCAGACATTATATTACATATATTTATGTATATGCTCATAATCCATCTCCTTGCTAAAATGTAAACTCCTTAAAGACAGGAACATTTCTTTTTCATTGTTTTACCCCCAACATCTGTAACATTAAGTGACACTCAGTAGGTGCTCAATAAATGTTTATGGATGAGCAAATGGCTTCAGTTCATTGAAAATTTCCCCTTTGCCCTATGGGTATGTATTCCGGAACCCTTCGTAATCTGTACTTTGGTCACTTCCTCATTCCATCTGCACCTACCCCCCATACACACTGGCACTCACATACACTTACCACTCACACAGATGCACAGGCACATACATCTACACAAACACACAGATACACAATTAGATACAAACAGACATAGCCACAGAACACACAAACATGTATGATGCCAGAGATGCACAGATACACATATCTATGCACATACACACACTGGCATCCTATGGACACATATAATCACTTCAGTCAGAGCCGTACGTGAAAGACACTCAAAAAGTGTTTGCTGAATATCTTTGGATTGTGGTGGTGCTAGAACATTACTTTCTACTGTGTTAGGTGAGATCATTGGATGGGAAGTTTTTAAAAGTCTTTCCAGGTGAAATGGTCTGCAACTCTTCAGTTCCATGTCTGAACTTCTGTGTGAACAGTTCTTCTCTTGGGACTGGAGAAATGGGTCCACAGTTAAGGCACTTGCCTGCAAAGCCTAAAGACACAGGTTCGGTTCCTCAGTGCCCATGTAAAGCCAGATGCCCAAATAGGCACATGCATCTGGAGTTTGTTTGAAGCAGCTGCAGGCCCTGGTGCACCAATCCTCTCTGTCTGCCTCTCTTCTCTCACTCTCTCTCTCTGTGCTCGCAAATAAATAAACAATTTTTTTTAAATCTTCTCTTGTTGTACCAGAACTATAATCAGTATCTTCATGAAAGCTCTTTTCAACTCCTTCATTTGTTTCCCAAAGATAACTTTAGAAAATGATGACTGTTGAGGGACCTTGGAAATAAATTCAATCCTGACCTCTCACTGTGGAGGGGCTAAGACCCAGAGAATGGGACAGCTTTGCTCAGGGTCACTCAGCAAGCTAATGACAGAATCAGAGCCACAATTCAAGGTGATTAGGTATGTTTTTGCACAAAGAAGTATGCTTGGGAGAAATTTCTGTAGCATAGGCATAATAATGAAAAATTGGATCAAAATTTGAGAGAGTGGATGAGTCATATCTCATGAAAGTACCACTCAGTGCTTTTGTTGTAACAACACATAAAAATAGAAGCGGATAACTTGTTCCACGAATTCATGCCAATAGCTGGACTCTACACTACACACTTGACACAATTTTCTCACTTAAACCTCCAAATGATGCTATGAGAATGGTACCCATTTTGCAGATAAGGAAACTGAAGCTTAGAAAGGAAAGGTCATTTTCCCCCAAATTCCCTGGGGAGTGGTAGAATGAGGCACTGGATCAAGGTGGTGTGAGTACAGCTCCAAGTACCTAGCAGCTTATCCGCTCCTCCTATTGACATGACCACTCAAACTAACATTCCTGGAAAGGCTGATGCGATTAGCAGAAACAAGTTCGCATGGAAACGTGTGGGCTTCAAATTTCTTTTTTTAAAAAAATTATTTATTATTTATTCATTTGATAGAGAGGGAGAGAGAAAGAGGCAGATAGAGAGAATGCTTGCACCATGGCCTCTAGCCACTGCAAACAAATGTCCTTGTGCATCTGGCTTATATAGGTTCTGGGGAACCGTACCTGGGTCTGTAGGCTTTGTAGGCAAGCATCTTAACCACTAAGCCATATCTCCAGCCCCAAGCTTCCCATTTCTATGCTGTATCTCTTTTTCTCTTTTCCCCTTCCCATTTATGATGCCTTGCTGCATAGATAAATTGCATGCACTACAGACTCGGTGTCAGAGAAGTAGATTACAGAAGGTACTGGTTGTCTCCATCAGCTATTGCCAAGTAACAAAAGCCATCCCAGCACTGGGCAATACATGAACATTTGTTCCCATGCTCACAGGTCTGAGGGTCAGCAGAATTCCTACAAAATCACCTAGTCTAAGCTGAACTGGACTCTAAGCCTCCCCACATGTCACCTTACTCTTTTGAGATCAATTGGCTTCCTGGGGCAGGCTGTCAAATGGAAACAAGTGATCCACTTGCAGTTTAGGCTTGGAACTGGTAGGTCATCACTTCTGTGGAGATTCCAATGGCTACAACAAGTTGCACAGGCAAGCCTACATCCATGGCATGAGAGGAATGGAGCAATGGATGTGGTTAGAGGGAGGAGGAGCAATTGAAAACAGTCATACAATCGCTAGGAATGTTAGCGAGATATGGGCTATGGAGATAGTACAGCTTAGTCTGTAAAGTGCTTGCATTTCAAGCATGAGAAGCTGAGTTTGAGTTCCAGAACCCACGTGCAAAATCAGGTGTGGTGGTGCACACTTACAATCCCAGTACTGCAAGGGTGGAGAGAGGAGGATCCCTGGGACTCACTGGCCAGTCACTTTAGCCAAACTGGTGAGCTCCAGGCAACTGAGAAATTCTGTCTCAAAAAATGTGGATGTGGGGCTGGAGGGATGGCTTAGCAGTTAAGGTGCATGCCTGTGAAGCCTAAGGACCCCGGTTCAGTTCTCTAGGTCCCAAGTAAGCCAGATGCACATGGTGGCGCATGTGTCTGGAGTTCATTTGCAGTGGCTAGAGGCCCTGGCGCACCCATTCTCTCTCTCTCTCTCCCTTTCTCTGTAATAAACAAATAAATAAATAAATATCTTAAAAAATGTGGATGTGGGGCTGGAGAGATGGCTTAGCAGTTAAGCACTTGCCTGTGAAGCCTACGGTCTCCAGTTCGAGGCTCGATTCCCCAGTACCCATGGAAGCTAGATTCACAAGGTGACACATGCATCTGGAGTTCGTTTGCAGTGGCTGGAGGCCCTGGAGCACCCATTCTTTATCTATCCATCTCTTTCTCTCTCTGTCACTCTCAAATAAATAAATAAGCAAACAAAAATTTAAAAAATGTGGATGCTACCTGAGGAATGACACCAAAGTTGTTCTCTGCTCTACCTGCACACGTGCACGTGCACACATACACATGCACACAAACAAGTGAACACACAAACACAAAAGTTAGCAAGATACGGTGGAAAGAAGGAGGAGAAGGAAAGGAACCAGTGCTTCCTTTATTTCAAATGCTGTCACAAGATTTCCCAATTCATTTGAATTTAGGTCCAAGTTGCCAAGGGAGGCAGGGAAGCTTCTGGAATGAACAGGGGACATGGGAATGAGAAACCTACTGAGATGAGTTCCCAGATCATGATTAGTACAGCAATCACTGCTATAAAGTTAGAGACATGTACAGCATATCGCCTGAATGTTGTGGAGAGTCTAGCTGGAAACATTTTGTGGGGAGGGAACCTTCCAGAGAAAGTGGTGGTCAAATGCAGAAAATCCCAACACCACCATGGACTACAGTGATGGTCAGGTGGGTACGCTGTCCCCTGTGATGGCAGATACAGACACAGACACAACACATGCACACACACACACACACACACACACACACACACACACACCACAGCTTCTGTGGCTCCTCTCCTTCCTTTGCAGCTACAAAGAAGGCAAATACAGAATTTCATCTACACTGAGCTGGGAAATGAAGCCAGTGTATCAACTGAGCTCTTCCTACCCCAAGTGTGCTGTTCTCACTGCCCCCCATCTGCATAAACAAAGCCTCTCTCTCTCTCTCTTTCTCTGTTCTCTCCCTCCCTCCCTCCTTATACTTTGCCCAGGAGAAATGGGCCCAGCAGGTTATGTGAGGTGGAGACCTGGAACCTGGAGACAGGTAGGCCTGAGCCTGATCCCAAGCCAGCCTCATCACTGTCCAGCCTGGAGACCTCAAAGCTTTGATCTTCTCCTGAAGAAAATGGTCCTAATGTCATGCCTTCCTCATAGGCTGGCAACAGAATTCTACTCTGAGTTCATTGCTTGGTTATCATGCCTCTTGGGTGTGTGATGCTTGGGTTTAGCCACATGTCCAATCTATGCAGGATGGTCTTTGGGAAGCCCTCCGTATCAGCCTTGCCAAAGCATAGCCTTGCCAGCAGGCCCCAGAAAGCCAATGTATTCATTCATGCATGCATGAGGTCATCCAATAATTTTTTACTGGTGGCCTGCCCAGTACCTAGTAGCAGGTCAGACACTGCAGGACTGATTAAAAAAGCCCATTGCTCAAGGAGCTCTCAGGCTAGCCAGGATCAATGTCTTTAGGACTAGAATGGTAAGTCAGAGAAGCCCAGACCTAAAAGATCTTGTGCCAATGTGTCGCGACTGCCTCGACCAGCAAGGAAGACGCAACACTTGGACTCTTCTTTCAGCAGTTTATTCAGGAACCTTGAACAATTTTCTGACCCGGGGCAAAGCCCGCCCGAAACTTAAGAAGCCTTTGAACAGCCAACCCTGGTGTGCCACGTGGTGAATGCAGATAGGTCCACATATGCGGAAGCAAGCCTAGATCACGGCCCAAGCCAAATAAGGACTTGTTTATCCAGGAGAGCACTCGCCATCGGGAAGGCGGAAGGCGGAAGCCAGCACCATCTTTAAGGCGCGGCACCTCGCAGCTCTCTACACCAATGCTTGCCCGAGGCAAAAAACCCACTGAATTGCCCTATTCCCCTACAGATCTAGCCTGAGCTGAGGCAAGCCCAGACCAGCAACAACTGGGACCCAGAGCCCAACCACGCAGGCAGCCCAGTCTTTTTCATTTCCTCTGTGAGAAAGATATCTCCGTTGTCACTTGGCACTGAAACAGCTTCCTGTGACATTTGCCTTCAGAGCACATTCATGGGCAGCTGTCCATCTCCCCTGAGTAAGACACTGCATTCCCTAAATGACTCTTCAGATGCGTCCCGTTAACCATCTCCAGGTACCAGACTCTTCTCACAACACCTTTGTCTGGTGAGGTGACAATCTAGGGGAAGCCATAAGACATCGTGGTGACAAATTTAAGTGTGTGTGAATTCCAACAGCACTATGTCCTGGTCATTGTTCTTGAGAAACTTCAGGAGCGTAGAAGCAGGTTGCATGGCTGACGGATGTTGTGAAGCCTTCAGGAGGGTTACGTGCACTGTGCCTATCCAGAAGGAGAGCCAGCCTGTTGCATTTCCTAGAGTCTTTGATCCCAGGACGTGACCTTGCCCATAGTGCATTCCCCAGAGCCAACATTTCCCAGAGCACTCTTCAGGGAAAGCAGTGCTAAAAGAAAGCAAAGAATTAATCATCTGAGCTGAGTTCTGAACACAGAGGAAAGCAAAAGTACCCTGAGCTGGAAGGCCCTTGGAAGCCATCATGCTTAACTGTGGCTGCCTTCAGACTGTAACTTCCCTGAGACCCCAACTACTGCAGATGGTCTGGAACATCCTCTGAGATGTTGAGGCTTGAGCATAGAGAAAGAGGTGGTGTGTGGTAGCTGCAAGAAGAGGAAGAGGAGTAGGGAGGACTAGGAGGAGAGACTACAGAAATGTCAGATCGGTTCCTCTTATACATACTTTCTGCCCTTTTCTCCTTTTCTTCTCCTTCCTCCTCCTGTCAGTCTTTCCTTCTCCTCTTGCCTTTTTCTCTCTCTCTTCCTCCTACTTCTCTACTTCCTTCTACTGTCTCCCTGTCTTGACTCTCCTCTCTTCAACTCTCCTCTCTTCTCTTTTCTCTCTCCCCGTCCTGTCTCTCTCTGCTCTCTTTACAACTCCTTTCCCCCCACTTCTTCTCCAGCCTCTTCCTCCACTCTGCTCCTAGCCTCCATTTACCCACTGCTCAGGGACCCACCAGGGCCAGGGTAAAAGAGGATTCTGGCCTCAGAGCCCTGGGAAAAGAGGCAAGGGATGTCTTGAGGACATAAATCATTCTGCAGGCAGTGCAGGGGCCTGGAGTTCCCAAGGCTGCAAGGTAATTCCCAGGGCTGAGAATAACTTGGCAGACAGCCCCCAAGTCAGAACAGGACTCAGGGCCAAGCTCTAGGGTCGCCTTTCTCTATGTTACTGTGGGTGTAACCTTGATCCCTCCGCTGAGGTAAACAACCGGGTCTGAATGATTTGGGTTGGAAACGGAAGAGGCCCCAGGGAGGCAGAACACCGCAGTAATAAATGAGGAGCCGAGACAGCTGTGCAGAGCATGCCCGTTTCCCCTCCATTAGCGCAAACCCAGGGCATCTCTAAAAGCTAAAAGGCATCGCTCTCCACTCCCCATAGCAGGGACCAGAGTTGCAGAAGCCACAAATCACTAAGAAAAGTGCAGAAGAATGTTCACCATTTCTTGGAATGGAAATAATAATAAATAATAATAATCTGTTTCATGTATTTCGCTAAGACATGTTCTCCAAGGAGCTTGGCACTCAAATTTATTGTTAAGTCCCCCAGGGTCTGGATATTTTTTAATTAAAACTTTTATTGAGGAAAAGATACAAATAAAAAAAATCATCCCCAGAAGTGAGTTATGGGGAGGGTCACTGTCTTCTGTCTCCTTAGCATTTGTCCTTTCCTTCTTTTGACATTTAGATGGCTACAGCCTGAGCAGTCTTGCTAGGCTGGCTGTTCATAGCATAAAAAATTAACCAAAAGTTCCTGAACCCGACACCCTGGAAGTTGGGAGAAGAAGCGTGAAATGCACGCAGCAGCTGCTAAGTGTCAGGTCCAGTGGGCCCACACTGTGTGTGTCATTCTCCTCACACCCCGAGCCACACCAGAGATGCTTCCCATGCAGCCCTTGACTTCCTCCCCATATCCACATCCATGAACAATTTGAGTGTCCTGTGCTTCACATAAGGACTCTGGGACTCAGAAGGGCTAAGAAACCTGAGGAAAATCTCACAGGTAGCAGCAGGTTTAGCTAACACTGGGTTACTAGTGCCTCCTGTAGGGGCTGCGAGGGAGGCAACTAGGGCAGGTCGGTACCCTGTTCTCCCAGAAGGGTATTAAAGCAAGAGCAGAGGAATTGAAGAAGTGTTCCTAGGGGTAGCCATTAAGGCGGGTTCATGCGAAAGCAGAAAGTGGGAAGAGCCAGGCTAGACTAGAAATTCAACACTGCAGCCTTGTCCAGCAGGGACTTTCAGGAAGGAAAATTGTGTCCCAGAGTTTGTCCTGACTGCTGGCTATGGAGCAGGGGCTTTTGTGTTGTTGTTCACCTAACACTTGGCTCTAGCTATGAGTGCGCTGAGGTGGGGGCAATGACAGGAAGCAGAGCAGAAAACTCCTAGGTACTGCTAGTTCTCCATATCTTTGGGGACAGGCCCACGTCCAGAGGTAGTCCTTGAAGGTTGTAGCTTTGGCAGCAGAGGCCCCTGAAGTCAGGGTTGGGCCCACAGATATGGTGAAAGCAAAGGAATGTAGCAGTGTGTGCTGTGCCTGGCCACCTCCTTAAGAAAGGCCCACCCAAGCCGGGAGTGGTGGCACACACCTTTAATCCCAGCACTCAGGAGGCAGAGGTAGGAGGATCGCTGTGAGTTCAAGGCCACCCTGAGAATACAGAGTGAATTCCAGGTCAGCCTGGGCTAGAGTGAGACCCTACCTCAAAAATAGAAAGAAAGAAAGAAAGAAAGAAAGAAAGAAAGAAAGAAAGAAAGAAAGAAAGAAAGAAAGAGAAAGAGAGAGGGAGGGAGGGAGGAAGGAAGGAAGGAAGGAAGGAAGGAAGGAAGGAAGGAAGGAAGGAAGGAAGGAAGGAAAGAGAAAGAGGGAGGGAGGGAGGGAGGAAGGAAAGAAAGAAAGAAAGAAAGAAAGAAAGAAAGAAAGAAAGAAAGAAAGAAAAAAGAAAGAAAAAAGAAAGACCCACCCAGATAACCATGATGTGTTTAAGGTTTCTCATCTTGGGCCTGTGGTGGATCAAATGTAAAATGTCCACCATAGCCTCGTGTGTTTGTGATTAAGCGTCACTCTTTATCCTTAGCTGGTAAGTTTTTGGAAGGTGAAGCCTTACTAGGGGAGGTGTGTCATCGCTGAGGGAATGGATTTTATAGTCCATTCCATCTGACCAGTGCCAGATAGCTTAATCTTGCCTGCTGATGTTATAAGATGTGATGCCTGGCTGCCATGCTTTCCCTGCCATGATAAAACTTCCCCTTGAAACTATAAGCCAGAAATAAACCCCTTTCGGCCATAAGTTGTTTCTGGTCATGTGGTTTGTTCCAGAAACAAGAAGATAACTACTTGCCAGGCATGGTGGCGCACGCCTTTAATCCCAGCACTCAGGAGGCAGAGGTAGGAGGATTGCCGTTAGTTCAAGGCCACCCTGAGACTATATAGTGATTTCCAGGTCAGCCTGAGCTATAGCGAGACCCGACCTGGAAAAACCAAAAACAAACAAAAAAAAGATAACTACTGGACTTTCCTCTTGCCCTATATTGATGGCTGAATGAAAACCCTGGGAACTGTGTCAGTGTATTTGATTGCAACTGTCAATAGCCTGCTTTCTAGTTACCAGACCTCAGTACATTGACCACCTTGTGGGAGTTAAGGCATGAGGCCTGTGCTGTGCACCCAAGGAAGTCCACTCATAGGTAGAATTTCCAGGCAGGCACTCTCAGGAAAGATTGAACCTTGGAAGTGGTGGGTCCTGCTAGCTCCTCTAGACTTCTGGCCACTGCATAACACAGAGCATGTGCAATTAGGGATGGCCAGAAGCCAGGAGGCAAAGCCCGAGAAGTCAGTGGGGGATATGGCATCTGGTCCTGTTCCCAGGAGACTTGCTATGCTGTGATCCCTATGCTGGGACAGCCCCAGGAGGCATGACAAACAAGCCTCCTTAGACTAGCCTCACCTGAGGCAAACAGCCTGAATTACCTGTAACCATATGTCTAAGGGAGAAGCATAGGGGTGTCATCAACACAAGACAGTGTGGGCAATGGCAGATGTGTTAGTTTCTTTTTCTAGGTACTGCAACAAAATACCTGTCAAGGGCTGGAGAGATGCCTCAGCGGTTAAGTTGCCTGCCTAAAAAGCCAAAGGACCCAGGTTCAATTCCCCAGGACCCATGTAAGCCAGATGCACAAAATACCTTGACAAAAGTAACTGTTGTAGTCATCGTTAATTGCTGGAAATATCACCTGACCAAAAGCAGCTCATGGGAGGGGAGTATGTACTTTTGGCTTACAGCCTCGAGAGGATGCTCCACGGTGGCAGGAGAAAGACGGCATGAGTAGAGGCTGGATATCACTCGCTTAGCTAATAAACCTCAAAGCGTTCCTCCAGCAACACACCTCCTCCAGCAAGGCTCTACCTCCCAATTTGCTATTAGCTGGGACTCAAGCGTTCAAAACACGTGAGTTTATGGGGGATCCCTAAGTCAAACCACCACAGTAACTAGGGAAGGAAAAGTTTCTTTTGGCTCACAGTTTATGGGTATGGTCCATCCTGGTGAGGAAGTCATAGTGGCAAGTGCTGCAGCCATCTGGTTACATTGCATCTGCAGTCAGGAAGCAGAGAGAGGTGAGTTTTAGTGTTCAGCTCACTTTCTGCTTTTTTAATAGTTCAGGACCCCAGCCCATGGAATGGCGGAGTCCCCAGTTAGGGTAGGTCTTCCCACCTCTGTGAACCTAATCTAGAAACTCCTTCATAGACATGCCCAGAGGTTTGTTTCCATGGTGATTGTAAATCACATCAATTCAAGAAGATTAACAAGGGCAGCAAAGCAGAGCCTGATGGATGCCCCCAACCCTTGCTGCTGAGCTTTCAAGAGCCCTTCCTAGGACTCAGAGCTCAATGTGGAGGTGTTTCTGGATCTTTGTGATAAGCCGGCCGTTTAGTGTGGACCTCACTGAGTAGGTGTATGTTCCTGGCCATTGTGTAGTCTCTATGATTCCTAACATTTTAGGCTCACCAGGCTAGCTTTGCACACTGAACCCGAGTACCAGAGCACATGCACACCCCCTTTCCCACCTAGCTTGCCAAAGTTCAGAAAATGCCCACATCCCAGCACACATGCTTTTCTCTATTTGTATATGTTGGTGGATGTCCATCACTGTAGTCAATAGAGTAAACCTTCTACGGCAGACAGGGGATTTCCATGCTGTGCTACTGCAAACACAATGCTTAATGAGAGAAAAAGAAAGTTGCACACAGACATCTCCAAGCTGGCCCAGCCTTTATAAAATGTAAAAGCATTCAAGACAACAACATATATGTTTATAGGCGCGCGTGCGCGCGCGCACACACACACACACACACACACACACACACACAGCAGAAGATGATTTACCAGCCTCTGGTCAATGTTGACCTGGGGAGGGAAAGGGGAGAAAGGAGCTTTAGCTCCATTTGGAGAGCTGTACTTTTTGAACACATGAAAGAGAGAAATGAAGGAAATATGGCAAAATGTTATTTGTCTAACCTTCATGGTAGGTTCATGGGTATTTTGTCTTACTTCCTGTAATTTTCTGTGTTTGGAATGTTTCTTAGTCCTAAATCATGTTTTAATGATTTTTTTTTTTTTAGCTGAAGCTGCATGTCAGCATACCCTGTGACCCTGCCATTCCATTCTAAAGTATATACTCCATGGAATGTGTACGGGCCCTTACCAAGACCACACAGAAAATGCTCACCCAATGCTGACTGGCAGCCAAGCCCCATGCCTGTGAATAATGCAGTGGATGAAGGAACTGAGCTATGTGCACAAAAGGAAAACCTACACAGAGAGAGAGAGAGAGAGAGAGAGAGAGATCAAACTTCAATGCTTACCAACAGGAGGGAGCACACACATTTGAGGCAGAGGGAGAGAATCAGATCTACTATATGGCTCTTGTGATAGAAAGATCTAGAACTGGGAAACTTGAAACACCCTGGTATTAGCAGTCAGGATAGTGCTTCTTCCTGAAGGAGTAGGGACTAGAAGGAGAACCAAGGTCCCTGGGGTGCAGGTCATAGAATATTTCTTAATCCAGATGTGGGTCCAAGGGTGGGTTGAGTTTGTGAAAAGTCACTCTTTATCAGGATATTTGAAGAAATACACATTAATTTTTTTTCCAAAAGTAGAAGTTAAGGCACATTGGACATAATGATCTCTGACCATGCTATTACATGGAAGCCATTGTTGGCCATTAATTTCTCAGTTTGAATTTATCTATTGATCCCCAGTGTTATAACATACTCCATAGCGGACATGAGATGATCGACTTGGAATAGCCTCTAAGTGGCTGCAGTCAGGGGGTGGCCAGTGGGGCTCTGTTAATGGTATTTCAGAGGAAGTCACATTACATTCCTCCAATGCAATGTCCATTTTTAGTCTAAAAGGGATTCATCCCACTCAAAAGGAAATTATATCCCCTCTGCTAGTTTTTTGGTAATGGGAGCTACCATAGTCAGGAACCAAGTGCCTAGTTTCAGGACAAAAATTCATCTGCCAAGCCTTAAAAGAATAGATTTCTGGGGCTGGAGAGATGGCTTAGAGGTTAAGGTGCCTGCCTGCTAAGCCTAGGAACGCTGGTTCCAATCTCCAGGTCCCACATTTAACCAGATGCAAAGTGACACACGGGCGCAATGCCACACTTGCCCACAAGGGGGTGCACGCATCTGGATTTCGTTCACAGCAGCTGAGAAACTGCTGGCGCACCCATCTCTGTCTCCCTCTCCCTCTCTATCTATCTCTCTGTGTGTCTCTCTCCAAAAAATAAATTAAATTAAATTATATTAAAATTAAAAAAAAAGAATAGATTTCTGCACCATCACCCATTAGCGGGAGCCTGGATCTGATGGAGCCTGTGAATACGGGCACATGCCACCCTGAAAGTGTAGACATGTAGCTCATAGCCTCCATCTCCCTGCCAAAACCTTAGCATGCATTTCTAATCCATCAAGGCCCTCAGATCCAGAAGCTGGGAAGACAATCTAGCAAAGAGGCTCTCCCATGAGTTATGTGGACTAAGTTGGTTGGGGAGAGGATAAGGAAGGGATTTACTGAGTGGTCAAGAATGGGAGGTAAGTACCATGGGATATTGTCTACAATTAAAGAAATTGTCAATTAAAAAAAGATGCAAAAAAAGGGGCTGGAGAGATGCTTAGTGGTGTGCTTGTCTACGAAGCCTAAGGACCCAGGTTCTACTTCTCCAGACCTCATGTAAGCCAGATGCACATGGTGGTGTATATGTCTGGAGTTTGTTTCCACTGGCTAAAGGCCCTGGTGTGCCCATTCTCTTTCTCTCTCCCTCAAATAAATAAAATATTTAATAAAAAATAAAAAATAAAAAAGAGCCAAAGGAAGGGTAGGACTGTTTACAATATACTCTTCCAAACACAAAATGACCTGGATATCCATGACCTTGCAGTGCCTGGCACTACCTACATAAGATAATCATAATAGGAGGTAAAGATGATGACATCAAAATAAAAGAGAGACTGAGAGGGGGAGGGGATATGATGGTGAGTAGAGTTGTGAAGAGGAAAGTGGGGGAGAAGGAATTATCATGGTTTATTGTCTATAAGTATGGAAGTTATCAATAATTTTTATAAAAGGAAAAAAAGATTTGATTGTCAGGCTGGAGAGATGGTCTAGTGGTTAAGGCACATGCCTGTAAAGCCTAAGGACCGAGGTTCAATTCCCCAGGACCCACATAAACCAGATACACAAAGGTAGTGCATGCATTTGGATTTTGTTTGCAGTGTCTGGAGGCCCTAGTGCACCCATTCTCTCTCTCTCACTTTCTCCCTCTCTCTCAAATAAATACAAATAAACTATAAAAAAAACAAAATTAAAAAAAGAATGGGTGAAATAAGGTAAGCAACACACTGAAAATCACTTTGGGTGTGATGTGCATATTCTGTTAATTGAATGGTAAATGCCCTCATATCTCAGCAGGCAGACTGTCATTGCCTTTCTGTGGTCCTAATGTAAGGTACTTCTTTGAACTGTGATTTTTACATGGAAAGTAATGGGGCCTACAACAGCAGTCAGATATGTTCTTCCCCTGGACTGAGGGCCTGCTACAGGAGAGGAATCTGGAAACGCCTCTGTTTCACGAGTGTGCATAGATTAAACCAGAGCTCCTCAAGGAGCTGTGATGTATTTCTACAGAGACAATACTCCCAAATGCACAGGTTCACAAGGGACAGAATTTGCCATGTTGTCCATGGGGAAACCACTGCCAGTGCATGCTTGCAGCTTCACTTTCTCTGGAGCTGTGTGACATGGAAGCCTTGCCCACAAGTGACCACAAGGACAGCTGTGTGGAAGAGACTGAAGGCTCTGAGAAGTGCTATCAGTCTTGAAGCGGGGGAGATAGCTCGCTCAGTTGGTGAAGTACTTCTCTTACAAGCAGAAGGACCTGAGTTCGATCTTCAGTACTCATAAAAATGTCAGGCATGGTGGTGCATGCTTGTAATCCCAGGGTAGAGTAGGTAGAGAGACAGGGGGATCCTGGAGCCTTACTGGCCAACCAGTCTAATCTACTTGGCAAGCTCCAGGCCAATAAGAGATTCTATAGCAGAAAAGGTAGACAGAATTCCTAAGGAACTATACTTAAGGTTGTCCTCTGGCCTTTACAGACATACATAGATACAGACACATACGCATGTGCACACACACACACACACACACACACACACACACACACACATTGCTGTCAGTCTTCAAGCAGGACCCATCTGCCTGGCCACAAGTTTAATAGCTAAGTATCCTATTCAGCTGGTGTTCCTATGTGGACAGCATTCTGGGAAGGAGAAGCCAGAACCTCAGTTCTCTTATGTCACACAGCTGGATTATGAGGCTGGCTGTGGGGAGAGAGGGGAAGGCTAAGGAATGTGCAGACAGTCATCTCAGCATATTGCCACACAGAAAGGACCAACAGCCCCATAGAACCAGAGCCTGTTCCCAGACCAGCTGCTTGCTGATATACCCTGTGGTTCAGATCCAACCATCAAAATGCCTTTTCCCCTGTGGTTGAGGTGACAGAGTCCTACTCTCCTTAGGGAGGGTGAAGTGGTGACTCAATTGCTTGGCTGTTAACCCATGTTTTACCCCCATCAACTGTGTTCTTGACACGTTACACCCCAATTCATCACAGCTTCTATTCCGGAGGTGATGACAGAGCTTAGCCCACCCATGTCCACTCAGCCCTACATTTGGCTCAGAGCTCCTCAGGGACACCCTTCTTCTCTCCCAAAAGCCTCTAAGGACGTTACAAGTTTCCATTCCATTTCATTGCACAATTTGAGACCTAGCTCCTTCAGGATTTTATCCTGGGGTTATAAGATGAATCTTCAGCTTGGAATACTCTCTCTGGGCTGAGTGTTTCCAAAAGTCTATAGGTTGCTAAAATGAAAGGAGCACCTCTCCTCAGCAGCCTGGTAACAGACATTTTCAACCCTTGGGGCAGGATCAAATTTCTCATAACTGGGCTGAAGTGATTGCTCAGTGATTATGGTGCTTGCCTGCAAAATGTAACAACCTGAGTTTGATTCCCCAGTACCCACATATAGCCAGATGCACAAAGTGGTGTGTGCATGTGGAGTTCGTTTGTAGTGGCTAGAGTTCCTTGCATACCCATTCTCTCACTCTATTTCTCTTTCTGTATTACTCTGCTTGAAAATAAATAAAAATATTTTTAAGTTGTTTTTTTTTCTCAGAGAACTCACAGCTCACACAGAGTGAGTAGGCCAGATCTTCCTGTTCCCCATCCCCAATTCCCTGGCCCCGGTCAGTTGCCCTGCTGCTGGCTTGGGGCTGTCTGGACCCTGTGAGCTTCCAGCAGAAGCAGGCCCCTTGCTCTGCCTTCCTGACCAAATGGCCCCTGGGTCCCCAACTCCTGGATCCCCTGCTCTAGATGGCATGTGTGTTGAGTGAGTAGGCCAGAGCTCCTGTTGGTTTTTCACCTCCCACTTCCCTGGTCCTGGTACCCTTGCTGCTGCCTTGGAGTAGCCTGGTCCCTGCATGTGGGCTGCAGAAGCAGGCCTTTTGCTTTAGTTTCCTGATTGACTGGTCCCGGAATACCCAAATCCCTATTCCCCTAAGCTAGATGGTGCATGGGCCACTGTAGGAGGTGGACTCATGCCCCTGGCTCTCTAGCTTCCCAGCTCCTAGTTCCCCAACCCCTGATCCCAGTATGCTGAAGAGTACGTGGAAGTAGAGTGATTAGGCCAGAACTCCCAGTTTCCCAACTCCCAGTTCCCCAGGTACCTTTGATGTACTTGCAATCTCCACAATCTGCACATTGGTGGTTATAGCCCCATCGTACACCAATCTGGTTCACATTTAAAACAGAACACCCACTGAAGATCCTACAAGGACAAAATACTTGCTTCCCCCTCAATAGAATAAAATGGTTCCTCAAGATGGGTAGACCACAATGCAAAAAAAAAAAAAAAAAAAAAAAGGCAGAAAACTGAGAGATCTTCACCAAGGATGCCTACTCATACAATGGAAGCCTCCACTGAAATCATAGAGAAATCAACAGAAATTGAATCCCAAAATAAAAACACAACAACCAATGTGACCCTGATCAAAAGAATTGGTGAACTAAAAGCAAGCCATCAAAAAACCAACAGTCACATAAATGAAAATGAGCAGAATCATATCTTAGAACACACAGCTTTTAACACTAGGCTTAAATTAATTGAAGAAAACCTTAGAAGCCTCAAAAGAGACATGAATGAATTGAAGGCGAGTCGACAAATGGAAGATCTCAATAACCACTTGATAAGTTTAATGAAGACTTGATCAAAAGCAAGAATGAATTCCAGGAAGCATCAAGAAAATCAGGCCTTGAACTGAAATTGTACCTCAAAGCAGAGAAGGACATGATGCTGATATTTTTATTGGTATTGCATTAATCTCCATTGGAGAATCTGTTCTTCTTTTTCAGAAGGTAGTGAGACCAGAGGAGATAAACTACCCCTTGCACTTCAGCCACACAACAGCTGAATCCACAGAGGAATTGGGGAGACGAACAAGAGTGCTGCTTCCATGCTGTTCCTGATCATCAGCACCAGGGTGTAGGAGACAGACACTGAGGATACTCAACACCTACCAAAGCAGAGATGCAGAGTCTCCTAAGAGCTCATCACTGAAGTAGATTTAAAATTCACCCACCACAGCTCAGGGAATTTTGCAGAAGAGGGGGCAGAAAGATTGTAACAGCTTATGTTAAGACATCATGCCCAGAGGCATTCCCTCCCCACCCCCAAATAACTGTCTGCTACTCCCACAAGGCATAACCCACAGCCCCATGGGTAATACCTTCAACCCCATGGAGGAAGGTCCCCAGCAGAATGGGGGCAGGGATGAGGGAAAAGAGCATACCAACACATGATGTTTCCATACAAAATATGTTGTTGGGCTGGAGAGATGGCTTATGGTTAAGCACTTGCCTGTGAAGCCTAAAGGCCCTGGTTCGAGGCTCATTTCCCCAGTATCCACGTAAGCCAGATGCACAAGGTGGCACATGCATCTGGAGTTCAATTGCAGTGGCTGGAGACCCTGGTGAGCCAATTCTCTCTCTCTCTTTCTCTCTCTCTCTCTCCCTCTTTCTCTGTCACTCTTAAATAAATAAATAAAAATTAAAAATAAATCCCAGCACTTGTGAGGCAGAGGTAGGAGGATTGCCATGAGTTCGAGGCCACCCTGAGACTACATACTGAATTCCAGGTCAGCTTGAGCTACAGCGAGATCCTACCTCAAAAAAAATTAATTAAAATATATATACATATATACACATACATATATATATATGTTGTTACTCATAATAACAAAATTTTAAAAATAAAAATAAAATACAAATTTTTTCTCAGAACTGAAACCCTTTCTTCATGTCCTGTTTGGCCCATCATCAAAAAGGGCTTAAATCAGGTGAGGCCAAAGTGCTTTCACATCATGACCTGTGCAAGGAGACCACATCTGGAGCAGGCTCTCAGATGGATGGAGGGCCTTTAGCATCCTGCCAATTTGTTTGACTTTGATTTGTGCCCAACTGGAAGCCAGTGAAAGTTCACGAAGAGGAGTGTACAAGCAGAGTGTCATTTAGGGGAAGTACACAAGAAAATGACCCGAGGATATTGGATTGCTTAGGGGCTCTGCAATGTCCAAGAGAGAGCGGAGGAGAACCTGAACCACAGCCAACTTCCAGAAAGTTCTAAGAGGAAAAGGAAAGCAACAAGGCTGAGCAAGCAAAGATGAGAAGATAATTAGTTCCTACTGGAGCCTACACAGATGGAATAGTCACCCTATGAAAGAGGACTCAGCCTTAGGGAACATTGGCCCCAAAGATGCCTCTTCTTACAAGGAGCAAACTGAGAGCAGAGGCCAAGAGGAGGTGACATTACTGAGTTCCAGGTCTGGGCCAGGTCCTCTGCTAAGTCCTTTATGACAACTCTCCACCCTCACTCCTCTCCTGATTTCCCCAACAACTTAATGAGCAATTCTCTTGAGATCCTAAAAGTTGGCATATACAAATTCAGGGTGGGAAGTCTATCCTCAGATTCCATCTGGGTTCTTTCCTTCATGTTCTACTCCAGAGAGTAAAGGATGGCCCTCTAGAAACCAGCAGCCACCTGACAGAAATGGCCTTGGCTTGAGACTGAAATGTACAAGTGAGAGAAATGAGCCCTCTCCCTAACATAGCCAAGGGCAGAGACCCCAAAGGGGACCTGCATGCTAGGGTATCGGGACAACTGCTGGGAGCCTCTGCAAAGAACAGCCATGTGGTAGATGACTCAAAACTGGTACTGAGTCACCAAGCAATGGAAAGCAGGGTTTAGCTGAGAGCCCCATTGACAACAGGACCCTCTGGACTTCAACCAAGCACCCTCAAATGAACTATACCTCAATCAAAGACAAGGGAAACCAGAAGGGACTTGGGCTGACACAAATGCCTATATTCGTCAAGGTCCATGTGCTAAAGGCTTGGTCACCAGCCTGTGGTACTATTAGAGGTGGTGGAACCTTTAAGAGGGCAGGCCTAGTGAAAGGTTGTTAGGACTTTGAGGGCATGACCTCAAAGGGAACTGTGGAACTTGGATCTTTGTCTCTTCTTTCCTTGCTTCCTGGCTACCATGGACTCACTTGCTTATGTCTGAAAGGCTTGGTCCCCAGCCTGTGGCATCCTGGCAGATGGTACAAGCTTTGAAAGAAGGAGCTTAGTGGGAGGAAGTTTCATCACTGAAGGATGTGCCTTTGAGCGGGATATTGGGACTCCAGCTACTTCCTGTTCCTCTTTGCTTCCTGGCCATCAGTAAGTGAGCATTTTTGCTTCACTACTCACTCTCCCACCATGATGCTTGGCCTTACCCCAGGCCAAAGTAACAGAGCCAAGAGACTATTGACTGAAACCATGAGCCAAGATCAGCCTTTCCTCCTTCAAGTTGATTTATTCAGGTATTTTGTCCCAGAGAAAGAAAGATGACATATCCTGCAAAGGATTTATAGAGGGAGACACCCATAGACGAGTGGGGGAAGCTTCAGAGGGGACTTTGCAGACAGCTAAATGGAGCCACGGGTTCTACAAAGCTGAAAGCCATAGAGTGGCCAACTGTTCCACTTTGCCCAGGACAAAAGGCTTCCTTAAAATGAACAGACCTGGCCGGGCATGGTGGCGCACGCCTTTAATCCCAGCACTCGGGAGGCAGAGGTAGGAGGATTACTGTGAGTTCGAGGCCACCCTGAGACTACATAGTTAATTCCAGGTCAGCCTGGGCCAGAGTGAGACCCTGCCTTGCAAAACCAAAAAAAAAAAAAAAAAAAAAGAACAGACCTGGAAAATTGGAACAAATTGGTCACTACCTGACCCCACAGAGAATCCCTCTTCCTTTCATAGTCAGGGGTCCCAGGCTTCTGAACTCCTGGAAGAGGTTGTTGGCTATGCCTTCTCCAACCCCCTCGGTGGGGTGTGTAAACCATTCAGCTATGTCCAGGTAAAGTGGATCCCATCCAGCAAGGTTAATCCCCTAAGTCAGAGGCTGCTCGGAGCTGACCCAAGCCAATATCTCCCCTCCATAGAGACACTGGAAAGCACCAGAGAGATCAAGAGGCTCTGGACAAGGCACTGGCAATGTCTGCTGCAGGAAGGACTAAAGCCACTGGCGCCTGTGGGAGGCCAGCTTATGGCAAATAGCCTCTAACAGAAGTCTCCAGGCCAGTTCATCCCTCCACTTGAGTAAGGGTTGGAGTTTCTGCCACCTGGCAGGGAAGAAGGAAAGGCAGGCTGCATGCTCTGAAGGTGTGGCCATGGGCCACGGGATAGGATGGATGAGATGCCTCATTCCCTTGCTCCTTTAGGTGCTAATGGCATGGCTCAAGGCTACAGCAGTGCCTGTTTGATGCAAATGAGAGAAAGGCCCCAGGTTAAACTCATGGTTCTGTTAACCATCAACCATACACATATACACAAAAACTCATATTTATACACTGTAGCCACACTCCACATTCAAGTGAGTTTTGATAAAAATGAGAAAACGCTTGACCATCCATAACCACTGATCAGCTGCCATTTTTCTTAGTGAGATATCCTGTCTGATGCATGTTATTAGTTAACACCTTTAAAAGGCAAGTTATTGTGGAATGGAGAGGTGTAAAATGCAATGTATTCCCAAGGTTCATGGTAGGTGTCCCTAGGAGGTTGTTCAGCAAGCTCTTACTAAGCAACCAGGAGCTAGGTACTGGGTGCTAAGGAAAAAAGGACAGCAAAAGGTCCCTGCCCTCAGAGGGACTGTCTAGTGCAGAAGGTGGACATGAACACACAAATTCCTAGAAAAATTCTGGGCAATTTATAGAGTAATGTGCATCAGTTGTACCCCAAGCAGGGTTCTGGGGGGAGGGTACATGCAGGTTTCCCGGAGGGTCTGGTCTTCACAACTGAAGAGTGTATCAGATTGAGGCAGACATTGTTAATGTCCACCAGTATCTGTTCTCCCCTTCTTCCTGATTTTTGATCAAACAAGGGGCTGTCCAGACTATAACTACCCTTTCAAGGCTCCTTTGCATCTACATGTAACCATACAACTTCAGTTTGCCAGCAAATGGGATCATGATGTTGTATATGATTGTCAGGACGTGTCCTCACATGAAAAGACCAAGCCCTTTTCCTCCCTGCCTCCTCTTGCTGGTGGTTGGCTAGCAGAGTTAATGACTAGAGAGCTTCAGCAGCCACCCCTTGGACAGTGATATGAACCGATTGTGCTAAAGATGGTGGAACAAGATGGAAAAGGCTGTGACCAGTTTGTGAAACTGCTTGAACAATCTTGGGCTTCATTTTCAGAGAAACAGAATTCTATTGCATTTAAGCCATGGTTATTGCGGATTTTCGATCACTCACAGCCATACCTAACCCTCATAGGCAAAGTCGGTACAGAACTATTCCAGCCCAGTCTCATGGATTATGGATTCCCTCTGAACTTGTGTGGCAATGTTTCATCCTTCCCCCTCCAATTTCCAGTCAGCACCTCATCCACCCTATCCCATAGCCTTTCGGCTGTCCCGTCCTGTGGCCACACCTTCTGAGCATGCAGCCCACCTCCCCCTCTCCTGTGCCAGGGTACTCAGACCAGAATCCTTCTCAGGAATAGAGTATTTACTGTCCAAGCTTTCAGTCCCTTGGATAGGTCTCCCTTAAACACGTGCTTCTTCCCAGTGTAGCCACTCTCGATGGCCAACTGACACAAAAGGCTGAGGAAGAAGTCCATCTGGCCATCTCAGCTCAACTCAAGCTGTGCTGGGGCAGGTGCATGGTATAGTTCTCTGGTTCAGGGCTACTCATGATTGGCTACAGCTAGCCTCTGGCCTGTCGGGCAGGCTCACTTCTCCTGGGCCCCCACCTGTTTCCACTTTCTTCTTCTCCATGATGGGAGGCTCAGAGCCAGCTTTTCCACACTGCTTTGGTTCAGCCTGTAGCCAGCCCACCTAGTTGTTCAGCCCCTTTTCTCCTCTCCATCCCTTCACACCAACACCTAAGCTGTGTGCAATTAGCACCTAATGCAATTAGCACTTTATATGAGCTTTCTATGCACTAATAGAAGCCTTTCAGCTGAGCCCTGGGTTAGGATCCCCTCCAGCCTTCTCCAAGTGGCCCTCGAGGAGGTAACTCCAGTAAACTGAACCCTGGGTAGAAATCAAGAAACCTGGCTTCCCTACCCACCTTCGTTTCAGGCATTCTGTATAACCTCAGGTCAGTGACTCAACTTCTCTGTGCTTTATGTGCTGCAACTACAAAACAGAACGCTTTTGACTTTGAGGAACATGTTGGTGGCTAAAGTAAAGGTTGGCAAACTCTGGGCTCATAGTCTAAATGTGACTCATGTCCTATTTTTGTAAATAAACTTTTTTTTTTTTGGTTTTTCCAGGTAAGGTCTTGCTCTAGCCCAGGCTGACCTGGAATTCACTATGTAGTCTCAGGGTGGCCTCGAACTCATGGCGATCCTCCTACCTCTGCCTCCCAAGTGCTGGGATTAAAGGTGTGCACCACCACACCCAGCTATTTTTGTGAATAAACTTTTGTGGGACTGCAACTACACCTGTGTATTTATATATTGATTCTGACTGTTCGTATGCTACAATAGAGCTGAGAAGTTGTGACAGAGCCTAGGGCCCTGCAAAGTCTAATTCAATAACTGCACAGCCTTTGGTAGAAAATGTTGGCTAAACTCAGTCCAAATAATCAGGAGGGTGCTGGTACAGCTCCTGCCTCAAATGGTAGGACTGAGCCAGGTATATCAGCACATACATAATCCTAGCATTCAGAAGGTTGAGGTCTGGATCTTAAGTTAGAGGTGAGTGTGGGCTACATAGCAAGTTCCAGGCTGATTTGAGCTACATAATGAGACGCTATCTCAAAAACCAAACAAACAAAAAGTCAGGAGTGGAGTATGTGCACTCATCCAATACTTACTGAATGCCTAATAGGTACAAAGCCACACTATGGACACCGGAGCCAGAGGAGCTAACAAGCAGACCCAGCTTCACTCTCCAAAAATGCAAGAGACTAAAGGAAACAAACTAAAAATAGGTGGAGGATATGCTGTAGAGGATGTTAAAGCAGGTCATGGGACAAAGAAAGGAAGATGGGGCTGAGACTTTAGGTCATTGGGGATCTAAGGTAAAAGCGGAGAGAATAGTAAGTACAAAGATCATGAAGCAGGAACCAAATTGGTGCTACAGAAGAATGAGAAGTCAACATTAGGCTTGGGAGATAGCGCAGTCAGTAAAATACTTGTTTTGCAAGCATGAAGAACTGAGTTAAACCCCCCAGAACTCACATAAAAATGCCAGGTATGGTGGCATGTGCTTTGTAATCTCAGTGCTAGAAAGGTGGAAATAGCCAATCTACCCTACTTGGCAAGCTCCAGATCCTATCTCAAAGAAAAAAAAAAGATAGATGGGTACCTGAGAGAGACAACACCTGAGGTCTTAACCCTCCATGGCCTCCATGCATGCACATGTGCAAATACATACATGAAGAAAAGAAGGAAGGGAGGGAGGAAGGAAGGGAGGGAGGGAGAAAGGAAGGAAGGAAAAAAAAAGGCAAGCTTGCCTGCAACAAAGGGTATTGCTTTGTAAGAGATAAAGCCAGGGTGATCACAAGTGGGGCCGCACCCCAGAGGACTTTGAGATCATTGTAAAGATTCTGCACTTGGGGCTGGGGAAATGGCTTACCAGTTAAGGTGTTTGCCTACGAAGCCTAAGGACCCCGGTTCAATTTCCCAGGACCCGTGTAAGCCAGATGCAGAAGGGGGCACATGAGACTGGAGTTCGTTTGCAGTGGCTGGAGGCCCTGGTGTGCCCATTCTCTCTTTCACTCTATCTGCCTCTTCCTCTCTCTCTCTCTCGTTGTCTCTCAAATAAATAAAATAAAAAATTTTTTAAAAGATTCTGCACTTGACAAAAAGCTAAAATTAGATCATCCATCTGACCTAGTTATACCACTTCTGGGTATTTACCTGAAGGAGTCTAAGTCAAGATGTCACAAAAATACTTGCACATTAATGTTTACTGTAGCACTAATCACAATAGCTAAGTTATGAAACCAGCCTAAGTAGCCAACAATAGAGGAATGGATAAAGAATATGTGTTATAGGGCTGGAGAGATGGCTTAGCAGTTAAGGCACCTGCCTGCTAAGCCTAAGAACCCGGTTCCAATGTCCAGGTCCCACGGTTAGCCAGATGCAAAGTGACGCAAGGGCATAATGCCGCACTTGCCCACAAGGGGGCACACACATCTGGATTTCGTTCACAGCAGCTGAGAGACTGCTGGCGTGCCCATTCTCTATCTGTCTCCCTCTCCCTCTCTCTCTGTCTGTCTCTTTCTGTGTCTCTCTCCAAAAATAAAAAATAAAAAATTTATTTAAAAAGAGAGTATGTGTTATATACATAGTGGGGGTATAGCCATAAAGAATGAAATTATATTGTTTGTAGGAAAAATGATGACAAGTTGGAGCTACAGAGAGGGCTCAGCACTTAAGGAGCTTGCCTGCAAAGCCTAAGAACCTGATTTCAAGTCCCCTGTACCCATGTAAAGACATATGCACAAAGTGGTGTATGTATCTGAGGTCTGTCTGCAGTGGGTGGAGGCCCTGGCATGCCCATTCTCTCTGCTTGAAAATACAAATAAATAAAAAAATGTATGAGAAAAAGGTGAGTGCAACTGGAGATAATAATATTAAGCTAATTAAGTCAGTCTCAAAAAGCAAATATATGTTCTCTTATTTGCAGTTCCTAGATTTTATATGTGTGTGTGATTTTATATACACAAAAATGTATAGGGAAGAAAGGGGACAAATTGGAGGGAAATGGGAGAAAAGGGAGGGTAGAGGGCATGGGGGTAATGTGCTCAGTGTAAAAGATGTGCTTATGAAAAATGTCCTTATATAACTCAGCAACTGTGGGGATGTGCTATGGGGAAAAACTTTTCTGAGAATATTTCTGTGGGATGCTTTATATGCTAACTTCCTGTCTTGTAACTTGCCCTGAATTTAATCTTACAGCCATGTGATCAGCCTGCTCAGAACAATATAACCAGATTTACTATGCCTTAAATTTTCTTAGCTCCGAATAGCACAGAAGACCAATATTGACAAAGAATGTTTGATATACTGACCTGACCTTAAGCTATGCTCAGCTGTGACCTGGTTGTAGTCTTGGCTCAGAAAAAGTGCGTGTGCATGAGATATGTTGACCACCATTGAAAACAATGGACATTAAAAGTAACAAACTTGCCACAAGAATGTTGAAAGCAACAGGTGGGCTCAGAGTACTAGTATCTGTGAATGGGGTGTTAGTGTGTTTTGCATCAACAGTGTTCAAGTCCTGCTGCTAAATCCCTTCCTTTGAGGACTATTTTGGCGGCAAAGTTCTTTGTCCCTCACTCATGTGTCGCCTGTCCTTGGCTCACATAATGCTGATTATGTTATCAACTTGCTCACATAGTGCTCATGTATTGTTCAGTAAAACCATTTGAGTGCTGGCCTTGGAGAAGCTGCTGCTGCTGCTGCAGCAGCAGCAGCAGCAGGCTCACTCTTGGGTTTTAAACAGCTTCAAGAGTCGGTATCTTTATTTCAAGGCACCACCATAATTGGCCGAGTACAATGAAAATACACAATGAAAATTAAAACTAAATACAAATGGTTTGGGGCTGGAGGGATGTCTTAATGGGCAAGGCACTTGCCTACGAAGCCTAAGGACGAATATTCAACTCTCCAGATCCCATATAAGCCAGACACACAAAGATGAGGCAAGAGCAAGGTCACACATGCCCATTAGGTGGCGCAAATGTCTGGAGTTCAATTACAGTGGCTGAGGCCCTGGCGTGCCAATTCTCTCTTTCTCTCTCTATCTCTCTAAAAAAATAAAACAGTAATAAAACAATTAAAAATGGTTTTAAAGATTCTGGTTTTGGCTCCAAGAGCAACGCTGTATCACAGTAGGGCTGTGAGCAGACAAAGGACATTTGCGTGTCTTACTTTTTAGAGACACAGGCTTGCATGTCAGTTAACATCAGGGAGCCCAGGTGAGGGGTGAAGGTGGAGAGAAGCAGCTGGATTCTCGATTGGTTCCAGATCAAAGCCAGCAGCACAGTTTACTCTAGGAATGAGGAGAGAAGGGTCAATGTGAGCTACTCTTCCCCACCCCAGCTCTTCTCCAAATGGGCTAGTGTGTCTTGACACCACCCTCTGTATGCCCAGCCCTGGAAGAATTTACTAGAAGTCCTCCCTGTCAGAAATGATTAACACAAGTTCCACTGATGAGGAAAGGCTCTAATAACTGAAATAGGGGTCAACAGCTAGGGACAATGGGAGCAATTCTTTTAAAACCCATTCCCTATTTTGTGAGAAAAGCTCTTGGGGGATCCAGAGCCAATTTAGGGGCAGACAGGCAGATTAGAGGGTTCCTTATACCTAAGCCACAAGAAGCTTGCTCTGATTGGAGCCCTCCTGGATGCCTTGGACTGGGGATAGGATAGAACCCTGACTTTTGCAGCTGGGCTGGCCTGAGGGACTCAGGGAACTCATGGAGAATGCTAGAAGTGATACTGTGGGATATCTGAGGATTGGTCAGGTGGCCCCTTCCTGACTGTCACAAACACCCTGAGAGATGCCAGCATCATGCAGGAAGCTCAACCACCCAAAATTACCATGCCGGAGCATCCGCATGAACATGAGTGAGTCCAACAGCAGAACCAAATGAGTGCCATCTTGAACACCTGGCCCAGTGGAGCCTTCAGATCTGATATCTGACTGGGGCCCACCAGGAGTTTCTTTCTTCCTTCCTTCCTTCCTTCCTTCCTTCCTTCCTTCCTTCCTTCCTTCCTTCCTTCCTTCCTTCCTTCCTTCCTTTTTGTTTTTTGAGGTAGGGTCTCACTCTAGCCCAGGCTGACCTGGAATTCACTCTGTCGTCTCAGGGTGGCCTCGAACTCACAGCGATCCTTCTACCTCTGCCTCTCGAGCGTGTGCCACCACGCCCAGCTATTTGAGTCCTACAACTTTTAGTCCACAAAACCATGAGCAAGGTAAAGCTTTGAAAGTTTAGCAATAAGTTCTTATGCCACAGTGATAGTAAAAACACTATTGAACATGCCCGTAGTCCCAGCATTCAGGAGGACAAGGGAGGAGAATTGAGAGCTCAAGTCCAGCCTGGGCTACAGATAGAGAGTGTGAGGCAAGCCTGGGATACACAGAACAAAAGAATGGGGACAAGGGAGATGGTATTGTTGCTTCCCTCCCCCTCCCTCCTCTCCTCTCTTTTACTCCCTCCCCTTCTCTTGGGAGCATTCTTGGGAGGGGAAGGGGCAGAGATGAGGAGGAGGAGGAGAGATGAGGAGGAGAATGGAGAAGGGAGGAAAGGGGAGGGGGGACGAAGTGCATCTATTTGGGAGCCCTACTGCTGAGAATCTGTAGGTAAAGTAGACTTGGTGGTCCCATGCTCCTCACTTACCTGGAGAGAGGAAACTCTAACAAGAACAGCCTTGTGCCATCATGAGATTGTTTTTGTTTTTTTCCTCCACTATGATAACCTCCATCAGCCACCTGGAGTGATGGGACCCTTGCAGTCCTGGCCTGTGAGGAACAGTAAGAGCTAGATTTTGTACCCTTCTGGAGTTTATTCCTCCAAGTGGGTGTTAGCATGGGGAGGGGTGGGTCCCCCATCGCAAGAGAAGCCAATGAGCTGAGCAGCATCTGATGCCAGAGAGTCCCCTCACCCGCCCGCCGCACGCCTGCCCCGCCCGCACCACCCGCACCAATCCAAGGAGGGAGAGATTTATGCTTCTTACTCCCCATCTGCAAAGCAAAACAAAAATAGCTGAAACGCCGGTTTTCTGCTTTAGCGGCTCTGTGAATAAGCATATAAATTTCTGTGACATTTCTGGAGGCTTGCTGAAGGGGAAAAAAGCCATCCCCAGGATGCGGCCAGCAGCAGCGACAGCATATGGTTTGATGAGAGCGGAGGCAGAGTGCCTGGGAGCACTGAAAAAGGTGACTTTGTGGGGACATTCAGACTCGAGGCGGAGTGTACACCTTTTTTTTTTTTTTTACTTTTTCCCCTTATTTTCATTTTTAAAAAAGGAAAAGTATTGCATGACACTAGAAGCCACGGTCCCCAATTGGTCTTTGGCAGGGAGCAGCAGCTCTGGGCCACAGGGAACTCATTGGAATCTCCTGGCTATCTTGGGATACCCCGCCTGGGATTCAGGAAGAGGCCATTCTAGTAACCAGCTTGGGAGGGGGAGGGGCAGCAGCGGGGACCCAAGGGGAGGCTGGTTTACCCTCCCCCAAGTTGGACTCAGGCAGGAAATGGGGAAAAGTTCTCTCCCGTCCTACAGCAGGAACCAGACATAGCATCAAATCTTGGTCAGCCTGGCATGATAACACATCCCACTCCTTTAGCCAGGAGGCAGACAGAGGACAACATGTGTGCAGTTTTTTGGGAGAAGGAATGACCAACACATATGCCAGCTGATGCCCACACTTAGTAGCATGGACACAATAGCATGGACCTGGAATTCCTGCGCTCAGACCAGCCTGGGCTCCACAACAAGACCTTATCCCAAAGACACACCAAAACAAATTAAAACAATTCAGTCTTAGGGTTTAAACCAAAGCAGAACATTGTCCTCTTTTAGATTTTAATTCTGCTTTTCTTTACGTTGGTTTTTTTATCAGTCACTTACTCTTTAACATGCATGATGTATTTGAAAGTTAATATTAGGGAAAGCCCGAGAAGCTAACAGACTGGCAAGGGAGGAACAGTAAAACATGGGAAAGGTGGGAGGACCAGTCTAAAAAAGGATTACAGAAGGGAAAGGTATCTCAAAGACAAACTTACCCTTCTTCAGGATCCAGAGACAGCATGACTGAAATGATAGACACAAAGAAATCATGCTAACAGAGCACCATGTCCAGTTTACAGAGCTGCAGCCACCTTGCCCTCTGCTTCAGTGTCTACACGCAAAGCCTTGGATGTGTGCAGAGCAAGGCGAGGAGGTTTGCAGAGCGATGAGCAAACTTCTCCCCTGTGCTTGGGAAGCCCATCACAAGTTGTCTCCACCTGCTTCGCCAGCCTTATCTTCATCTGCTATTCTTCTCCCACTCTGCATTATCCACTACCCTGTTCCACAGTCCTCGCTGCACGAAGTCATAGCTGTTGTTAAGCAGAGGCCTTTCCCCAGGACCCTAGAGCCCACTGCCAGCCAGGGGTAAGGCAGACTTAACTGCACCCAGCCTGAGCCTAAGGCAGCTCTCTGTCCCAGAGCTTGGTACCAAGAGACACAGAAGTGGTTTTGACAAGGGTTCTGCCTACAGCCTAGAAGGCCTCATCAAATCCTCTAACCCATCCATGGAGGCGACCCGGTAAACAGAATGTTGGAAAGCTAGTGCTGTGAGAGTAGCAGGCAGCTGGTAAATGGGGCTGCTGCAGCAATTCCTCGTGCCATCAGGTTGGGTAGATGTAATATGCTGCAAGGGGTTTCTCCAACCTCGCTCTTTCTAGACTCTACATGGCTCATGCCTCTCTAGCTACACTGAGGCCATGTCCCAAACTATGTCTACATCCTAACCTGTGAATGGAAGCTTCTTTAGAAGAAGGGTGTTTACAGATATGCTGGAGACATAGTTCTTGAATAATCCTGAATTATTCAAGTGAATCCAATGCTGGTGTAGCTGTGCCCTCTCTCAGCTAAATGTCACTTTCTTAGGAAGCCCTTATCTAATACATTACCCCATATACTTTCTCTGCATCATCCCTTTCCCTCCTCAGACTTGTTTTTTTTTTTTTTTATAGAATTCATCATATTCTAACCTACTATCAAATGGACTGGCTTATTTTGTTTACTATCTGTAGTCTCTTCAACTAGAAATGAAGCTTTATGAAGGGATTTAAAAAATATATTTTTCATTTATTTATGAGAGAGAGAGACAGAGAGAGAATGGGCACACCAGGGCCTCTCACCACTGCAAATGAATTCCAGACACATGTGTCACTTCATGCATCTAGTTTTAGATGTGTACTGGGGAATTGAACATGGGTCCTTAGGATCTGCAGGCAAGTGCCTTAACCTCTGAGCCATCTCTCCAGCCCAGGGAATTTTTTTATTATTTTGTTGACAATCATTTCTCAATACTTAGAATGGAGACAACTACGGCTGGCCTCTGATAACATACTTAGTAAATAAGGGAATGATCTGAATGCAGTAAGAACACATTCTACAGTACTGGGTGCATGGCTGCCTGCTAGTACTGATGTGATCCTTGTGATCCTCAAAATAGTTCAGAGATGACATTATTTCTTCATTTCCCAGAGGAGGAGGTTCAAACAGAGGAGATGATTTGCCTGAGGTCACGAACAGCTGCAAGTCAGATTCAAACTCAGAACCGTGTGACTGCCAGCCCCTTCCCCTCAGCACGACACATACATGTGAGGTGCTATTATTAGGAGGCTGACAAGGACATAGGAACAAATGCTAGGTGTCAAGCAAGAGTAGTTATAAATCGTCTAATATGTGTTTCATGCTCAGTATTGTAAGATTGGCATCTGTCTACTCCTGTGTGTATGAAATTAAAATTGAGAAGGTGTAGCAGACAGCTTCAGGTTCACTAAGATGAACTTCCAGGCCAGGCACAGTTATGGAGGAAGGGATTTATTGAAGCTCACAAGTCCAGGGGAGGTTCCATAATGGCAGAAGAAGCTGGCCTGCTTTCACAGGACCAAACACAGAGAGCAAAGCCAAAGCCAAAAGCCACACAGCACAGCACACCTCAGGAACTCCAGCTAGGCACACTTTGCATATCTTTAGATTGAAATCTTAAACCCACCACCACACCTTAAGATCTGCCCAGCAACACTGCCTCCAGCCAGGAGGCTGCAGATGCAAACTATAAACTATTAAAACACTGAATATATTGGGGGCCATCTATTCAAACTACCACAGAAGGTGTGTTCCTGTTGACTGATATTGAACCAAATCATCATTCTCATGTTAGAAGGATGTGTAGTTCAGATATAGCTACTCAATAGACACATTTAACAAACATTTGATCACTTGTAGAACACATCACCCTTTTATGTCCTTGGCCCCCTTTAGGAATCCCCTGCAGCTTGGTGGAGAGTTTTAGACTTTCCCATGACCTCTTCTTATCTCTTAAATCTGGCATTCCTTTAGCAGGGAAAATGTACTTCACTGGAAAGGCCAGAGACAATACAACAAGGACTACCTTCACCCAGGTAGGAATCGGTACACATGAACCCTAGCTTCCTGCCCCTCAGTGGAAGGCAACAAAGGTATACATGCCTCAGTGTTTTCTAGAAGGTTCCCAGTAGGGCTGCACCTCACTTGCCACTGTTCCCACTGTCTGTTGATTTTCCTTTCTCACTTCTGCACCCACTTAGTGGACTGCTGGGACCTCTTTTTATTTTTTATTTTTTTAATTACTTTTTACTATTTTTGGAGAGAGACACAGAGAGAGACAGACAGAGAGGGAGGGAGGGGGAGACAGGTAGAGAATGGGTGCGCCAGCAGTCTCTCAGCTGCTGTGAACGAAATCCAGATGTGTGTGCCCCTTGTGGTCAAGTGTGGCATTGTGCCCTTGCGTCACTCTGCATCTGGTTAAACGTGGGACCTGGAGATTGGAACTGGGTTCTAAGGCTTAGCAGGCAGGCGCCTTAACCGCTAAGCCATCTCTCCAGCCCTGGGACCTCTTTTGAAATAAATTCCTTGAACACACACCTTTGAGAAAAAGACTAGGACACTGGCCACGTGCACTGTGCTAGCAGTTGGAGTGGCAGAACAATGGAAACCATGGTGAGGCTTCTAGAGACCCAATAGAAGAATCTGGAAAGTCAGCTTCCTCTGCAATGTGGTACACCCTCTGGCACTGAAGATCAGCTGCACACACCCCAGGGGCATGCCATAAGGGTCACATACCACTAAGTCATTTCTGAAAACACCTTCTGGGACTGTTGACCAGCCAAGCCAAGATGCCCAGCTCCCATTACTGCTGTGATTCATCTTACACAGTTCCTTTGTGACCCTGAAAATGGTGCAATCATTCCTTTATCCCATGAATATCCCCCTGCAGGATGTTGGGCAGTGTCCACAGTCAAACAGACTGGGATTTCACATGGGAACCATCCTCTGATATGGCCACCAAAACATGGCCCAAAGTGCCAAGATCCGCTGCCATGGAAGCCACCTGCAAAGCACACAACACAGGCTCCAAAAGACACATCCATGAGATGAGTCCCCACAGAATTTCTGAATGATGGTAGCCACCTGGCAATTGGTGAATGCCTCCCAAGGTGTCTCCCTCAGAGGATCACACCCGGAAACCAGAAACAGCTGTGGAGTGACAGTTTTTAACAGAAGGTTTCATTATCTTAAAATTGCACCATTTAAAAAAAATACTGATGTTAAACCAAACAGACAGACAAAAGATGGAGAGTAAATCACTATGTTCTCCCAAAGGAAGTGAAGGCCATAAGCAAAGCGTGGCACTCCCTCTAATCAGCCCCCCCAGAATCACACCATCCTCAATGATATGAAGTAGCTATGGGCCAACTATCCAGAAAACCCACTGTGGCCAAAGAGACATTGATCAGGTAGTCTGTATAAACCTAGCCCTTTCTCACACAATCGGCACAGCCTGTAAGCTCAGCAAGACCCCTCTACCTGGTGAGTGGGGGTCCTGACTCTGCACCACCAGAAAACGGAATCCCTCTGGCCCCTCCAGTTTTTTAACAGAGTACATGTGTGCCAGCTTGAAGATCAATGCCAGAGAGGGTTTGCTCTGAGCTTTCTTTCCCATGTGGGCTGCCCTACGCTACTGAAGGTACCATTAAGGGAGGCTTAGCCCAGCTTTTTCTAACCAGCCCCCAGGAGGAAGGGAGTCCTTAATCCTTGGCAGGCACATCCTCCAAAGAGTATCCTGACACTACTGGATGCCTTCCTATTTTCTGCAGCCGAAGCCTATCCCAGGAAGAGGTGTGGCAGGCTTGCAGGCAAGGCAGGAAATCTCCTCTGCACTCCCCACACAATTGGGCCCCTTGGACTGCAGTCTTCCCCAGCGATATGTTTCTCCCCTCTTGTTTTATTCATCAGGAGCCAAGGGCTGGTGGAATGTTGTGAGAAGATCAAAGACAGAGGGAAAGGGCTCCCCGGAAGGCGCATCAGGCCTCTCTGGGAAAGAAACATTTTCTAAACCAGGAAGTAAAAATCCTGCATTTTAGGCAGTGATTAAAGATGAGATAGTGTGAGTCTCTGAGGACCGGGGAGAAAAAAATGAGGGGGGGGTTAATTTTATTTTCAATGCCACCCAGTGCTAAAAGGGGCAAATTGTACTTTTCAATTCAGCAAAGGAGTATGAACCAAGACATCAGTGTCCTCAGAGGGTGACAGCATGCAGTGAACAAGTTCTGATCGCAGAACCACATTCAGAAGAAAACCAGGGTCACACAAGACCTCAGCTCTCATTCTGGGATTCGCTTCTTTTCTAGCTTCGCTTCAGGCTTCCCAAGAGGCCTAAACCAAAAGAATCCACTCGTTCCTTCAACATATCCTCACTGAGCAAATACTCCCTGCCAGATAATGGACATTAAATGAGGAGGAATACAGAGGCAGCCCCCACACTTTGGGGTTTACAGCACAGAAAGCACCTAAGGTTTTTTTGGTTTTTTTTTTTTGTTTTGTTTTTTTTTTTGGTTTTGCGAGGTAGGGTCTCACTCTGGTCCAGGCTGACCTGGAATTCACTATGTAGTCTCAGGGTGGCCTCGAACTCACGGCGATCCTCCTACCTCTGCCTCCCGAGTGCTGGGACTAAAGGCGTGCGCCACCACGCCCGGCAAATCCTAAGTATTTTGTGGAGCAGGAAGATGCTATGTGCCTTTTTCCCACAGGGTGTAAGGTACGCTATCGCGTGAAGAAGCTGTCACCTGAAGAAGCGAGTTTTGAGCTGAGATCTGAGCAGTAGGTAGAAGTTAACTGGTTACAAACGGTTGGAAAAGGCACTCTGAGAAATTCTATAGGACAAACAGCCTGGTTTCCTTCCACTAATACATGACAAGAGTAAAGAGAGAAAGAAAAACAACTTAGCGATAACTGTTTCCTATGTGTGGATCTCCACACAGACAATCCATTTCAAAAGTCATGACGTTAATGAAACAATCAAAAATGTCAACATCCACTGGATCTTTGATACTATTAAGAATTTTAATTTTTAAAAAAATGACAATGTTATTTCAGTTATCCTTTTTAGGTCATTATCTTTTAGAGATAGAATTCAAAATAATGATGGGCAAGATGATGCAATGCTCCAGTTTGCTTCAAAATCATATGTGAAGAAAAGGAGAGCTTATAAGAACAGAGATGAAACAAATTGGCCATAAGTTGGTCATTGTTACAGTCCAGTGTTGGGTAGGTACTTTTTGCATATGTTTTACTGTGGTTTGGATATGGTTTGAGTTTATCCCACAGGGGTTTGGGTGTTGAAAGTTTGGTCCGTAATGTGGTAATGGGAGAGGTAGTGGAATCTTTGAGATGTGGAACCTAGTGAGAGGTCAATTAGGAAACTGCTTTCATAAGGGATTAATGTAGTTCTCATGGGACCCCAGTAAGTTCCCTCAAGAGTAAGTTGTCATGTAAAGGCAAGTTGTGCCCACATTCTGGCTTCCTATCTTGCCATTTTATCTTTTCCTATTCAAGTGAGGTCATTGCCAAGAGGTCCCCATCCAATCCAAGCCATGCCCTTGAACTGTGAGCTAAAGAAATCTTTTCTTTATATATCATCCAGCTTCAGGTATTGTTGTAGCAATAGGAAACAAAATAGTACTAGAAAGGTCCATACTGAAAGTTATATTAAAGGCATCTGAGCACAACTTGCAGGATACACAAAGACCCCTGAGCAGGAAGGAATCCACATCTTTCAGATTCTAAATGTGGGCCAGTGTAATTGGACCTAGTGTCATGGTGAGGCTAGGAAAAAGGGTGGAGCCAGATCATGTAGTACTGGGGGGTCTAAAACTTACCCACTTGGAGCTCCTAAGAAAGTATCTTTGAGCCTCTTGGAGGAATATGAAGTCCAGGGCCACCTCCTTTTTCCCAGCATAAGAAAGTGGGTACATGCGTATGTGGCTCATAAATCTTGGACAATAACAACAGGCTGGCAGAAACACTGCGTGCTTGTTTTCTGGGAGGGCATAACTAATGACCACAAACTGGGTGGCTTGGAACAACACAAATAAATTATCTCAGCTTGAGGAGCCAGAAGTCCAAAATTGTGGTATTAATGGGTCCACTCTTGCCTGTTTTCCTCATGCCTGACAGTTGCCAGCAATCCTTGGCAGTCTTTGGGTTATAGATATATCACTTTAATCTCCACTTCCATCTTCACATAGCTTTCTCCCCTCTGTGTGTCCTTATATTTCTCCCTCCTCATAAGGATATCATCGCATGATGATGACCCCAGACTTAATATGCCCTCATCTTAACTTGATTACATCACCAAAAACCTTCTTTCTAAATAAAGCTACACTCCCAGACAACAGAGATTAGGACTTCGAGATAACTTTGGAGGGAGATACAATTCAACCTACAGCACACTGTTTATCATGTGGACCCTGAAGCGAACATTAGTGGGTCCATCTGAAACTTCCACTGACTTCTCGGGGTTTCCACTCTTCCCTAAGTTGCAAGGAGTCCTGGGACCCTGGCTGAGTCATATGATTCCTTTGAAGCAATCCTTTGGACTAATGGAAACTGTCCCAGGATTGATTAGTCAGGCCTGGGTCCCATGATAAATTGTTCCACACCACCGAGGCTGGTGCAGGAAACTTGCTGGAGTTAGAGGACTGATGCAGAGTACATGCGAACAACAGAGGGACGCTGCAACTATTGAATGCTGTCTGGGGAAGAGGTTTGGAATGCTCATTGCTGTGCCAGGGATAGTACATTACAGCGACACTGTACATTCCCCCCAAAATGCCCAGCACATCCCACAAACACTTTTTAGGAGTTAGCACCAAAACACAGTTTAACTTTATTCTCTCTGTTATGAGTTGAAGTATGCCTCCTTAAAAGACATCTTGATCGGCTCTTTGCAAATGTAAATGTAAATTAAGAGAAGTCGTCATGGATTTAGAGCCAGTCTTTATAGGAAGAGAGGAATGTGAACACCAGTGCACAGAGATAGGGCATGTGAACACGGGCAGAGACTTAACTGATGCATTGACCGCCAGCCAAGAGCACCAAGGCCTGCTGGGCACCATGAGAACCTAGGGGAATGGCCTGGGACAGATTTCCCTCAGAATCTCCAGGAGGAATCAACTTTCCCTCGACACCTTGATTTCCAACTTTTGTGAGAACCCTTTTTTTTTGTTATTATTTCAACCAGCCAGCTCCTTGTCACTTGTTACAACAGCCCCACACACTCATACACTTTTGGTGTGCCTTTGAGATGATTTCAGCAGAGAAAGAGCCCCCCCCCACCTTACTCCTAAAATCCAGGACTTCTATTCTACTCCCACAACAAGGTCACTATAGACACATATGTTCTCGTGCATGCACACAGCCCCTATTTAGGACCCAGTATACCAAACTCAGGCAACAGCTAGTACCCTTGGCATTGCACGGCTAGTCTTCTCTCAGACATAGCATAGCTGTAAAGAAAATACCAGCTTTGGGCTGGAGAGATGGCTTACTGGTTAAGGCACTTGATTGCAAAGCCTGAAAACCCAGGTTAGATACCCCACTACCCACATAAGCTAGATACACAAGGCAGCACAGGCGTGTGGAGTTCATTTGCAGTGGCTAGAGGCTCTAGTGCACCCAATCTCTCTCTCCATCTGTCTCTTTCTCTCTCCCCCCTCCCTCTCTCTCTCTCTCTCTCTCTCACACACACACACATACACACACACACACAAATAAATAAGATTATTTTGGAAAATGCCAGCTTTGGGTGCTCAGGGTGGGATCTGCTGCCTCTTTCTTCCTGGCTGCCAGCAGCTTCTTTCCTTTCCCAGTGATGAAGGGTGGAGAAGAGGGGAGAGAAGCATAGAGCAAGTGGTGACTTACCAGGACTGTTGTCAGATGGCATCCTGGCCTTGCCCAGTGCTTAAAGACCTTTGCTCTTTCTTTTCTTTCTTTCTGTTTTGCATGGGTGTAGTATGTGTGGTGTGGCGTGTACACGTAGTATGTGGTATGTGTGGCATGAACATGTGTACATGCTGATGCAGCATCTCATGCACTTGCCTGCAGCACACTGTGCATTCACTATCAACGGGCAGAGAAAACTGTCAAGTGTCCCCTCCATCACTCACACGCCTGGTTTTCCTTGTGACTGAGTCTTGTACTGATTCCAGAGCTTGCAGTTCATGAACCCCAGTGATTCCCTGGTCTTCGTTTTCCCTTCCCCAGGAATACAGTTACAGGCCTGTATCTCCACACTTGGCTATTTATGTGGGTTCTGGGGTTTCAAACTCAGGTGGTCTCAGGGCCCCTCAGGCCCTCATGCTTGTTCAGAAAGCATGCTTAAAGGCTAAGCCATCTCTCCTATCTTCCCTCTTTTTGTAATTATTATTTTTTTATTGACAACTTCTATACTTACATACAAAAAACACATGATATTTCCCTCCCCTCCCCCATTCCACTTTAGAACTCCAATCTCCATGATATCCCCTCCCTCTCTCCATTAGTCTAATTTCTTTTTCATCATCTTTTTCTTCTTTTTTTTTTTTTTTTTTTTTTTTTTTTGCTTTTTCGAGGTAGGGTCTCGCTCTAGCCTAGGCTGACCTGGAATTAACTATGTAGTCTCAGGGTGGCCTTGAACTCACGGTGATCCTTCTTTCTCTGCCTCCCGAGTGCTGGGATTAAAGGCATGCACCACCACGCCTGGCTTTTTTCTTCTATTTTTGAGGGTCTTGCGAAGGTATTGCTAGGCACTGCAAGGTCATGGATATCGAGGCCAATTTCTGTCTGGGCAGTTGCATTGTAAGGAGTCATACCCTTCCTTTGGCTCTTCCATTCTATCCGCCCCCTCTTCCGTAATGGTCCCTGAGCCTTGGAGGGTGTGACAGAGGTTTTGAGTGCTGGGCACTCCTCCATCCCTTCTTCTCAGCACTATGTTGCCTTTTGGGTCATCCCAGTGGTCATCGCCATCTGAAAAGAGAAGCTTATCTAACCAGAAGTGAGAGTAGCGTTAATATGTGAACATGAACATTAAGTGTAGTGCCCCCAGGGCAGCTTGGTGGGAATAATATATACATTTAGCCAGACAAAAGCAGGCTTTATACCCCTAAGGCTCATGACCTCACCTACCATAGACTTTTGCTTAGGTTTTTCAGTACCAGGTATGTATTCCCTCCCCTAGAGAGGGCCTTCAATCCAATTATGGAGCAGTTGGTTACCCTAAGAGCAGACATGCCACTATTGCACCCATTCAGTCATTTGGCCTGTATGGCCAATCTTGAATATTCAGCGTCCACTGTTTTCACTGCTTATGACTTCTGTCTCCCATACGGCTGCATGCAGTGCAGCTTTTTCCAGCTTTCAGTTGGCTGGTCTACAGGGAGAAGGTTTTCTGCTCAGCACCAGCTTGCTTTCTCAGTGACCTTGCCTCTCAGGCAAGAGATGTCTTCAGCAATAGGGTCTTACTATCTGTTTCTCAAGGGAAACCAAGGGCTTTGGCAAAAGCCTTTAATGCTTTGGAGGCTACCGGGACCTCCTTGGCCAACAACTCTCTGGGCTATCTTCCTTTTTTTGACCTTTACTCTTTGATGAAAGCTTTTCTGAAGTCTTCAGAGCCTCCAACTGTATCTCCCGTGACAGGGCAAATTCCTGCACCATGCTCGGACATTTGGTAGATAGCCCTCACTTCTTGCAGATGTCCAGACAAGGACTCCAGTGCAAACCACCTATCAGGGAGGAGATCCAAGGACACACAAATAGGAGAGAAAAAAAAGAGCAGGGAAAGGAGAGAGAAGGCTGCTAAGCAGACTGCTGTTTGGGCAAGCAGAACGCATCCCACTGAAACTCTGAGCAGCCATCCAGAGCATGCATCAGACCCACTTCTGACAGAGCCATTGGTGTGTCCTGTGCAGCAGAATGGACTCCTTCAGGAAACCAGCCAGCAGCCTTTCCACAAGCCTCAGTCCAAGTTGAAGGGACCTGACCTGAGGCCAACATCAAAAACTGTAATAGTTAGAATGGTGACCCTCAAAAGATATGCATACCTGGCCTTCTTGAGAAAAAAAGAAAATCTTTGCAGACCTAATTAAGGCAAGAATATCAAGATCATCCCAGATTAGGACAAACCCTAAACTCAACCCCAGCTGTCCTCGTAAAAGAAGGAGAGAAGTGGCTGGAGAGATCGCTCAGTGGTTAAAGGTGCTTGCTGATAAAGCCTGACTGCCTGGGTTCAATTGCCCCAATACCCAAGTAAATTCAGATGCACAAAGTGGTGCATGCATCTGAAGTTTGTTTTCAGTGGCAGAAGGCCCTGGCACACCCATTCTCCCCTCACCCCTAAATAAATGAATAAACAGGAGAAGACACTGGAAGAGGAGGCAACATGAAAACTGAGGCAAAGACACAAGGGGGACAACCGTAAGACTAGGAAGGCCAAGGTTCACTAGCAGTTCCCAGAAGCCAGGAAAGGGGTTTGGGAAAGAATCTCATTCAAAGCCTCTAGGAGGAAATAATCCCTTCTGGACCTTGATCTCTTCCAGAACCGGGAGATGATCAATTTCTGTTACACAGTTTGTGGTAATTTGATAGAGCAGCCCTAGAAGATTAATCAAAGGCCAACAGTGGCTGGTATTCCTCTTAGCAGGCTGTCCACTCCCTTCCTCCTAAAGGGCTCTTTTCCCTGTCCATGCCCCATCTCTTCATGTCTTCAGGCACATCAACACAAGCTGCCTGCCAACTCCATGGACATGCCCCATGCAACCTGGTGCTGATGCAATGTGTGCTCAGTGAACATGCTCCAATATGCATTCAGTTCTATAGCTTCTCCGGGATCTATCCCCTCCCTTTCAGCCAGGTCTTTCACCTCATGTTTTGCCCATGCATTCAAGGTTCATGATACTCCACTATGTGGCCAAAGGCCCAATGTCCATTCAAGCAACTAACAGACTCACTGGATCCCTGCTGGGTGCCAGGTACTAAGACATAGAAGGTATACAAGAAATACTGCTTTCTGTACGCTCAGGCAGGTCTCAATGTAGGCTTCCTGCTCCAGAACCCAGGGGGACATAACCTGAGGCTAGTAGTCTGACCTCCTTCCCCTCTGCAAGAAGATATCAGCTCATGACCACAGCACCTCCCATGCACCAGAGCAGACAGAAGAGCCCCCTTGTCTCATTGGTAGCAAGGTTTAAAACTGTAACCTCTTAAAAACTAAACGTGCCGGGCGTGATGGTGCAAGCCTTTAATCCCAGCACTCGGGAGGCAGAGGTAGGAGGATCACCATGAGTTCGAGGCCACCCCGAGACTACATAGTTAATTCCAGGTCATCCTGGACCAGAGTGAAACCCTACCTCACAAAACCAAAAAAAAAAAAAAAAACTAAACGTGGGATGGAGAGATTGCTCAGTGGTTAAAGGCACTTGTTTACAAAGCCTGCTGTCCTGGGTTCAGTTACCAAGTACACATGTAAAGTCAGATGCACAGAGTGGTATGTGCAACTGGAGTTCATTTGCAGTGGCAAAAGACCCTAGTGCACCCATGCTCATACACATATTTATCCCCCCTCAAATAAATATATAAAAAATATTTTAGGAGCTGGAGAGATAGCTCAGTGGTAAAGGTGCTTGCCTGCAAAGCCTAACAACCCAGGTTGAATTCCCTAGTATCCACATAAAACCAGATGCAAAAAGTAATACATGCATCTGGAGTTCATTTGCAGTGGCTGGAGGCCACTAGGGTGCATTCTCTCTGTGTCTCTCTCTTTTCAAATAAATAAATAAAAATAAATAATATTTATTACAAAACTAAAGGTAAGGGAGACTAGGCACAGTGGCACACATCTTTTTTATTTTTTATTTTTTATTGACAACTTCTTTAATTGTAGACAATATCCCATGGTACTTTCTCCCTCCCCCCCTCACTTTCCCCTTTAAAATTTCACTCTCCATCATATCCCCTCCCCCTCTCAATCAGTCTCTCTTTTCAGTTTGATGTCATGATCTTTTCCTCCTATTATGATGGTCTTGTGTAGGTAGTGTCAGGCACTGTGAGGTCATGGATATCCAGGCCATTTTGTGTCTGGAGGAGCACATTGTAAGGAGTCCTACCCTTCCTTTGGCTCTTACATTCTTTCTGCCACCTCTTCCACAATGGACCCTGAGCCTTGGATGTTTATATGCCATCTGTATTTCTTCTTCTGAGAACTCTCTGTTTAGTTCCATAGCCCATTTTTTAATTGGGTTGTTTGATTTCTTATTTAATTTTTTGAGTTCTTTGTATATCCTAGATATTAACCCTCTGCCAGATGTATAGCTGGCAAAGTTTTTCCCTCATTCTGTAGGTTGCCTCTTTGCTCTATTCACAGTGTCCTTTGCTGTACAAAAGTTTTGTAATTTCATGAGGTCCCAGCAGTGGCTTTATTTCCTGAGCGATTGGGGTTATATTCAGAAAGTCTTTGCCAAGACCAACATGTTGAAGGGTTTCCCCTACTTTTTCTTCTAGCAGTTTCAGAGTTTCAGGTCTGATATTAAGGTCTTTGATCCATTTGGACTTGATTCTTGTGCAGGGAGAGAGAGAAGGATCTATTTTCATCCTTCTACAGATGCATATCCAGTTTTCCCAGCACCATTTGCTGAAGAGGCTGTCTTTTCTCCAGTGAGTATTATTGGCATTTTTCTCAAAGATCAGGTGGCTGTAGCTACCTGGACTTACATCAGGGTCCTCTATTCTGTTCCATTGATATACATGTCTGTTTTTGTGCCAGTACCATGCTGTTTTTGTTACTATAGCTCTGCAATATAGGTTAAAATCAGGTATAGTGATATCGCCAGCCTTATTTTTGTTGCTCAAAATTGTTTTAGATATCTGAGTTTTTTTTTTTTTTTTTTTTTGTGTGCTTCCAAATGAATTTTTGGATTTTTTTTTCTATTTCCGTGAAGAATGCCATTGGAATTTTGATGGGGATTGCATTAAATGTGTAGATTGCATTTAGTAGGATTGCCATTTTCACAATATTGATTCTTCCAATCCAAGAACAGGGGATGTTTTTCTATTTGCTAGTGTCTTCTGCAATGTCTCACTGGAGTGTTTTAACATTCTCCTTGTAGAGATCCTTCACTTCCTTGATTAGGTTTATCCCAAGTACTTTATATATTTTTGATTCAATTGTGAATGGGAGTGATTCTCTGATTTCATCCTGTGTGTTTGTTGTTAGCATATAGGAAGGATACTGATTTCTGTGTGTTTATTTTGTATACTGCTACATGGCTATAGGCGTTTATTAGCTCTAACAGTTTGCTGGTTGAGTCTTTAGGGTCCTTTATGTATAGAATCATATCATCTGCAAATAATGATAACTTGATCTCTTACTTTCCAATTTGTATCCCTTTTATGTGTGTCTCTTGCCTTATAGCTATGGCTACAACTTCCAGTACTATATTAAATAAAAGTGGGGACAGTGGACACCCTTGTCTTGTGCCTGATTTTAGTGGAAAAGCTTCAAGTTTCTCCATTTATTATTATGTTGGCTGTGGGTTTGTCATAAATAGCCTTTATTATGTTGAGATATGTTCCTTCTATTCCCAGTGTCTGTAGGACTTTTATCATGAAGGGATGTTGGATTTTGTCAAATGCTTTTTCTGCATCTAATGAGATGATCATGTGATTTTTGTCCTTCAGTCCATTTATATAATTACATTTATTGATTTGCATACATTGAACCATCCCTGCATCTCTGGGATAAAGCCTAGTTGGTCGGGGTGAATGATCTTTCTGATATATTCTTGTATTTTGTTTGCCAATATTTTGTTGAGAATTTTTGCATCTATGTTCATGAGGGAGATTGACCTCACATCTTTAATCCTAGCTCTTGGACACTGAGGCAGAAGGACTGCCACAAGCTCAAAACCATGCTGAACTACATGGAGTTCTAGACCAGACTGGGCTATAGAGTAAGATCCTGTCTCAAAAGATAAAAGTAGCTGGGCATGGTGGCACATGCCTTTAATCTCAGCACTCAGGAGGCAGAAGTAGGGGGATCACCGTGAGTTTGAGGCCACCCTGAGACTACATAGTGAATTCTAGGTCAGCCTGGGCTAGAGTGAGCCCTACCTCACAAAACCAAAAATGAAATAAAATAAAAATTAAAAAGCCTATGCATTTTAAAGCCCACAAGAAAAGAAAATTTGAGTCCTAAAAAGTGCATGAGATTCCAAAAATATATTGCAAAGGATGTACCTCAGTACTATTTGAATGAGTTTTGACCTCCTGAGATTCATATGTTAAAATACTTAACCCCAGGACCTCACTCTATAACCATGCATGGAATTAATGTTGTTGAAGATGATCACGGGAAGAGGAAGTTGGTCCTGATCTAATATGGTGGCTGTTTTTTAAAACAGGTGAAATTTGAACACAGAGACAGACTTACATTGAGAAAACATGACATAAATACACAAGGATCTCTGCAAACCAAGGAGAAAACCTAGAACAGATCCTTCCCTTATAGCTTAGAAAAAAAACTAACCTTACCAAAACCTTGCTTTTGGAGTTCTGCCTCCAGAATCATGAAATAATCTGTTTGAGACCACTGATCTGTGGTACTTTTCATTATATCTGCCCTAGCAGACCAATACACTTGTGAACATTAAGAGGGACAATTACACTATGGTTCAAAGTGGTCATGTCAGGATACAAAGACCCTGACGTGGACTTCCTGGGCATGAGGAGTTCGGGACCTCTCTTGATAGACCAGGCACAGCTTGAACTTCAAGCCCACCCTGGTTTGAAATCTGGGCTGCTCCACTTTGCAGCTCTAGGTGACAACCCAGATTCTGGGCTTCCTCCTGTGAAAGTAGAAACACAAGACACTTCACAAGGTTGGCAGAATGAAATGTAGCTGACCCAGGGTTGACTCCACAGAGAGAATCCCCTGCCCCCCCCCCGCCCCGTAGACTATCTTGGGTTGGTTTCTCTCAGAAGCAGACCCTGAATGTAGATCCAAGTGCCAGTGATTTCTTTGGGAAGAGATCTTCAGCAGGAAAATGCTAAAGCAAAGAAGACAAAAAAAGAGTTGCATGATTAAGGTACCTGCTCAGACAGAACACCCAACCAAAAGCAGCTAATGGGAGAAAATGGTTTCTTTCAGCTTACAGTCTAGAGGGAAAGCTTCATGATGGCAGGAAAAAGTTGGTAGAGCAGAGGCTGGACATCACTTCTATCACAGCAAGTGGAAAACAGCAGCAGGAGAGTGAGTGAACTCTGACAAGGGGCTGGCTATAACATCCATAAGCCTGCCCCCAGCAACACACCTCCTCCAGCAAGGCTCCACCTCACATATTGTCACCAGATGGGGACCAAGCTTTCAGAAGACATGAGTTTATCTCCTCATAGCACCACAGCACCTATAGAGCAGTAATAATAATTTAATCTTATGGAGAAACTGAACTGGTATAAAACAAGTGCCTCAGAGTTACCTTGCCTGAGAAATGAGGGAGCTGGGGTATTTACCTATTCATACCCATCAGGCATCCACTGAGGGCTGCTCTTGGAGCAGTGTTGAGTCCTGAATGCGTAAGTTTCTACTTGCTACTTTAACAAATTCCCATGAACACTATAGCCTAAAGTAACACAAAGGTATTTTCTGGTAGAGGTCATAAGTTCAGAATGGGTCAGCAGGTCTGTGTTTCCTCTGGAAGCTCCAAGGGAGAATCTTTTCTTGGCTTTTTCAAACGTCTAGAAGTCACCCATATATTTTGGCTCATAGCCCATGTGTTAGTCAGCTTTCCAGCACTATAACAAAATATCTGAGATAATTAACTTATAAGGAGAAAAGACTTATTTTGGCTGCAACAATTGTTCATGTCCCTGCCCAAGATCATATTACCAGATTGCAATGGCGAGAAGGATGTGACAAAACAAACTGCTCATTTCATGGCCAGAAAGCAGAAGGGAAAGAAAAAAGAGAGACCAGAACCCCACACTCCCTTTGAAGAACACACCTGTAATGTTCTAAAGAATTCCCAAGCCTTTAACACACAGTATTGTTGTCACATCTCCTCCTCTGTTTCCATTCCACATTGCTTCCTTCCTATGAACATCCACTTGGATAATCCAGGATAATTTCCGCATCTCAAGATCCTTATTTTAGTCACATCTGCAAAGTGTCCTTTTTCCATCATGTGCCATACTCCTAGGTTCTGGGGCTAGGACATAGACGTCCTTGGAGGTTGTTATTCAGCCCACAACACTAGATCTTTCTAGCCTGCTTCACACAACAAAAGATGCCTTTCAGGATAAGGGAAGTCCTCAGGTCCAGATTCAGATTCACAGAAAGGAAGGCTGGATATGGGCAGCACACTGGTCCTGGGAAATGGAGCTATTGCTAGCAACGCAGAAAAGTAAAGGTGTGCAGAGAAAGTCTGTGCTGGCAAGGGCACGGCAGGTAGTGATGGTGGCTTCGGATGTTTCCGACTAAGGGAGCAATCCAATTGTCATCACAATCAACACATAAACAAGTTCTATCCTGATGAGAATGATTTTTAAAAATTCTTTTTTAATTTTTATTTTTTGGCTTTTCAAGGTAAGTTCTCACTCTAGCCCAGGCTGACCTGGAACTCGGTAGTCTCAGGCTGGTCTCAAACTCACAGCGATCCTCCTACCTCTACCTCCTGAGTGCTGGAATTAAAGGTATTTTTTTATTTTTATATTTTTAAAAAATATTTTCACCATGCATGGTGGCACACAGCTTTAATCCCAGCACTCAGGAGGCAGAGGTAGGAGAATGGCCATGAGTTCAAGGCCACCCGGAGACTACATAAGGTGAGCTTGGGCTAGATCAAGACCCTACCTCGAGAAAAAAAAAAATTTTCATTTATTTGTAAGGAGAAAGAGAGAGAAAATGGGCATGCATGTGTACCACGTTTTATGTATATGACTTTACTTAGGGACTTGGAACTTGAACCCTGGCTGTCAAGCTTTGTAAGTGTCTTTAACCACTGAACAATATTTTCAGCCCCCAAGAATTACCTTGTGATGGGGATGTTGTCAGTTTTGTAGATGAAGAAACAGGCCAGTGGCCTGCCCCAGAGTGCACAGTGTAGGAGCACAGAGCCATTCTTGGAAGCCCTGACTAATGCATTATCCAGGGCTGCTCTCACTACCTCTCACCACCCCCACCTCCACCCGGCAGCAGCACAGCTTGGAACAGTTTGGAATGAGCCAAGCCGGTGGACCACACCTGAGAAGATATCAGTCCCTCTGTCATAGAATCTTTTACCTCTGAGCCATCGAGTGCCTGGCTGAGCTGCTGGAATCAAGAGAGGCTCAGCAGGACTGTTGACGAATTCGATTGCTTTCCCAGAAGTTTCAGAATGGAGATACTATGGTTGAGCATTGTTTATAATCTATCTCTGGTAATTTGCCTCCTACATGTGTACATGTGAGATCAGTTGCCAAATCCTGTTGATGATCCCTCCCCAATCTCTCTCTCCCCCATCTGTCGCCTCTCTTTGCCTTCCTGCTCTTCCAATTTCCAGCTCCATCTCCTCTCAGCCAGTCTACAGAAAAAGCCTCTTCATTGGTGTCCCTGTATCCTGAGTGTCCCTGTGCCAATGTATCAGACATCCTACCTCCTAATGAACTCCAGCTGAGACCAACATAGGAGAGGTTGTCAGAGTCTTGTCCTCATACCTCCACACCTTGCCAGTTTGGTATGCTCGGCACACTTCCAATTGCCAATATCTGTATCGTGATTCCTGAGGGTTTTTTCCAGAACCATAAGGAAGGGCAAAGGAAATATACCCCCAGAAGCTAGCCCTCAAGCAATGATGGAGGGGACAGAAGGTGAATCAATGTCCTGGCTCACTGTCATTCACTGGGAATAACTGAGCTACCTGGCCAACACTGTCTCCCAGAGTTCTCCATGGGATTGAGTACTGTAGCAGCTGCCTCTATAACATGCCTTACATCTGCCTTACCTCCCTTGTTTTGCTTTTCCACTCCCCTATGTATAACTTTCCTATCACCAGTATCCAAGTAAACCCCTGTCCCTGAATCCTTTCTTGGGTTTGCTTCCGGAGACCTCAAGATCGAGCTGTTGGCTTAACTTATCTGTAAGATAACTGACTAGAGAACAGATGTCTCTCCATGTTCTCCTCAGGTTGCTTTCCAGAGCTGTCCAAGACTGTTGCTAGACTGTCCTTCCACTTGAAACTTCACTTTTTTATCTTGCATGTGGCACAGAAGTAAAGGGAGCTCTTCTGATTTTCTTCCTACTTTCACATGCCCATTGTTTTGAAAAGGTCACCCTTTCCCTAGAGTCTTGCCCTCCTTCTTCAACCATAAAAAATCAGTTCAGAGGTAGCTGGGAAACCAAAAGGAAGAGTAATGATCATTATTGAAGCTCAGGATGGATCTGTGGGGATCAGTATGTTATATATTTTGTGAATGACTCGCATTTTCTGTAAAATAATCTAAAAAGGTGTCTACTCTTGTGTGTGATAGCCATTCCTGATGGTCTGCCCATTTTCCTTCATGCTCGAGTGTCAGAGCATGCTTACTTCTTGTATGGGGCAGGTAGGGACCAGGAAATTAATACTCTCTATAGCAGCTCTTTACTGCAAGTGCACAGAGTAGATGTATATACAGCCTGGGTTCCTCACTCTGGACTACAAACTCTCAGGATATTGCTGATATCTCCCAGCAGAGCCCATTGCAACAGAGCCCAACTCCTCTTTAGCAGGCCTTATACTAATTTCCTACTCTTCCCTCTCCAAGTTCTCCCACTTCCCTACTTGTGTTGCAAGAATCTCCTTTCAAAAAACATGAGTGAGCCTGGTATGGTGGTGCATGCCTTTAATCCAAGAACTTGGGAGGCAGAAATAGGAGGATTGTTGTGAGTTTGAGGCAAGCCTAGGCTAGAGTGAGACCCTACCTTGGAAAAAAAATAAAATCAAAACAACAACAACAAATGCAAGGCTACTCATGGGGTCTTTTTAAGGATAATCAATTTAAAACAACATTTTACCACCATGAAAGAGGCATGTCTGCCCATACTTAGAAGTGAGGTCTTCCTCACCTGAGACTCTGGAGCACATTGACTGGACTCTGGAATATTCAGGAAAATCTCCTTTAAAATGTTTGGAAGTAGGGAAGCATGGTACCTGATTTAAAAAAATTGAGAGAGTAGAGCTGTAATGTCTGGAAGCCAGGGTTAACTAAGAATAGCTGTATTGATTCTGGATGGACCATGCATCAGAGTCCCTGAGTGCAGGCTTCCCCACTTCAGAGATATTTTGTGCAGAAATCACACTGGTGCCTCATGCTAATTGTACAAGGGGTGGGTCCATGGCCTGGGAATTTTCAGTAAAGATATTGGATACCGTAGTATATTTTGGAAAAATAAACAGAACAAGCAGGAATCTTTGACAATGAGCAGCTCAGTGGTCATTTCCATGGACCTTCCCTCAGTTTCTGGTCTGCAAAAGTCACAGAGACTGGGCTGGAAGGATGACTTAGCAGTTAAGGCATTTGCCTGCAAAGCCAAAGGACCCAGATTCAATTCCCCAGGACCCTCGTTAGCCACATGCACAAGGTGGTTCATGCATCTGGAGTTCATTTGCAGTGGCTGGAGGCCCTGGTGTGCACCCATCTTTCTCTTTCTCTCTGATAAATAAATAAATAAAAACATTTTTTAAAAGTCACAGAGACTTATCAAAAGGTTGATAGAAAAGGAAAGGAACCTCCCAGAAATCTTTACCTTGGGAAGTGGGGCTGATGAACCAGCCCAATAAAGTCTTAAGAAAGGTCTTGTCTTCAACAGACATGAACTAAACACTTGTGGGAATTTATCCCTTGATATCATTGGTGAGATTAACTTCTAAAAATAGGTTGGAAAAGACCATGTACTTTGTACTTTTTTAGGGCATTTTCCTTGGGAGCACTGAGCCCACATGTAGAAGTCCTGCTAGTCAGCAACGTTTCCACATTGCACATACCACACTGCAAAGAGGAATGCATGAATGTAGGTCAAAGAACACAAAATTTCAGTTAGATGAGAAGTTCAAGAGATCTATTGTACATTATGGAGACTATAAGGACAATATATTGTATAATTAAAAATTGCTAAAGGAAGGTCGGGCACTCGGGAGGCAGAGGTAGGAGGATCACTGAGAGTTCGAGGCCACCCCGAGACTACATAGTTAATTTCAGGTCAGCCTGGACCAGAGTGAAACCCTACCTCGAAAAACTAAAAAAAAAAGAAAAATGCTACAGTACTCTATTTGAAATGTTCTCACTGCAAAAATAAATGATGCCCCTGTGTCCAGCCCAAAGCAGGAGCCAGGAGGACTAGGCCACTCAGCATAGGTCCCGGTAAGCACACAATAGGCTGCCCCCTGTTCCCAACTCAGATGCATATAAGCTGCCCACCCAAGCCAGGAGGACCAGGCTGATCCGTGAGTGCATGAAAAGCTCCCCACTGAAGCCAACACAGACACATTTAGGCCACACACCTGGAGTCAGAAGGACCAGGCCACCTGTCACAGGCCCCTGGCCCCAACTTGAGTACAATACCTGGAGTAGTCCAGACCCAGATGCTATGAGTTTGTGGTCCAGACACATGTCCAGCATTATCCCACCCTGTGTGCCACGGTGGAGCCACTGTAGCTACATTCTTTGCAAGACCAAGGGATTATCTCTAGGTGCTCAGACTCTAATGCGAAACAAGTAACACAAGAAACCAAGGCAAGATATCTCTACCAAGAATGTCTAGTCTCATAGTTGAAGGCTCTAATGAGAACTTCTTAGAGGAAACACCTGACAAAAAATGCCAAAACACAATGATAAGCATAAACAATAAACACAAAGAATATATGAACAAACAGATGAATAAAATTTAAGAGAATCATCAAAAATAACTCAATAGACACCTGAATGAATTCAAGAAGGACACAAACTCCTGACTGCATGCTAAGAGAACAAAAGAAATTAAGTGCAATGAACAAGTCACACTAAGAAAGGGAAAATGGAACACACTAAAAACAACGGAAATAAAAATTAAAATAAGTCAAGCATACCAACAGAATAGATCATGTAGAAGACAAAATATCAGGATTTGAGGTCAAGATAGAGGAAATAGATTCAAAATCAATGAGAACTTCAAAATATCATACAAACAAAATGTGAGAAAAATGTGGGACACTTTTAAAATATCAGCCATTCCAAATATGGGCATACAAGAAGAGGAAGAGGGCTGGAGAGATGGCTTAGTGGTTAAGGCGCCTGCCTCCTAAGCCTAAGAATGCTGGTTCCTATCTCCAGCGGTTCCAATCTCCAGGTCATAAGTTTAGCCAGATGCAAAGTGATGCAAGGGCGCAATGCTGCACTTGACCACAGGGGGGCGCACGCATCTGGATTTCATTCGCAGCAGCTGAGAGGCTGCTGGCATGCCTATCTCTATCTGTCTTCCTCTCCCTCTCTCTCTGTCTGTCTCCAAAAGAAGAAGAAGAAGAAGAAGAAGAAGAAGAAGAAGAAGAAGAAGAAGAAGAAGAAGAGGAGGAAGAAGAACAACAACTACTACTACTACTACTACTACTACTACTACTACTACTACTACTATAGGTAAAGGTCATAAAAACATCTTCAGTAAAATTGTAGAAGAAAAGCCAGGCTTGGTAGGGCATGACTTCAATCCAAGCACTTAAGAGACAGATGTAGGAGGATTGCTGTGAGTTTGAGGCCACCCTCAGACTCCATAGTGAATTCTAGAGCAAGACCCTACCTCAAAAAAATTATTATAGGGCTGGAGAGATGGCTTAGCAGTGAAGGTGCTTTCCTTAAAGCCTAAGGACCCATGTTCTATTCTCCAGATCCCACATTAGCCAGACGTGCAAAGATGATACAAGTACAAGGTTGCATATGCTATGGTGGTGCAAGTATCTGGAGTATGATTGATTACAGTGGTTAAGGACGTGGCATGCCAACTCTCTCTCTCTCAAAAAAAATAATTTTAGGGCTGGAGAGATGGCTTAGTGGTTAAGGCGCCTGCCTGCTAAGCCTAAGAACCCGGTTCCAATCTCCAGGTCCCATGTTTAGCCAGATGCAAAATGAGGCAAGGGCGCAATGCCGCACTTACCCACAAGGGGGTGCACGCACATGGATTTTGTTCACAGCAGCTGAGAGAATGCTGGCTCACCCATCTCTATCTGTCTCCCTCTCCCTCTCTCTCTGTCTGTCTCTCTCTCTCCAAAAATAAATAAAGTTTTTTTTTTTATTTTAAAAAGTTATAGAAGAAAATTTCCAAACATTATGAAAGAGAGGCCTATCCAAGTATAAGAGGCATATAGAACACCAAATAGATAGGACTACAAAATAAATTCCCCACATCATATTATGGTTAAAACACCACATACAGAAAAAAAAGAAAGAAAGAAAGAAAGAAAGAAAGAAAGAAAGAAAGAAAGAAAGAAAGAAAGAGTACTAAAAGCTGCAAGAGAGAAAAAGCTTGTCACAGAGGTAAGTGCATTTGATTTTGTAGAAACTAAAATCCAGAAGAACTAGGAATGGAGTATTTCAAATATTGAAAACCACAGCTGCCAACCCAAGCTACTAAAACCAATAAAATTATCCCTCATAATAGAAGAAGAGAGAAAAACTTTCCTCAATAATTGCTGGCTATCTGAATATATGAGCAGTAAGTGAGCCCAACAGAGAGTACTGGGTGGACTACTTCTCAATGAAGAAAAGATTAAACGTACTGAAGAGGCTACATGAGGGGGAAAGAACAGTAATCAAAACCAGAACAGTTGCCACAGCAAATGAAGATGGTGCAAACACCCAACTCCACACAATCATCAACATGAGTGGATTAGTGAAGCTGTGATGCATCTACACAAGGGAATGCTATTCAGTTGTAAAGAAAAATGAAATTCACAGGAAAATGGATGGATCTGGTAAAAAATCATACTAAGCGAGGTAACCCAGGCTCAAGAAGACAAATACCTCATGTTTTCTCTAATATGCAGTAGCTAACGCAGAATTGTTGGATTTGTTTATGAGTTGTAGTGAGCATCAGTAGTACTGGTGAGGAAGCTAGAGGGAGGCTTGGAGAGAGGAGAAGCAGGGAGAGATTAGGGAAAGGGATTATAGAGAGGCAATGGAGGGACATAATACTGAGGGTAGAAAGGTCAAAGGGGAAATAAGGGAAAGGGAGAGAGGGGAGTGAGAGGGATACACAAAACTAAAGGTGGTTTGATTAAGTACTATAGTAACCTACTTCTTTGCGAGCTAATTAAAAAATATAACTTACGGGCTGGAGAAATGGCTTAGTGGTTAAGGCGTTTGCCTATGAAGCCAAAGGATCCCGGTTCGATTCTCCAGGACCCACGTAAGCCAGATGCACAAGGGGCACATGCATCTGGAGTTCGTTTGCAGTGGCTGGAGGCCCTGGCATGCCTATTCTCTCTCTGTCTGCCTCTCTGCTATCTCTCTCTCTCTCTCTCTCTGCTTGCAAATAAATAAAAAAATATATAACTTACTTAAAATGAAACAGAGATAGGTTGGGCAGAAATACCCTGTTGGGGTTCAAAAACATTAGCCCTAAAGCCATAAGTTGTTGCAGATAAATTCCATCACCAGAGATGGGTCACCCTCTCTACATAATGAGCTGTTGGTCAGGGAGGTCCATGAGGCCCCCAAAACAACACAGTCCGTGGCAAAGTGCTTGTTGCCAATTTAAACCAGATGGTAAGATCCTATTGCCGAAGACATTACAGGCCAGGGGTCACAGGACATTAAGAAACCAAGCTGGAACTGAAATAGAAGCCATTTCCCTGCTGGCTAGCTGTCATAGTGCTGGAAAGCGCTATGTAAGCTACTTGGGGAGAAAAGTCATGAACAGTGTGAACACAGCAGATCCTGCAGGCTAGCTACAAAGTCAACCAGCCAGGCAAAACATACCCACTGTTGTAACGGTATTGTAACTATGTGAGTTATGGGGATAGTCAACTGCTCTCTGATTAGATATAAGGCCCACTTAGTAGGGGAAAATCCTGCCTGATACAGAGAACCAAGTTAAAAGCCTATGGCTTGGAAAGTCATAGACCCTGGAGGGAAGTTGTCACTGTTCTTTGGCTAAATAGAGAAATTATGCCCAACAAAAAGCCTTCTAAATGTATATGCTTATGCCCTTTGATTAATTTTCCTCTTACTTTTGGTTAGAGAACTACCTTTTTTACATATAGCAGCCAATGCCTGGTAAACCCAAGTGTCACCAAAATAGCAATACAAGAAACCTGAGTACCTAGCACTGGACAAGTCATCTCTAAGACACCTACCAGGACCCAGGGAACGCTGCAAAGGAAGTGGCAGATTAAATATGAGTGGCCTCTCGTGGCTAGCCTGAGAATCACCTCCAGGGAGATGACGGTAGACACTGAGGAGACTCAAAATGCATCAGAGCAAAAAAATAGAAGCTGCTGAGAGCTCAACAGAGACTTATAACATGTCCTCCAAGGCTCAGAAAACATTGTAGAAGAGAGAACAGAAAGAATGCAAGAGCCACAGGGTAAAAAGGTATACAGTGGGATACTATCCTCCTGACAGGAACTAATTGGTGTACTCATAACCCGTGGTGATTGTACATCATTTACCTGGTTTCCACTTGTCTATTAAAAAATTAAATGTTTACAATGAAAACAAACAAACAAAAAATACAAAGAGAGATTGAAGGAACCTCGGTTTTTCCAGCTCAAGATACATAACCAACAGCTAGCATCAGTCACCAAACATGTGACTGGACTGCTCTTCAGCTAATCCAGCCTTTAACTTTTGAGCCAACCCTGTTGAACCTGCATGGAACAAATAAGATCCTTCCCCCACTGAGCTCTGCCCAAATTAAGGATTTATGAGCAAAATAAATGCTGTTTTAAGCAGCTTGGTTTGTAGTGGTTTATAACAGTAATAAGCAACCAGAAAAACCATCCCCACCTCCTGAAAATTGTATGGTTCTTGAATTCTCAAAGTCCTCTCCGATTGTGGTAGTAGCAACCACCATGTTCACCCATCTCTATTTGATTTACCCATTGGGTGCACAGGAAGACTACATTTCCCAGCAGCTTTTGCGGTCAGGTATGGCCGATGATTGGGTTCTAGGCAGTAAAGTGGAAAAACTAAGATCTGATCACCAAAGCTCCCTATCACATCCTCTGTGTTCTCTCCTGTCTTTCCTTTGTCCACTGGGAGGAAAGGACACTGGAGCATTCCTAGGCTCTAAAAGATGGAAGGAGCCTGGGCTCCTGAATCACTTCATGAAAAACAATATGTCACACAACTACAGTTACTTAACCACTGACATTTGAGGGCTGTTTGTTACAGCAATTAGCCTTCTCTGAGTAATACATACTTATCTAATTGTCATGTCCAAAGAATTATTTGAGAGAGGGCAGGGAGAATACTGTTGACCTTTCATTTTGTTTCTTCTGCCCATATTTATAATTATTATTTTTTAGATTTTATTTTTATTTATTAGAGACAGAGAGAGGGAAAGAGAGAGAGAGGGAGAGTGAGAATGGGCATGCCAGGGCCTCTAGCCACTGCAAATGAACTCCAGATGCGTGCGCCCTCTTGTGCACCTGGCTTACATGGGACCTGAGAATCGAACCAGGATCCTTAGGCTTTGCAGTCAAATGCCTTAACCGCTAAGCCATCTCTCCATCCCTATATTTATTAATGCTACCTTCTTGGTTTCTTCACTAAAGTCCCTTTGGGGTAATTCATATGCCTGAATAGCTATGCATCCTCTTCAGTCTCAACACAGTTCCCGGCATGCTGCACAGGCTCAATCATCAGCAACATTACTTGCCGAAACTTAATGAATAAATGCCATGAATTCCATATATTTTAATGGATTTTGGACTATCTATACCATAACATCACGAGGTAGATATTATTACTACCTCTAACAAAACAATTGAAAAACCAGAAATCTGAGTGACTTTCCCCAGTCCACCCAGCCAGTGATGTCTGACTCCAAAGCCCAGTTCCTCCTCACCACCACTTCTATCTGAGCATGATGCAGCTTGGCACATACCCCTTCCAATGTTCAGAAACCACAAAGATAAGTCAACCCAAGACAAGTGTTTAAAGCCCTATTTTTCTGAAGAGGGCTCTGTGTTCACCTGAGCAACAAGAACGTCAGGCCTAACGGCTTTTCTTTCACAGTCACCAAGCTTAGGATACAGGTCTTCCCAGTCCCCGCTGTACCACAAGGCAACAGGAAGCTTTCCCAACATGACATGGCCAGACACTTCTAGCTGCTTCCTGCACCTTTCAACCAGCCAGCCCAGGCCACCCTAGGGCTGATGAAGAGGCCTAACAAGTCACACGGATGTGGCCCCATCACTACCCACACTTTGCCCAAGGCAAGACAAACATTCAGCTGTGGTGATAATGTAAACCCATCAAGAGAGAAATAGAGCCTGTGAAAGTGGGGGAGGGGTGCACGCATGCGTGCACATGTGCATGGAGGGATTTGCTTGGAAACGCCAGCCCTTCACCAAAGATGTTCCCAGCTCTCATTTGTACACACAGTCTTTAAACATCAAAGTGTTTGTTAAGCGTAAATATTTTTATTCGCTCCTCTCTTCTCCTCCCTCTCATCTTCCATCCAGGCTCCAATCACAGCAGAATGCCAGGAGACCCCTCTGACTCACAGCCAGCAAGGATGGGTTTTGGAAAAGGGCACTTCCAGGTCCCAGCGGGCAGCCAGCAGCTGAGCCTGACAGCCACCGGGGACTTGGCTCCCAGCAGCAGGCTCCTAGCTTGGCACCTGTTTCCATAGAAACTGGCAGAGTGGGATTGGCAGCTATGGGAGCTGTTCAAGTGCTCCCTGGCTGTGCCCCCCCACCCTGCCATATCTGTGTAAGGAAACTGGGGGCTTCCCCCAACACTGAATTCTGAGGCATGGAGCGTCTGAGATTACACTTGACTTGGAGCAATTATTAGCCTCCAGGGTCCTTACTTCCTTTACCGGGTACTCAATGTCATGCCAGTGTAGCTTTCCTATAGTGCTCACCAGCCTGGCAGAGAACCTAGAGCCCATCCGGAGAGGCCAGGTGGGGTCATGATCAGAGGAAGCACCCAGCCACCTGGGCCAGCTACTCAATCTCATCCGCTAAAACCCTATGATTAAGTACCTCTCCGCTCCATGGTTTCCTGTGCCCCACAGGTCAAATTGTGCTCTGCCTCTTCATTTCCCTGCCACCCCATGCACTGTGCATCTCTCATTAAATGGAAACCTTAAACAGAGGCTCTCTGAGGCTCCCGAGCAAGCACATTATGCCTCTACCCGAGAAAATTGAGAATGACTACACCAATTGCTGACTGGCGCCCAGCGTTGATTTCTGCTGCCAGCCATCTCCTCAGCCCCTCCTTGGAGGGGGCACCTCTAGGGAGGCATTCTTTAATGCTGCTCCAGGTTCTAGCTATCGCCTCGCTTTGAACCCTAGTCTCCCACGATAGATCTTCTGGACATTGTCAGGCTTGTTTGCAGCCTCCTTAGGTCTCCCACGGATGGGGCCTCCTGAGGTGGGGCTCAGCTCCAAGCTCTGCAAAGTTCAAAGGGTGCTGTGGGAGAAGCTGGGGCTCCAGAGGGTGAAAACCCTAGTCAGAGACGAAGGTGAAATGGCAGGCCATCAGCAAGAACTAAACAGCTCTTAAGGCGGGAGGACACTCAGAACTATTGATCACGGACTCTCAGACTACATCTATAATTAGACCCAGAAAGCTGCTTGCACATCAGAAAGAGAGAAAAAGACATGACTACGGCTCCGCTGAAGCCAGATATGCATCGGGATTTCAAAAACAAACAAACACTCCCCCACCCCTGCTGAAAAGGCACTGTGCTGTTAATTCTTCTCCCTAAAAGGTCCCATGTGAGTGACACACTTCAGTCCTAGAGGGAGCACCCAGGTGTTATAAAGACCCTACTCAGCTGCCTTTCTGGCTCGGTGGTGGGGGCTGTGACCTCTCAAAACAGGGCAATCGTACAACCGGTACCCTAGAAACCCAGCAAGCAAAGTTACCAGTGAGAAATTTCATTTGCTTTTTGCATTATTAAAAGTGTCAGGAAAAGGCTGGGTTTCTGGGCATTTCATGCCTTCTTTTGTATCGTGAATCTGATTTGGGAACTATAGCTAAAATTGGGAGGGTGAGAGTCCATTAGAAAGAAATACTGTTTGTTGGGGCCATGGAATGCTTGTGGCAAATTGCCCTTCCTAAGTGCTGTTTTTTGAAAACTCATTCCTGCGGTAGGAAAATAAAGCAGATTTCAAACACTTAAGAGATCATTTTCAGAATGGTCTAGATGCGCACTGGTGTGCTGCTACATTTGCCTCTCATTGTTTTTTAATCACTATTTTGTCAAGTTTAATTGCTGCCATGCTAACAACCCAAACGGGAGTGAAACAAAATAGGGGATATCTATCATTGGTGAGAGCATTTTGATAGAATCCATATCCATTTGCATCTTCTCTGCCAAATTAGGAAAAAGGAAAATAGAAAAGGTTCTCTCCATTGCTGGTGCAAGTATCACATGCATCCGTCTGGGTGGGGAAATTCCCAGGGTACAAGGCAAGCGGAGCAGCCTCCCACACATCAGCTCAGCCTCTTCTAAACTGGGATCTGGGCTTTGCTCCCCTGGATTTTCCTGCCAGGAGTATCGTGAATTCTTACAAGTTACAAGGAGGTGATATCCTCAGAGGCAGAGAGACACCTTGCCTTAATTATGCACGTGCCGCCAGGAGCTGCTCCCAATTCTCCTTTGGGCTCTTGTGACAGACACAGAGAGGCATCACTCAGAGCCCCTTCAGGAAAGGACTGGCTGCCAGCTGCTCTAAGTGTGGCTGCCTGACAGCCTCCAGCTGTTGGCTTCAGCAGAATCAGTCCAGCTTTTGAGCTGAGGTGCTGTTCCTCTTGGGGTGGTCCATCGTCAGCAGCTGAGCGAGGCCGCGGTACTCAGACAGGACTGGCTATTTCTGCCCAACGTGGGGCTCCTCCGATGGGTACTCTTTGCTCTGAGCTCCTGCTGGGTTGGCAGCAACTTTTCAGATGTGCATTGATCCCAGGACTTCCCCTGCCCAATCCCGCTTCCTCCTCATCTCCCAGGTGCTACTGCTGCATTATTGTTTTGTCCCCAGTCACTTGATACTTCCTAGAAGCCACCAGAGGGCTAAGTCATCTTCCACAATCATTAACTCTATCTCAGCATCTGTTTCCGGGCGAATCTACCCTGTCAGTGACCTTTTTCCCCACAAGAAAGCCTTTTAGACCTTCTCTTCTGAGGGCCTGCAGTGACTATCTCAGAAAACACACTGAGTGTTTTTCTGACTACCAGGAACACTTGGGGCGGGGTAGCAACCAAGAGGAAATGTCAGGCAGCTGTTAGGAGGGAGTGGAGGTAAAACCCAGAGGGCTTTCTAAAGAAAGCTACTTCAAAGTCGAGTTTCTAGAATGGCCAGTGTAGGCCTTGCCTCTGGCAACTTAAAGAAATGCAAAGAATCCAGAGGGCATGAGTTTCTCCCCATGGTCTGATGCATAAGTAAAAACTCAGCTCTGGGCACAGGAATAGAGAATCAGGGTCTGTGTCTCAACAGGGTTGGGGCTTGCTATCCCTTAAAGGCTTCCCGAGCCCATTCCTCCCCAAGCACACTAGCTGTCAGCTCTTTAAAGGGCAACACATGCCTATCTTCTTGCTCACCACCCCAGGGTCTAAAATTCTGTGAAACCCGGGACCGTTGCTCAGTGAATACATGATGAATGAGCCTCATAACATACACTATTTCGGAACCATCACCTCAACGCTTCCCATCGCCTGGAGGATCAAGTAAGAATGCTTTCACAGGATGGACAAGAACCACCACCATCTGGATCCATGGACCCTGCCCTGTAGCCATAAAAATACACTCAAAAATGATTTTGCGGGTCTTCCATGGTTGGTGCATGCCTTTCTCCCTGGCACTCAGGGGGAAGGCTTAATAGGAGGGCTGCTTTGAGTTTGAGGCCACCCTGAGACTACATAGTGAATTCCAGGTCAGCCTGGACTGGAGCAAGACACTACCTCAAAAAAAAAAAAAAACTGAGGTTGAAAAAAGTATCTCTCATTTCATGGAGATCTCACTGTATTCAGGGCACTTCTACGTTAACTCTGTCTCTGTTAACTGATAGAGGCCCTACATCATTTCCATGAGATGGAATGGTTCTGACCTTCACTTTGCTGTCAAGGAGGCTGAAGCCCAAAAAGGGAAACTTGCTCAGGGTGTCATAGCTAGTTAATGCTGCCCAAAGCATGTAACACTGGGGTTTATGTAGCTCTCTAGTACACCATTTCCCCCACCTGCTTACAAGGTGGCTGTACTGAGGCTTGGTTAATGGAAGGGACTGTGCCCAAGCAGAGGCAGTTGGCATGGAGCCAATAAATGGAACGGAAGTCTCTGGAAAGCCAAGGTCTGTCTGCCTTCACCCTCCAGGGCCTCCTGCTGGTCTTTACATGTGGCACATATCTACCAAGAAACCTAAGCCACCCGGCTTACCTACAGAAGACCAAAGATAAAACATGGCCAGAGTGTTGTTCAGGCCTTATGACTGTGTGTGTCTCCTGCTCATGAAGGACTTCGGTGTGGGTGACTTTGAAGAGCACCCACTCAATGTCAGACAGAAGGGCAAGTATGATCCAGTCACAACACCCCTAATAACAGAATCATCTTTCTAGTTGTCCCTTGCTGAATGGTGGGATAGGAATGTGAACCCAGGAGAGCTGACCCCGTGGCATAGGTATGTCACCACTATGTGACTGCAAGGAGCACCAGTGGCCTCTTCATTGACCCAGGTCAGGCTCAGGCTGGCCCTTCCCCATCACCTTGCTGCCCTCTCCCCTTCACACCTTTCCCATCCTTTCTTCCCTTCCCCTGCCTTTCTTATATATCTCCCTGTCACTCACCTTCTGCATTTGCATGCCCTCTACTCACATTTGGGGTTCCAGCTGGAGGTTGTACTGAGCACCCTCAAACATAAACACTGCACAGCTTACCCTTCCCTGTCTGAGACTTGGCTGGCTCTGCCACCCCAATGCCAAGCTTCAGAGTGACCACCTGGCTGTCAGACACTCCCTGCCTTAAGAAGTCCTTGCCTTTGTTCCTGGCAGGAAGAAGAACTAATATTCCCTGCCTATTTTGTACTGGGGGATCCTATTCCCCTCCCCAGGTTTCATGGCAGATTTCATTCATTGTTCCAGAACAGGCATTGAAGCCAGGTACCCTGCCAGCTCACAAGGAATCAAGTCCTCATTAAAAGTGCTGGCTGAACTCAGCATCATACTGGGAGAAACCAACACCCAGCAACCAACAACTGACAACATAAGGAGAAGACCCTGATGCTACCTGTTGACACCCCGCCCAGTTTACCCTCAGAACACCTGAGTTCACCTGCAACATGAACAGCTTCCCATCTCCACTGTCTGCTCCCCTACCTCCTCTGTTCCAGGGCTCTCTCCAGAATCCAAAGCAGGCCAAGTTATATAATTTATGGGGTAAGGTGCAAAATGAAAACTCAGGCTCCTTTTTCGAAAGGTACGATGCAAGCTTTTCCCTCACTTGACCTGGCACAGTGACTTTTCTTTGCTATTTGGAGCTGAAGTCTCTTTGTCAGGGTGTCCTTCTTGGGCTTTCTTTGGAGCCCCACCCCCAGCTTGTCACCTGCCCAGCCATCTCATTCCTGCCAGAGGTGATCAGCAGTGACAGGGTGGGATGGGTGGCCAAGAATCTTTCCTGGGGAAGCTTTGAGGCCTTGCACTTCCAGAGCATGCCCATTATCCCATTAGCTTCCACTTGCAAAACATACTTTCAAAAATAAAATGATTATGACTGGTGAGACAGCGGCCCCAAGCCATAAGCCCCAAGCCAGAGGGCTCTCTTCTTCTGCACAGGTTATACACTCTAGCCAGAGGAGCTTGCTCCATTGTGTGCAAGCTTTGCCCCTAAAAGGTAAGATAATTAATGGAGCCGGGCGTGGTGGCGCAGGCCTTTAATCCCAGCACTCGGGAGGCAGAGGCAGGAGGATCACCAGGAGTTCGAGGCCACCCTGAGACTACATAGTTAATTCCAGGTCAGCCTGGACCAGAGTGAGACCCTACCTGAAAAAAAAAAAAAAAAAAAAAAAGATAATTAATGGCTCAAGGGGGCAACCCCAGCCAGTGGGGGCACGAGTCAATGGATAAATGCCAACTTGTCTTGCAATGGAATGATCTTGAGGCATATTCTCCTTACCGGATGTCAGCAGCATTCAGCCCAGCGGCCCATAACAGCAACCTGCTCATTCATACAACTTCTATCCCTTCCTTGTCACATTTTGGTACTGCCTCTCTGGTGTGTCCCACAAATCTGGACCATTACTCTTCCCTCAGTGCCTTCCTTATTTTAAGGAGGAACCTAAAGGAATCCTCCCACAACAGCTTGGGGGAGGTGTTGACTCCCAGGGCTTCAATAACAAAATGCCACAAACTGGGTTGCTTCAAACTGTAGAAATGGGTTCTTTCACAGTCATGGAGGCCAGAAATTCCAAATCAAGGGTCATGCTTGCCTCCAGTAGTTCTAGACAGGCTCCTTCCAGCCTCCAGTGGCTCTGGGTGTTCTATCATCACATGGCTGTTCTCTCCCTGTGTGTGTGGCCATATTTAGTCTTCTTATATATAGGTGCCAATCAAATGCATTAAGAGCACCCCACTACATTATGACCTTATCTTAACTGATTACATTGTCAATAACCTTATGTCCATAAGGTTACATTCTGAGGTATATGATGTCAGTGTATCTTTGAGCAGGAACACAATTCAATTCATAAAAGGTAGTTGTGGTAGTTTGAATATATGTCCCCCAATATATTCAGTGTTTTTTTTTTAGTTATAGTTTGCATCTGCAATCACCTTGCTAGAGGCAAGGTCACTGGGGGCCCCGTCTTAAGGTGTGGTGATGGTTTGAGAGTCCATTGTAAAGATATGCAAATGTGCCTAGCAGGAGTTCCTGAAGTGTGCTGTGTGACCTTTTGGCTGTAGTTTTGCTCTGTGTGCTGTGGTGGCTGGCTGGTTGGTTTTTCTCTCTCTGCTTGGCCCTGTGAGAGGCAGATTGCTTCTCCTGCCTTTATGGAACTTCCCCTGGATCTGTAAGCTTCAATAAATAATATCCCTTCCTCCATAACTGTGCCTGGTCTGGAAGTTCATCTCAGCGAACCTGAAGCTGTCTGCTACAGTAGTCATTTAACAAGTTATCACCAGGGACTGGAGAGAGAGCTCAATCAGTAAAGTGCTTGCCTTGCAAGCAAGAGGACCTGAGTTCAATCTCTAGTACATATATAATTGCCGGGCATGGTGGCACACCCCTGTAATGTCAGTGCTAGGGAGGCAGAGACAAGAAGATTCCTAGAGTTTACGGGACAGCCAGTGTAACCTAATTGGTGAGCATCAGGCCAGTGAAAGATCCTGTCTCAAACAAGATGGACAATGTTTCCCAAGATTGTCCTTTAGCCTCCACACACACAAACATGCATGTACACCCACATACACACATGTACCCACGTATCTATGAACATACATACACATCACATGCATACATACGCAAAAATAGTTATCATAGAAGGGCTGGAGAGAATGATTAAGGCTTGCCTGCAAAGCCTAAGAACCCAGGTTCGGTTCCCCAGTAACCACATAAAGCCCGATGCAAAAAGAGGCCCATGCATCTGAAATTCATTTGCAGTGACTATGGGCCTTAATATCTCTCTCCCCCCCTTCCCCTCTCTCTCTGTTTGCAAATAAAGTTTAAAAATTAAAAATAAGTACTAAATAAAAGTTATTGTGGAAGAAGAAAACTTGACCCATGTCTCTGAATAACCCCTTTATGTACGGTAGAACTAGGAATCACATTCAAGGTCACATTCTGATTCTGATAGCTTGCTTTTTAAAACATGCTCCCTAGTTCTGCCGCTACTGCTGCCACCACCACCACCACCATCACTTTAAGGGTCAGACAGGAGAAATGACTAGAGAGTCATGTGTTCCCCTTCCATGAAGTAGTCCTGTTAAGCCACACACTCTAACAGTGACACTGTCCCCACTGCTGAGAAAAAAAGTTGACACTCAGGGTCACCGCACAGATCACTGGCTGCTCTGTGACTTAAATGCCCTTGGGCAAGTGTGTATCCATCCTTGGGCTAGTCACTTCATGTAAGGATTGCAGCATCCTGTGGCCCTGGCCAGGACACATTTCAGGAGGAATTTCTCAGGAAAAAAGTTATGGACATGGCAAGAATTCTAAGCCTTGGCCTCGCTAGTAGTATAAACAATTTATATCAAAGGGATTTGAAAACTGAAATGTCTGTTCAAATACTGAGCTGCAACATTCCTGTGACTCATGAGGCATTAGGAAGGGGGAAGTAAATATGACCAGGCCAGACCTACTCAGGGCTTAACCCATACCATCCATTTAAGAAGGTATTGGCTCTGACTCTCCAGAATTAATTAGCTTTCAGCAGGCCAAGTAATTCAAAGGACACTAGTAGTCCTGATGCAGCTCTGGTATAAGGAGATGGTAGACATACCTGATGGGTGCCCATTGGGGTGTAAGAATTCTATTTTACTAGGTATATTAGTCAGCTAACTCTGTAATTATGCCTAAACTTGTTTTGTATTTGCAAGGGGAGAGAGTGAGAGTGAGTGGGTGCACCAGGACCTCTTTACTGCTACAAATGAACTTTAGATGTCACTTTGTGCATCTGGCTTTATGTGGGTACTGGGGAATCAAGCCCAGGCCAACAGGCTTTACAAGCAAGTACCTTAACCACTGAGCCATCTCTTCAGATGCCTAAACTTGTTTTTATTTTACAATGGACTATAAGCAACAGTTTATAGAAATAAGACCTCACTTATTTTGTTTGTTTGTTTTTGTTTTTATCAAGGTAGGGTCTCACTCTGGCCCAGGCTGACCTGGAATTCACTATGTAGTCTCAGGGTGGACTCGAACTCATGGCGATCCTCCTACCTCTGCCTCCCGAGTGCTGGGATTAAAGGCATGTGCCACCACGCCCGGCAAGACCTCACTTATTTTTGTCTTGAGCTTTCCTGGACTCTTGAGATGCTACAAAATGGCAGAAAGCCAGAGGTTCCAGCCACGCCCCAATCCCAAGAAGTAATGACTTGTGCCCTACACTATTAAATGTATTTTCAGCTTACAACATTTTCAACTTACCATGAGCCTATCAAGTGGCCCCACATACCTTCTTCTCACTCTCGTTGGACCAGTGGCCATACAGGACAGACAACCCAAGTGGAACAGCTCACAGCCCAAACAATATGTTCCTTAAGACCTGGTCTCAGGTCTGGCACCCTATCACTCCTGTCTGTGTTCCACTAGACATAACAAGTCACACAGCCAAGTTCAAAGTCAACAAGTGGGAAAATCTATTCTTCCCCATTGCATATAAGTTTCCAACAACCTCCTGGTTTGAAAGGTAATCACTTCAAGTACACTGACCCCTCTACTGGCAAATTGTTCAAGGAGTACCATGTCAAGTACATACTTCTTTTATTGATAACACCCATCTTTACTATTTTTGTTGCTGAACTTTGAATTAACTAAGCATTGTGTATTTTATGTAAGCTCTGTTCTTGAAATTCAGTGTTAAGTATAGAATGAGTATGGCCTATGAAGCAGCTCATGAAGGAGCCTCAGTAGAGAGTGCTTAATAAAGAACTAGGCTGTTAGAATAATTAATGATAACTACTGAGATTATCCATTTTAATAAGATTTGGTGATATGTCAGTCTCCGATGGTATTAGTTTAGAGACTCAGGAATGCACCCAATTTTATTTATCTTTGGTAATATGATTTTGGCCAGTGAAAATAACCCTGAGAGGTTTTTATTTTAAGAAAAAAAAATACAAAACAGAGAAAGGCAGCGCAGAGTAAAAAGGAAGAGGAAGAACTACACATATGCTCACAGCCCTTCCCTTATAGTACTGAGTGAGGGCAAAACAGGAATCCTGTATTTTTTACATTTTAGGAAGACAATAAGGTGCCTTAACCACACACTGCAAGAATTGGCAGCGATGTCTGGGACAGCACCTCACCAGCAAATGTGTTCATATTTCTGCAACAGAAAACTCTAAGAGAGGTTGGAGAGATGACTTAATAGTTAAGGTACTTTCCTGTGAAGCTGAAGGACCCAGGTTTGATTCCCCAGATCCCACATAAGCCAAATACACATGGTGGCACATATGCATGTGGACTTTGTTTACAGTGGCTAGAGGACTTGGCATCCCCATTCTCTCTCTTCCTATCTAATAAATAAATAAATAAAAATAGCTGGGCACACACCTTTAATCCCAGCACTTGGGAGGCAGAGGTAGGATGATCGTTGTGAGTTAGAGGCTACCCTGAGACTACCTAGTGAATACCAGGTCCGCCTGGACTAGAGTGAGACCCTACCTTGAGAAAAACAATAAATAAATAAATAAATAAGTAAATAAATAAAAATAAACTCAAATAGTATCATTAGCTGGGGTCGTATGCAGCCCTAAATAGCCTCCCATAGGTTCAAGCTAAAGGAGTTAGAGGTCAAACCATGCTTGGGAGCCTTGGGGATTTTGTGATAATAGGCAGGTGAGTGGCTTGATTAGGAAGCTGTAAGCCTCATGGCTATGAGGGGAAGGAGGAGAAGGGGAAAGGGCAGGAGATGATAAGCAGAAATCCTGGGAATGGAGGTGGATGGAAAACTGGCCACCAGGCAGAGGCTGGTGGGAAAGAAAGCAGGCTGTTCCTGCATTTCTAGCAGCATCATTTTGCTCCCCAGAGACCTGGAAAATATTCATTCCCAGACCCCCTCTATCCGTCACTGAGTAGCTGAATAAATGGAAGCAAGGCAATGAATAAATAAATAAATAGAGCAGGGAGAGGAGAGCAGCTGGGTTACGCACCCAAACAGAGATAGACAGTCACCCCTATCCACAGGGCATTCTAGAAGGTATGCCAGAGAGCCCCCTGGGGCTGCCTCAGCAGGAGGTGCTTATCATAGTGGGACAAGAGAGACCAGAACTGGGCTGACCACTCACCAAAGGCAACTGGCCAGGGAGAGCAAGTTGGCCCTTTAGCCCAGCAGTTGTATAAGCTCCAGGAACCAAATCACTCTATTATCCTAGGTTTGTCCCCAGATTCCTCATGGCCGCCTCGGAGGTCAATATGAATAGCAACACTGCATGCAAGCCTGTACACACATGTACATGCATGTGTTGGGCCCATGTAACAGAGAGACACAAAGCAATTGTTTTCTCTGAGCCCAAAGGGAGCTGAGCTGGGGGAGAGGGAGGAGCATGTCCTCTTCCCCATGTCTTTTCTTATTTTGCATTTCTCATTACATCCTCATGTCACGGGGCTGCTGGCTGATTTATAATTTATTGGTTTAGTGTCTCGCGGCAGGGAAAGGATGCTATGCTATATTTTTCAGGGACACTCAATTCAACTTTGGTGAGGCAGCCAGGGCCACAGCTGTGAGGGGGACAGAAGAAAGATGTAAGGAAGAGACCAGAGAGTCCCATGCACTGAGGACATCCCTGCTAAATGCCATCTATTGTCACAGGTGCTGTCCTGTGAGGGGTATTGTGGAAGCAGAGGTGTTCTAATTGCATTTTGGAAACCCACTCTCAATCAGCCATGTAAACAAGCAGCTACAGTTCCGGGCACTGAGCTTCCTGGATTTGGTGGAGTCTCGCTTTGGTGAGTTCCCCATGGCAGACCCTGAGATTGGGATTCATGCGAAAGTAATTTTATTAAGTTCTACCGGGAAAAGGGGAGAGGACAGTGTATTTGTTCAGAGAGCTGCTGTTAATACTATTAACACAGTGCCATGCACTGGGAGGCTCAAACAACAGACATGTAATTTTCTTACAGTCCTGGAGACTAGAAGTCAAGATCAAGGTGTCACAGGCATGGTCCCTTCTGAGGACCCTGAGGAGATGACTCATACTTCCCCTAGCTCCTGGGGGCTGGCTGGCCCCCACATGTGCCCTCACATCCGTGTCACCTTCCCTCTGAATGTGTGTTTATGTTCAAATGCCTTCTTTCTCAAGGCCACCAATCATATTGAATTACAGCCCTCCCAAATAGCATCATTTTAACTTGATTATTTCTTTAAAGACCCTACTTCCAGGGATGGGGAGATGGCTCAGTGGATAAAAACCTTGCTATGCAAGTTCGAGTCCCTGATTTCATATCCTCAGACCCACTTAAGTGGGAAGCTATAACTGGCTTCTGTAAGCCCACCATGCCAGTGGCCAGAGGAGAGACAGGGACAGGAGAATTTTCTCCAAAGCTCACAGACCAGCACAGCACAGCAGTGAACAACACTTACAATGAGAGATCCCAGAAAGTTGTCTTCAGGCCTCCACATGTATGCTGTGGCATGCATGCCCATACTCCCCTATACACACCCAAAGTAAACAAATGAATAAATAAATAAATAAAAATACAAAGACCCTACTTCCAAATAAGGTCACCCTCTAAGGTACTAAGCATTAGAATTTCATCATAGGAATTTATAGAGTACAAATCCAGCCTCTATCAGAAAGTAAGAAATTGATACAAGGGAGGGGAGGGTACCACAAGTAAGATACAATGTCTACTGAACTACCACAAAGGGGAATTTGAGTTCAATTATGCAAGAAATTCCTAAAGCCGGGGGATGTGGGTCACCTTCAGAGCTGTCCCAACCAAGGTAACTGAAATGTTAGTGAAATATTAGGCTCCCAGAAGGACATCAGTTCTCAGGCAGTCCTTGCCCTCCTCCAACACAGGTGACAAGGGTACCAACTCTTAGAAATGAAAGCAAGTGGAAGGTGGGTGGTGTGCACAGGTATAGGAGAGGGCCCTCAAGTCCCATTCCTACCCAGGGAGGGCTAACTGCAGCCGGTCAGTTACTTACTACAAGAGGCCAACACATGTGGACTCTGGAACTCAGGAGGAGGCAAAATCAGGGAGTGAAAGTATGAATTCCCAGAAAAGCATAGAAATGATATTGCTATTGAAAATCCAGCTGTGATGTTTGCCAGGTTTTGTCAGAGGTAGATTTTAAGCAGGATGAGGTGGGCTGGTGGACGATGCTCAGAAGAACGGGTCATTCTTGTGTGTAACACGGAAAAGGAAATACACTTTGGGGAAAGTGGTAATGATCAACTCTGGGGTTTAGAATCACGGTCTTTGATTGAATAACATGGCAGGGTTTTGATTCAATAGTAATCCGATTTGGGTGGCACACCAATAATAAATTCTCCAGCAAACTGAAAAATTCTGTAGGGTAATGGAAAGCATTCGAACCCCATGGTTTTCATTGAATTAAATATGAAAATGTATCTTACAATCAATATTGCAATATTTGATTCAATCAGCATTTCGGGATGGGAACTGTTTTCTCCCATTTGTTTTGATGCTGTCGTGAAATATTTCAATTTGCTTCAGAATTTATTATTGACAAATCACCCTAACAGCTGCTGGGGGCTGGGGAAGGGAGCTTGTCAGAGGATTGGCAGTTGAGAGGTGTGGGGCCCAGAGAAATAGCCAGGGACTGTAGAATACTTCCGTGACATTCCAGAAAGAGACTGATTATGCATAGCAAGTGGGGGAGGAGTGCAGTGAGGACATTTGTCACTGGGAGAGAGGAGGTGAAATGGATGGCCTTGTTGTTCTTCTAGAGGACAGCTACTCTCAGAAAGGTGTCTCAACTGTGAGGACCTGCCTTGACAGGCCTCCTCTGTCCTCTGACCTCAGTCTGTGGAATGAAAGAGTTTGGGTCTGGACTGGAAGCAGGCTATCTTTATAACCCTACAAATAAGAGGCCTGATGCCATTGTATGAACACCAGTGGGGAGTGTCAGAAACTTGCGGTTGAGTTTAGGGTCTTCCACTCATAGCAGTGTGACCTTTGATAAGTAACTTAACTGCTCAGTGTCTCCCTGTCTTTACTTGTGATGAATAGTGATGAATTTCTACCTTCCTCGTTGAGCTATTGTAATAATTAAAGGGACACATATTAAATTAATGCATGTGTCAAGCTCCGTACATCATCAGTAACTAGTAAATGGAAGTTATTAGTAGAGCCATTAGTATCTCAGTTATCTATTGCAGTGTAGTTAACTTTCACGTGAAACCTTAATGGCATAAAGCAATAACGAGCCTCCTGCTCAGTTCCCTCTAGTCCTGGGGATCTTGGCTAAGCTCACATAGGTATTTGTGGCCCTGGTAGAGGCTCACCTATAAGGTGGATAGTCCTGAGTGACGTCATGCACACGAGCAGAAGCTGGCTGGCTGGTAACAGGGCCATGTGTCTCTCAGGGCCCAACAAAATATTCTAAGCTATAATATGGCAGCTAGAATCCAAGAGCCTCAGAGGGCCCCCATCATTTAAGTCTCAACTTGTGTCACATTTGCTAATAGCATGGCCAGAACAACAACATGAAATGAGCTCAGACTCAAGGAAGTACGGAACAGCTTTACCTCCCTCTATGTACATCCACATTGTGAGGACAGATTTAAGGAGTGAAGAACCTGTGGCCACTTTTTCAAATGGTCCTAATAATTATCATCATCCTTCTCATGTTCCTGAAGGTATTTCTTTTCTTTCATTCTTTCTTTCTTTGTTTCTTTTCTTTTTCTTTCTTTCTTTCTTTCGAGAGACAGACAGAGGCAGAGAGGAAGAAGCAGAGAAAGAATAGGTGCACCAGGGCTTCTCAGCCTCTGTGAACGAACTCCAAACACGTGCACCCCCTTGTGTGCATGTGGGACATTGCATGCTTGCATCACTTTTTGCATGTGGCTAAACATGGGAACTGGCGATTCGAATGGGCATTCTTAGGCTTCACAGGCAGGTGCCTTAGCCACTAAGCCATCTCTCCAGCCCCTGAAGGTACTTCTTATCCCATCTCAGGTAAAGTGGTCCACAGGAAACACTCCTCTCACGGGCCTAACACTTCCTGACAGCAGAATGTCTTTGTACTTTTTGTACTCAGTCAGGTAGAAGATATGTAAAAATCATTTCAAGCTGGGCGTGGTGGCACATGCCTTTAATCCCAGCACTCAGGAGGCAGAGGTAGGAGGATCTCTGTGAGTTCAAGGCCACCCTGAGACTACATAGTTAATTCCAGGTCAGCCTGGGCCAGAGTGAGACCCTACCTTGCAAAACCAAAAAAAAAAAAAAATCCTTTCAAATGAACACTATAATTATATGATTTTATAAAAGGGAAACTTCTGGAAACATGCTCATAGTAATAAGCTATAGCATCTCAGTGACAGACCTCATAAAGGTATTTGCATTTCTAAACAAATAGTAGGAAAGGAGTATGGCTTGACACAAACAGAAGATCTGGGTAGAGTTTTAGTAATCATTGATGATTGACTATTTTAGACAAGATTCATTGCTATCGTCCTCAAATTGCACCATTATACAACTTTCAACTCAACTTACAGGGGCGGCTGCTTTTAGATCTGTGGCTCCTGGGGAAAGGCTGCCACGGATGATGTTTGCCCCATTTGACAGGTCTTTAGTCAGTCATCCATGGGGTTCTGGATTTTACCACCCACTAGATTTAAGCATTCTTGGCACAAGGGAGCAAGGGCTAGCAAGAGTTCATTTGAACAGAGAAAAGGGATGAGATCGAGGTTTAGCTGGAACTGGAGAGCTGGTGAGATCCATCTAGTAATGTTTATGAAGAACCTAGCAAGTGTCAGCAACAGTCTTGGACACTAGAGAAGCAAAAGCAAGCAAGACAGGCCAAGTCTGCTGTTACAGAGCACCCATCCTAATATAAGATCCAAACATATGCAAGCCAGAAAAAGAAGGGGCAGGAACTGCCCTAAAGGGACACCATAAAATGTTCAGAGTCCTAGGCACTGGGTGAAGTCTGATCATTTCTGGTCCTCGTGACCTGACTCTCAGCTCTTCCAGGTGCCTGAAGTGGCTGCAGTGTGGCAATCAGAAGGCACAGGTGCCAGGCTCTTGGGAAAGAAACTATGTTTTTGCAAAGCAGGTATGTGTGCCACACCCAAGACTTGGTAAGTATATGGACCAGTTAGTGTTCTAACATTTATATGCTGGAGGCTAGTTAGTTTTCATACCACCATAATTGGATCGTGAGCATCTCAAACGATTAGTGACATATAAAGTTGGCATTTATTTAGCAAGTACCCGAGGAGTAGGCTATTTGGGTCAGTTGGGCTAGACAGCTCTGCTGATCTTGCCTGGGCTTGCTTGTGTAGGCAGGACTCAGCTGATCTAGGCTGGCTATGGCCAGGACACATTGGTCTGCTCCCACATGTCCCCCAGTCCAGTGAGTATGTCCTTGTGACTGTGGCTGTACACACACAAGCCCACTTTAGGCCTTCTGCTTGTGTCACACCTGCTAGCATTCCAGTGGCCAAAGGGAGTCACATGGCAGAGGCTTGAGTCTAGGGGTGGAGCAAACAAGCTGCTCATAATGAGAGAAGGACTTTTTCAAGTTACAAGGCAAAGGGCGTTGAAGAGCTGTTCAAGACAAAGGGACTCGGGGAGGGCTGCAGAACTGGGAACAATAGTGCAATCTACCACAAAGAAGTATGCATCACTATCAAATTCATTTTATGAATGAGAAAAGTACAGATAGCTGAAAGCACTTGCCCAGAAAAGCACAACTAGTAATGGATGATTCCACAACTTGACCTCGGGCCAGCTGCTCTTGCCTGCTTCTCTTTACCAGTTCACTTCTGAGCTCTGGCTTAATCCAAAGATAAATCTCAGAGGATGGGTATATGGACTGTGTCACCTCAGGAAATCCTCCATAAATCTTGCTTTTCTTCAAGCCTTTGGCAGGCATTCAGCCACAGTGCATTCAAGGTTAGACTCCCAGACAAACAGCAGAGTTCACAAAGTAAGTGTTACCATTTGGATGGGGAGCCACACACTTGAACAATTAGCCAGGTATGCAAGGTTTGACATTTGGGGACACTCATGAGCCTGGTAAGGATGCAACCCCATCACAAGGTTTCCCTCCCCACATTGAGGCTGTACCATCCACCAAGCCAAAGTTTTACTCACAAATTGGATGTGGTCCTTTCGAATGCAGAAGAGAAAAGGCAATCCCAGAGTCTCCTACCATGGAGCAGTATATCTTAACCTTTGATTGGGCCACAGACCCTTTGAGACTTGATGAAAGTTAAGGACCATCCATTCAGAAAAATGTGCACATCCCAGAATTTCCCTTACAACAGAAGTGTTGAGAAACATATGTGTGACCAAGTCCAACATCTGCAATAGGATCGGGCTGTCATCGATTTAGGCTGTCCATCTTTTAAGCAGATGTCCATTTCAGCCCTGAAAACTTCAGTAAAGAGCTCACATAGGTGATTCTACTTTGAACTGAAGGACTCCCTGGCATACCTTTTAAGAGCAACTTGGGACAACATATACTCTGGCTAGATGCTGGGTCTAGGGAGAGGTTCCTCTTCGTAGAATTCTATTGTGGCCCTATCCCAGCCACTACAAACATCTATCCAGAAGTCTGCAACTCATACTGTTTCTGTCCCATAGCCAGCAAGAAAACACTGGCCATAGCCACATGGATGTCCCCGGAAGCCACAGATGTAGGAGTCATTTCTGCCCAGTGTAGTTGGAAATGTCTCAGGGTTTTTCTGCAGCAAGCGGTAGTAGGGGTGAAGTAGTTAAAGCCATGGAGGCTACTCTCAGGCACATAAAAACTATCACATAAATCCACTTTATTTCTCTTCTCTCTCCCCCAAATCTCCTTTGATTCTCTTGTTCTAGCTCTCTTGTCCCTACTTCTGCTTCCATCTTCCCCTACCACAGACAGTCCTCTCCTCAGGGGGAATGATGGTAGCCAGTAGCCAAGCTCTCCTACTTCACTTGCTATCAGAAAAGAACAACTTAGGGCTGAAGAGATGTCAGCGTCATTAAAGGTATTTGCTTGCAAAGCATGCCATCCAAGGTTCAATTCCCCAGTACCCATGTAAAGCCAGATGCACAATGTAGTGCTTGCATCTGGAGTTCTCTTGCAGTAGCAAGGGGTCCTGGCATACTCATTCTCTCTCTTGTAAATAAACAAATATATAATATTTTAAAAAGAAAAGAAGAACCTATTCTTCTTGTCCACCAGTACTCATTTCTCAAATCTCATGAAGGCCTGGCTGTGGTCACATGATCCCCTTTGAAGTAATCCTGTTGGGCCAAAGGAGCACATCTCAGGATTGGCCAGGTCTGGTGGAGGAGATGTTCTGTAGTTGGAAGAATGGTGCAGAACAGACAAATGAGACAGCAGACAAACCCTTCAACTATTGAATGCCCTGCGTTACTTTTGCTATGCTAACCCCCAGGATGGCAGGTTGTGGATACACTGCTTATCATACTGCACTGTTTCTATTTACCATGCTTCACGATCATGGTGACGGCACCTTTAAATAAATTGCTAGGCCACATCCTAAGAATATAATACAAGAGTATATGTTTCTAACAAATTCCCAGGCAATGATGGTAGTCCAGGTGACACTTTAAGAATTATCTCAAGGGGCTCGAAAGATTGCTTAGTGGTTAAGGTACTTGCCTGCAAAGTCTAAGAACCCTGGTTCAATTCTCCAGTAGCCACATAAAACCAGATGCACAAGGTGGCACATGCATCTGGAGTTTGTTCGTTTTAGTGGCTAGAGGCCCTAGTGCACCCATGTTTTGCCTCTCGATCTGCCTTATTGTCTCTCTCTCTCTCAAGTAAATAAATAAGATACTGTTTTTAAAAAGTATTTCCTCCAAACTTCTTAGTGCACTCTCTAAAAACACCCACAGAGAAAGTTCCATCTGGTTTCAGTATTGCACTGTGATGAGTTGTTTCTGACTATTTGACTTTTGATTTGTGCAGCCATGTGAGTCTTATAACTCCTGTCCAACGCTTTGTGCTGGCTACTGGAAAACTCAAAGATAACTATAACCAATTCTAGCAAGTCTATGGGGCCAGAGCCTCGAGTTCATCCACTCACCTTAACCTTAGCTTTATTTTTAAAACAATCCTAGGTTTTGTGTTAAAAAATGATTTGCACCAAAGTGACAGATAGCAACTTGGGAATTCAGGTGTAGAATACTGGCGTGTCCTATGAAAGAGGACTATTTTCAGCACAGGGACAGCTAGAGCAAGGAGCCACTTTACTCTCCCCCTCATTGTGGCTAGACTCTCATTTTTCCCTCATTGCCTTCTCTTACTATAGCCGAACTTTCTCCACATGGTGAAAAATGTGGCCAATGGTTGCTCCTAAGATTTACCTATTAACACCTCTGTCACCTGATCTAATGCCTGTTCCTATCCCACGTAAAAACTCCCAAAGAACAGCTACGATTGGGGCAGATGCCTTAGCCCCGCAGATCAATCAGGCACGGTGGGGGTAGGTTCATGTTGTACAAAATGCCTGCCCCGTCATCAGGATTAGGGTTTAGGAGATGATACTGTTCACAGGCAGTCCACTGTAGCATTCTCTGTTGCTTGTGAAGAGCCATCTTTTTATTCCACTCACGCCTTCAACTAGTTGCATGAAGGAGGGTCATCCCCTTTACTTGGCCTTACAATTTTAATGTTCATCTCATCCAAAAATACCCTCATAGAAACTTTCAGAATAATGTTTGTCCAAAAACCTGGGCATACCAGGGCCCAATCAAGTTGATGCATACAATTAACATCATACATATCTTGTTTAATTGGCATAAATTCCATTTTATCATATTGCCGCACATTTGTCATCTGGAAAATACTTAGAAAATGTTGAATGAAGGGATGATCAACAACATTATCAATGCCCTAGAAGACAAGGATGGCTTCATTAAGGAGTATGAGGTAAGGTGCTCTAGAATGGAATGTGGGAAATTATTCCTTAATTCTTTAATCTTATTGATTCTGACTTTAACTTATCAGGACTCTTTAATGTCCTCAGCATAGATGTTTGGTAATCTGAAGTTTCTTTCCTTCTCAAATGACTTGAGGTATGACAGAATCATACACTTTTATGACAGAGACAAGAATTTAGCCCTCCAGGCTGTAGAATTCCTCGATCACAGGATCCTATCCAGATGGTCCCAGAAGATTGGACCCAATCTCTCCCATCCTTGTATGAATCCAACAGGCATAGTGTACCTTTTGCAGCCAGAGGCACTATGTGGCAGGCTGTCCATTCTGTGAGATGTCAAAGAAAATTCATCATGCCAAAAGCAGGAACTTTGCACTCACAGCCAGGGCAGAAAGAGTAGAGGTGGGCACGTATTTCTATACATGGCCTGCCAAATTATGTATTATCTCCAGTTGAGAGTCTCAAATAGCAAAATTTCTCCAGCTAGTAGCGTTTGAAGGTGCTCCCAATGCTACAGCCATGACAGAAGGCATGTGCAGAGGTCCTTTGCTGATATCTCAAACGGAGGAGCCAGGCGTGGTGGCGCACGCCTGTAATCCCAACACTCGGGAGGCAGAGGTAGGAGGATCACCATGAGTTTGAGGCCACCCTGAGACTACATAGTGATTTCCAGATCAGCCTGAGCTAGTGTGAGACCCTACCTCGAAAAATCAAAAAAAAAAAAATGTGTACAGGACTGGAAAGATGGCTTAGTGGTTAAGGTGCTTGCCTACAAAGCCAAAAGACCTCGGTTCGATTCCCCAGGACCCATGTAAGCCAGCTGCACAAGGTATCACATGCATCTGAAATTCATTTGCAGTGACTGGAGGCCCTGGCACACCCATTTCCCCGCCCCCCCCGCCTCATTCTCTCTCTCTCAAATAAATAAATAAAAATAAATTTTTTTAAAAAATGTGTATAGCTTCTAGGGTAAAGTTCCAAGAAAGGAAGTGAGCAACTCTGCAGTTCCCCACATCAAGCCTCGGTAGTGTCTTCTGTCAAATGGAGTCTCTAAGCACATGAATTCAGTTTCAAACAGTATCCATCAAGTACCCACTCTGTGTCAAACATTGTCGCACAGCCATGGTCCCTGCCCTTGTGGGCACATAAGAAAAATAAACTGGACATACTGAGTGTCCCTTAGGCAGTATGTCAAGGGCGGTGGCCACCTCTGTAATACAAGGGGCAGCAAAGAGCCTCATTGTCCCTTTGCCACTTCTTCTGCATACAGCAGTACACACAACATGCGATTGCTTTAAAAAGGAATGATCAATTCTATATGACACCAAGGCTAGATATAATGAATCTAGATGACTAAATGACCCCAAGCCCCTTATGAGGGTCACAGAAGTGGAATCTCTTGTCTAACAAGTGCTGCAGGCATAACCAGATTAAAAGCAATGAAGCAAAAGGGGAAAAAAAACCATGCCCCAAAATGTTTTAGAAAAAGAAATTTGAAGTAACAGGAGAACATAAAGAATGCTTTTCCTGGGCTGAAGAAATGGCATGGCAGTTAAGGCACTTGACTGCAAAGTCAAACAAGTTGGCTTCAAATCTCTAGTACCCGTGTAAAGCCTGATGCACAAAGTGGGGCATGCATCTGGAGTTTGCAGCAGCTGGAGGCCCTGGCATACCCAATTCTCTCTGCCTATTTCTTTTCTTTCTATCTTTATTGGTGTGTAAATATACATATATTTAAAAAGGAGAATGCTTCTCCTGGGTATTCATGCAAACACACCAGTAGCAAAGTCAGGGCACCATGAGAACAGTGTATATTTCTAGGTGTCAATTTGAGGGGAAACAGGATTTCACTGAAGTGAAAAACCAACTCCTGAATCCAAATCCTAGATTTGCAGTTACCAGCTCTGCTATGCCCCCTCACTGGCACACTACCTACTATGTGCCTATGGTGGTTTGATTCAGGTGTCCCCCATAAACTTGGGTGTTCTGAATGCTAGGTTCCCAGTTGATGGAGATTTGGGAATTAATGCCTCCTGAAGGCAGTGTATTGTTGGGGGCGGGATTATGGGTATTATAGCCAGTGTCCCTTGCCAGTGTTTGGCACACTCTCCTGTTGCTATTGTCCACCTTATGTTGGCCAGGGGGTGATGTCCACCCTCTGTTCATGCCATCATTTTTCCCTGCCATCATGGAGCTTCCCCTTGAGTCTGTAAGCCAAAATAAACCCTTTTATTCCCAAAAGCTGCTCTTGGTCGGATAATTTCTGCCAGCAATGCGAACCTGACTGCAACAGTGCCTGACATCCTTTTAGTGCCAAGAATTTATCTGGTGGGGAAAAAGCAGACACAAGTCCCTTATCTCATGGAGTGACATCATCATAGTGAGAAGAGACAAACAATAAATAAGTAAAAGATATACTATGCCAGAAGCTGGTGTCATGAAATAAAATAAAGCAGGGAAAAGGGGGCAGGGGAAGGTAGAGTTGCTATTAGACACGCAACTTAACCCTCCCAAGCCTCATCTTTCCCAGTTGTGAAAATGGGTCATGAGAAGCACCAGTACCACTGAGGCCCTAAGAGTGACGCCGTGCATGTGTCTTCCCCATTCCTCCCTGGATCTGCCGATGCCAACAAAACAAATGCCCAGTATCCCAAAGGAACCTCTTCCTTGTGGCATTTCACAGCATTTATATTCTTTTTGGTCTGTGCCCACATGGGGGCCATAATCTTGACAGTGTAAGGGTGCAGACTTCTGTTAGCATCTATGGACAGTCCTCTCAGATGGCAGACAAAGCAGAAACTTGAGACCCTCCTAGACGTAAATCCAAACCCTCAGACCTTGAGCCTTGTTTTCATTGTTGTTAAGCTGGAAGTGACAGTGCCTACAAGGAAGAGCCAGGGAGATGTGACTTGAATCACACACACACAAAACAGCCCTGAGCACACCCTATATGTAGCAGGTACTGGGGCAATTATAGTCCTTCTGTTTTCCTATAGGCACTTTTATTAGTTACTTTTCTCATTGCTGTGACCAAATAGCTGGCAAGAAGCAACTTAAGAGAGAATCTGTTTCTCTGGGCTAACAGTTCAAGGACAGAGTCCATCCTGGCAGGGGAGGCATGGCAGCAGGAGCTTGAGAGAATTGGTCACAATACATATCCGTTCAGGAAGCAGAAAACAGCTATAAAACCTCGAGGCTGGGCCCCTAGTGAATCCCTTCCCAAAGTTTTTACAGCTGTCCAAAACAGTACCTCGGGCTAGGGACCATATGTTCAAACACGTGAACAGACAGAGGGCATCTCACACTCAAACCACAAGAAACACCAAAGAAATAACTTGTCCTCTCCCGGAGGAACAGCTGGTGACCCATCAGCACCTGCGTTAGCATGTGCCTTCTATTTCGGCTCTACCTGATATCCATTAGGTGCGCCCAGGCTGACTTTAAGGTAGGGACAAGTACTTGCAAAGAAAAAAAACTGCAAGGGGATGTTGAAGCATCCAGAAACTAGGAATGGCCCCTGAGGCCATTGCTGCTCTCAGGGATAAGGGGAAATGCAAGTGTTGTTTAGAGAGACAGGTGGGGCTTCCTGCAAAGCCCTCCAGTAGGAGGCATAACTAGGGCAGGATGTTACCTTCCTCTTTGTAAGTTGATGCACACAAAGAAGAAACATCACAACCTCTCTCTCCTCTTGTCTCTCATCCATTACTCCCAATGAACTGAATCCAGCTGAAGTCAGCCACACATTAGGTGACACCAGCTGAAAGTCAGCCCACCCCAATGGTCAAGTTCAACTGAAAGCTAACTGGACAGAGAGCCTGGTAAGGTAGTCCACAGAACTTGGTTCCTGGCACCCAGAACATGATAGAAAATGACTGAAACTGGATCTCAGATTGCAAACAGAAGACAGTCAGCACAGAACTACTCCAAGGGTCTGGAGACCCTTCTGTATAGTCGCTGCTCCATTCTTTCCTTTTTGCTGGCCTGAAATTCTGAGGCTCAGGCAATCCCCCTGCTTCAGCCTCCCCAGTAGCTGAGACTACAAGCACATGCTGCTGTGCTGATCTCACTGCTCCCGAACAACCCTGACTCACCCTTGAGTGAACCTGACTCCCCTGTAGGGCTTATGTTGCAATTACCTTCTCATTACTGGGATAAAGCACCAACCAATGGGAGGAAAGTTTTTATTTTGGTTTCTAGTCTGGAGGGGAAGTTTCATGATGGCAGGGGAAAGCATGGCACGAGCAGAGGCTGGACATCACCTCTGCCACAGCAGGTGGAAAACAGCAGCAGGAGAGTGCGCTGAACTCTAGCAAGGGGGGAACTGGCTATTACAACCCTAAGCCTTCCCCCAGCAACACACCTCCTCTAGCAAGGCTCCACCTCTCAAAACACCACCAAGCATTCAGAACACATGAGCTTATGAGGGACACCTAATTCAAACTACCATAGTTTGGTATACATCAGTGACCAGGCTCCATCCTCAAAGTGGCCCATGGAACAGGACTGGGTGGGGCCTACGAGTATACCTTTTTTTGAGACAAGGTCTCTTGGAGCTCAGAATGGCCTGAAACTCACTATGTAGCCAAGGATAACCTTGAATTTCTCATCCTCCTACCTCCATCTCCTGAGTACTGGGATTACAAGCACGTACCACAGTACCCAGTTTATGTGACACTGGGAATTGAATCCAGGGCTTTGCGCATGCTAAGCAAGCATTCCACCAACTAAGCTACCTCCCCAGGCCATGAGCGTCCTTTTCTAACTAGTTCCCAAATGAAGCTACTATGGCCGGTCACACAGTGTGAGCTTTCTGGTAAGCAGCTTCCTCTTTTCATTCACTCCACATCCAGTCGGGTCCACTCTGCTCCAAAGCAGCTCAACCACTAGCAGCCCACAAATTCCTCAGGGTAGGTCAGCGCCTAGACAGCCAGTAGGCCGCCAACCTGCCAGACATACTACCCTCCTGGTCTCTGTGCCCTGCCTTCACCACCCTGCCTTGCACCTTCAGGCTCTCTCCTTTGCCTGAGCTTGGAAAGGCTCCTAACATCCTGCCTGACTGCTCTGCTGTAGACACCACCTGCACAGGCGCATGTACACACATTCGCGCACACACACTCTGATTAGCAGCACCTGTATGGCCGGCTTGTTTCCTAGGGGAAGATGAGTCAACCACTCTTCAGAGCCCTGCGACATCCTGTGCTCAGGGCAGAAGGTCACAATTCCTGGTCACGCGACATTGCCTCTCTGCAGGCAGCCCTGCCACTCAGCGACTTCCTCTGACATCTTTGTTTTAGGGGAAATGAACACAGAATGTTGCTGGGTTGCTGCCAAACTCAGGCCAACTAGGCCCTTCCCCAGTCCCCTAATGCACAGATAGCTAAGAGAGAAGCTTTCTTCTAGTTCTTGCCCTTGTGCAGCTTCTCTCAGAGCCAGCCCTTCGCTCACCTTGCTGCTCTGAGCATGTCGTTCGACAGCAGTTGATCTCTTCCATCTTCACTAAGCAGTCAGGGGGGAATCAATGAGAGGCTCCCAGGAGATTCAGTGGTGGACGAGGCCTCCCATAAGCTCATGGCATTTGGGCTCCTTATTCTGCGCCCCCTCCCTCTGCTGTTTGCAAGCAGTTCTAATCTAGCTCCCGCTCCCATCACTCTATGGACCCTCTCTAATCCCAGCCAGGAGGCAGTAAGGGACTAAGTACTGACCAATCAGTGCAGCCTGTGCTGCTAGACACAGCTTGGGCCAGGGTCAGAGTGACATGGAAAGGCAAACAGATTGGCTTCACAAATGGCTGTTGAGATAGGGGACAGCATTCTATGTGAGTATCCCTTCCCATCGCTCAGGAGAGCCAAATATGCGCTGTTCTTGTGTTCTTGGGTCGCTTGAAATTGACCATGGTGAAAATATTTATGCCCTGGAGAAACTGGCAAATGCTGAAAGCCTGGGAAAGAGAAACTAGTTCCCAAAAAAATGTTAAAACTGGGAGGCTGTGAAGACAGCAAGCACTTGAAGAAAGACCTGCCAATATGGTGTGTGTCTATGAATGTAGCGGGTACATGCTTGAACTCCAAACTATTCCAGGAGCCAACTAAGAGCCTGGTGAGTTCAATCCTCAACTGGAAACCATTAGATCTCTGCATGTCCAGACCCAGGACTGATTCACTAACAATCACACATATGTACACTCCATATGAACACATACCATAGTCCTGGCGAGATGGTTCAGCAGTTAAAGGTGCTTTCTTACACAGCCTGCAGGCCTGTGTTCAAGTTCCCCAGTACCCACATAAATCCAGATGTGCAAAGTGGTGCATGTGTCTGAAGTGCCTTTGGAGTGGTGAGGCCCTGATGAGTCTGTTCTCTCTCTCTCTCCTTGCAAGTAAATAAACAAATAAGCAGTAAAAAAATGATAAACACATAATCAGACACTCTATACATAAGCACAGGCCACACATAGTACATATGTATTATATATATATATATATATATATATATATATATATATATATATATCATACTCACTTCTATGTACACAGATAGTTACCCACAGATGTATATGCACATGCATATGCACATATAAATATACATGTTTACAATTATATATGCACACACTCATACATCCAACATACACACACACACAAAGATGTACACACATTCACACAAACACACACATCTGAGTGCAGGTCCTCGTAAAATCCTAGTTCCAACAGTCATACCTGGGCCACTTTCTTAGTATAATCCCTTCCATCCTCGCAAATAAGCTGCGACTTTTCTGCTCCCCACCCCCCACCACCACCCCAGCCCCCCCAGGAGTTGAGCCACTCTTGCCACCCTTCCTCCCACCACACACAAGCTTGTTTTCTTTTCCTGAGCGATTTTAGGTTCCCATCTGTCATCTTAGGTCATTAATCCTGAGACAGAAGGCTAAAGAAGCCTACCCCACATAGCCAACCCATTAACTAATTGCAAAAGGTGTTCACATCGTATCATATTAATCCACAGAAGCGGGCCTACCACCCACACCTCACTTCCTGAGTTGTGCTGATCAAAACGACAAGCCACCTGCTACTGCAATGGAACCACCGTGATGGATGATCCGTGTCCTGAAGAGTGGGGGTCAGCCACAGGGACTCATGTGGCCGACTGAGGAGAGAGTTGAAAGACAGGAAGGAGCAGCCAGCTGCTGGGGTAATATTTTCCCCTGCCAAGCAGGATCCTAGACTTCTTGTGTCCCCAGGATGGCAGGGCCTCCAAGGACCAAGATCTGAAAAGACCCTAAGCCCCTTCGGTCCAGAAACTTCTCCCTTCAACTATTCAGCTGCTGGTCACTGAATCAGTCAGGAAGTTCAAGGACATGGGCTTGCCATTGACCACCCACAGTCTTCAGGCAAAAACCTCTCTGACATAAGAGTAGTAGTTTTCCCTCCCCTCCCCTTCACTGGGGGCTTAGAGGCCACACCAACCCCATGCAAAGATGGCCTGTTTCTCAGCCGGGATTGCCAGGAAACCTGCATGCGAGGGAGTGTGTGCGCACACATTCCGCTTCCCCGCTTCCACGATCAGAATAAATTGCCTGATTGACAGACCTCCTCTGTAGTTCATGTGCACGGGACCTGTGGGTCGGCCATTGCTACAGTTGCTGTCAGCTGACCTAATCCATTTATTATATTTATATGTATTCCATTTTCCATATGAGGAGTTAGGACCGCCTGGATTTGCTATGCAAATTAGTCATGATGGTTTGCAAATGAGCAAAGGTCTGGCACTTTTTAAAAATTACGAATTAGAATCCTGCCACCCTGGTACTGGGTAGGAGGAACAAAGCTAGAAGTAAAAAAATGAAGGCTCGCACACCCCTACTCTCCCAGGCTTCCCAATACCCCAGCCCCTCCTGCCCCCATATATATTCCCTCTCTTGGTGGAGAGTAATGGGCACATACCTCTCTGGAAAGAAAAAGATTGTTGAGAGAGCCACAGGGAGCTGAACAAGGCCAGATGCAGAGTTGTCACCTGCAGTCCACACACACACACTCCCATAGCCCATGGTCTTGAGCAACAAATGCCAGAGGTCATCCACAGATATTTTTTTTTTCTTTTGGGAGGTAAGGAAGGCACACTCATGGATGGTGATTTCCCTTTTTTTAGGCAAACACATGCATAATACTCCATGGGGCCATAAATCAAATGGCCCCAGAGCAAGCCTTGTAGAAAAGCCAGCTTTGAATTTGGGTGGGAATAATACATGCTAAGTTATAATCCAAGACTGTGCAACTTTACAGAAGCTTGCCTTTCTTTATCATTCTCTCATCAATTTTTTTTCAGGTAGATGAGTTTATTCAGAATTCCAGCCAGCTTACTTAGTCTTGAGCCACACCACGATGCTCAGAAGTCAACAGATTGGTGAGGCCAAGTGAGAACCCCAGAACTGAAATCTCTGGGACCCCTAATAGGACAGTACTACTGCACCAGGATGGTCCACACAATCCTGGGAGTGAGTAACCTGGATGAATGCTGGGGGAAATCCAGAGCCAAGAAGTGGGCAGAGACCTGCACCCAACCATTGTTTACATCACAATGATGCCTCCTGGCTCCCCCCAGCCACCACCACCTTGACCTCTGGCAGCCTGCTGTCTTGTTTTCTGGTGTAATATTCTAGAAAGAAAGCTCATTTTACTTCAAAGTTCTTAGGATTAATTTGCAGCCAGTGTCTTTTTTTTTTTTTTTTTTTAATTCACAGAAGAAAAGAACATGTAATCCCAGCTTTTCTAAAGGCAAAGCAGGAGACTTCAATAACAAAGTTGTATTTCACTTGGCAATCAGGGAAACTGCTTTTTTTTTTTCCCCAAGTGTCCTTGTTTATTGTTCTGTTTCTAAGATTATGCAGAAAAGGCATCTCCAGGGCAGCCAGCACTCTTTCAGCAGGAATCTCAAAAATGGCATTCAAAACATTTTACCAATAGTTAGACAAATGTGGGCCAGTCCCCAACATGCAAATCAGGATGCTTGACATCAGGAATGATATGGAAAGTTGTCACTGACAAATAAGATGGCATTTGCCTAGGTTTAATAAAATCAAGTGCACAATGCTGAAGAAGAAAGCATCAGATTTACCCCCACAGTGCCTGGTTTGTGTTAAGAGCCCATAGAGCCTCTTGCCACGCCTCCAGCTTGCAAGGCAAACCCAAGCCTACTTTGAAGCTTGTCTTAAATGTGATTCATTAAGAGCGAGCCACCATTGCTGACCAGTTACTATGTTCCATACACTTCTCCATGGTTTCACTGTAATCCTTCCAGCAGATACTTACATATATAACATCTTTGGGGTTCCCTGTAACAGTTACTGAGAGCCAGGTAAACCCCTAACCAAGGATGATGCTGGTTATCAAGCCAGGAAACAACAAGCCTCAAAAACTAATGAGATGCAGGGAGACCAAAACAGACTAAGGATAAAGAGTTCACTCTGAAGAGGAAGGCCACTGTGGCCACATGAGGAGGGAGGTGGAAAGGGGAGATGAACATTCATTCCAGGAGAACATTTGTGAGCCAGATGTCGTGGCACAAGCCTGTAGCTCAAGCACTCAGAAGGCTGAAAAAGGAGACTCATGGGTTCAAGGCCAGCCACGGATACATAGGAAAACACTATCTCAACCCCCAACCCCTTCCGCAAAGAGAATATTTGTGGTCGCTGATAGATGAGACTTGTGCGCAGACTTATAGAAAATAACAGTCAAGTTCATCCCCGACCCCGTCAACCAAGAAAAAAAAAAAAACCTTCTCAAAAAAAGCAGAGGTGCTAAGTCTGAAGAAAATCTAGAATTAATGGGTAGGACAGGGGTAGTGAGTATTAGTAATGACCATGCCATTAGCTAACCCTTCTGTGATAAGTTTCAAAAGGAATAAAACCATTCAGAAGCTATAGAAGGTCTTCCCAAACAAGGCCCACTTAGTTCAAAAGCAGGTTGATGTCAGCAACACAAGCAGAGAGAGTCCCAAATAAGGGCCAATGCCTCCTTCACAGCAAATGAAATATCAGCTGCCGAGTCCTTACTGGGCATTGAAACTGTTCTGTCCAAGCATGCTCCCCTCTCCCAGGACACATCTCTCAACCCTTCCTGGCTCAAAGGAGAAGACAAAGTCCTGGCCCTCTAACCTCTATTTAGTACAGCTCTGAGGGCCACTTCTACCTCAGAAATCCCCATATCTGCTGAATTCACTTTGTGCATCTGGCTTTATGTGAGTACTGGGGAATCGAACCCCAACCACAGGCTTGCAACCAAGCACCTTTAACCGCTAAGTCATCCCTCCATCCCCTGCTGAAATTTCAGTTGCAACTGCTTTCTACATCAGTTTCCCAAGCCTGTCTCCCTCACTTTCTTACAGATTCACTTCCAGAATGTCATGCACTGCCACAGAAATTGGCAAGGCAATCTTACTATTGCATGGAGATTGTGCAGTTGTGTCTAACCCTGGGCCCACATGCTACACGCAACCTAGGATAGCTATGAATGCAGCCCAACTCAAAACATCATGAGATTTTATTTTTAGGCTTTTTTTGGTAAGTCAATTGTGTGGTTCTCAAGCATGAACTTTGTAAGATGACAACAACATGTCAAAAGGTTGGACATACTTGAAAAGAAATATTCTAATCATGCCTTCATTTAAAAAAATACTACAGGGTTGGAGAGATTGTTCAGTGGTTAAAGCACTTGCCTGCAAAGCCTAATGACCCTGGTTCGATTCCCTAGTATCCACATAAAGCCAGATACACGAAGTAGCACATTCAGTTAGAGGCCCTGGCATGCCCCAAATCAATCTCTCTCTTTCTCTCTCTCTCTCTCTCTCTCTCTCTCTCCCCCTTACAAATAAATAAACTAAAAATTTTTTTAAAAAAATACAAACACAGGGAGAGAGAGGAGAGAAGAAAACAGAGGAGAAGAGAAGAGACAAGAATGAGTGAGTGAGTGCAACAGGGTCTCTTGCCTTTAGCCACTGAGCCATCTTCTTAATCCAACTGCTCTCATTTTTCTCATCATTAACATGGTTAAAAATAAAATCATTACTAAGAAAAAAGAAATCCTACAAAGCTGCAGTCTCCAGGACAGTATGGTACTAGCATGAGTACAGACATATGGATCAAGGATTGGAATTTGGAGTACAGAAAGAATCCCTTATATTTATAGGGAAGAATTCTTGCAATCAAGGTGACAAGGCTGTTCAATGGTGATTATTTATCAGGAAAATTCAGATCAAAGCCACAAGCTAGCATTTCACACTCATTAATGCACTTGAGATCAAAAAAATGTGACAAAAGCGAGAGTTTTTAGGGATGTGGAACCCCCATAGATTACTAGTGGGAAATTTAAAATGGTGCAGCCACCTCAAAAAACAATCTGGCAATGTTTTTAAAAGCAAAATGTAAATGTATCCTACTACCCAGAAATTCCACTCCTAAATATACGCCCAAAGAGATTTGTACATGTACATCCCTAGAAGCATTATTCACAATAAGCCCAAATATCCATCCACCATTGAATGGATGAAATGAATAAGGTCTATGCACACAATGGAATATTATTCAACCATAAATAGGTACCAAGAACTGATACATGTTACCATATGGACAACGCTTTAAGCATCACATCTGGTAAAAACAAGGCCACATACTGCATAATTGCACCTGCATGAAACATCCGGAAAAGGCAAAGCTGTAGAAGGAAAGCAGCTTGGCATTGCCTGAGGCTGGGGGATGACAGAGGCCATGATTGTTCCGGAGGAGGTGGGTGGGTTCTAAAGTTGTATCGTAGTGATAGTTGCACAACTCCATCAACTGACTAAAAGTCTTTAACTAAAATGATCTTTTAAAGACAAAGGAACCTTTATTTTTTATTTTATTTTTGAGACAGAGAGGGAGGGAGAAGGAGGCAGAGACAGAGAGAGAATGGGCATGCCAGGGCCTTTCAGCCGCTGTGAACAAACTCAAGACGCATGCTCCCCCTTGTGCACATGTGCGACATTGCGCGCTTGCATCACTTTTGCATCTGGCTATCCATGGGACCTGGAGATTCAAACAAGCGTTCTTAGGCTTCTCAGGCAAGTGCCTTAACCACTAAGCCATCTTTCCAGTCCTTTAACTATATGTTTAAACCAGATGGGTTTTCTAGTATGTAAATCATATTTCAATAAAGGTGTTTGAATAAAAAGCCTTCTGCATACATATCTCCATCTTGAGATCTATTTCCAGGGAACCCAACTGAAGTCAACATATATTGCATTTTAACAGAAATGTAGCCTAGTTTTTATCTCTATCCAAATTTGAGAAAATTGCAGTTTCAAGAGGAAAAGACCAAAGTGTGCACAGCACAGAGCCACCCTTCACATTTCAAGTTCTCTCCCTATATGTCACAGTCACCGTCACTGTCAGCTTTCCCTGACACCAATCCTAGGACCCAGCCCTGCAATTCTTTCCTACAAAGAGAATAACCCAGTGGCTGCCCACACACTGCAGAGTTACACGGGCACACCCTAGCATTTCTCATCCTTTTTAGTTATGAATTCTCTCTTTTAATAGATGTTTCTGTTCAGTGCTATCTGTCATAATTCTTTGCCCTTAAAAGCCCAGACACCTTGAATGGAGACAGGGGTGGTATAAATTACCTGTGTCTGGTGGAGAGTAAAAGGCAATAGCTTGGCAGGCACGAGCCCATGAGACCGACTAGGAAACAGAGAAGGGAAAGGGAAAAAAAAAGACGAGTTGATAAACAAGGACTCTGAGTTCATCCCCACAAGGCTGGCTGCTCATTGCTCAATGTTGCGAGACACTGACTTCTTAGAGGTTTGCAGTAACAGCTCGCTCGAGCTGGAAATTGCTGTGAAAGCATGCCCTACCAGAGGCAGAGCTTGTAAAAAGAGTTCTCTGGCATTCCAGCCTTGCTGACAGGTCTGGGACAATGTGTGTTCCTTTGGGGCAGCTGAGTCTGTGCCCCAGCAACCCTGCCCCTCACTCTTGACCACTGGACCAATCATCTAACCTTATCTCTCCTAGCTCTCTCTCCCAAAGTCAAGGCCCCAGGCCATAATCCCTGACCCTTCTTTCTGCCCCGCGTCACTTCTTTGCCCATCATTTCCCAATCATTTGCTGAGCATCTAGCGTGTACTAACGGAACTACCCCTGAGCTAAATTCTGGTGCAAAGATGTCACGAATACTACAGTCTCCACCCACAGTAAGCTTACAGATGCCAGAATTAGGTCTTTGTGCCATGATGGTGAGAGGGTGAGTATGGACACGTCTACACAGAAGAAGAGGTCATCAAGAAAGGATACTTACACGATCTCTTAAAAGAAGAATAGTTGACTTGGGTGTGGTGATAGGCACCTGTAATCCAGCACCTGAGATGCTGAGGCAGGAGGATTATTGAGAGTTCCCAAGGCTAGCCTGGATTACATAGCAAGTCCCAGGCAAGCCAGGGTGACAGAGTGAGACCCTGTTTCACAAAACCACTCAGGAAGAGGCAGAGGAGGAGGAGGAATGGTTTAAAGGTCAGGTATTAGATTTCATCCAAAGGAAAGAAAGCAGCAATTTAGGCAAAATCTCAAAGTAGCATTGACTGGGGGAAAACTCCTCAAAATGATGACGATGTCTTAGAGCCGCTCCATGCAACACGGGGATCATGAATAAGTAAGCACTTGAGATACAGCTCGTGCAACTGAGAAACGGAACTTTTATTTCATTTTCACTCATTTTGATTTAAATTGAAATCTGCCCACATGGCTAGCAGCTACTGGCACCGCAGAGAGCAGAGTCATAAAACAGCAGGGCCCATTTCTGGAAGTGCAAGTGATTACATGTAGCAGGAGCTTAGGGGGCCTGAAGTTGCTACTAGAAACAGTTAGAAGAAAGAGGGCAGGTCACAGTGGAGCTCTTGGACATGTCTGGCTTGCTCACCCTGACAGCAACACAGACACACACTTCTCCCAACCCAATGAAGTAACAGGTCTTACATATATCCTTCCATAATTCTCAAGTCCACGAGCTGCAAACTCAGCTGTCTTAGTGCTCATGCCCATCGTTGGGCATCCTGGATACCATGTGCAGTGGGCAGGGTGCTAGCCAGCATCATTTGGTTGTACTGTCACCTCCAAATGCAGGCCCAGAACTGCCTCCTCTTCAAATGTTTCAAGAGACACCAGAAGTGATGGCTTCTTTTTATGAGATCTTTCAGTATCTGAATATTGGATACATTTTATAATGTTCTGCAGGCCAAGAAAAGCCAGTCTTGGGGCTAGAATCCTTCCACCACTACCTTTTTTTGTAACATTTCTTAGTCTAGGCAGCATGCATGTGTTTATAATGCCCAGCTCTACCCTTATGAGCTACCGTTGCCTCAAGGACAGGGGCCAAAGTCTCACTCACCCATAATTCTCAAGACTGAAAACACAACCTGTACATGGAGTTTGCATTGTTTGTTGAATGAGTGAATGAAGAATGACCTTACTCGTTCATGCAACTCTTCTACCAGCCCAGGCAGAGGCTGGAAGACACAGCAGCAGAGGAGGTAAAAGGCAGGAAATGAACTAGGCTTTAGGATAAAGCCCCATTAATTGCCATCTTACCAGAAATCCTCTTCCCTGCAAATCTGCAGACTGTAAACTAAGATCTGAATAGTTGTTTTGAGCTCAGCATTCTCTAAACCACAGATTTGCAAACACTTTTCTTCCTGGTAGTTTGAGGCTTCACAACAGACTTGTGCTATTAAATCTTGCTGAAAAGTGGGCTGAGACCACTAGGTCTCTTGTGAAAATTACCAGACTTGTGGATGGCTGGTGTGGGATTTAGCAAGATATTTCTGCCCTCCCTCCCCCTATCACCTGGGAAAGAGAGGCGCCTTAGGGAGAATCTCTTACCTCAAGTGACCCCCCCCCTTAAACTACAAGGTCGTGGCAAGGGAGGGGGGGCTGGAATCAGCAGGTGGCCTCGGCAAGTGAAAAATGCAAGTCCATATCCCCTTGTTTGTTCTGCTCCACATTCCCACAGCAGCTTAGGGGAAGTCATTTCAACTCTGTGCTCCAGTTGCTTCAAGCATTGACTGGGAATAAATGTGCTATATGGAATGGTAGATTCCTTAAAGACAGGTGGATCTTCATGCAATGACTTCACACTCGTGGCAGGAAGAGCTGAGCAGGGCCTGAGCCAAGAAAAGCCACAGAGCAACTTCTAAAAGATGGGGTAGGGGAGGGGCACCTTCAGAGACCAGAAATCCATGCCCCTGACCAAAGTATGCCAGATATCCTGGCAGAAGCACAGGGCCATTTCCCTACAGATTTTCTTTGGCGAACCTGAGTGCCTGGTGTTCGTCCTTGTTGAATCAAGGGAGGAAGCACAGAGGATAGTGAGAATTAACCCCACCTCCACTGCTTGCTGCACCTCTGAAGAAACCGAGGTTCAGGGCTTCCATACACTTTGTTCAAGGGCACACTTTGGACTCCCAGGTCCAGCCCAACACTCCGTCTTGTCTCCCACCGTGTGTCCAGTGCTAATCCATAGATCTGAGAACACCAGTGTCTCCTTCATGTCACTGATGACAAAGGTCATTTGTCACAGAGGATACAATATAAAGTAAAATCTTCCTCTGCATTCCAGGCTAAGAGTGCCTATATTTCACACAGTGGGCCCATCACAAATATGAACTGATGAATTTGGAAAAGAGGGACGGGAAGGACCCACAGAGTTCTTGTAAACTTTTGAAATGGGACCCATTTTCCATTTCCTGCTCATCCAATAATTTAAAAAAATTGCTAAAGGCTTGTAACAGCACAACTCTTTGAAATACCTGGATTCAAATGAATATTCTCTTTAACCCCATAGGCAATTTATTTAGGAAAGATAATTGATGAGTTATTTATATTAGTTCTCGGTGTCCAGCACCACCATCATTGAGATGAAAAGCTCAGGACAGAGTGAAATCCCTTAATTACTCTCACATGTGTCCCATGTTGCGGGGGAAAGAAAACATGATGCAAAATGCTTATAAATTTCACCAGTATAATCGCTTAATGAAGATTTCTAAATTTTTCAAAATGTCATTTCTTTCCAAAAGATGGATTGTTTCTGTTGGGGTTTTCGTCTACCTAATTATTCCTGCCTTGATTACTTAACTACTCCAGATATTTCATCTCTCCCTGTGCTTAGCATGCCTGGAATGTTCGAAGAAAGGAGGCAGCTGAGCAGCACCCAGTCGACCCTCATCCTGTTTCCTGGCAGTGAGAGTGGGAGCTGGAAGAACTGGAGTAGTCCACTCGCTGCATCATTTGCCAATCTGCAGCAGCCTGGGCTTGTCTGAAGCATATGCAGCCAGAACTGCAAAGCAGCTTCTACACCAGTGCCACCCCATGCTAATTCCCCTTGGCGGTCCAGTTCCCCACCCTGTACATTCAACAGACCTCCAGAAGGGTCTGCATTGCTCCTATGGAGTACCTCCTGCCAGGGCCTTACCCCGGCTCTTGTCTGCGTGGAAAGGTTTGAGCTGCGACCAGGAGCTCCATTTCTAGCTCCTTCCGAGGGGACGCACCATGCGGGAGTCGTGGGCCCACCCTTGGAAGACACTGCTTTAAAACTGTTATTTCCTTCTTTCTTTTTAAAAATCATTTAAAAATCTAGTGTTGTGGTTAGTGTATGACGCTGGGAATTGGGGCATTAGCTTTTGTTTGTTTAACTTTGTAAATATCTATCTACGGTCCAGTTCTGGGTTCAATGAGAAAAATATTTAGGTAAAAGGCAAGGTGCTCACAATGGGAGGGACAGGAAGCAAGGGAGAAAGGAGGAGTGTAGAGGGGGCTGAAAAGAAAAAAAAATGTGTACGTGGTCAGAAAGGACAAGTTCTCGAACATCTCTCTGAAGAGTCTGGGAGTGGGCACAGATCCACCACAGGGCTGTGGCTTTTCTGCTTCCGTACTGCATGGGGATTGTAGGGGTCGACTGCTCAGTGACCCGAAAGCCCAGTGCCTGCCCCAGGCGCACCTGTCATGCAGAGGGAGGGAGGCCCGCGCCCTTTGGCTGATCCCACTGCCTGGAAATGAGCCAGACTCCGCTGCCTTTGAAAGCCAGTTCCTAGGAGCAATCCCGGCTCGCTAGGTTTAATTGTTTCGTCTCTCCTCCCCCCCCTCCCCGTTTATGAAGCCGCCCCGCCTGAAGTCCGCCCCATGCGCAGCAGCCTGGAAAGATGGGAGGAGCGCAGGCAGCGCTCCCTGCTCTGGGAGAGCCGGTTCCTATTTCCCGATTATAAAGAAGCATTTGTTATGAGCTGATGAATTGCGGCGGGGTTGGGGCCGGCAGGACGCGCACCTGGGATACTCTGCGCCTGGTGGAGTCTGTTGATGCATCAAATGTGGCCCCAGATTTGCCCTGGCGCTTGAGGAGAACAGGGGCAAGAGCAGGAGGAGCGTGGGCACGCTGGGGCCCTCCCCCTCCTACCTCCTCCCCCACCCGGACAAGATTGAAAACCTGTGAGACTTTACCGTCAAATGTGACCCACGAACCGGCAGCATCACCTGGGAGCTTGTTAGAAATGCATACACCGTCTCTCCCAGACCCACAGAATCCGAACCAACACGTTAATGAATCCTTGGCCACTGACATCTTTAAGTGGGAGTTTCAGAAGTATATCAGAAACGTGTGCGACAGGGGAAAAGTTAAGGGCTCAGATCTCGGACAAGGAATGGGAAAGGAGGAGAAATGAAGTCCTATCCTGAATTTTGAAAGGCGAGTGGAGGGTTAACCCTGAGGTTTGTCTCTGGGGTGGAGGACCGAAAACTTAACATGTGGAATGAGTTAGAGGGAAGGTATTTGAAACTGGGAGTAAAAACAGGCAGGGGGATGGCTCAATTTGTCTGGGGGGAAGGGTGGAAAAGAAAAGAGCTGGGGCAAGTAGGGGTGCCCCACCCATCTTGGGAAGGTGGAGATGTCGTGTGACCTTTTGCTCTGAGGCAAGACTGCGGTGACCAGGGCTGAGATGGAGGCCGACAGGGAAGAAGCACCTGGGAGCTTCTTACTAAGCAGGCTGACATGTGGTGAATAAAATTTTAATGCGGGAAGAAACAAAGCACATGGTCATAAAAAGTGTGCCCTGGCATCCTGCATGGTCGGCAAGAGAATATACTGCCTGCATGTGCCCAGGAGCCACAGGGTTGTGTGCCCAAACCCCAGCCTGCTCTCCAGTTTTCTGCACTAGCAGAGGGGAGCAGAGGAACCGAGTGTGTTTAAAAGCAAGTCATCCACAAAGAACCGTTGAGATTCTATGTAAGCACCTTTCTAGAGCCCTGTCTGACCTTCTCTGCCTACCCTGCTGGAGCCAGGTGGTGGAGGTGAGGGGCTTAAATCTCCCAACATCAAAGTGCGGGATGATGCACTTTCAGACTCTCCTCCAGGGCTCCTCTTAAAAATTATTTATTTGAGAGAAAGAGAGAAAGGGGGAGAGAGAGAAAGAGAATGGGCACACCAGGGCCTCTAGCCACTGTAAACGAACTCTACAGGCATGCACCATCTTGGGCATCTGGCTTATGCGGTGTGGGAGTTTGAATGGATGGCCCCCAATGTATTCAGGATTTGATTAGAGTTTGTAATTTAGAACTGCAGCCACCTGGCTGGAGGCGGCGTCACTGTTGGTGGATTCTAGGTTCCAGCCCTAAAGTGTGGATGTAGATTTGGAATTCAAGGCTAAAGATAGGAATTCCAGGCAAAACTCAGGCACCTTGCCTGTGTGGTGTGGCTTTGGGGTTTTGGCTTGTGGCTTCTTTTCTCTCTCTGCTTGGACCTGTGATAACAGGCCAGCTCCTTCTGCCATTGTGGAACTTGCCCTCTATCTTCAATAAATCCCTTCCTCCATAACTTTGCCTGGTCTGGAAGTTCATCTCAGTGACCTAAAGCTGACTACTATACATGGGTACTGGGAATTGAACCTGGGTCCTTAGGTTTTGTAGGCAAATGCCTTAAGTCCTAAGCTATCTCTCCAGCCCATTTTTCAGCCCTTTTCTACTTGCTTGTGCATGGGGCAGATGGACCTATGGATGACACAGACCTGTCAATGCCTGGCTGACTCAGTTGGATTCCAATGCCTCCACAGACTGCTACAATAGAATGAGTCTGTCCAAATGGTATGGCTCTATGCATTTATATGCTTCTGCATCTTCTTCAATAAAGTTGGAGATGATTTGCTGTAATCAGAGTCAATTACATTAAAACATTCAAATAAACATGTGGAAGTCATGTGCTGGTATAGAGTGAAATTGGCAGTCAAGATTGGTAGGAATTGTGGCATTTTTTATTTTTACTTATTTTCATTTTTTGCATTTATATGAATGTGTGATGTGCATGAGTGTGTGTGCATGTTCATGTGTGTGTGTAGGTGTGCTACACATGCATGTGTAAGGCAGAAATCAATGTCAAGTGTCTTCCTCAATTACTTTCCACCTTTTTTTCTTGAGCTAAGGTCTTGCGCTAGCCCAAGGTTGACCTGGAATTCACTTTGTAGTTTCAGGCTGATCTTGAACTCACAGCAATAGTCCTACCTCTGTGTCCTGAGTGCTGGGATTAAAGGTGTGCACCACCATGCATAGTTTGCTTTCCACCTATTTTTAAGACAGGGTCTCTCACTGAACTTGGAGGTAATTGATTTGGTTAAACAAACTAGCCAGCAAGCCCCACGGATCCTCCTATGTATGCTTCCCCTGTATTAGGATGACAAGCATGCACCACCATGCCTGCCTTTTATGTAGGTACTGGAGATCCAAATTCAGGTCCTCATGTTTGTGCACCAAGTACTTTACCCATTTAGCCATCTTCCCAAGCCTGAAGTGGTGGAATTGGGAAAACAGTATCATATTCTACCTTCTATCTAGAAAGCAGACACCCAGGTATAGGATGTGAGCATTGTGGCTTAGCAAAATCTTGGGTGAAAGAGGAAATGTGGACAGGGACACAGTATGAGTAGAGTTGGAGATGGTGGCTAGAGACAGAAACAGAACTCTATCTTGGCTATAGTCACATATATAAATGTTTGTGATTATTCTACTTTGTCCTACTCTTGTCAAGGCTACTGCATGCCTGCTTGAACCCACTCTCTTTATCATGTTACTTGGGGCTGCAAAAGTACATAGGAGATGGAGAAATTTGGGAAATAAGTTTGCCCTAAATAGTACAGTAAGCCAGCAACATTTACTATATCAGAGCAAAGTCTCCTTGAAGGGACAGAATGTCCATACCAGTAAGCCTTGGCAGCAGCCTACTTACAAGTGTTAGGAAATTTGAATGTGCCCATTACAGCCTAACTGGGTATAATGGCAGGTACCTGTCACTTTAGCACTCAGGAAGCAGAGGCAGGAGGATCTTGCATTATGTGGCTAGTTAGGGCTACATAGTGAGGCCCTGTCTCAAAAAAAGCCCACCAGATGGTTGATGGGGAAGATCCCTGCTGACAACCTTACACTATTCCCTCTGAAATCATTCTCAGCATTTTTCCGGCTTAGGCTGTGCGGGTTGACCTATCTGCTCCCACCCTCAACAGTCTTCCCTGACCACATGGTTTTGGTGGAAGGCAGCCAGTAGAAGAAGGTGGAAACAAAATAAAACAAAACAACAGTAGAGTGTACTTAGCCCTTCCCCTGGGTACCTCCCTGCCAGGGCACCTCCAGCTGGCAACACTCTGTACCAAAGCCTCTCGCTTTCTTTTTTCTGTCTCTGTCTGTGTGTCCTTACCTCATACTAGCTATGTAGCTGAAGATGACCTTGAACTCCTGTTTCTCCTTCCTCCACCCTCCAAGTGGTGCTTAGAGATCAAACCCAAGGTTTCTTACTAGGCAAGTACTCTATCAGCTGAGCTACATCTCTAACCTTTGATACTTCTCTTAAGACTCCCTCCTCCTCAAGGGGAGGCTATAGTAGGTATATAAGTAGAGGGGCAAATACTGGGAATGGAATGGTCTAAGTGGGGTCAGGGAAAAGGATGGTGGACATGAGGAGGTAGGATGAACGTTGGTCACAATAAAAGATGTTATGAACAAGCCATATGGGAACCTACTTCCTTGCAGGCTAAAAAAGTATAGGTTTTAAAAAGACAGTTCAAGCCGGGTGTGGTGGCGCATGCCTTTAATCCCAGCACTTGGGAGGCAGAGGTAGGAGGATTGCTGTGAGTTCGAGGCCACCCTGAGACTACATAGTTAATTCCAGGTCAGCCTGGACCAGAGTGAAACCCTACCTCAAAAAAACAAACAACAACAACAAAAAAGACAGTTCATAAGAGGTAGAAGGATCACTGTGAATTCAAGGCCAGCCTGAGACTACATAGTGAATTCGAGGTCAGCCTGGACTAGAGTGAGATCCTTCCTCAAAAAACCAAAAATTTTGGGCAGAAGTATGCTGTTAGGGTGGATAATGCTGCTTCCAGAAAGCATAGAATGCTACACAAACATTTCAGCACCAGGGGTGGGTTACCTGCCAGCGACCTATTGGTCCAGGAGGCCCCTGATGTCTCCAAAACAATATAGTATGTTGCCAAGGCTCTTGGTTGCCCACCAGAAATTGATCATATTGCTGAAGACAACACATTCTTGGGCTACAGGCCACTGAGAAACCAAGCTGGAGCTGAACTCTAAGCCTCCTCCCTGTTGACTAGCTGTCATGGTGCTAAAAAGAGCTATGCAGCCTGTGAGAGGAGAAAAGTCATCAATGGTCTTAACTAGTAATTGACCCTGAAAGCTGCACAGCTGACCAGCCGGGCAAAATATACCAACGGGTGCAATGGTGGCATGTCTGTTATGGGATAAACCAACGGCTCTCTGATTGGATTTGAGGCCCACTCCATGGGACGAAATTCATGTCTGATACTGAAAAACTAATCAAAAGCCTATATCTTGGGCAATCATAAACCCTAGGGAGAGAAACTACTGCTGTTTTTCTTTTTTTGATAAATGGGTATATTATGCCCATCAAACTACCCTCTATATACTTATGTTTGTGCCCATATATTAACGCTACTCTCATTTTTGGTTAGAAAACTTCTTTTTTCAGATGGTGGTGACCACTGAGGAGGTTCAAAACTCACCAAAGTTCAGAGAAGAAGTGACAGTGGAATGTTCAGCACTAAGTGAGACATATTTATCATACCCTCCAAGACTCAGGAACCATTGTGGAAGAGATGGCAGAAAGAATATAAGAGCCAAAGAGGTATTTGTTGGAATGCTGTCTTCTAGACACAAAGTGGCCATGACATTCACGATTTCACAGTGGCTAACATCACCTACACAAGACCTGTGTAATTGGAGGGGAAAAGTATAATATCAAAATAGAACATGGACTGGTTGGAAAGAAGGGATTCAGTGAAGGGATGATAGGGCAGGGAGGACATGAGAGGGTTGTGAGAGGGTTTTATGATCATGGTACATTGTGCAAATGTATGAAGGGTGTCAATAAAAAATTTTAAAAGATGCCCACAAGGCTGGAGAGATGGCTTAGTGGTTAAGTCATTTGCCTGCAAAACCAAAGGATCCCAGTTCAACTCTCCAGGACCCACGTAAGCCAGATGCACAAGGGGGCGCATGTATCTGGAGTTTGTTTGCAGTGTCTGGAGGCCCTGGCGCACCTGTATTCATTCTCTCTCTCCCTCTCTCTCTCTCTCTCTCTCTGTCTTTCTCTCTGTCATAAATAAATGAATAAATAAATAAATAAATAAAATATGTTAAAAACAAACAAACAAAAGAAGCCAACAAGCTGGGCACGGTGGTACACACCTTTAATCCCAGCACTCAGGAGGCAGAGGTAGGAGGATTGCCATGAGTGTCAGGCCAGCCTAAGACTACATAGTGAATTCCAGGTCAGCCTGGGCTAGAGCAAAACCCTACTTCAAAAAAAAAAATTAAAATGAACAAATAAAAGATGCCCTCCCTTCTCCATCATATCCCCTCCCCCTCTCAATCAGTCTTTCTTTTCATTTTGATGCCATCATCTATTCCTCCTATTATGATGGTCGTGTGTAGGTAGTGTCAGGCACTGAAAGGTCATGGATATCCAGGCCATTTTGTGTCTGGAGGACATTGTAAGGAGTCCTACTCTTCCTTTGGCTCTTACATTCTTTCTGTCCCCTCTTCCTCAATGGACCCTGAGCCTTGGAAGGTGTGTTAGAGATGTTTCAGTGCCGAGCACTCCTCTGTCCCTTCTTCTCAGCACCATGGAGTTTCAAAGGGGAAAGTGGGGAAAGGGAGGGAAATACCATGGGATATTGTCTACAATTAAGGAAGTTGTCAATAAAAAGTAACTAATAAAAAATAAATAATTTTTTTAAAGCGTTCCAAAAAAAAACAAAAAAAAAAAAAAAAAAGATACCCTCCTACTGGTTCATGTCATCCACATCTTAACCTTTGTTGTCTTAACCTGTGTGTAGCACTGGCCTGATTTGTGTGCTATCCCTGTGGATCCCCACCCTTGACTCCCCTGTAAACAGCACCTTTGCAATAAGCCTTCCCCAAAGTATCGGGGGGGGAGGGGGTGTTTGGAGTCACTGTTTTCTGACTAAACCCTGAGGGAAACTGAGTCAGGAACAGAAGTTGAACATGTCCTTTCCTACCTTTGAGATAACTAGGGGTCCCTGTGATGTACCTGAAGTATTGGGGAGCCAGATATTGGAAGCATTCAATCAGCAAGTAAATGTTGTGTGTAAGTGGTCTATTGTAAATGATGGCATTGGCCTTCCCGTTTCTAGCAGCTTTGGGTTAACTTGGACCCAGATCTGATGCACACTGACCCATGTGAGATTGCTGCTGAACTTACAAAGGTGAGTTTATTAGGCCCATACTAGAGTGCTAGACTCACTGAAGCAGGCACAACCGGGCCTGAGTGACACTGTGGAAACTTCTTAACTTCTCTAAATCTCTCTCTCTCTCTGTGTGTGTGTGTGTGTGTGTGTGTGTGTGTGTGTGTGTGTATTTGTGTGTGGTGTGCATGCATGTGTGTATATATGCTCATATATGTGTAGTGTGTGTGCAGGTGTGTAGAGGCCAGAGGTCACCATCAGGTGCCTTCCTTGTCACTTATTGGTTGAGGCAGGGTTTCTCATGGAACCTAGAGCTCGGATATTCAGCTAGACATGCAAGCCAGAAAAGCCCAGGGATACTCCTAGCTCCGCCTGCCCAGTGCTGGGATTATATGTGTACACAATCATGCCTGCCTTTTGACATGGGTTCTGGGGATCCGATTCAGGGCCTTGTGCTTATGTGACAAGCACTTTACCCAGTGAACCATCACTCCAGTCCCAGCCGCTCTGAAATTTTTTCCCTCATCTGCAAAATTACAGATAGTGATACCTTATGGCATTTTGGAAGGATAAGATCTCAGATTATAGATTCTGCTCCCCATAGCATCATTCCCTTTCTCCAAATCCATGTGTTTCTCAAAACAATACATTCCTTTCATCCCAGTCACTCCAAAAGCCTTAAGTTGTCCCAGCGTCAATTCCAAAGTCTAGAAACTAAATCAGACCTAAGTGAAATTCAAAGTATGTTTCAACCTGAAGCAGGTTTCCTCTCCAGCTATGAGCACCTGACATCTAGCATGTTCCGTGCTTCCCAAACACAGTGGTGTGACAAGCAGAGTATAGACATCCCATTACAACAAGGAAAAAGGGGGAAAGAAACACCAAGTGACAGACTCCAAGTCTAAATCCTAGCCATCCAGGCAAATGCTATTCCTTCTTAGCATGAGAAGTACCTTTGATTCAGGCTCTGTCTCTAGACACACTGGGACAAGGATGGACCCCCTCCCCCCCCCATAATGTGGCAAGGTTGCCCACACAGCAACTCAACTCTCAAAATTGGTCTTAAACGTAAAACTGCTTGCAGCCCTCCCAAGCTGGGATTACACACTGGTAGCTCTTAATACTGACAAAAGGCTCAGGGGAGCCCATTCCTATAGCCCCACCAAACATTGCCCTGATGGGGAAGGCTGTCACAGTGATCCTGTACCCACAGTTTCACTGGCCATTTACCATACTTGGCATTCTCAGTGGTGGCCCTGTCCCTGTGGTAGTTCCCTAACTAGGCCCTGAGTTTCCCGGGAACATTCTTTGAGGTCTAAATGGAGGTAGCTTTGTCTCCATAGATCAAGCACCCCTGGCTGTACCCCTTGAGCCTGCCTGAGCCACAGCTAGAGTGGCTTCGGAGCACTGTACCAAAGTTCAGGGAGCAAAACTTAAGGTACCCGGGGTAGCAAATCCAGGAAACCTCCGTGGAAACTGTTTTGCCCTCAAGATTTTTGCACTCTGGGCCTATGGTGGGGTATACAAGTGATCTTCTGTGAAATGCCTTCAAGGTCATTCTTCCATGTGTTGGTGGGTGACACCTGGCTCACATATGTCCCTATTCATGTTGGCCATGCCTTTGATGTCTTTCCCAAACACACCTACTGATTCGTTAACTAGCCAAGCCAGGAATTTTCCAAACCCACAAGTCCTGCTTTCCTTCTGCTTCTTGTCCATCTTTCCCCCTTTCTCTATTCCTGCATCTTACCAGAAATAATCAAGAGAAAACCAGCAGCACCCTAAACACCTTGCTTAGAGATTTCTTTCACCAAATATCTTAGTCTGTTACTCTTGAGCTCCGGCCTCCACAAAAATCCTTGGACACACATGCAATTCAGTCAAGTTCTTTGTCACTTTGTAACAAGAATGGCATTTCCTCTGAGACCTTATCAGAATGGCTTCTAGTGCCCACATTCCTACCGGTTAAAGTTAAGGTTCTGTCTACAGGTCTCCTCTTATTTTGGGGTCTCACAGCACTGCCTTTTATGATCCATTTATGGTAATGTGGGCTTTTTCTAGCTTGTTTCTCCAAATTCTTTTAGTCTCTGCCCATTACTTAATCTCAAAGCCATTGCAACATTTTTATATGAAGCAACACCTCATTCTTAGCAGCAATTACTATCTTAGTCCATTTGTGCTATTATAACAGGATATCTGAATGGGTAATTTATAAGTAATAGAGATGTATTTTTATCTGCTATAGAGGTTAGGAAGTCCAAGTCCTAGATCAAGGCACCAGCAGGTCAGTGACTAGTGAGGTTCTGCTTCCAAAATTGTGCTTTTTTGTTACATCCTCTGGAGGAGAGAATTTTTGTATCCTTATATGGTTGAAAGGATGAAAGGACCAAAGGGGTAAAAAGGAGCTAATGCTATGTCCTCACACAACAGAAAATAGAGTGCAACAAAAATCCAAATGCTGGGCTTGAGAGATGGCTCAGCAATTAAGGAGCTTGCCGGAAAAGCCTAATGACCTAGATCCAAATCCCCCGTACCCACATAAAGCCAGCTGCACAAAGTGACACATGCATCTGGAGTTCATTTGTAGTGGCAAGAGGCCCTGTTGCACCCATATTCTCTCTGTATCTCTCTGTTTGTCTGTCTCTCTCTCTCTCTGTGTATGCCTCTGCTTACAAATAAATAAATAAAAGTATTTTTAAAATCCAGCTTCTGTGTGCAGCTTCATTTATAAAGACTTGACACGAGCTCATTGTAGAGTCGAGAACAATGAAGCAGGTGCCCTCAGTGCATCTGCCCGCCTGCGGGTCACAAAGCAGCTGTTCTTCCTAGCCCCCTGTCTCAGTGCTCACTGGTTAGAGCAGCAAGCTCAGCCCAGGTATGGGACAGTTTACAAGTGCCAGGGAGTCAAAACCTTCCAGAACAGAGCTCAGACAACGAGGCCCAGAGGTTCCTAGACAAATGTTATAGCTCCCTCACTCCTGGTGGCACCACTTCTTGGCTTGCTACACCCAATCTTTGAGAGGGTCTCCTGAGGGACACCTGAGCCCCAGAGCTCCCTTTCTTGGCTTTCCTTCCTTGTCACCTTTTCTCACTATACTTCTTGAACTTGTCTCCCTAATAAACCACTTGCGCTGATGTCTTTATCTCAGGAGCACAAACGAAGACCAAGCGCTACAGGTGGAAGAGACTCACACGGAGCTTGGTTGTGTCTGCACGGGGTTCCCCTGTCTGAGCAGGCCCAGGGACTTGCAGACACTCAACGCCAGGTGCTTGGGTGCTTCCTGCTGCATATCAGCCTTAGGAGACAGAGAATGGCAAGCAGCCACATGGCCCAATGCCAGACAGCACAGCTATTTTGAGGACTGAATAATCTGTCACAAAATCGTCCTCCTCCACTTCCTCAACCCAGTGGAGATCTCTAGCTGTACCCATCAACCATGGGATTTAGAAAAAAAGAGTGAGAAAAATCAAAACCATGGGGGCAATGAAGCACCTCACCCCTGATGCATTGATGGCCATAGAGAAGGCAACAAATGCCAGGCATGGTGGTGCATGCCTTTAATCCCAGTACTTGGGAGGCAGAGGTAGGATTGCTGTGAGTTCGAGGCCACCCTGAGACTACAAAGTGAATTCCAGGTCAACCTAGACTAGAGTCAAACCCTACTTCAAAAAAAAAACAAAAGGAGGGGCTGGAGAACTGGCTTAGTGGTTAAAGCATTTGCCTGCAAAGCCAAAGGATCCTGGTTCAACTCTTCAGGACCCACATAAGCCAGATGCACAAGGTGGCACATGCGTCTGGCATTCGATTGCAGTGGCTGGAGGCCCTAGCACGCCCATTCTCTCTCTCTCTCTCTCTCTCTCATAAATAAATAAGATTTTTTTTTTCAAAAGGAGAGCGAGAGAGAGAATGCAATGATTAGCTCAGGGCTCTTGACCCTGTATGCCATCAAGCTGCTCTTAGTGGCAAGCCTGGCCCAGCCTGCCCTCCCACAAGCATGGGAAAGATATGTGGAAAGAGCTTCTCAGGCTTCTGCCTCCAAAGATACTTTACAGCATGACGATGACTATCATTGAAAGAGGGCAAGCCAGGATGTGTGAGTTCCATAGTCTCCTCCATGATCATACTTCCAATGCTCTAAGGCCCTCCCACTAGGCCCCACCTTCTAAATGCTCTACCACCTCCCAAAAATGCCACCCTAAAACCAAGCTTTTAACACATGGATATTTCAAGAGTGTTCAACTTTCAAGCTGCAGCAATAGCCAAAAGAATTGAAAGGGAGGGTTTGGGGCTGTGGAGATGGCTCAGTGGATAAAGTGCTTGCCACACAAGCATGAGAACAAGAGTTCAAATGTCTAACACCCACATAAGAGCCATGTGGCCTGTTGATGGCCTACCTGTAATCTCAGTGCACCAGAGGTAGAGATAGAGGACTCCCCTGGATAAGCTGGCTAGACTAGACTAGCTGAACTGGCAAACTCTGGGCTCAAGTGAGAGGTGCTCCCTCAGTGAAAGAAAGAGAAGGGCTGGAGAGATAGCTTAGTAGTAAAGGTGTTTGCCTGCAAAGCCTAATGCCCCAGGTTCAGTTCTCCAGTGCCAATGCACAAAGTGGCACATGGCATCTAGACTTCGGTTTGCAGTGGCTGTGGCTGGAGGCCCTGGCGTGGCCATTCTCTCCTTGTCTGTATCTCTTTTATCTCTGTCTGCTTGCAAATGAACTTAAGAAAGAGGAGAGCAATTGAGAAAGAAACATGACAACAACCTCTGGCCTATATGCACACTGACACACATGCGCAGCAGCCACACAGTGTGTCCGTACACATGCACACACCAAAAAAGGGGGAGGAACAGAGATTAGTGTACCAGCATTCAAAGAAGCACTATTCACAAATAGTAGAGGTAGCAATGGAATTCTGCTGAGCCTTAAAAGCGAATGAAGTGCTAATACATGCTATAACATGGATAGACATCGAAGACGTGCTAAGTGAAAGTAGCTATACACAGGACAAAAATCAAAGGATTCCACTGAGATACCTAGAGTATTGAAATTCACGAAGACGGTAAGACCTTGCCAGAGGCTGCGGTGAGAGGAACATGGGAAGTTAGTCCTTGATGGGTTCAGAGTTTCAAGGCTGGACTTGGAGCTCAGTGGTAGTGAACACACCTAACGTACATGAAGTTCTAGGTTCAGCCCCCAGTACCAACAACCAAAAGAAAGCAAAACTCCACTTTGCGATGTGAATATGGTTAACGTCAATGAACTATATACTTAAAGGCAATTAAGATAGTCAATTTAGTGTACTTCACCACAATTTTGAAAATGAAAAATAAAATAAATGCCTCTGTCCCATCATCTTTCTCTTCTTGTCTCTTCTCACAGCTCAGCATTGCTGCTTGCCTGGTTGCTTGAATAGGTTGGCTCTGTGCTACAGTTATTTTTTTTAATATTATTTATTTATTTATTTGAGAGAGAGATACAGAAATAGGCAGGTAGAGAGAGAGAGAGAGAGAGAGAGAGAATGGGTGCGCCAGGGCCTCCAGCCACTGCAAACGAACTCCAGATGCATGCACCCACTTGTGCATCTGGCTTACGTGGGTCCTGAAGAATTGAGCCTTGAACCGGGGTCCTTAGGCTTCATAGGCAAGCGTTTAACTGCTAAGCCATCTCTCCAGCCCCAGTTATTTTTTTTAATATTAATTTATTTGCAAGGAGAGAGAGTGGGGAGAGACAGAATGGGTGCACCAGGACCTCTTGCTGCTATAAACGAACTCTAGACTCATGTACCATGTTGTGCATCTGGCTCTATGTGGGTCCTGGGGAATTGAACCCAGGCTGTCTGACTTTGCAAGCCAACGCCTTAACCTCTTGAGCCATCTCTCTACCCCAGTGTGCTACTGTCCTTGTTCCTGGCCTTGCACTAGTGAATTAGCAACCAGTTTATGGTCCAAACTCTAACTTGGAGTCCTTTGAAATGGGGACTCATACAGGAGTTCTTTACTACACAGAATAAAGACATGCTCTCGTGAAGAGCAGGGGAAGCAGAAGAATTGAGGAGAAGACTCCAAATACAGACGTGGGCTGAACTGAAGGCTCACCTCAGCTGGGTCCTATGGGAGGGCTCTGGATTGTGACGGACCCACCTTGACATTGGGTATGGTTTCTCTACCTCCATTGGTAGTTGGCCACTGCAGAGAGAGAAATACCCTTCTGGGCATTTCCTGGTGGGGGCTCCTGTACAACTGAAAGGGTCGCAGTTGGAAGAAGGGAGTAGTTCAGAGGTGGCTGCAGCCAACAGCCACAGTGATTAGGAGATAATTCACCAGCACAGGAAAGAGGAGCTAGGCACCAGTACCTTCTTCCAAAACCTGCTTCTAGAAAATGCATGCTGGTTCCTGTTCTCTTTCTCTACTCCTGCACACAGAAAGAAGAGGGATCTCTATGTGGCAAAAGCAAATGACAGAGTTGAGTGTTATCTGCACGGCCTGCTCTGTGTGTCACTGAATTTGTCTCCACATGGGTAAGATCAAGGCAACGATGAGACAGGGATAGCTATTTTTGGGGGGTTAACCAGGATACTCCAAATGAAACTCCCTTCTTCTGGTAACCAGTCCTATCTACCCCTTGCTCAGCCATGGAGCCTACCAACCAAAGCAGTCCATTCACTTAGGCCTCAGAAATAGGATTGAAGTCTAACTTGACCTACCAGAGGCCTTCTCTGGGATCGTTCCACCCAGCACTTAGCAGGGAAGACCCATGGCTGGGGGATAGAACAGGACAAATGTAAAGGAGACACTGGCTGTGACCATGTTCCCCACCATGTGGAGGAACACTGTCTTCCAGAAGAATGGGAGACCCACACTGAGAAAAGAGAGAATGGCAAAGATCCGGGTCCATGTTCTTTGCCACCCTAGACCCAACAGTGCCCATGACCAGCTCCATGATTCCACTTCTCAGATACAGAGGATGAGAAATTATCTTTTTTTTGTCTCATTTATTTGAAACTGGGCTCCTCCTGCTTGCAAACAGAAGACAGGTGACTAATGTAAGGATTGCCTTCCTTGCAGGGCTCTGATGAGGTTTAAAGAAAGTGTTTTTTTGCATAACGAGGTTTCTAATAATAGTTATTATCATTCTTGGGAGGTCAATATGAAAAAGAAGGAAGAGCTACTTCCTGTCATGTGCTCACATCATCTCATTGGTCCTCAAGGAATAAGAAGATACCTTTCTCATTCACCTCCCAACCCATGCTTTCTCTGAAAAAAGCCCTGATATTGTTTAAGGCCCAACTGACCCTTTGGTCTCCCTGGCCCCACTCTTACAGTTCTTTGCAATAGTTGCCTGTTCATCATTGGGCATTTGCCAGCTCATTGGTATAATTTATATTTTTTCATCTTTTACGTATTCATTGTGCGTGCGTGTGCGTGTGTGTGGACATGCAGACATGTACATGTAGAAGTCAGCAGACCTTCATGCTGGTCCTGGTCCTCATTTTGAGACAGGATCTCTCACTTTTGTATGCTACTCTTTGCCAGTTGCCTCTGGGAAATTCTCCTGTCTCCACTTCCCCTCACCCTGTGGGTGCATTGAGATGGCAGAAGCCCACCACAGCTTCCAGGGACCCTGAAGATCTGACGTCAGATAAAGCAAGTGCTTTATCCAATGAGCCATATCTCCAGGTTCCTTGCATGATTTTTCAAAAACCTGCAAAATTGTCTTCCCTGGCTGGCAGTCATACTTCCTGATGGTCCGATGGTCCTCTTCTTTTCATCCTTGAGCTCCTTGTGGTGGGTGACTTAAATTTTGAGTACTCCAACCTTTCAGATTGTCTCTACAATGTCTCAAGCCATCATTTCTGACTTCAGTTTTCTTTTCTTCTCTTCTTTTTTTTTGGGGGGGGCAGGGGAAGGGAGTGTTTACAAGGTAGGGTTTTGCTCCAGCCCAGGCTGACCTGGAATTCACTATGTAGTCTCTGGCTGGCCTCGAACTCATGGCTATCCTCCTACCTCTGCCTCTGAGTGCTGGGATTAAAGGCGTGCGCACCACACCCGGCTCCTGACCTCAGTTTTCTACCAAGCAGTATTCTTCAAAGTGTCATTTGAGGCATCCTTGCATGAAAAGTACCCAACCTATGCAGTGAGCCAGAGAGGCAAAGCCAGGAGCAAAAGAACTGCTGCAGCCATTAGCTTTGTGTATGCCCCACCCTCAGCCTAAAAAGCAATGTCACAGCCTTTTATATGTATATGCGTACGTGGTGTGTTTGCATGTGTGCATGCGCTCGTATGTGTGAGGGCACAAATATGCATGTGCACATGTGCGGAGGTCAGGGGCTGACTTCAGGTGTCTTCCTCGATTGCTCTCCACTTTGCTTATTGAGACAGTCTCTCACATGAGCCCAAAGCTCACCCATTTGGTAGATACCCTGTCTCTACCTCCAGAGCACTGGAATGGCAGGCAGGCCATCCTACCTGCCTGGCATTTACGTGGGTGCTGGCAATCTGAACTGAGGTCCTCACAGTTTTGGAGCAAGTGCCTTACCACTGAGCCATCTTCCCAGCCCCACCCAAGCCTTCTGAAGTTGGAGCTTGTGACCCACATCATGAGATGAGAAATGCTTCCAAGGTCCCATTTCTCTTCCTCAACAAATAGTTCCTGCTTGGGTTTGAATGAACTCAAGAGTAACAATTCTCCTTGTCTCTCGTTCAGCCCATAGGAGATGAACTATCAGCAAGGCAAGCCAAGACACTGCTTGTAGCTCACAGAAACTGAGCAAGCAATTCAGCTGATGGTGCCCCCATTAAGTGCCCCTCTTGCCTTTGGGCCAGCTGTGTGGTCTTAGTCAGGAACCCATCATCAGTTTTTCCCATCTGGCCTAGCAGCCTGTAATATACTGCTACAACAATATGACTTCTGTTTGGCTTGCCTTTGATCTCCACCCACATGGTTTCCAACATAGCCCCACCCTTAGGACTGTGGATTTCCATGTGGGAGTAATCTTTTTATCGTGTGGAGATGTTCCACCTCCCCTTCAAATGGCTTCTTTTTTTAATTATGAAAGATTTATTTTAAGAGAGAATAGAAATAAGAGAGTGGGAGGGGGGAACAGGCAAGATCTTAAGCTGAGAGGGCACACCCACCTCCCTGCAAACTGGGAGGGATCCCCAGAGAGAAAAATCTGAAATCTCCTAGTGGTTTCTTTTCCTATGTCCACCCCACCCACAATCCCATGCTGAGGACAGCCCTTCTGCTCAAATGATTTTGGTCAAAGTTAATTGAGCCAGTAGTTTAGTTTGGGTTCTCCAAGAAGCAGAAAGTAAAGCAAGGATTTGTGTACAAGTAGTTTATTTAGAAAGGTTATTAGGATTCCAAGATGTGTCAGTGATGAAAGGCAAAATGAAAAAAGAAAGAAAGGCAAAATGAAACCAGAAGAAAGCCAAAGCAGGAAGTGATGCAGGATGGATAACTAAAGCTCAACTTCAATGAAGAAGAGTATAGAGCACAAGTCTTGGTGTGGTTCCATCAAAGGGGCGAAGAAATTGGGATGTTTGCACACTAATGCTTATCAATCAGTGGGCATTCATACTCAGACCTTCTAGCCACCCACACTACCCAAGCACAGTAGCGGCTAGCAAAGCTTACAGGCAAAGAGATGGAGGAGCTAGCTGTTGGAAAGATGCTAGCATGCACTGAAATGGCAAATGCTGAGGTTATAGACACTTGCTATGGCTACATACATGTCTCCTGGAAAAAAAAAACATACTTGTGATATTATATTAGTCAGATCTTCATCACTGTGACCAAATAACTGACATGAACAACTTAAGGAAAGAAAGATTTGTTTTGGCTCATGGTTTCAGAGGTTTTCATCCATCATAATGGAGAAGGGTGGCAGGGCACAGCAGCTCACCTGCTGTGAAGCAGAGGAAGAATGCCTGTGCTAATGGGCTTTACTTTTCACCTCTGGTTCCTTCTGGGTCTCTATCCAATGGGATGGTGCTGTCCACATTCAGGTCATATCTTCCCCCTTTAGTTAATCTTCTTTGGAAACACCTCATAGACACACCCAGAAGTATGCAGAAGTATCCCAGGGACTTCTCAATCCAATCAAGATTATCTAGCACAATCAAACCCTTGTCAGCTTAATACTCAAATGTATCTCCTTAAACTCTAACATTCCATCCCTAATCTCCATAAGACGTATATCCATTTCAAAATGAAAAAAAAATTGCTCAGTCTATCTCCAAGAGTCACCATAGTCTGGACACTTCCAACATGGCTCAAAAGCTCAAGTTTAAAGTCTCTACTGAGACTCAATACAATCTCTTAGCTTGGTGATTATAATCGTTACTGTCCAGACAACTTCCCATTGGTATTCTGGTCTTCATATTCCCACTAGAGTCATCCATTAAGTTCTTTTTATAGCATTCTGGGGCTTATCTAGCCCATTTCTCCAAAATTTTCCAAATCCTTCCTACAAACCAGTTCCCAGGATTTCTAATCATATCATCAGGACTAGTTATACCAACAACCTCACTCCTAATACCAGTTTACTGAGTCAGACGTTTTTACCACTATGACACTTTATCGCACATAAACACCTTAAAGGAAGAAGGATTTATTTTGACTCATGGTTTTGGATGTTTCAGTCCATCATGGTGGGAGTGAATGTGTCAGAGCAGAGAAACTTGCATTTTAGCAGACAGGAAGGAGAAAGCAAGCGAGTGAGTGAGTGAGTACAAAAGAAAGAGAGAAAATATACCAACACTAATGAGCTTTCTCCTTTTCTCCCTTTTATTCCATCTGAGCTCCAGCCTATTGGTTGGTCTGCCCATATTCAGGGTACATCTTCTCCCATAAATTATCTTCTCTGATAATGTCCCCACAGACATACCAGAGGTGTGGTTAAAAAAATCACCTAGTGATTCTCAATCCAACCAAGTTGACAATCAAGGTCAGTCATCATAAACACAGCCTCAAAAAAATTACAGCAGGGCTGGAGAGATGGCTTAGTGGTTAAGGTGCCTGCCTCTTAAGCCTAAGAACGCTGGTTCCAATCTCCAGATCCCACGTTTAGCCAGATGCAAAATGACGCAAGGGTGCAATGCCGCACATGACCACAAGGGGGTGCACGCACCTAGATTTTGTTCGCAGCAGCTGAGAGGCTGCTGGTGCACCCAGCTCTATCTGTCTCCCTCTCACTCTCTCTGTCTCTCTCTGTCTCCAAAAAAAAAATACAGCAAAGTATCTTAGTCAATTTGTTCTATCATTAAAAAGTACTTCATACCCATTGTATTAGTTACTTTTTAAAAATTTATTTGCAAGAGAGACAGACAGAAAGTAGAAGACAGAAAGAGAGTGAGTATAGGTGTGCCATGGCCCCCTGCCACTGCAAACAAACTCCAGATGCATGTGCCACTTTGTGCATCTGGCTTTATGTGGGTACTGGGAAGTTAATCCTGGGCCATCAGGCTTTGCAAGCAAGCACCTTTAACTGCTGAGCCATCTTTCCAGCCGTGTATTAGTTTCTTTTTGTGGCTATGGTTAAACACCTGACAAGAAGCAACTTAAGGGAGGAAGTGTTTATTTGGCTCACAGTTCAAGTGGATCCAGTCCATCAGGCAGAAAGTAGAAAGTGATCAATGCTGGTGCACAGCTTGCTATCTCCCTTTTATTCAGTCTGGAACCCCAGCCCATGGAATGTGACTCTTCCTACCTCAATTAACCTAGTCTAGAAATTCCCTCACAGACATACAGAGAGTTTGCTTTCCTGATAATTCTAAGTCTCATCAAGTTGGCAAGATTAAGTGGCATGCCTATAATTTATAAAGAATTTTCTCACAGTTCTGGAATCTATCCAAGGCCAAGGTGCCAACAGATTCAGTGTCTGTGAGAGCTCATCTCTGTTTCCAAAATGGTGCTTCTTGATGTGTCCTCACAAAGAGGAATGAAGCCACTCCTTCAAGCCCTTTGATAAAGGATCGAACTCTACCTCAAGAGCAGAGCCTTCATTACATAATCTCCTCTTCAGGAGCTCACTTATTACCACTATTATATTCCCCAATAAGTTTCAACATTGTAATCTTGGGAGACACATTCAAACCATGGCACCAAGAGATAAAGAAACTTCAGCTAGCTGGACGTGGTGGTGCACCCCTTTAATCCCAGCACTCAGGAGGCAGAGGTGAGAGGATCATTGTGAGTTCAAGGCCAGCCTGAGACTACATAGTGAATTCCAGGTCAGCCTGGGCTAGAGTGAGACCCTACCTTGAAAAACCAAAGGGGGGGGGAAAGAAACTTCAGATTGCTTGGACTGAGATATTCCATCTACTGAGACAAAGCAGCCTGTTTCAGCTACATGAATTCCCAGGAGGAAACAGGAAAGAAATCCTCCTGCAAAGTCAGAGAAAAATACCCGGGAGATAAGCATGGGAATGAAGAAAGAAATAAGAGGCCATGTCATGTCAAGATAGAGAAAGAGGTCAGCGGCCTTGGAGCCCATCAGTTTGTCAGCAGGGCCATCCCACAAATCACTGCTCGTCATTCTATATGAAACCCCTGAATATTTTTAATAAACATCTCTCCAACTGAGCCAATTTAAGCATGTTACTTCCGACCAAAAAGCTTTGATGAATACAGATAATCCACAGAATCTGTGATCATTTCAAAACTGTGGAGTGTGGAGTTATAGTCTATATACAAGTACAAGGATTTCTAAGGCTCAGGGCTGTTCCTAATACTTCTTTCAAGCCTTTTCTCAAATTAATTCTATAAGGTAGTTCTCCCTAATACCGCTTCCATGACCCCACATGTCTTGCTGCAATGTCCTCTTGAGAAGCATTTCCTCAGTAGCCCTGTCCTGCAATGACAGTGCCTTAAAGCAAGGTCTTCATCACCTCATCACATTATGTATGTGAACAATCCATTGCCAACTGTGATGCTGCTGGCAGTTTTCCATCACCTGAGCAGAGGGTCTCTTCCCTGCTGCTTCCTAGCAGCCATCATGGTGGAGGCGAGTTGATGACGTTATACTCAAATGCCATAGATCACATGGTTGTCCAGACTCAGGAGGAACCGGGAGGGCCATCACAGCACTCAGTCAGACAGTTTCCTGTGGGTTATTTGCTACATTGGTTTGACAGATCTTGGGACTCAAGAGCAAGGCCATAATTCTTTGCGGCCCATGGTTGGGTTTTTCAGGCTCTGGTAGCCTCATGCCTATGAAAACAGCTCAGTACTCAATCTCTAGGGCCTAGGTGTTTTTTTTAATTTATATCATATTATAAATTTATTTATGTATTTATTCATCCATTCATTTATTTGAGAGAGACAGAGAGAGAAAGAGGCAGAGAGCAAGAGAGAGAAAGAATTGGTGTACCAAGACCTCCAGCCATTGCAAGTGAACTCCAGACACATGTGCCACCTTGTGCATCTGGCTTTCCATGAGTACTGGAGAATCGAACCTGGATCCTTTGGCTTGGCTGGTAAGTGCCTTAACCACTAAGTCATCTCTCCAGCCTCAGCCTAGGGTTTTTATTTTTATTATTTTTATTCTAGATAAAGATCCTCATCTGTCACTTCCAATACCCTCATCCTAGCCTTGATTCAAACTCTGTCCAGTGGATCTGAGCCAAAAGCTCTTGATGAAGTCAGATTTTTGTGTTTTATTTTTTCCAATTTGCAAATGTAGCACTGTGGTAATACAAGTTCTTTTACTTGGCTGGAAATTCTGCCTTAACAGCATTTAATTAATGCATTACCTTAGGACTTTCAAATATGTCTTGGAAGAAGGTGGGAAATTAATACAAAACTAAATAAATAAGCATTTTCTTTCTTTAAAGCCAGTATTTTTGACATGCAGCAAATGCTTACCATAGTAAAAAAAAAAATCAATTCAGTGGAACTCACACTGACAAAAATCCTGAAGCAATTGGGATGTATTTCGAATACTGAGCTTTTATGCTATATATATATATATATATATATATATATATATATATATATATATATATATATATATACATATACATACATACACATACAAATGAAACAAATGGTGTCCTCTTGAATTATTTAGTGATGGACTGTATTTTTCATCTTTATTTTTAAATTATAAAATCAACAAATATTGAAGATGATTTTAAAATTGATATAAAGAACAAACTAATGTTCCTCCTAGAAATAGGATGTGAGATACCCTCTATTAACAGCTTTTGCAGTGTTGTAGAATTTTTTGCAAATATAAAAATATATTGCTGTAATTTGGATCAAAAATATTCCTCCAAGTCCCATATGTTAATGCCTTGGTCCCTATTGAGAAGTGGTGAAAGCTTTAAGAGGTGGAGCCTCATGAAAGGTCTTTAAGTCATTGGATGCATGCCTTTGGACGGGGTAATAGACATCTGTCCCCCTCCTCTTCTCTTTCCTTGCTATGAAGTAAGTGGTTTTGCTCCACACACTCCCACCGTGAAGTACCACCTCATGCAAAGCAATGGGCCAAATGGAACCTCTAAGTCTATGAGCCAAAATAAACCTTTTCTCTTTAGAAGTCTATTCTCTCATGTATTTGTTAGGATATCAAAGAATATCTATATTATATATAGATCTAATAAATTTGGTTGATTATACTTAGTTATATTGATTAACCTTTAAAAATAACATATAAACATTTGAGTTCATATAAATATGTTTTGCTTTAAATCTATACTTCCACATGGAAAAATATTGACATTCAGTCTATAATCCTGAGATTATAAATAATTCACCAAACATTCACTGATATATAGCATTCTGTAAAGAATTAGCTTTTTCTGCAATAACAAACTCCCCAATAACTCAGTAAATTAAAACAATTTCACTTACTTGGCTCAAGGGTCAATGAAAAGCCGAACATAGTCACACATGTCTGTAATTCCAGCACTCAGGTTGTAGAGGCAGAGGTTCATGAGTTTGAGGCCAGCCTTGGGCAACATGCCAACAGCCTATCTCAAAAAAAAAAAAACAGGGGGTCAGTGGAATGGCTATTTGGCCTGAGATCAGCTGGTCTCAGCCAAGTTCAATTGCATGTCCATGGCATTATCTGCCAAGGCACCAAGGTCCCAGGGGTGACCAGGCCACAGGTGTCTCATTATCAAGCAGACTAGAGAGGGCTTATCCACATGACAGTGACCAAAGGGTATTTGTTCTGCTAAAGTATGTCTTGGGTCTAGAAATAAGAATGATCTTGAGACACTGAGCTCCCTCAGAGTGGCCCAGAGTGTCTCTGGGAGGGGATACAACCAGACAAGGTACACCCTACCAGGTGAAAGCACAAAGGGTACAGATGGTTTTCATGCCACCATTGGATCACCTTTGCACAACATGGCCAGATTTCACGTTTGTTGGACCAAGGAAGGCAGGGCAGAGCCAGCTTCTCAGCAGAGGCTTCACTCCCAACGGAGACATGGTCACCCACTGGAGCTTAAAAGTTATTATGGTTTATATACAATGCCAACTTCATAAGATCTAGAGTCATGTAGGAGGCAAACATTTGGGTATGACTCTGAGACTTTCTAGATTAAGTTCATTGAGATGGGAAGATCCACCCTGTGGGTGACACCATTATATGGGCTGAGGTTCACAACTGAATATGAGAGAGAAAGCGAGCTGATTCTCAGCATTTATATCACTCTCTTCTTTCAGACTACAGATGCAATGTGACCAGCTACCTCACACTCCTGCTGCCACGACTGTCCTGTGATGATGGACCATATTCTCAAACTGAGAGCCAAAATGAATGGTTCCTTCCTTGCATTGCTTTTCCATTATTTTGTCGCAGCAACAAGGAGAGTAACTAGTGCAGGAGCAGTGGAAGTTGGGAACTCAAAACTACAGGGTTGCTTTTTGGGTTTGCCTTGATTTGGTTTTTAATCTCTAAATTGCTGGGTCTACCTGAAGAAATAGGTCAAACTTTCCACAATGTAGTAAAATAGAACTCGGGTCAATTTCAGTTCAATTTCATAGAAAGTTTCTTAAAAAGTTATACACCTAACTCAGTAATTGTGTGATTTATGCTAAAATCCTGTCATTTCCTGATCCTGCCAATCTTCTGTTAGACTTGGAAGAGGAGCCATCTGTTCATTCCTTGGGGAGAAACAAGGATTTGCTAAGTGTAATTGTGATGTAATCAATGGAGATAAAATAATTTTGATCACTAGTATGTTGAGCATGTTTAATGATGGTTTCAAAAAGTCAAGTTCAGGCTGGAGAGATGGCTTAGTGGTTAAGGTGCATGCCTGCAAAGTTTGATTCTCCAGGTCCCACATAAGCCAGATGCTCATGGTGGCGCATGCGTCTGGAGTTCATTTGCATACTCATTTTCTCTCTCCCTCTCTCTCCCTCTAATAAATAAATTAATTAAAATTTAAAAATTAAAAAAATTAAAAGTCAAGTTCATTTTGAACAGGATCCTTATACTTCAGGAAGATTGTAGCATTTTGTCACTTGAGATAATAATCCACTCAACCGAATCAGGGACCCCCAAGTGACCAAAGCAAAAAAGTGACTCAAGAGCAAAGATCAGTGTCACAAACCTCTGTGTGCCTGTAAGTACAAGTATGACTGCTTTGTTGGTCAAGGACATATCCACAGCTCACCACCACTCATGCCATAGCTGCCTTCCCCACAATCAGAGATGGCCATTGGATCTCCTTTGCACAGTGTGATCACATTTGCCTTTTGGTATCAGTGTTCAATACGGATGCCATTGATCTTGGCCCACTTCAGAACCCATCTGTGGATCTTCACTGATTGGCACTGTGGTCTTTACTTCTTAGTGAAACCTCAATAGATGAAACAGAAGAACAAGGAGCTTGTCACTTGGTTTCCTGTCCCTTTGTATTGGTTAGGTTTGAGTTGGCTATAAGATTAAACCCAACATAATACACATAAATGATTTAATGTCCTGATAACTTAAAAGCAATCCATAATAGTCATGGCATGCTGGAACATTCCATGTGGTCAGGGACCCAGGATACTCCTGTCATATTACTCTGCTGTGAGTGACTTCCAGTGTCACTTCAGAATGAAAAATCTACTGTATCCAGCAAGCTGTAAGGATTGAATAAGTTTCTGTTCATTGGGAAAATTTCAAAATCTTCATCCTGGTATCCAAGATCCCTCATAAAATCACAGCTTTCTTCTGCGGTCTCCCATCTCTCATGGCTATCGTGAGTCTTCTCGTGCCTATATAAAGACTTGGTATACATCTATAAACCCATTAAAGTCACTGTCCAGAGATCTCACTCACTCTAGCATGACACTCTCATACCTCCTCTTTAAACTCTACCTGTTATCTATGGAACCATAATAGGCATTCCACAAACTTTCTTCACATGCCTGGAGACAAGATGGAGAAATAGAAAGTGGATGGTGAATATATTAGATTAATTTTTGATTTTTTTTTTTTTGGTTTTTCGAGATAGAGTCTCACTCTAGACCAGTCTGACCTGGAACTCACTATGTAATCTCAGGGTGGCCTCAAACTCACGGTGATCCTCCTACCTCTGCCTCCTGAGTGCTGGGATTAAAGGCGTGTACCACCACGCCTGGCAAATTTTTGATTTTTAATATGCCAGACACAAGGAAGGCAGAATAATACACCTCTGGAAACAGAGAGGACAGTCTCTAAGACTGGGACATGGGGCTCTATTTATCCTTATCAGGTCAATTCAATGTTGTTATCATTGACAACCAATAAAAAATGGTGACATCATAAGGAAAATTTCAGATGATATAAGACATGAAAGAAGAAAGGCTATAGACTCCATCATACTTGAATATTTTGGGGACCTGATTCCATCAAGATAAAATTAAATAGGAATAAATGTAATGTTCTGCATTTGGCTCTAAGGGGTCAATGGCATAGGTCCAAAGGTTGGCAAAGTATACATAAAAACTTTCCATTTCTACTTCACAGCAAGTTTGCTGGAAGCTGTCATTATGGCTATCTAAAAGGGTCATTAAATTTTCGGGTGAATTAATAGAAACACAATGTCCAGAAAAAGAGAGGAAATAATGTGGTGCTCTTTTGCTCTGATCCAATCAAATCTATGGCAGGTATATGAGTGGCCCTCTACTATCCATGCCCTTTGACCTGTACCTTTAAAGGATCTTGCACAAAAAAGTCAGAGCTCCTTTCTTACTTGGCCTTAGATTTGGCTGTGAGACTTATGTTAGCCATCTGGACATGGCCAAAAAATTAGAAAAGCATTTGCCTAGTTGGACTTGCTCTCTTCTGTACCTGCCCTTCTTATGAGAAGAACATTCTGAAGTTAGCTGTTAGGGCTTGGATAGGAAGTGTCCACCACAAAAGATTCATGTCAAAGGCTTGGTCCCCGGCCAGTGGGGCCAGTCATAGAGAGGTGATTGGATCCTGAGGGCCTTGCCTTCCTCAGTGGATTAATCAATTGGTGGATTTGGAATTTGATGGATCTTTGGCAAGTGATGAAAACTTTTAGAGGTAAGTACTAGCTGGAAGAACTGGGTCAATTGGAGCACATCTTTGAAGAGTATTTTGTCTCAGGTTTCTCTCCATCTGTCTCTGCTTTCTGGCCACCATAAGGTAAGCATTCCCTTCCACCATCAAGTTCTGCCTCACCATGCCCCACAATCAATAGTGCTAGCTGACCATGATCGGAAACCATGAACAAGAATAAATCTTTTCCCTTTTCAATTATGTCTCTTTGGTATTTGTCAAAGTGATGAAAAACAATACACTACCCCACCGGTCCTGGATGGAGAGGAAAGGCACACAATACAGACTGAATGGTCTAAATCAAGCCCAGCCTAGATCAGTTATCCCCAGAATATAAGTCAAGAAGCACAAAATTGAAAATTGTCCAGCCAAGCCTACTATGGGGAGATGGTTCAGTGGATAAAGTAGTGGGCGTGCAGGCATGAGGACCTGAGTTCAGATCCTTAGCACACACATAAAAGCTGGGTATGGTGGTTGTACACCTACAATCCTGCCTCTGTTGAGGTAGAGACAGGAGAATCCTCAAGATATGCTGATCAAATAAATCCCCGAGTTTAGGTTTCACTGACAAACCCTTTCTCAAAATAAAAAGGGGGGCTGGGGAGATGGCTTATAATAAAACTTCTAAATCCTTACAGCCTGGGTTCAATTACCCTAGTACCCACATAAGGCCAAATTAATAAAATGGTACATGTGAATGGAGTTCATTTGCAGTGGCAGGAGTCCTAGCACATCCATACTCTCTCTCTCTCAAATCAATCAATAAATAATTTTTTAAAATGGTAGATAAAAATGGTAGATAGTTCGGGAGGCAGAGGTAGGAGGATTGCCATGAGTTCAAGGCTACCCTGAGACTACACAGTGAATTCCAGGTCAGCCTGAGCTAGAGTGAGACCCTACCTCGAAAAAACCAAAAAAAAAAAAAGATAGATAGTGATTGAGGGTCAGACTATAGCTTTTACACACACACATGTGCACATACACATCATGCAAAAAAAAATAGTTTCAGATAGGGGTATAAAGCCTGCTCTTGTCTGGCTAAATATATATATTATTCCCACCAAGCTGCCCTGAAAGCACTACACTTAATGTTCATATTCACATATTAATGCTACTCTCACTTCTGGTTAGAGAAGCTTCTCTTTTCAGATGGTGATGACCACTGGGATGACCCAAAAGGCAACATAGTGCTGAGAAGAAGGGATGGAGGAGTGCCCAGCACTGAAACATCTCTGTCACACCCTCCAAGGCTCAGGGCCCATTGCAGGAGAGGGAGCAGAAAGAATGTAAGAGCCAAAGGAAGGGTATGACTCCTTACAATGCAACTGTCCAGACAGAAATTGGCCTCGATATCCATGACCTTGCAGTGCCTAGCAATACCTTCACAAGTCCCTCATAATAGGAGAAAAAGATGATGACATCAAATTAAAAGAGAGACTAATGGAGAGAGGGAGGGGATATGATGGAGATTGGAGTTCTAAAGGGGAATGGGGGGAGGGGAGGGAAATATCATGCATTTTTGTATGTAAGTATAGAAGTTGTCAATAAAAAAAAATTTAAGTCCAAATTCAAAGTAAAAAAAAAAATAGTTTCAGAGCTTCATGAGCTAAAAATTGCTTACTGCTGTACTTCCCTGAGATTTTTGTGGCCAGCTGTTATGCAGCACTAGCTAACTGTTATCTCAGTTTTTATTTAAACTGTGTGCATTGACTAAGGACATTGAGAAACTAGAATATATCCAAGGGAGGACAGTGAAAACCATGAAGGCTCACAAGGCCACAGGATACAAGGAACAGTTGAAAACACCAGTAACCATTCATAATGAAAAAAGCTAGAGACTTATGGAGAACACAAACACATTTTCCAAATGTGCAAGAATGAAAATAGGAAAGAGGAGCTGAGTATTGCAATGGTGCAAATGTGTCTGCCCATGCCAAGAATGAAAATGCCAAAGGATTTTTTTAAGAGGTGAGGCTGTCATAGTCAGCTCCTCATTGATGGGATAAACATCTAACCAGACACAGTTTATGGGAGGAATGGGTTTATTTCAGCTTACAAACCCAGGGAAGTTTCATCAGTGGCTGAAGAAGCTGCTTACTTCCATAGATCCAAGCAGAGAGAAAAACTGCAGCAAGAAAAACACCAGAAAAACAAACTTTGTCAGAGCACAAATCTGCTCTCTACACCTTTGGGCTTGAATTCAGAGCTACTCCCAGTGACACCTAAGGGCTGGACTCCAGAATCCACCCCCAGTGACACCTCCTCTGGCCAGAGGGCTGGAGACCCAAATTAAAAGCTTAATAAGGGGCTGGAGAGATGGCTTAGTAGATAAGGAATTTGCCTGCAAATCCTAAGGACCCAGGTTCAATAATCCAAAACCCACATCTGGCAAATGCACAAGGTGGCACATTCACTAAAGTTAATTTGCAATTGCTGGAGGCCCATTCTCTTGCTCTCTCTGTCTCTCTCATAAATAAAATATTTTTAGGGCTGGAGAAATGGCTTAGTGGTTAAGGCATTTGCCTGCAAAGCCAAAGGACCCAGGTTCAATTCCCCAGGATCCACATAAGCCAGATGCACAAGAGGCACATGCATCTGGAGTTTGTTTGCTATGGCTAGAAGCCCTGGTGCACCCATTCTCTGTCTCTCCTCTATCTCTCTCTCCATCTCTATCTCTGCTTGCAAATAAAATTTTAAAAATATATTAAAAATAGTTTTGAAAACATTGAGTCTATGGAAAATATACTTTCACATTCAAACCACCACAGAGGCCTTTAGGAGATGATTAAGTCACTACAATAGAGCCCTCGTAGGTAGGGTTGAGCCCTTATCAAAGGGCTTGAGAGAGTGAGTTTGCTGTCTTCTGCTCTTCTTCTAGTTAAGGATACAGCAATGTCAGCACCTTCACCTTGGCCTTCCCAGCCTCAAGGACAGTGAAGGGTAAGTTGCTGCTGTTGACACTTGCTCCATCTTAAGTATTCTGTTAGCACAAATGGATGGAGACAACATCATGCTTCTTAACATTTAGAACCGTAAGAAAGATTGAGAGTAGATACACCATGGATTCCACCTTTCATGCTGACCTAAGTTGAAGCAAGTGTTCAGAAGCTATGGATTCTTTCGTCGAGATATTCAAGCAGAAGTGACAGGTCCCCAGGCAAGTTTTTCCAAGAGGACAGTCAAAGGTGGAGAGATGTCATCTAAGGCTCTTCTGACCTAGAAATACTTTAGGAGACCACTATCTGTCCCCCCCCAAAATATGTGCCTCAACTGCTGTCTTTCCCAAAATGTTCATTATGCTGTCACTCTCCTTGTCGGTCCTGGGTTTCTTATCTCTGTAAAGGACATCCCTTCTGGGCCCTCTTGGCTGTTTGGGTTCAGCTCATTCTCATGATTGCATCTGAGGGTTAGGGTCTCACCTTCCATGATAATATTGGCCTGCAGCTTGGATCCATGTTGGAGAACAGCTCCTGTGGTTTCCCCGGCTACTAGAGAGAGTCTGGATATTGTTTGTTTGTTTGTTTGGTGTGTATGTGCATGGTGGTATGCATAAGTGTGCACAGCTGCATACACCTTGTACACACATACATGGAGGCCAGAGAAAGACATTGAGTGCCCTCCTCTATCACAATCCTACCTTATTTCCCTGAGACAGAGTCTCTCACTGACCCTCGAGCTCACTTCAAAGCTTCAGTGATTCTCTTGTCTCCATCACACTCAGTGCCTGGAGTTACAGGAATGCACAGCCATGCTAGAATTTTCTTTTTTTAAGGATTTTATTTTTACTTATTTATTTATTAGAGACAGAGAGAGGGAGGGAGAGACAGAAAGAGAAAGAGTGAGAATGGTACGCTAGGGCCTCTGGCCACTGCAAACGAACTCCAGACGCATGTGCCACCATGTGCATCTGGCTTACGTGGGACCTGGAGAATCTAACCTGAGTCCTTAGACTTCACAGGCATGCACCTTAACCACTAAGCTATCTCTCCAGTCCTAGAATTTTTTTTTTTGAGGTAGGGTTTCCAGGCTGACCTGGAATTAACTATGTAGTCTCAGGGTGGCCTCGAACTCATGGCAATCCTCCTACCTCTGCCTCCCAAGTGCTGGGATTAAAGGCGAGCGCCACCACACCCAGCCCTAGAATTACTTTTTAAATGTTATTGATTCATTTGCAAGCAGTGAGACATAGAAGAAAGACAGAGAGAATGGGTGCATCAAGGCTTCTAGCCACTGCAAATGAACTCCAGGTGCACGTGCCACTCTGTGCATCTGGTTTTATGTGGGTACTGGGGACTCAAACCCTGGTCATTAGGCTTTGTAGGCAAGTGCTTTAACCACTGAGCCATCGCTTCAGCCCCTGTACCAGGATTTTTGACATGGGTTCTAGGGATCCAACCCAGGTCCTCAGGCTTGCACAATAAGTGCTTTTATTCTCTGAGTCACCTCCTAAGCCTCCCAAATTTGTTTTGTGTCAACCCTTATCCCTACCATATACAATCTGTGACAGTCTCTCTACCCATCCACTCCTCACCCTGGGTCAGTCAGAGCCCTCAAGCAGGTCCTCCTTCCCCAGCTCAAACCTGGTGAACAATGGCTTTGCTGTTCTGTTATTGTTATTGTTTATTTGTTTGTTTCTGGTGCAGGGAATAAAACCAAAGCCTTTCATCTAACAGGTAAGTCTTCTGTCACTAAGCTACACCCCCAGCCTTAAGGATGATTTTTTTTAATGGCAGTGACCTATAACGTAGCATGAATAAAAGACTCCAATTCCTATCCCATCTCCCAGGAACAGTCGGATTGGAGTGTTGTCTCCTGCCTCAGAAGAAATCACAATCGACCTTGTACCTTGGGAAAAAAAATTCACGATGGCTCTCGGTTTCCTTTGGGAATCAGCCTCCTATGGGCAACTCAAGACCATCTTTACTCTCATAAATAAGGATTTAAATAGAGTGGGACACTCTATATGTGACTTAGTGCCTCTGACAACAACCCAAACAGAGAGCTGAAAACAACAATATTACTCAACATTCTGATATTTCCAAGTAATCCCACCTGCTCAGCAGTGGGTGGAAATAGTCCTCAGCCTGGGTCTTTTAAAAGGATTTTTTTTTAATGCACTACCAGTAGGGGAAAGTCAGGGTAGGGAGAAAGATGCAGTGCCCAAATTAGCAGCACAGCTCCTGTCAAGCATGTTCGTGTGAGAAGCAAAGCCCAGTGGTCACAGCGAGTGTATGGCCCCAGCTTGTCACAGCTATTGATTGACTGCTTGCAATATTGCAGGTGATTTAAAGAGTTCCCCGCTACCTTGTTTGTTTAATGTCACCTCCATATGAGAATGTCAGCCTCTGACATGTTTGACTTCTACGCAGGACAAATGCCAAGCCACGTGCAGTTGTGCACTCCCCCCACACACACACATTGATTGTTTCTCACCCTCAGTAACAATAATGATGACAACACTTTCCAAATGCTTAATTTAAAAGAGGCTCTGACTAATTCTTGCTACTCTCCTTATCAGTGGCCTCACATGACTCTGGCACGAGGCCAAGAAAGCTTATGCTGTTTGTTTCTTCTTCTCTATGCTTATGAAATCTTGCAATTTCATGTCACACTTATGCCACTTGGAGCTACTGCTTTGCAAGTGTCAGGTGGGAGGGGCAGGGCTGAGACTCAGAGGGGAGCCCAAGCTATCTGTGGACAGCTGAAGACACACAGAGACTAGAAATTAAAAGGAGAGGTGGAGGAAACAGAACCAAAGATGGCAGAAAACAAAAAGAGAAAAGAAAATCAGAGATGGGGCTGAAAAAGCAAGGATCAGAGCTGCAGAAAGAGGGTGTGGCTGAGGAAGAGGAAGAGCAGGGAGGAGAGATGAGAAGGAGGTGTGTGAAGAGAAGACGATGAGGGCAGGAAAACCTATAAGAGAGCAGAGAAGAGGCTGGAAGATAAAACGTAAAAGAAAGTAAAGAAGGGCTGGAGAGGACCTGGTGCACCCATTCTCAATCTCTCTCTCTCTTTCTTCTTCCTCTTTCTCTCTCTCTTTCAAAGAAAGAAGAAGAAAGAAAGAAAGAAAGAAAGAAAGAAAGAAAGAAAGAGAGAAACAAAGAAAGAAAGAAAAGAAGAAGAAGAAAAGGGAAGGGAAGGGAAGGGAAGGGAAGGAGGGAGGGAGGGAGGGAGGGAGGAAGGAAGGAAGGAAGGAAGGAAGGAAGGAAGGAAGGAAGGAAGGGAGAGAGAGAGAAAGATGGGCTGGAGAGATGGCTCAACAGTTAAAGGTGCTTATTCGCAAAGTCTGACAACCCGGAGTTAGATTCCCCCAGTATCCACATAAAGCCAGATGCATAAAATGGCACATGCATCTGGAGTTCATTTGCAGTGGCTAGAGACCCTAGAGCACCCATTCATTCTATCTCTCCCCCTCCCACCTTCCTTCCTTCCTTCCCTCTCTCTCTCCCCTTGTAAATAAATGAATAAATAAATAAGTAAAAACCAATAAACCTGAAGAATATGAGAGGAGAGAAAAAATATAGAAAAAAAGGAAAAGACAGTAAAAAAGAGAAGGAAGGAAAAGAGAAAACAGAGAAAAGGAGAAGAAAGAAAGAGGAAGCTGTGGGTACAAGAGAGACACTGGCCAGCAAAGGGCAGCATAAACCACTAAGTGCTTACTATGTGGACTGACCCCTTCCAAATGCATGCTAGAATGTCATTGCCATTCTAACAGTATCAAAAGGTGAGGCCATCTAGAAGTGACTAGACATTGAGGTTCCCTCCGTCATGAATGAAATGGAGGTCCTAGTTTTGGATTGGGAAAGTTAACTCCAGACTGAGTTTCTTATAAAAAGATGAACTAAGCCAGGCATGGTGACACACACGCCTTTTATCCCAGCACTGGGGAAGAAGAGGTAGGAGGATCCCCGTGAGTTCAAGGCCACCCTGAGAATAAAGAGAGAATTCAAGGTCAGCCTGGGCTAGAGTGAGACCCTACCTTGAAAAAATAAAAATTAAAAGATGAATTTGCCACAATTTCGTCAGTCTCTGGAATGTTTGCTTGCCCTTCTACCACCTGATAACACAGCACAAAGACCCTTGCCCACTGCTGATGCCATGCTCTGGGTTTTCCCAGACTCCACTGTCTATTTATTTTTTATTTTTTTTACATTTTTCATTTATTTTTGGAGAGAGAGACAGAGATAGAGAGGGAGAGGGAGACAGAGATGGGCGCGCCAGCAGTCTCTCAGCTGCTGTGAACGAAATCCAGATGTGCCCACCCCCTTGTGGTCAAGTGTGGCATTGCGCCCTTGCGTCACTTTGCATCTGGCTAAACGTGGGACCTGGAGATTGGAACCGCTGGACATTGGAACCAGCGTTCTTAGGCTTAGCAGGCAGGCGCCTTAGCCGCTAAGCCATCTCTCCAGCCCTCCACTGTCTATTAATCAGATCAACTTATAGTCTTTACCAACTACAAAGCAGACTAAGTGTCCAAGGAACACCTAGCCATAGATATGATTAAATCTTCGGTGGGGGAAGTAAAAACACACTCCAACCTAAGCTGGCGTGTTGTTGAAACATCATGAATGTTTAAGAACAGATGTAAGAAGAAATTAAGTTCAGATTTAAATTCAAGATAGTTTCTGCTTTCTGAAGTAATATGTTCAGACTCAGTTGTAAAACAAAACAAAACGAGGTCTTCATCTGTGTCTAGACCAATAATTCTCCACCAGTGGTGGCAGCAACCCCAGCACCTCGTTATAAAGGCAGATTCCAGCCGGGCATGGTGGCACACGCCTTTAATCCCAGCACTTGGGAGGCAGATGTAGGAGGATCGCTGTGAGTTCAAGGACACCCTGAGACTACATAGTTAATTCCAGGTCAGCCTGGGCCAGAGTGAGACCCTACCGCACAAAACCAAAAAAGAAAAAAAAAAGGCAGATTCCTAAGGTCCCACCCTGACCTAGATAATGAGAAATGCTGGAGAGGGACCAATGATGCTTTAGCTAATCCCTCATGTGTGTGAGAAACACTGGTGGTGGCCCAACACTGTCCTGTACAAGTGCCACTAATAGGTAGCCAGCCAATTAAATGGATTACAACAGGATGATGTGTGCGTGTGGAGTAGGTCAGCACCAGTTTGCCTTCAGCTCATGAGGGGCAGATGGTGAAGAATATTGGAGAGAACCCGGATACATCAACACATCAAGAATAGAGAGCAAAAAGTCTACCAGGAGATGGGTCACCTCCACCTCATCTGCCGGGGCCAGAAGTCCCTACAGAGGAAATGGTCACACAATGTGACACGAATACTGCTCTCAGGGCTAGCCTGAAAACCAGTTGCAGGGAAATGGCCAAACACACTGTGGTCACTCAAACCTAACCAAAAAAGAGACCCTGAGGCTGCAGAGAAAGCCACACTAAATGAGAGTCTTATCTTGCCCACCAAGGCGCAGGGAACTTTGTGGAAGAGGAGATGGGTAGAAATGACCTGAGGCATCGTATCTGCTCCCCCAGAAACTGACTGAGGCCTCTTGGTCCCCAAGTGAATACAATAACCCCACCAAAGAAGTCCCTCAGCAGAATTGGGGCAGGGGTGAGGGGGTCTAAGAGTACAACCTTTTGAGAAAAAAAAAAATCAGTAAATACGTTTGAAAATGAATCATATCCAAATACCGAAATTTCACTTCCTTGGTCACACCAGGCATTTCCTAGTACTCAGTAGCCATCTATGACCAGTTCCTGCCATACCAGACAGGGCAGACAGAATATTTTGTCACGATAAGAAGTCTAGAATTTTGTTCACTGTGCCTTAGTCAAGAAGAGAAACAGCCAAGAAGATACAGACTAAGGAAAATGTTTTATTACCATATCACCTCTCCACAGAAATAACTAGAAGTTGAGCTGCAGAAAAGTATGCATCTAAAAGAGCCATAGGCTAAAGTCAGATGGACAAGACTGGGATTTTGGCATCAGATTCACACACGGCAGTGTTATGTGGTGAATTTGGTAATAGGCTCCCAGAATTTCGATCTCTTTGTGCCAGAGACTTTTTTTTGGGGGGGGGGCCGGAATCTGGTGAGGCTTGAGGTCATAGTCTACTTTCTGTTGTTGTAACCAAATACCTGAAACTGGGTGATGTATAGAAGGAGGTTTATGTGAGCTCATGGTTCTGGAAGCTGAAAAGTTCAGGAGCATAGTGGTATCTGAAGAGGCTGTTCCAACATCGTGGAAGTTGGAGGGGCAAGCAGTCATGTATGGAAGAGACAAAACAGAAGGTGCTTATGACAAACTCACTTTCATGAAAAAGACATCAGTCCCTCCTAACAAACTAATCCCCTCTGACTGGCCCCACCTGCCATCACTGCCACCATGGTAATCAAATTTCAACATGAGATTCAGAGGAGACAAACCAAATTCAAATAGCACCCATGGGCTGCTTCTCAGAAGAAGGTTGGCAAATGCACAAACAAAATACAATTACAAAGAAAACCAATTACATTGAAATGTCGTTATTAAAGTTAAAAAACCACAGTTGTACTATTAGAATATATATGTTTCTTTATTAACACAGTAATTAATAAGATAGAGTGGCAGGTCTAATAACTGCTGTAATTTCAAAGAAGTGCTAAGTGAAAATGATATTTTGAGATCTGTGTAACCACGGTAATATGAGATGAAATGTGGGTTATTTCTGTTGGAGACAAGAGCTCAGGTTCTGCAAACACTGCCATGGTTTGTGGTCTATGTTCATAATTGAAGGAAACCGTGAAATCTCATTAGAAAGTTAATGGAAATAAAGAGATGATACGTTTCCCATGCATGTTTATGGCTGCATGGGTTTGGAACCTCTGGTGGAGTGGCTCCACTGTCACCCAACCACTTCCTGTCTTTTCACAGAGCCTTTTCAATGTCACTGGTGCATGTGTGCAAAGACACAGAGGGAAGAGGGTCATCAGAAAAGTTGTGGGAGCCAGTCTTGGAAGCGGGCGTGTATCACTTCTGCCTTACCCCATTGTCCAGTCTACTCCCCAGGGGCCTGGCACAGGCATGCACATTAACTCTCTGTCATACCTAGATACCTCAGAGATTAAATAAGAGAATGTATTCTGTCATGCTGGAAGTAAAGCTTGCTGTATTGAAGGCAGGATAATCAGGAGCCCTGGAAACAATATAATAGGGGCCCTTCCTCTTCCAGCAGACAGCTGAAAACAGGCCCAGGTTTGAAACCCCAGTATCCACATAAAGCCAGATGCATAAAGTGGCACGTGTATCTGGAGATTCTTAGCAATGGCAAGAGGCCTTGGTGTGCCCGTTCTCTCTCTCTTCCACTCATGAATAAATAAAAATATTTATAAACAAAAAAGTCCTACCTTTAAGAGATCAGTTTAAGGGCATTTATAAGACTTGAAGTCCCTACTTGAATACCAAGACCACGCCTACATCATTTCCCACTAGGTGCCACCTTGTCACTCTTCCCCACCACCCCAGAAAAAAACTAGAGAAATTGTGGGACTGAAGGCCCAGTGGGGCCCATCTTCCCCAGTCATTCACATGGAGGCCTGGCAGGCCCCCAGGAAGGAGGTAACAAAATCAAAAATAGCCTCTCCTCCAAGGGAAAAAAATTAAAAATAGATTCCAACCCACATGAAAATTTGGGTGAAGAGAAAGGAAAGGAAAACAAAATGAATCATCTTTATGTGTTTTGCTGAGCTACAGCTTGTTGCCGTGGCAACGGGGCCCTATGTGCAGGGCCTGGTCTTTTCCAGCAAGTTCAAGGCCCACCAAAGAACCAATGGGTGCAATCCTGTCCTCCTTGATAGGTTATAGCCATCTTATCTGCCATCTCCCAATGCAGTCACCATCACCAAGCAGGTCACAGTAATGATTGGCCCAGCTGATTTAACATTTACCTCCATTGTGATCGGCCTTTCACTGTAATTGAGCAAACGAGAGCATTGGTCTGGGTCTCCTGGCAATTAAAGGAACTCTTGCCTGGTTTTGCAATCTAGGCAGTCAAGGGAGGTTAGGCAAACTTGTGGGAGGGACAGGGTCTTAAATCATAGAGTAGGAAAGCCAGCTTTGTTGCCAACATAACCCAGCAGTGGTCTACCTTCCTGGTGGGCTTGCTTCATACATGAAAGCAAGGAGAATAGACGGAGGCAAGGAAAGGTAAGGGTATCAGCAAGACCCTGCGCATGGCCTGAGTGGCTGTGAAACAATTCAGGACTGTTGCACAATCCCTCTGGTTCGTGAGACAGTCCCCCAGATTAAGAAGGAGTGAATTTGTGGGATTCTCATCTTAGAACTGGTATTGGAGGCTTTATCCCAAACTGGAAAAGATAGCTCAAGGCTTTGGTATAATGTCATGTCTCACATGTACTTTTCTAAAAACAGTAGTGTTCTGCTTTTAGGAAAATCCAATACGTTGAAACTTCAAACTTACAAAATAGATACACTGGACCAGGAAGAGAAAGAAACTTCTACGATGAAGAATCCATCACTTTTGGGATAGGGAGATGGCTTGGTGATAAAGCCCTTGCTACTCAAGCCAGAATCCCTGAGTTTGATCCTCAGATTCCACATGAAAAAATGACATTTGGCTTCTGTAATCCCAGCACGCTGATGCTGATGGTGACATGGGAAGCAGAGACAGGAAAATTTCTCAAAAGCTTGTGGCCAGCCCAGCAGAGAACAATAACAGAGGGAGAAGCCAGAGAGAGAAAAATCCTGTCTCAAATGAGGTGGAAACGCAAGGACCAACTATAGTGTTGTCCTCTGACCTCCACATGTACATCATGGTATGCATACACCTGCACTCACACATACACACACGTGAATAAGCACACACACACACACACACAATTGACTACAAATCCTTCACTTGGCCTACTAATGCTCCACATAGAAACTAAAGAGATGTGGTTCCTTCCCACACACACACCTTGAGCTAAGTTCTCACTTTAGCCCAGGCTGTCCTAGAACTCATTCTATAGTCCCAGGCTGGCCTTGAACTCATAATGTTCTTCCTACCTCTCTGCATCCTGAAAGCTGAGATTAAAAGTGTGCCCCACAAAGCCTGGCAGAGACATAACTTAGACTAGATCCTATGTCACAATGAGGGGGTTGTACCACTGAAAACATTATTGAGATATTGACAAAATTAGCATATGAATGATAAGTCAAAATGAAACATATTGATAAATTTACTGACACTGATAACTATCCTGTGGTTATATAATAGTCTTGGGAGATACCAAAGCATTTAAGAACAATGGGTCATAATAAAAGCAAGTACTGTGGTCTGAATGCTTCTGTCCCCTATCCCTCAAATCCCTATGTTGAACTCTGACATCTCAATGTGACAGCATAAGTAGGTGGGGTCTTTTGAGAGTGATGAGACCATGAGGGCAAAGTCTTCATAAATACTATTAGTGCCCACACAAAAGAGACCTTAGATGGTAGTTTGAATAGATGGCCCCCAATATGTTCAGTGTTTTATTAGTTTCTAGTTTGCATCTGCAGCCACCTGGCTGGAGGCAGTGTCACTGGGTGGATCTTAAGGTGTGGTGGTGGGTTTGAGATTTTAATCTAAAGATATGCAAAGTGTGCCTAACTAGAGTTGCTGAGGTGTGCTGTGCTGTGTGGCTTTTGGCTTTTGGCTTCTCCCTCTCTGCTTGGACCTGTGAAAGCAGGTCAGCTTCTTCTGCCATTATGAAACGTCCCCTGGATCTATAAGCTTCAATAAATATCCCTTCCTCAATAACTGTGCCTGGTCTGGGAGTTCATCTCAGCGAACCTAAAGCTATCTGCTACACATGGCTAGCTTGTCCCTTCTACCATCCGAGGACACCACTGGAAACTGCCATCTATAAACCAAAAACTAGGTCCTCACCAGATTGGCACCTCAATCTTGGAATTTCCAACCTCCAGAATGGCAAAAAAAAAAAATCAAACCACAAATTTCTGTTCTTTATACACAACCCAAATGAACTAAGAAGAAACTAACCTTCAAACAATATAAGAAAAAAATCATATGCGTCCTCCTTCAGTATCTGTGGATGATTCTGTGGGTCCAGAATTCCCCAGATACCGAAATCCTCAAATGCTCTGGTCCTGTGTATAAAATAGAGTTGTGTCTGCATATAACCTACCCACATCCTCTGTATACTCTAAATAAGCTGCAGAACACTTATAATACCTAATTCAATATAAATGTTGTGGAAATAGTTGCTATGTTGTTTTACATTTTAAGCAATAATGACATAAAAACAATCTGCATATGTTCAATTAATATACAACCAACCTAGGCCTAACTATACTTTCTTGTTTAGCTGGTTGATTGGTTTGTTTAGTTTGTCTATTTGTTTGTGTTAAGACAAGGTCTCATGTATCCTTGAACTCCATATGTAGCCAAAGATGACCTTGAACTTCTGATCCTCCTGTCCCCACATCTCAAGTGCTGAGATTGCAGGGTACCTACACATGTGGTTTATGCAGTGCTAGGGACTGAACCCAGGGCTTTATGTATGCTAGACAAGTGTTCTACCATCTAAGCTATTTCCCCAGCTCCCTAACTACACGTTCAATCCACACTTGCTTGAATTCATTGATATGGAGCTCCTGGGCACAGAGAACTAACTAACATGTGTATTTATATGTTTTGTGTGAGTGTGTGTGTGTGTGTGTGTGTGTGTGTGTGTGTGTGTGTGTAGATAGATAGATACAGAAAGAAGCTGCAAACATGACATAAAATATAAAAATATGTGACTATGAAGCCAGATATGACAGCTCATAATTGTAACCTCAGTACTCAGAAAACTAAGACAGGAGGATTGTTAGGAGTTCCAAGCCAGCTTGAGTTGCAGCATGAGAACCAGTTCTAAAAACAAGGGGGAGGGCTGGAGAGATGGCTTAGCAATTAAGGCATTTGCCTGCAAAGCCAAAGGATCCTGGTTCGACTCTTCAGGACCCAAGTAAGCCAGATGCACAAGAGGGTGCATGCATCTGGAGTTTGTTTTCAGTGGCTGGAGGCCCTAGCGCACCCATTCTGTATCCCTCTCTCTGCCTCTTTCTCCTTTCGCTTTCTCAAATAAATAAATATTAAAAAAAAACAAGGGGAAGAAATTGTGACTATGAATGAAAGATAGTTGTATAACAGTTCCAGATAAAACTTTTTTTCCCTTCAATTTGCTTCAGTTTCCTGAATAGCCCTTCTGTGTTTAACCATCTCTTAACACTACAAAATTCAATTTACATTGAACCTTTTAGGGATACCCAAGTTCACCTAGGATTATTCTTCATGTCTTTCATGTATAGCAAATGTACACACTATGGACCAGAGCTGTCCAATACATCCTCCTGCCTCAGCCTCCTGACTGCTGAGATTACAGTTAGCCACCACACTAACTTCTAATAGACGTTTCTGTAATAATGGAAATGTCATGTGCATACACTGCCCAAAACGACAGCCTGTCGCCATGTGTAGCTACCAAGCATGTAAAATGTGGCTAGCCATAATGGGGAATGCTGCAAGTGCAGAAGATACAGATTTCACAGATTGAGTATGAAGAAAAGAACATAATAGACTTGGTCTATGTAGCAAGTGGCTGTGTGCATAATAAGAATACATAGCCAGAAACATTTTTCCAACATCTTTTGCTTCTGCTCTTAGACAATGGAGGTAGATTTAGCGTCTTAAACAAATGGAAAAAATAAAATATTTACTAGGTTTTTGTTGTTGTTGTTGTTCTACAAACTGAAGTGTAGCAGTTCTGGCTTAGTAATAAAAATAAATAGAAAAAAGAACATAAAATATTTGGGTCTACTGGGCTAAATATTATCAATTAAATTAACTACACTTATTTCTTTTTTTACTTTCTTTTAAGTAGCTACTAGAAAATTTTAAATTACTTACATGGCTCATATTGTTGGCTCATTTTATATTTCTATTGGATGGAAGTGGTCTAGAAAGTTGTGGAAGCTGGTTCCCTCTTGCCCTCCTGGCCCAGCTGTGTGCCACAGTGGACACTCCTGGGAAATGGTGCTGACTTAAAGTTCTGTGCAAGCTGGATTCTTCAGAGCCTAAGAATCCTGTATCTAGGGGAAAGGGTCAACGGAGGCAACGTTTGTACAGAAGATGCTACGTTCAAAGCCTACTCTACCTCAGTAGAGTACCATCATCGGGATGATTGTTCAAGTCCCTGTTCCTTCCAGCAAAAAGACAAACACCACCAGCTCTCAACTGGAGAGGAGAACTACACCTCACTAAAGACAGTCCAAACATGACTGACTGTTCCAGTGATGCCTATGGTGTGCATGGTCTTGTGTTCTTCTAGCACTTTTAACTTGAACTTGTCATCAAAAGGCAGAGTCTGGGCTGGAGAGATGGCTTAGCAGTTAAGGTACTTGTCTGTAAGCCAAAGGACCTAGGTTCCATTCCCCAGGACCCATGCAAGCCAGATGCACAAAGAGGGGCATGCGTCTGGAGTTCATTTGCAGTGGTGGAGACCCTGGCATGCTCATTCTCTCTGCTTCTTTCTTTCTTTCTTTCTTTCTTTCTTTCTTTCTTTCTTTCTTTCTCTCTCTCTCTCTCTCTCTCTCTCTCTCTCTCATTAATTAATTAATTAAGATAAAATAAGCCTGGTGTGGTAGCTCACGCCATTAATCCCAGCACTTATGAGGCAGAGATATTACGAGGCAGATTGTCATGAGTTCAAGACCACCCTGAGACTACATAGTGAATTCCATGTCAGTCTGGGCTAAAGTGAGACCCTACCTCAAAAAGCAAAAAAATAAAAATAAAGGAAAGTGATTTTTTTTTTTTTTTACAAAAAAGAGGCATCTATGGCTACTGCTACCAATAGTGTTCAGTGGAAAGGATGCTACATGGCTGGGTGTGATAGCTGTCTGGAAGCTGATGCAGGAGGATCTCAAGTTCTAGGATAGTCTGGGTTACATAGTGAGACCCTGTCTCAAAAAATCAAAAGAAATGACACTATGTGACCTCTGAGGCTAGGTCATAAAAAGGATACAGCTTCCACCTAACTCTGTCACTCCTCACCCTTGGAACCCAGTCACTCTTTTATGAGGAAGCCCAGGCTACATGCAGAAGCCAGCTAAGGGCTTAGCTGGCAGCCAGCCTCAGCTACCAGCCACTATGAGCGTACAGGATTTCGGTTGGCTCCAGCCCTCAGCCTTAGAGTCTTCTAAGTGATACTCCAGTCATTCTGAAGCTACAGGCAGGCCATTTGTGCTGTGTTCTGTCCTCGTTGCTAACACAGAGAATCTGTATTTAATAAATGCTCTCAGGCCACTAAGTTTGAAGGTAATTTTTCATACAGCCCTAGTACCTGCAATATCCAGACGGTGGCTATAACCATCCAAACTTTATTGAAAGAGAGCAGCAATTGCAATGCATGCTGGGGCATAGAGTTGCATACTGAGATAGTTACTCTTCATTGCAAACTTGATTGCATTTAAAATCACCATAGAAACATTCCTCCGGGTATGTTTGTGAGGGTGCTTCCAGAGACGTTTAACTAAAGAGGAAAGACCTACCCTGAATGTGGGTGGCACCATCCCATCTGCCTGGGTCCCAGACTGAATAAAAAGGAGAGAGTGAGGTAAGCGTCAACATTCATCTCTCTGCTTGCTGACTATGGATACGCTATGACCAGCAACCTTCTACTCCTGCCACTACATCTTCCCTGCCATAACAGACTGTGCCCTCTGTAAGCCCAAATAAACCCTTCCTTCCCTTAGTTGCCTTTGTTGGACATTTTGTCACAACAACAAGAAAAGTAACTACTAGAGAACCAAGCAATAGCCACCGATTACTACCCTCTAACATATCCTGTGACACCTGCTTGTGTCCTGCTGGGTGCTTAGCATTGAACTGCGGTCAGTAGTTCTCAAGTGGATTTTTTCTAGAATTATCAATCAGGGGCTTGGGTAACTTTTCTTAGAAAAGACTCAAGTAAAATGTAGAACAGATTTCAAAGCACTAAGTTTGACATTAAATGGGTGTTAAAATATGTGTCATCTCATTGCCTTTCAGCTCTAGAGGACTCCAATCATGACAATAATTAATATAATGGCTTGATTTATTGCTACTCTTCCTCAGGATCATACTTATTTCATTATTTTAAAATGTTTGAATCACACAAGCAGTCTGGCTAAGGTAAGATTGTGGGAAACGTTCTGCCAGAAAAAAAAAATTGAAAGAAAAGAGAAAAGGAAAGGAAGGAAGGAAGGGAGGGAAGAAGGAAGGGAAGAAAGGAGGTCAGGCAAACACATAGGAAATTAAAATTTATTTTTAAAAAGTACAACAGACAGGAAAAGAAATAGTCTGCATACTTGAAAAATAAGGCAGCTCCAGGCAATTTTTGAGGGGCGATCAATTTTTCAAAGCACAGAAGAAACCCAATGCTGAGTGACCTAAGTGGTCACATAAAGCATTCACATTAACTCATTTCTGGAGTGTTCTGACCTAACTTGCCTTTGCTCAAATGCCTGGCAATGCCCCATGGAAGGCACAGAGTTGTTGGCATTGCCAGCTTGGGTTATGTGACAGGAGTGTGTCAGGGACCCATCTATATGCAGTCACCCACAACCATGCACTGTTTGCCCTACTCTTTTGCCTAGACAAAATGCCCTTGGGCTGGCCTCATAAAGTGTGTCACTGGACCGCAGTGAGGGAGGCAAGCACAGCAAGCAGGTGTTGCCCAGAGAAGGGCAGACCTGGGAAGATGAAACAGGAAAAGCCTGATGTGGCCAGCCTCTGGAATGAAAGTAGGAGGGAGAGTGCTGGGAGTTCTCATGTGGCTGGTTCCCCCCTGCAACCTCCACAAAAGCATCATTTCCTTTAATCCTTATGACAAGCATATGCAGGAGATCTTTGTAATCCCCAGATTACAGACGAGAAAATAGAAGCTCTATGTTTAATTTCCCAAGACCACAAAAATTAGAAAACAGAATCAGATCTCAATAACTAACATTTTGGGGTGCTTCCTCCCTTTGCTCACAGGCAGTATTCCTACCAACTTAACTTACATTACATGGCTTATCATTACATGTGGGGCACAGCCAAGAGGAAAGAGGCAGGGAGAGACAATTGGCCCAAAGCCACAGAACACCCACCACCCGAGAGAGCCCCATTCTCCCTGCCCAAAATTCTTTCCAGTCATTTTTCACCACAGGATGAGAGGCAGCAGGGGATAAGTGGACCCCTATGACTGGGCAGGGCAAGGTGAGGTACCTGGGCAGGGAGAGCCTTAGGAAGGAGTCTAGTGCTAGGAAAGCTCTTCCCCTGAGATGCACTTTAAGAGAAAACGAGCCTAAACTAAGTCTCTGCAGATTATGGGCCCAGGGATTCCCAGCCTAATGAACTAGATCATGAAGGCTCATTTGCGTGTTCAATAGCTCCTGCCATTCGCTCAGGTTCACTTAGGGCAGGAAGAAAAAAGAGGGGGGGAGCATGGGAAGATTGATGGGATGGAGATCCCAGAGGGCCCCCTGGGAGGTAGGCGTGGCCCAGTGAGGCTAAGAAAGTAGAGCCAGCACCAAAAACTGGATGGATGTCCTCCATAAACGAAGACCAGCCTAGCCATCGGAGTGGAGCGGGCCACTCTGCCAGCCATTCACAGTTTAATTCAGTGGGAAAGCAGCTAGCCATACCTAGCTTCCTGTGTTGTCCTACAGGGAGGATGCTGAAGGAAGTTGGCCACAAGACCTCATACATAGGACAGCAGTTGGCAAACTATCACAAGAGATGGACCAGCTGTTCCTTATTTTTTTTTTGTTTTCCTCACCTACCATGGACAAATCTTTGATAAAATACATCAGAAATAAATTTCTGGGGGGGAATAACATTTTTTTAAAGCCCAAAGTTGTAATTGCTTTTGGATTTAACAGATGTAACGAGACACTGACATGTGATTATAGGAGTTTCAAAATACTTATTCTTAATTTCTGTATTAAATTGTCAGTTACAGGTAGCAAACTGTTGCTAAACCAACCCGGGTCTGCAGGCTATTCTTGGCATAGCCTTGTCACAGGGGATTCTGGCATGGTTGGCCATAACCTCCCAACCCAGTTATCTGGTGCAGGCAAGGATGTCTTTGAAATGAGACGTCCTAGGAGAGGAGATCTCTGGGCAATAGGGTTGGCGGGACAGGAATGCATGACAGCCCTTTGCTGAGTGTTAGATTCTACAGATGTTGATGCTTGTCATACTCTTACTCATGACAACTCCCTAAGGGACAGAGCTAGGGCAAAAGTACACTTCATTTTCCTTAAACGGGAAAGGCAAGGCTTAGCATAAGTCTGGGCATTTTTCAAGTTCACAAAGAGGTTGGTGAACCCATCTTCCTCTCTGTTTCCACAACGTCTCACACCAAATTCTTTTTTTTTTTAAAATATTTATTTATTTATTTACTTACTTACTTATTGGAAAGAGCAAGGAAGAGAGGGAGAAAGAGGCAGAGAGAATGGGAGCGCCAGGGCCTCCAGCCACCGCAAACAAACACCAGATGCATGTGCCACTTTGTGAATCTGGCTTATGTGGGTCCTGGGGAATCGGACTTGGATCCTTAGGCTTCACGGGCAAGCGCCTTAATGACTAAGCCATCTCCCCAGTCCCTCACACCAAATTCTTCATTCTGCTGAGAGGATGTCATTGTTGACATTGGTGTACCCAAAGGACATTTATTCCTCTTCAGGGCTCCTCTATGGTTGCTAACAGCCTCCAGGAGCATCACTCAGATTCTTCTTAACCCTACCCTGCTGTCCTCATCCCCTTTTCCACTAAGAAGCAAAATATAAACCCTTCCCAAAGGAGAAAAGGAAAGAGGATGCCCAAGACAGAGACCCTTTTCAGTTGGCAACAAGAGCCAACAGATGCATCCTCCTTGGAGATTTCCTCTCACCAACTGGTAAATTGAACCTTCTGGAACCGAGAGGGCATATGGGACAAGTGGGGTATGGGACTGCCCAAGTCCTTACTCCCACAACTCAACATCTAAGCCTGTTTTCCTTATCTCACTCAGAACAGAAGGGGCCCCACAATCCTCTTTCCCAGCCAAACTATCCAGGAGCCGACGCTATAGACTAGAGAGACCTGCTAGCTAGCTCCTAGCCTGGCAGTTGCCAGCAACGGAAAGCCCTGCTATGACCACATCCTCCTCTGCCAGCAGATGTCACTGCAGCCTGACCTCAGGTTACCAAAAGGGAGTCTCTAGTTTTGGCTTTGGAGCTCTAGGAAGACCAAAAACAAAAAGTTTTCCAAAAGACACACTTCTCTGCCTCTTTTTCTTTTCTTCTGGAATAGCAAACTTGCTACGCCAGAAAAATGCATTTTATACCTCCGTTTCACCATCTGTAAAATGGACATTTCCCTCTCCTTGCCTACCTTCCAAATAAGGATGGCAGTAGAATTCCAAATAGCTGTGATCTTCCAGAATTAATCCCATCCTTGCTGGACTTTAGTTATTTTTTTTTCAAACAGAGCATAAAATCATAGCACCCCAAAGGTACTTATCTTACATTTGCCTTCATAGGTACCCAGAACCACCTCCACCTATTCTTGTTTCCATAGTAACAGGAGGGTCAAAAAAATCCTCTAACAAAATAAGGTACCTAAGAGGCATAAACAAAATATGTGATGGTGTTGGAGACTGTAAAGTTTTTATTGCCACCTGTTTGGGAAGACTTGCATAATTCAATCGTGCTCCTGGCATTTGTGAGAGAAGCAATCACCCCAAAGTTGTGGCAATAAAGCCTTTATAGCCCCCCCTGCTGGCACGCCCGCTTTCTAGGTACAAAGCCCCAGTTTGATAAACTTCCGCTTCTCACATTTGCATAATGGAAATGGACGAGATTTTAAACCCAGGCTGTTGGGAGGCATAACTCTCAGCTCTCCGGGAAGTGAATCACGAGCTCGCCTGGGTGGAGGCAGCTGGGAGAGGCACCAAACCTGGCCTACAGGACCGCAGGGCTGGGCAGGGTTGCTGAGAAAGATTCTTCCCTTCCCCTCAGACCAGAGACTAGGTCGGGTCTAGTTGAAGGTCATATTCCTCCAAGTCCAAGAATCATTATGTGAAAGTGTCCTCCTGGGAAGTGACTAAGAAAGAAAACTTGTCTAGGGCAAGTTTAGGAAAGGGTGGTTACAACCCAAGTGCATCCGGGATGTTCCTCTCCATCGACCCCCATCCTCTGCTCCCTCTGGCTTCCCTGGGCGCACTCTCGCTCTCTCTCTCTCTCTTTTACTGGTACCCTCTCCCTTAATCTGCCATCCATCACCCATTGCTCCCACAATTTGTTTTTTTTTTGCAGCTTACCCACTGGGGACAGGCCAGGAGCAGTAGCTGCTCTTGGTGCCTCTCCCTCTCCGCAAATTACTGCAACCCTGCCGGCACTCAGAGGTAAAAGTTTGAACGTGTCTGCAAAGCTTAATCAAATGCTAATTCCGTGTGGTGAAAGAATTTGCTGGAATCTGCAAGGGAGCTCCTGGCAGCAAGAAAATGCGTTGATTCACTCCCAAATCTGCTTTGCCCAAGCCGGGTGCGATTTAGACCGTAAAGCTGCATTAAATCACAAAGAGCTGTGTGGATCACACAGCCATCCTTTGTGTCGTTAATGAAGGGAAAAACAGGGCTTTATTCTGAAGCTTTATGTATAATCAGATGCCATGTTGTAAAGCTCTGGAAAACACACCAGAAATCATAATTGGGAGAAAATAAAAGGGTTAGTCCAAAACAGCATATGATTTAAATAAGAAGGAAAAAGAAACTGCCCCCAAGATTTGTGCGTTTCAAGAATCAACTTTTAATTCATTCACAGGGAGATTACAGAAGGGGAAGAGCGGCCTTTAAAATAGTATGAAAAGCTAGTTTAGATGTAAATGAGAGATAATGGGCTTTCACCAGGAAATAAGCAAGGGGGCCAAGTTTGTGCCCTGAGTGGGGTTGGGGAGAGCAGCAGCTTGGCATCTGGACTTCCCTGATGCAGGGTTGGCAAGCTGGTAGGAGAGGATAGGTTTCGAGCCACCACCTCTGGTAAATTGTGGTCACAAGAAAGGCACCCACCTGGCTGCCTGCAGTGGTCCCCAAGAGTTCCAGGGCTTGGCTCAGTTGGAGTGAGGGGGTGTTTGCTTGTTGCTTTAGCACAGAAAATCCCCTTGGTGTGACCATTGGAGGTTGCTGAGGAAAGGCGGTGGGGTTTCAACGCTTATCTTACAGCTGAAGCTAAGGAGCGCTGCTTCGAGCCCTCCCCAGCCCTAATTCACTAATGATTTGCTTATTAGTTCGGATCAGGGAGCTGGTTTCTGGAGAGACGTGAATTGCCATTGATTTAATCCTCTTCCCAGCACGCGCTCCTGGCCCCAGGGTGAGGCTGCGAAGGGAGAGGGGGGCTGCCAGCCTGTTCAAGAGCAAGTTGCTTCCCAGCTTTGTCTGTTTTCCCTGCCATCTGCTCTCAGGCAGAGAAGAGCCATGCATGGAGGGGCTGAGCCCAAGAGACGCTCACCTGGGGTCTAGACATATCTGACTGTGGGTGACTGGCCTCCTCCAGAAATATGGCATTTGGGCATAACGCCATAAAGTTCCCTTGACTCTAGCATCTCTCATTAAACTAGAACATTTGGGGGGAGGTGGCATAATTCTGGGGTTTATTACTCAGTCTTCTGTGGGCCAGGTGCTGTTAAATGCATGAGATTACATAAGCTACCCACCAGCCTCTCAGGTGGATGCCATCCTTATCTACAGTTTACAAGGGTGGAAGCTGAGCCTCAGAGAAGTTAAGTAAGCTATGCACGGCCACACGGGTAAACCACTGAGCCCAGCCTGTGTAAGTCCAGTCTTAGGTCTTCACCAACATGCTATGTGGCTTAACGATCCCTTAACTAGCCCTTTGTAAACCGCCATCAAGAGCATTTTTCTCAGCTTGGTCTGATGGCACCAGACTGTAAACCAGTTACTCAGAGGCTAAGGCAGGAGGAACACAAGTTCAAGGCCTGCCTCGACTAGAAAGTAAATTCAAGGCCAGCTTGGGCAACTTAGTAAGACCTGTCTTAAAATTAAAATAAGATTGGGGAAATGGCACAGCAGTTAAAAGTGCTTGTTTGCAAAGCCTACAGGTCCAGGTTCAATTTCCTAACACCCACATGAAACTGAATGTACAAAGTGGTGTATGAATCTGAAGTTAGTTTGCAGCAGTCTCTCTCTCTCTCTCTCTCTCTCTCTCTCTCTCTCTCTCTTTCCCCACACAAATAATTAAAGAAATAAAAAATATTTTTAAAAATTAACCAGCTGTGGAGGCACATGCCTTTAATCCCAGCACCTGGGAGGCAGAGGTAGGAGGATCACTGTGAGTCTGAGGCCAGCCTGGAACTATAGAGTTCCAGGTCAGCCTAGGCTAGAGTAAGACCCTACCTCGAAAACACAAAAACAACAAAAAATTAATTAATTTGAAAATTAATAAAAAGTAGTAAGAGTGCTGAGTTCGGTGGTAGAGTGCTTGCTTAGCATGTGGGGCCCTACGTTCAATTCCCAGTATTAAAATAGGGACATTTGTCTCTATCCTTTTAACTAGATACTTCTGTGTTTGCAGTTGTTGGTGCTTCAACTGAGGACTCTATCAGCAACCTACACCTCGAATCCCAAGCAGAAAATTCATTTAATGGTAGTCAAGAACATGCTGCCCATTGTTCATCTTAGTGGCTCAGGACCCTTTTCTAAGCATGATAAGGAGCTTGACCCAACCTTAGTAGACAAATTCTAGTCCCAGCTCCATACCTTTGCTCAAACAGTTCCTTACACTACCATCCTATGTGAAGCCTACCAGTACCCTTATAATTTAATCTACCAGCAAGCTGGTAGACATCTTGAGGCAGTTTAGGATTAACAGTGCCCTGAAAGCAAGTGAAAAAGTGACCAAAAGCAAGAAATGTTCTTAAGTCTATAAGGATGAATCTGGTTCTCCATGATCTCTTTTTCCCTAAAGGAGTCCTCGCAGATCCACCTTGCTGGAGACCACAAGTGTCAAGAGAAAGGTCTGGTCTCTTCTTATCTCTTCTTCCCTAAAGGAGTGTCCCTTCCCTGAAACCTAACATGGGAACTGGACTGACCAACTCCATCCAGCAAAGCCTTATTACATCCAAGGCAGAAAACTTCAATGTTTTTCCCCCATTTCTGGGGACACCCCTCCTGTTTTATAGGAACTCTGCTTTCTTTTCTTTTTTTAAAAAAAATATTTAATTTATTTATTTGAGAGAAAAAGAGGCAGAAAGAGAGAATAGGCATACCAGGGCCTCCAGCCACTGCAAATGAACTCCAGATGCCTGCGCCCCCTTGTACATCTGGCTTATGTGGGTCTTAGAGAATCAAACCGGGATCCTTTGGCTTTTCAGGCAAACACCTTAACTGCTAAGCCATCTCTCCAGCCCCTTTCTTTTCTTTCCTAAAGCGTTATAACAAAATCTTTCAGAAATTCACCCTCTGTGGTCTATGGATTTCATTCAGTCAACTGATAAGACAAGATTCTAGAGGCCACTGACTTGGTGAAAGTTTTGCGTGTCCATAACCATTAGGCACCCTAACTCCTGAATTAAAGGCCAACCAACAGTCAAGAAAGGCTACATCAATCTCAAGGACGCCCTAAATTCCTGCATCAACCTTGTCCCCATTCTGATCTAGGACCCTTGAAGAGCTTTCCTTCCTGTGCAACTATCAGGGAGTTAACACTCATCTCCTGTTGGCCTCTTTCCCTATGGATCTGAGATTACATTTCTTATCTCCTCCCTCAGTTTGAACTTCTGAGACTCAGAAGTGAGCCTTCCACCTCTTTGCCTTTCTCATTCTACAGTGTCTTGAACATAGTAGTTCCTCGGAAAATACTAGGCAGTTGACTAATGAATAAAATATGGGACTTGACTTTTGGTTTGTTTGGAAATTGCCTGTGGATATCTTTTCAATTCCCACTAGCTCAGCTATTCCTCAAAAGAGATCCATTACAGACTTTGCTCCATTCCAGAATGCTACTAGGGGTCCAAAAAGAATGAGAGTTTTCAAGAAGTCTCTGTTGTTGGCTGGCTGGTCCTCAAGTTGGTTCCAAAATAATCCAGTCAGCATTTGCTATAATCCAGTCAGTATTTGCTACCATATGCCCAGGCATAGCTCTAGGCATTGAGGCTATTGAAATAAATAAACTGTAGAGTCTGCTTTTGCAACAACATGAAGAATCAGGGAGCTGGAGAGATGGCTCAGCCCTTAAGGTGCTTGCCTGCAGAGTCTAATGACCAGAGTTCATTTCCCCAGTACACATGTAAAGCCAGATGAACAAAGTGGTACATTCATCTAGAGTCCGTTTGCAGCAGCTGAAGGACCTGGCGGGCCCATTCTCTCTGTCTGTTTCTCTTCTCTCTCTGTTTGCAATATATATATATATATATATATATATATATATATATATATATATATATAAATATTTAAAATCAGGATCAAACCCAGTGTTGTTTGCTAGTCTACCTCCATTGTGTAGCACAGAGGAAAGCATGCTTGAGAAATACAGGTTGAAAATGAACATGCAGAAAAGTTTACCCAGTTATTTCATCTTTACCCCAATGCCATGAGTTTATTATAATGGTGCCATGAGTTTACTATAATGACTCCATTCAAATGACAAGAAATCAAGAAGCTTAGTGAGTTTATTATAAGGTTTTAGACATCCATCATATGGATGGAGTGGGTAATCAGACCCATGTCCAACTGTCTCCAAACTCGTTTACCATACCTCTTACTCCCAATGACCCCTGACCTGAAAGAAGACGGGACAGAAAGTAGGAACCAACCCTAAGGTTGTAAGGAAACAAATTAAAGGAGACTGAAGACACATGACAAGTAGATGCAATATTGATCTTAGATTGCATTCTGGATCAGGAAATGAGCATACTACAATGCACAGTATAGGAACTATTGACGAAATAGAAGTATGGACTATATATTAGTTGTTATTTTTGTATTGGTACAAATTCCTTGGATATAAAAATGGCTTTGTGGTGAGAAAATCTAGGCTGGAATATTTAGATGTGAAATGTCATGATAAATTCTTTCTCATTATATCTATGACATATATATATATATATATATATATATATATATATATATATATATATACACACACACACACACACACACACACACACACACACACATACCCAGGCTGGCCTGCAACTTACCATCCTCTGCCTCAGGCTTCCTAATATTAGGGTTACAGGCTTGTACCACCACACCTGGCTTGAAGTAAATTACCTAAATTATTTTTACAAGGATTGGGAAAAAGACAATTTCATAGATAGGCAGATGAAAAAACACAGAAAAACAATAATTCACGAATCAAGATATGGGGCATCTAGGTGTCCATGGTGTTATTTTTTTCTATTTTTCTGAAGGTTTGACATTTTTTCAAATAAAAATCGAAAGGGGAGAGAATGACACAAAACTGACCCTAAAAATTCTGTCCACATATACCAAGAAGACTGGGCACCACAGATGCAGACACCTTGGTCCCAATAAATGCTCAGCAGCTATGGAAGTGTATGCATTAGCTGAGGCCCATTCTTATAGGAACACTGGCAAGAAGCTTCTGTGACAACTGACCATTTTTATAGGTGTTTTCAGATGGGAGACCAAATTAACTACTACACACTATTAAATACAGAGCTGTAAATGTGAAAAACAGTGAGTAGTAACCCAAGATGTAGTACCCCCCACCTCCACTTCAGAGACTGAAATCTGGGCCACTGATTACCTTGGGTAACACCTAAATGTCAAAAGGCAAGGATGGAGCCAGAGAGCAAAGCCTGACTGTGAATACAAATGGGAACAGGCTTTAAAAGTAAAGCCGGGGTTCAGGTTCCAATACTCCAAATGCCAATCAAAAGATTCATTTTTTTTTTTAAAGTATGTGGGTGAGAGTGAGCATTGTGTCTGAAGGACGGTTATCCAGGAATAAGTGCAGACTCATCTGTAGATTCTGAACTTTGGTCTGTGTGCCTCAGCTGTGGCTTAGTTTTGAGGGTTTTGTTTTGGCTTGGTTTGATGTGTTTTCTAACAATAAAGTGAGGAGCAGATTCACTATTTCAAGGGTTTTTTTTTTTTCCTTAATGAGTATATATTTGTAAAACCTTTTTCTAAAATGAAAATTATAGGGAAAGGAAAAGAATCACTCTGACCTGTCCCTTAAAATGTCTGACAAAAGTAGGTCTAGGGAGCAGAATAGAACCTTCATAATTAGGGGAGACGGTTCAGTGTTGAAAGGTGCTTGCTGTGCAAACCTGCTGACCACAGTTTGGATGCCCAGCGCCTACATAAAGCTGATGCTAAGTGGAACACACATCTGTAATCCTAACACACAGCAATGGGAAGTAGAGTCTCGAGAATCCTATAACTTGAGGGTCAGCTAGTCTGGCCTTCCCAGACGCAAGCAACATTAAGCAAGACCCTATTTAAAACAAAACGGGGGCTAGAGAGATGGCTTAGCAGTTAAGGCATGGTTAAGGCACTTGCCTGCAAAGGCTAACAACCCAAGTTCAATTCCCCAGTACCCACATAAAGCCAGGTGCACAAAGTGGAGCATGTGTCCAGAGTTCGTGTGCAGTGGCTGGAGGCCCTGGTGTGCCTATTCTCTCTCTCTCTCTCTCTTCTATCGCCTTCTGCTTGCAGATAAATGAATAAAAAAATTTTTTTTAATTTTAAAAAACAGAAGACCAAGGTTGTCTTCTGATGTCTTCCTTCCATATGCCCATGATTTTTTTCTTTAAAAAAATATTCATAATCAAAGTAAATGGATATGGGAATAAGTTTTTTAAAATATTTTATTTATTTATTTAAGAGAAATAGGCAGGGGGGGATGGGCACACCAGGGCCTCCAACCACTGCAAATGAATTCTAGAGGCATGAACCAGCTTGTGCGCCTGGCTTACATGGATACAGGAGAATCAAACCTGGGGCCTTAGGCTTCTCAGGCAAGTGCTAAGCCATCAAATCACTCCTGCTTTCTCAAAATGTAACAATAATTAGTAACTGGGATGAATTTTTATAGTATTAGGAATTAAACCTAAGGGTTTGTGCATGCTAGGTAAGTGTTGTATTGTGGCAGACTAGAATGACAATGAAGAATTAAAGGGACAAGGGAAGGTAAAGGAGCCGGTCACTCCTGGTTGTATTAAAGTCTTTCACCAGCTGAGAGTCATGAATTCCAGCACAATTAACAAAATTTGCTGTGAAGGTTGCCTACATGGAGGCAACATTCCTTTTATGTAGAGATATTTCAACTAAGAATATTAAAATAGCAGTGAACCGTGCTTAAAAGACTGAGTATATGTGGCTTTACTTCTTTCCCAGGTAATAAAAACCTGCAGTTTTCTGGGAATCTCACAAACAAGACCATAAATTTCATTTACCATATAAACATGTCCTCCCTTGTGCAAGCTTTGGGAAGTAGGCTTTTACTTTATCCGCTGCAATCCTATTGAGTGCGCCTCAGGAACTAGCCTATGATCTCATTTACTAAAGAAAAAAAAAAAAGAGGGAAAAAGTTTGCTAGAAACCCTTTGAGCTCTGTAACTTCAGGAGCCACCAAAATTGTACGTATGGCTATCACGAAACTTAAGTGGGACTCTCCCTTGAGAAACTCACACCCACATTTGGCTTTCCCTAAATGTCTTTATATTAACACCCATGCTTAAATATTTATTACAATCGCTTCCTAATAAACTCCAACTCTGCTTCATACTGGCGTGTCCTGAAATTCTTTTCTGTGATACAGGCAAGAATCCTGGCATCGCCTGAGTACAGGACTCTGAAAAGAGCTCCTTTTGCTACAGGTGACAATGTAAAGGGGGGAAGCTATCTATCTCTTCCACCCCGCTTCTTCTAGCGCTGTCAGTGAGCTACCTCTGGAAGGAACTTTTACGGCAACAGCCTCTTTGCTATGAAAAGCTGAGATACATTAGTTAGGAGGCTCCTAATCTCTGTAGATGAAGTCAGGTGAGGCCTTAGCAGCTGGAGGGTGAGGGGTAGTTTCTCACAGGGGTAGCCCACAAAGCAGACAACCTTGCACTGAAATGGGAGAGTCCAGCTCAGTGCAAAGTAAAACCCCTCCCAGCCTCCACTGCTACCTCTGTCCCCGGAAAGCAACGTCTCTGAGAACCGGAAGTAGGTGGAAGTACTATTCATGTGTCAAGGGAGAAAACCTCTCCTTCCTGACTGGACGCCATTTTGTTTCACCTGAAGAGAAACCCAGAGTAAGAGTAATAATAGGAGAAACAGAAGGGAGAAGGAGAAGGGAAGGAGAAGAGGAAGAAAAATGGAAGAACAATAGTATTATAGCATGCTCTAATATCCTTGTTTCCACCTAATAGCCCACCACTGTATTTGTGTTACTAGAAGTTTCTCAAGGTTGCTATGAGGGCTGGGAGATGGCTCAGCTAGTTGAGTGCTTGCCACAGCAGAAGGGCCTGAGACTGCCTGAGTTTCATCCCTTAGGACCCATGTAAACAGCTGGCTGTGGCCACGCATGCCAGTCTTTGGAGGAGCAGAGACCAGACTCAATGGGGCACCTGAAAACTGCAGCTTTGCATTCAGAAAGACTGTCTACAGGAAATACATGGATGCGCTCTAGAGGAAGGATACCATTGTTCTCCTCTGGTCTCCGTGTACCTGTGTGCATCTACACATATACATCCATACACCACACACACACCACCACCACCCTCCCATACCACACACACAACAAAAAAAAATGTCATGAATATACTTAGTAGAAAATAATCTCTTACCTTTTTATTCTGTGATCTACTTAGGAAGTTAGGACAGCATTCTCACTTTGCATATATCTCATAACTCCAAGGTCTTGGAAGTTGTTTTTTTTTTTTTTTAACTTGTGTTTTTTTAGATAGGATTCTGCTATGTAAGTCTAGCAATCCCGGGCTCACATGATTCTCCCCCAAGCAGGGTGTTATTTTGTTTTTATTAATTGACTTGGTTTCTTGTTATATTACCCAGACTGATCCTGAATACCTGGGCTCAGGGGCTCTGCCTGCCATGTATACCTTACCATATCCAGCTACAACTAGAAATATTTAATCCATTGATTTTTGATTTATGTTTGTATATGACATCTGATCTTGTTCTATTTACTAAGATTCTGTTTCAGTCCTCCATTTCTTCTGATACATTACTTGAATTTTTAAATTTTTTTTCTCCTCTACTAGCCTGAAAGTCATGCACTCTATTTCTATACTTTTTACATGACCGTTAAATTCTTAGTATGCATATTTGACATAATAAAGATGGAGCTACTAAGTAGTTCTATTTTCAAAGTTCCAACCACCTTCCTACATATTTCACATTATTGTACTATTTCAATACTATTTGGTTTCCATCTTTCAAAATAGATGGCATTGCTATTATTCACAAATCTATGCTTACTAATTTATTTAGCATAGCTTTCTGTGTCACACGTATTCTAGGATCAATTTCTTTTTCTTGGATTACAACTTTTGAGAGTCTTTTCAGGGCTAGGAGATGGCTCAATGAGTTTTGCTTGCTGGGCAAACATGAAGATCTAAGTTTGGATCCCTGGGCACCTACAATAAAAAAAAAATCTAGGCATAGTTTCATACACTTGTTATCCCAGAGCTGGGGAGACAGAGACAAAGTACCCCTAGGGCTCACTGGCTAGTTAGTCTAGCAGACTCAGTGTGTTCTGGATTCACTGAGAGATCCTGTCTCAAAAAGTAATATGGAGAGCGATTAAGAAAGATACCTGATGCCAACTTCTCCACACATATACACACATGTGCCTACACATATACAAAAAGACAGACACACCACATGCACTTCACACACACACACACACACACACACACACACACACACACACAGTCTTTTCAGCAATGGTCTGTTAATAGATAGTTTCTGTCTGTCTGAAAAATGAGTTTATTTCACCTTTGCTTTGTTGTTTTGGTGAGCCAGGGTTCCAAGTATTCTAGGCTGGACTTGCAGTCGCTATTTAGCCCAGGATGGCCTTGAACTTCTGATCCTCCTGCTTCTACCTCCTGAGTACTTGGATTACAGGTTCATACTATGATACTCAGTTTATGCAGGGCTGGGGATTGAGCCCAGAGCTTGGTGCTACTTTGCCAAAAGAGCTACATCCCCAGTCTCACCTTCACTGGTGTGTGTGTGTGTGTGTGTGTGTGTGTGTGTGTGTGTGTGTATGCTATGGAGCACACGAAGAAATCAGAGGACAAACTCAAGGTGTCCGTCTTCTTCTATGTTTTCTTCAGATAGGGATTCTCTTGTTTTGAAGCTGCATGCACCAATCTAGCTGGCTAGTGAACTTCCAGATTCTCCTGGTTCTGCCTCCCATTGCCATAAGTGTGCTGGCATCACAGACACATGCATCACTTTTCATCTGCTTTTACATGGATGCTGGAGAGGACAGAATTCAGGGCTGAATTCTTGCCAACAAGTGACTTCAACCACTGTGCAATCTCCCCAACCCTGTTACCTTCACTCTTGATTAATCATCTAACAAGGTATGTAATTCTAGGCCAACTGTTTTCACTTAATATTTTGATATCATTCAATTGTCTTGCCTTCTGGCTTGCTTGTTGCTGGGAAGAAATCTGCCAATGGTATGTAATTCTGTAGTAGGTAATTCATCTCTCTTCACTGATGGCTTTGAAGATGTTCTCTTTCTTTTTGGAATTTGACTATAGTATGGCTAAGTTTTGCTTTACCTTATTCTGCTGGGGATTTGTGCAATCTGAATCTGTGCTCATCAGTTCTGGAAAAGTCCTAACTGGTATGTTATCAAATATTGCTCCTCCCACATCTTCAGTGTTCTCTCTCTGTGGATCCTTATCAGTTGTAGATGGCACTTTTCTGTTCAGTAGTCTTTGCATCTCTCTTTCTTGCTTGCATTTCTCTGTGCTCTAGCCCGAGTAGTTCTCTGACTTCACCCTGGTTTAGTTATTCCTGTTTAACTCATATAATGAGATTTGATTTTTTGTTGTTGTTGTTGTTTTTTTGAGGTAGGGTCTCACTCTGGCCCAGGCTGACCTGGAATTCACTCTGTAGTCTCAGGGTGGCCTCGAACTCTCGGCGATCCTCCTACCTCTGCCTCCCGAGTGCTGGGATTAAAGGCATGCGCCACCATGCCCGGCTTTGAGATTTGATTTTAATGACTGTATATTTCTAAAAGTCCTGCTTAGTTCTTTTTTTAAATATGTATATTCCCCATCATAGTGATTATTGTTGTTTTAATATTTATTTATTTGCAAGCGGAGAGAAATAGAAAAGATAGAGAGAGGGAGAGAGAGAGAGAACAATAGGCATTCCAGGGCCTCCAGCCACTGCTAATGAATTCTAGCTGCATGTGCTACTTAGTGTATCTGGTTCTACATGAGTAATGGAGAATTGAACCCCATGCATTCCGGAGAATCATCAGGCCCTTCAGGAAAGTGTTTGAACCACTAAGCCATCTCTCCAGCCCCATAGTGATTATTTTTTTCTTATGTTTTTGTTCCTATGCTTGGAATCATTTTTGAATGGGCTAATTTTATGGTCTCTAATACAATGTTATCTAAAGTTCTTGGGTATTTAATCATGCTGTTCTTGCACGTGATTGATAGTTTCCTCAGTTATTTTATATTTTTGAATTGTGTGCTCATCATATACATGGCTTTATGTGTAGACATTTTATGAGACCTAATTGATGGGGTGTGTTTCTGTGCAATTTTTTTTGTTTGTTTCTGACATGCTTTCTTCAGGTTTCTTATCATTCTTATAACAATTTCTTGGCTTCGGGCTTCCTAGACCACACAAGTAATATATATTCAATTCCAAACCTTTATAAGATATAGGTCAAACATTTCTCTAAAGACATTTTTTCCTACTCCGAGCTTAGGACAAGACAGACAAGTCCCTTTCCAGCAGGTCACTGGACAGATTTTTTTTTTCACATCTATCCTCACATGGAAGGTGCCTGCTTTATGCAACCAACTTTTGCTTTACAGAGACTCAAGACATCAGTTCCTGCCCCCAAGTGGATATGGAATTATCCAAGGCCCTAGAGTACTGAGTCAATGTCTTGACCCCCTGCTCAGCCCCACCCTCAAACAATCATATCATTCACAAGCTCACTGTCCTACTTTTCAGTGCTGTTTTCATTCACAGTCTCTATCAATTTCCTGTGTGTTCATCTATTCATTGAAATAAATATTTGTTTATTTCTAGATAACTGTGGAAAATGGGATTTCAGGTTATCTTGATCAGAACCAGAAACCAAAATTTATTTATATAAGCAAATATGAAATCCACCAGTTGCTGAGATTCCTGGCTGTGATACTAATAGTCTTTTTTATTTATTTATTTTTATTATTTTTTATTTTATTTTATTTTTTTTTTTTTTTTTTGGTTTTTTGAGGTAGGGTCTCACTGGCTCAGGCTGACCTGGAATTCACTATGTAGTCTCAGGGTGGCCTCTAACTCTCGGCGATCCTCCTACCTCTGCCTCCCGAGTGCTGGGATTAAAGGCGTGTGCCACCACGCCCGGCTTAATAGTCTTTTTTTTTTTTAAGTATCTCTGACAGATGAATATATTGACTTACATTTCTGCCCATACTTTTAAATATTATAATCATAAGAGCTAGTCGCTACACTAAATTTCATTCTATAGTGTGTTAAAACTCATGACATGATCTGTTGGGTGGGGTTGCTCCTTCAGAATTAGACTCTATGCTAGTGCCTCTTCTGCTGATCCTTACTAAAAATATTCTTGCCTTCATTTTCTGTATTAGTTACTTTCTTTCTTTTTTCAATATTTTTTTTATTATTTATTTATTTATTTAAGAGGGAGAAAATGGGTACCCCAAGGCTTCCAGCCACTGCAAAGGAACTCCAGACATCACCCTGTGCATCTGGCTAACGTGGGTACTAGGGAATTGGGCCTGAGTTCTTGGGCTTTGCAGACAAGTGCCTTAACCACTAAGCCATCTCTCCAGCCTCCGTATTAGTTACTTTCTATGGCGCTGTGACAAAAGCACTTGACAGACAACCTAAGGGGGGATAAGAAAATGACTCACTGGGCAAAGTGTTTGCCACACAAGCACAAGGACCTGAGTTCAGATCCCCAGCACCCATATAAAAGTCAGCTGTGGTGTTGCATGCCTATAATATCAGAATCAGGGAGGTAGAGACAGAAGGAGTAAAAGGATCCCAAGGAATGCTCACACATCCAAGTCCACTTCACCACAGAGTGTAAACCCTCAGATCAAAAGCCAGGCTTTCAGGCTGGAGGGATGCCTTAGTGGTTAAGCACTTGCCTGTGAAGCCTTAAGGACCCTGGTTCGAGGTTCGATTCCCCAGTACCCATGTAAGCCAGATGCACAAGGTGGTGCATGCATCTAGAGTTCATTTGCAGTGGCTGGAGGCCCTGGTGCTCCCATTCGCTCGCTCTCTCTCTCTCTCTCTCTCTCTCTCCCTCTTTCTCTGTCAAATAAATAAAAATAAATTTTTTAAAAAAACAGGCTTTCTTGCCGGGCATGGTGGCGCACGCCTTTAATCCCGGCACTTGGGAGGCAGAGGTAGGAGGATTGCCATGAGTTCAAGGCCACCCTGAGAATGCAGAGTGAATTCCAGGTCAGCCTGAGCTAGAGGGAGAACCTACCTCAAACAAACAAATAAACAAAAAAGCCAGGCTTTCTAATGCCAGAAGCCAGAATATTTGTTACTGACCACACAACAAAAGTTGCAACAAACCTGGTATATTGAGTTTGTATCTGGAAACAAGCCAAATATTCAAGTTTAATCATTTTTCTTCCACTCTTTTTCTGTGGCCTATAAATCTTCCCATTGCAGCTCAGTATGCATAGTAGAGTTGAAAAACTAGGCACTGGATGAAATAATGAAGAGCAGTTATGAAGAGCTGTCTTAGCCATTATCTGACCTTATGTGCTGTGAATTCTAAGCCTGAATTAAGCTCTTTCACATTCTGGATTCCTGTTAAAAGTAGCCCTAATTATTCTCATGAAATTACTATTTTTATGCGTTTTCAATATTTTCCCCAAATGGAAGTGAAAACACACCTGCCTTTCATTCCTGGATGGATAATCCCTCTCAGACTCAGAAAGTTGGCAACCTTTCCATGACCAGCAATAAGCTCCAAAGTGTATGCTATATGGTAACTATACATTTGAATGATTGATAATATTTGTCAGCAAGAAACAAGGTCAATCCAGGTATAGTGGCATTTGCTTTTAATCCCAGCACTTGGGAGGCAGAGGTAGGAGGATGACCATGAGTTCAAGGCTACCCTAGACTACATAGTGAATTCCAGGTTAGCCTGGGCTGGAGTGAGACCCTACCTCGAAAAACAAAAACAAAAACAACAAGAAAAAAATGGTTAAGTTTAAAGCAAAGCACAGAGACCAAGGTTCCTTAAGACCCATTACCTTTACAAGAAAATTCAACCATACTCTTTCAGGTTGCCTGCACAAGATTGGGCCCCTCAACATTACATTATGGATGAAGGAAAGGCTTGTGATGCCCCACACCTCCCTAAGGAGCAATAGGCAGTTAACAGTGTATGGAGGAGGGGAAGAGAGTTTCTTCAGTATTTTAGCCACTTAGTCAGTTGTCCATGCTCTGGTAACTAACCCTCCGCAACCTATGCTCATGCAAGCAACCCTAACTAAACTCAGGGTGGTGGTTCCAAAGTAAAATGTTTCCCATAGAACCTCCTGTGTTTGTGATTAAGCTTCACACCTTTTTTTTTTTTTTTAGGTAGGGTCTCACTCTATCCCAGGCTGACCTGGAATTTACTCTGTATTCTCAGGATGGCTTCGAACTCACAGCAATCCTCCTACCTCTGCCTCCCCAGTGCTGGGATTAAAGGCATGCACCACCACGCCTGGCCATAACCTTCATACTTAATCCACAGCTGGTGGAGCTTTTGGGAGGTGAAACCTTGCTTAAGGAGGTGTGTCACTGGGGGTGAGTCTTGGGATGTTATATCCAGCCCCACTTGCCACACTCAGCTCATTCTGTCTATTTTTTCACTGCTGATGTGGAGATGTGACACCCAGCTATCTTCTTCTTCCATGCTCTCCCTGTCATGATGAAGTTTCCCCTTGAGACTGTAAGCCAGAAATAAATCCTTTCCTTCTATAAGCTGCTTCTGGTCAGGTGTTTTGTCTCAGCAACAACAAGGTAACGGCTACATAGTGGGTCACAATAAAAAATGTAGAAGTTAGACAAGTTGGGAAAAAGAAAGGGATAAACAGGAGGTGGAAAGAGACAAGAGAAGGAATGGGGGTGAATATGATCATACTGCATTATATACATGTATAAAATTGTTCATAGCATAGAATAAATTTTAACAAAAAAAGTCAAATGTTATGTCTTAACAACAATGGGTTGGGACTGTGATGAATCTAGGCAGAGATCTATAATCCCCCAGAGGGTCTGGATAAAAATAGGAGTCTGAAAGTAAATAAAGCACATGTGCAAATGTGGGAAGCAGGAGGGTGGGTGGGGTAAGCTCTAGCACTGACGTACTTTGGGAAATCTATCTGGTTAATATGGTCTAGCCATTGGTTTGAGGCTACATTCAGAATTCAAATGACTGCCTCTAAAGTGAACCATTTTCCTTTTAAAACTGGGAGCCCGAAAGTGGAGCTCTGTAAGATTGGGCTGGGTCAACAGCTCATACTTAGACTTGTCCCATAAAAAGGCGTGGGCCATGGATGTCTCTGTTGTAACAAAGCCAAGTGGTCCATCTTCAAGCCTTTAGCCTTGACAGTGTGCACTTGTGTGGTCTGGGACAAAATATCCAGTCAACTCTTGGGAGGTGTTGTGGTTTGAATATAAAATGGTACCCATAGACTCATGTGTTTGAACACTTGATCCCCAGCTGGTGGCAACCTTCCCAGAATGTTGTGGAATCTTTAGGAGGTGGAGCATTGCTGAAAGAAGTGGGTAAGTGGGAGAGGGGAGCTTGAGATTTTATAGCCCAGCCCCACTTCCTGTTCTCTCTTTGCTTTCTGTCTGAAATATGACCAGCTCTGCTTCATGCTCCTGCCACCATGAAACTTCTGCTCAGAACTGTAAGCTAAAACAAACCCTTTCATACGTCACGCTGCTTCCAAGTACCAGGTACTTGTTCCTAGCAATGAGAAAGTAAATGATATAGGAGGTAAATAGAGGCAGTTAGCAATTCCACCAACATGTGTGTCCATGAGAACAGTTTAAAGTTGTCATTGATACAGTTGTGCAGTGACCATGTTTTTGAATGGCCATGTGATCAGTTTTCTCATCCTACTGAACGTGAAACTAAGGCCTTTACTCATACATGCTTGCTGCCTTTGAGGTCATTCATCCCCTTTCCTAGACCACACCAGAGTCCTAGAACAGTGTTCACAATGTGGCCCAGGACCAGCAGTCTCTGAAACATCTGGAAACTCATCAGAAATGCATATTCTTGCATAGGGTGATGGTATATACCTGGAATGCCAACAGTTGGTAGGCTGAAGTGGGAGAATTGTAAGTTCAATGCCAGCCTGGATAACAGAGTGAGGTGCTATCTCAAAACCAACCAACCAACAAACAAAAAATAATGCTGAGAAATGTACATTCATGGGCCCTTCCCCAGACTAGCTAAATCAAGCTCCCTAGGGGAAACCCATGCTTCCCAAAAATTGAGAATTACAGTCAATAGTTGACAACAGAACAAGATAAAAGAAACCTTGGGCTCCAGAATCACTACATGGAAGGGAGTCACCCTTCAACCAGAAAGATCTGCATCAGATTTCTCTAGGAAGTCTGTATGAAGCCACTGAGATTTGAGAGTTCATTCATTATTATAGCTAGTGTTACATGAATACAGGTTGGAGGATCAACTCTATATAGCAAACACAGTAAGAATGCAGCAGGGAGTGCTGAGTATCCCTGGATGCCTAACCCTAGGGAGTACAGAAGTGTCTCCACACATCTACAATCCATCAGTGCGAGAAGCTTAGCCTCTGGAGGCCACAAGAGCTACTCAAACCTGCAGGTCTCAAGGGTCACCAGTAAGAGCAAGAGACATGGCCAGTGCTGAATGACAGTATCTCATCTGTCCACTCTCACACAAATGGGTCTCACAGGAAGCAAGACAGACGCCAGGGCTATCTGCCAATTGTCAGCTAACTATGTAAGGATACAACAGTGACAAGACAAGGTCCAGGAATTTTCCGATGCCTGTGAATCCACCAACACCTGGGTGTGAGACTCTAGCTACTGACCTTGCTAGATTAACTTTAGGATACCTGCAAGGATGTGTAGTCTGGGAAGAGGAAATCCAAGACCCTTTCCCGATCCCTCTTGCCCTTGGATGGTCCTCTCTGCTTTGATTATGGGCAGAAGCTATGAATATGGTGAAATGCTGCTCCCATAATTATGGCACATTATATAGCAAAAGCAAGATCATACTGGGTGCACTTGACTAAATCCACAGAGTCTTTCAGAAGCCAAGAGTTTTCTCTGGCTGGTAATAAAAGAGACGCACAGAGTGAAATATTCCAGGTGGTACCCATGGGAATTGACTGGTGGGGGGAGGGGTGTGACAAGGAGCTGCTGGTAGCCTCTGAAAGGTAAGAGTAGTCTCCAGCAACTAGCTTGGGAGAAAACAGAGCTCCAGTCCCACATACCCAAGAAACTGAATCCTGCCAATTCCCAGGAGCTTTGAAGAGGAACCCAAGCTTCAGATGAGAACCACAACCCCAGCCAATACCTTGATGTCAGCTTGGCAAGACCCTGAGTAGAAAATTCAGGCACATCATTCCAGCACTACAAATCTACAGAACTGAAACAAAGTCATGTGCAGCTTAACAGCAGGGACATATTCTGAGAGAAATGTGTCTGTCCTTCAATAAGTTTGTCATTTGTATAAACAACATACACTGTACTTCCTGTAAGATGGCTACAACATCATTAGGCAATGAAGTTTGTTTATGATAGCATCTCACTATGTAGCCCAGGCTGGCCTAGAACTCATGATCCTCCTGCCTCAACTTCTCTAGTGCTGGGATGACAGATGTGTGTCACCATCTTGTGATACACATTGTGATAGAATCTTATAGGACCACTGCCAAATATGTTGTCATTGACCGAGTGTTATTATATAGCACACGATGACCAAATGTGAGGATTTTAAGCTTCTAAGTGTGCAGCATTTTGTTATGCAACAATAGCAAACTCAGCCATAAAGGTGCCATGAGACTGCCGGTAGAGCAAACACTGACCATGCTTGGGGCAGATCCCTTCAGTTCTCCTTGATGGCATCTATGTATCCTCCCCCATCTGCTGTGTGCTTTTAGTTCAAACAGCCCATAATTGCAATTTTCTCTAGCCAGCTGGCCTGGGTCTTTGAGAGCAGCGTGGGTGGGACTGGTGTTGTCTGGGAGTTTTTGCCATGCCCCCCAAGAAGGCATTTAGTGAAAGACCAACTAATATGAGAGTGCAAATCCCAGTGGTCCTATTTTCTTGGTACCCAGTAAGGACCCTTTGACCACATGACAATGTGGCTGAGAAGAAGGAATGGGAAAGGCCATGTGCATGGAAACTCACCAGGGTCCAACAAGAACTACATTCATCTTGTCTAAGAATGATACTTGTCAGTAACCTAATTATGTCCCTATAAGGCCCCACCTCATAAAGGCCCCACTACCTTTTACCATTGCCACACGAGGAACCATATGTAGAACACATGAACCCTTGGGGGACAAACCACATCCAAATAATAGCACCTCTCAAAAATGCCACCTCTTAATACTGTCAACTTGAGGGTTAGATTTTGATATGTGAGTTGGTGTATAAGGGAGACACAAATGTTCATACCATGGTATTTAGAGAATCCAAAATATTCAAGCTTAACACTTCACCCCACTATTTCATTGAAGCTGCCAAACTCCAAGCCAAAGGCAGTGAGTCTCTTTTCAAGCCACTAATGTATCACACAATAGACACTAAAAGATCTCACATGTATGCACTGCACACATATAGCACATAAGACATACATGTAATACAACATACAAATTGAGAAGGCATGCAACACAACTCACACAGGCAATATACTTGCAAAATGCACTATACACAATGCACACACAGGGAATGTTTACAATACACAAATCACCTGATCTCAGCACACAAAATATAGGTATCCTATGCCACCACATTAAAGAGCAGCTGCAGACTGGAGAGATGGCTTAGCAATTAAGGCATTTTCCTGGATAGCCTGGTGTAGTTCCCCGGGTACAGTTCCCCAATATCCACGTAAAGCCAGATGCACAAAGTGACGCATGTATCTGGAGTTCATTTGCAGTGGCTAGAGGTCCTAGCACCCATTCTCTCACTCTCTCTCCTTCAAAATAAATAAAAATCTTATTTAAAAAGGGCAGCTGCCTTTAAGTGATATCTATATCTATATCTACAAACACCGCAATGTAATGCAAACAACACGCATGACACACAAACATGGCACACACAACACACAAACAACATCTACCACACACAGGACACATGCAATCCACCAAACAAGCACACACACACACACACACACATACACAAACTGCTCCAATCCCTCGGCCACCTGGACAGGAAGTCATGTCTCAAAAAGACCTGGCCCCAGCTGTGGCCTCATCAGGGCATCAAAACTGCTCCAAGCGCCAGGCTTAAGAGAGAGTTATTCCAGTTCATTTCCACTAGGCTCTGTAAGCGACTTTCTCCTTTCTTCCTCATGCCCCAGTATTAATTAGCCCCGGGATTTAAATCTGATGCATTAGGCAAAAACAATTCTAAATGCTTTTGGAGAAAAAAAAAATTACAAATTAGCTGTAGCTGAACATGCATCTATTTGAAAGGCAGGCAGCATGAACACTGACACGATACAAAATAGAAGTGCCACCCACCCCTCCCAAGATGGAAGGCTGAGGTCAGTGGGAATTGGTAACTGCTTAATGTACTACCCCGCCGGGAGGCAGGGTGGTACACGGGCCACAGAACAAGAAAAAGATATGCTTGACAGGTAGGGATATGGAAGCAATTCTCTTCTTTCCTCTTCCTCTCCTCCCTGGACTTCTGTTGTTTTTGGAACAGCCTTGCCTGGAAGTCCAGAGGGACCGATTCTCTGATGGCTGCTCGACCTCAGCCCACCTCAAATTTCTCCCTGCCCCAAGCAATCATCTTCTTCTTGCCTTGTCCTCTGTACATTAGTCCCTAGGGCATAGGGCTGGAGTGGACCATTCACAGACTTTTGATAGGATAGCATCAAGGTTCCTAATAGCCTTCCCATCAATCTCTGATTATCAAGAGAAGCAGTTTTGCCCCTCAGTAAGACATTCCTAAATGCAGGGATGTAGCCTCTTTTGTGGTTAGGGACAACAGGCTTACAAATATTTTTGCATTTTGTTGCCTAACTGGCGGTGTCATTTGGAGTTTTGTTAGGGAAGCAAAACCAGTCTCTGTGGCCTAAAAGACAAGGAAGTTGTAGAGTCCAGCTAATGCACTGGAGGGAGCGTCTTCCAGAGTCTAGGGAAGGTGACTCGTCCTTGGCCTGAGAACAGCTGTCAAGGCAGTATTGCCAGCGCTCAGGGGGCAAGCACGGTCTAGAGGGAATGCAAGGCCATATTGAGACTTATATGAAATGCTGACATAGGTGACCCACAGGCTAGACGGGTGCCAGCCCCAAAATTTCCAAGAAACAAAGGGAGGAGACCCAGTGGGTACTGGAGGGGCTGCAAGCCTGTCTGCCACCCACAGCAAGATTCAACCACAAATCAGTGCTAACACATATGAGCTGTTGATACCACCACCAGACTTCTTCCCTATGGTCAGAGCAGAAGGATGGCTGCTGCTTCACTTCCACCTTCAAACTATATGCTGATTTCCCCTGCAGCCAGCCAAACATATAGGGGAAAGAATTCTAGTAGCCTAGTCTAGTTAGGTAGACATAACACAGAGCCATTGACTACAAGATCCACTTTCCCATGTATTCAATGCCCTCCAGCCATGTGTACTTGCTCCCGAAGTGAATCAGCTGTATTACTGGTGTATCAGTCCATGTTAACAGTGAAACACTCTACAAATCACAGCAGCACCCACCAATGAACATTTATATCCCACTCACTAGGCAGGGGTTGGCTCAGGACCTGAATCGACAAATCTACCATCCACCTCTTGGGGTCAGTCCAAGCTGGGGCCCCTTCCTCTCATGGAGAGGGCAGAAATTTAAAAGAACAAGCAGAAACTCATGATGCTTTTTTCTTTTGTTTGTTTTGGTTTGGTTCGATTCGGTTCTGTTTTGTTTGGTTTGGTTTTTTCGAGGTAGGGTTTCACTCTAGTCCAGGCTGACCTGGGATTCACTCTGTAGTCTCAGGGTGGCCTCAAACTCACAGCGATCCTCCTACCTCTGCCTACTGAGTGCTGGGATTAAAGGCGTGTGCCACCACGCCCGGCTTCATGATGCTTTTTAAAGCCTAAACTCCAAACCCTAATATTGTCCTTTCTACCCCCACTGCATAACCCAAGTAAGTCACATGGCCAAGCCCAAAGTCAAAGAGCAGAAATGGTGTGAGGGGTGGGGGATCTCCTTTCCATCATTCCACATATGAGCAAAAACATGTGATGTCATCCAAAATTCTGTAGCAGCAAAATTTCCTTGCAATGGATGCAAGGAAAGAAAAGCCATTGGTTGTGAAGTGATGAGCTAAAATACTCAATGTCATCAATCTTTAACAACTCCTTTTCATTTCTTTCTTTGCATGCAGAGAGAGAGAGAGAGAGAGAAAGAGACAGAGAGAGAGAGAGAGAGAGAGAGAGACTATTTGAATGGGTGTGCCAGGGCCTCCAGCCTCTGTAAACTCCAGTTGCATGCGCCACTTTGTGCATCTGGCTTTACATGGGCACTGGGAATTGAACCCAGGTCATTAGGCTTTTCAGACAAGTGACTTAACCGCTGAGCCATCGCTCCAGCCTGCTTTAACAACTCTTGAACTTGTCTAGAAGTGCCATCCATAATCACTGCAAAGTCTCTGTGCCTCCTCACACGGAGCTGATGAGTCCCCATATTGAGCTGTGGGAAGCGTTTTGCATTGACAGTTACTGCTGGTGCCATTAGCTTCCTTCTAAGGACTGCACTTACTGATTACTGGTTTCCCTCATAGGGTGCGTTGGAGAAGGGACCAAGACAATCCAAAGAAGGTACTTACCCAGTACCAGGCACACAGCAAGATCACACCACTGTTAGTCACTGTCAGCCATGGTCTTGATCTTGGTTCCAAAGCTGTGTAACAAATGATCTCAAGCTGTACCATCAGTCATTGTACTGAGTTCATGGCATCTGCAGGTCAGGAATTCAGTCGGGATACAGCAGGGTGGCATATAGTATTTCTGTTCCACAGTGACTAGAGCCTCCAATAGGAAAACTCCAATAGTGGAGACTGACTGGAATGACTGGACTCAAAGGATTCTCTCTCTCTTTCTCTCTCTCTCTGTGTGTGTGTCTGGATCTCTCCCTCCCCTTTGTCTCTCAGGGTCTCTCACACACAGGCTCTCTTTCCCTGTCTTAGGATCTCTCTCTCTCACACACACACACACACACACACACACACACACACACACACACACGATCTCGCTCCTCTTTGGGTTTCTCAGGGTCTCCTTCTTACAGTCTCTCTCTCTCTCTCTCTTTCTACCTCCCTCCCCCCTCCCTCTCTCTCCCCATGGCTTGAGTGTTCCAACAAGAAAGTCAAAAGCCTCATAGGCTTTTGTGGCCAGTTTCTGAAGTCACATTACGTCCCTTCTGCCATGCTCTATGGACTAAAGCAGCCACAAGCCCACTAAACTCAAAGAGAGGAGTCACAGAGCTCACCTCTCCATGACAGAGACATGAAAGAATGTTCTGCCATGTTTTAAAGCCACTACTCAGCTATTTCTGGTAACTGACAGTTGAGTGGGCTTTTGTGGGTTAACTGGAAACCTCAGGACTTTTCTTAGCAGTGTTTCTATGGGAACTGTGTGTTTGGGTCCAGATAACAGCCTTCCCAGCTAACCTTGAAGCACAACTCATTCATATGGTGTGACTTCCTAAATTCTCATTGCCCCCTCAAAACAGCAGACACTGTGAGCACAGCTATTGATGTTGTCTTTTAATTAGCTAGCATGAACTGGGCTCTAATCCAATACAATTTAGAGGATCGTGCCATTTGATCCTCCTACCCTTGCAGATGATGAGGTTATTTCCATTTCACAGACGAGGAAAGTAAGACCTGGAAAAGACCAATAGCAAACCAATAGTCATACAGTCAGTACTGCGACAGATTTATCTTTGCATGTGTGCGTGGTGTACAAGCATGTTTATGTGTATGGGTGCATATGCACATGTGAGGGTGTGCATGTGCAAGCCAGAGGTTGATGTCCAGTGTCTTCCTTGATCACTCCACTTTTTTTTCACTTGAACCCAGAGCTGACTGATTTTGCTAGTCTAGCTAACCAAGTTTGCCCCAGACACCCTTGTCTCCACCTCATTCGAGTACCGGGAGCCACCAAAGCTGTCCAGCATTTTACATGAGTGTTGGGGATCTGAACCCATGTCCTCACACTTGTACAGCAAGTGCTTTACCAAATGAGCCATCTCCCCAGCCAGGGCACTGGAACACTTTTTTAAAACCTGGTCTATCTTATCCCCAAGCCCACACTTTACCCACCATAGTACGTTAACTCCACTTGACAAAAGAAAGACCTCTGGAGACTTATAAAGGCCACAGTGTTCTCTCCACCCATGTCAGGAGAATTGCCAGAGGTATAACCACCAGTCTCCACCATAGGTGACCTGTTCATGTGCAAACAGGTCAAGGGACACCAAGGAGACTGCCCTCCTCATTGGGTAAATCTGGGTCACAAAGTCCTGTCATGTGACCATAGTTAATTTGTGTTCTCCAGCCATTCCTGCCTTGTCCCTGAGTTCCCAGTCTTCTTTGTCCCCACCAGCTCTAGCTTTCCTAAACCAGGGCAAAGCGAGTCACTCAGCTTTTTGTCCCCAGGCATAGATGGGGAATGAAGGGAGGTTTTTGTCCCTAGCTGTACAATGCCATTTGTGAGGGGGCAGTTCTGGGGCAGTGCAGTGTGGGGGGGTGGAGAATGAGCCAAACACAACCTCCATTCTCCAGGGCTGCCACATAGCGGGAGGCTGCATTCAGTCTGCAATGGCCCAGGGCCCTGTGATGCTCAAGAGAAAAAGAAGCCTCTACTCTGGTGAACCATCAGCAGAGGTTTCACAGTCAAGTGTCTATGTCACCAGCTCCAGCCTTCCCTGGATCCCTAGCATCCCTCCTCTACCCCCAATCATACAGTTTGAGATGAGAAAACCTCCTTGTTTCAGGCATTTGCAAAGATGATGGACCCCCCCACCACCACCCTGCGCCCTTTCTGAGAATTCATCCCTGCATTCCACAGGGGGCATTTATCACCCCGTGCTCAGACTACAGACATTGCCCTCCTTCAGATCCTCTGGCCGAGAAAGGCAGCCTTGTCAAACACATGAAACCAGTCCCTCTAGACATCTGGACAAGGTTCAGCCCTTTGGCTGAGCACGAGGCTGCCCCTGAATGCTGCAGACAGTCAAAGGAAAGCCCTTGTTCCCTGGCCAAAGGGTCCAAACTAAATGGCTGCAGCTGGCACAGCGAGGGCAGAGGAGGGTAGAGAGGGGCCAGGCCCCCTTGGCCAGCTGCCCCAGGCACCTCCACAGGACAATCTGAAAGGCAAGTTTGCAGAAGGGAGCTTCTTATGCTAATAGTTAAGAATGTCCGCTTGGAGGCTTTGGGATCTGGCTCCGTTGAGTAGAGTGCTTGCCTAACACATGCGAAGCCTTGGGTTTGATCCCCAGCACCTCATAAACTGAATGCAGCAGTGCACACCTGTAATTCCAGCATCGAGGAGGACCAGGAGTTCAAGGTCATGTTCAACTACATAGCAAATTTCAGACAAGCCTGAGATAGAGGAGACCACAAAAGAGAGAGGACTGGAGGGAGAGATAGCTCAGCAGTTCGGAGCACTTCCTGTGTAAGCAAGAGGGTCTAAGACGGCTGGGCATGGTCATGCATGTCTATAACCCACTCCTGTGGGGAGAAGAGATTGCAAACCCCAGGGTTAGTAAAAATCCAGCTCAAGTAAGAAGAGGTGGAAGAGCAACTGAGGGGGACATGACATCTCCCTCTAGTTACCTCTGGCAAGCACGCCCCGCCACAGGTGAGCCCATGGGGCACTTCATGGGCACATGCATATGCTACACACACACGTGCAAAGAGGAGGGAAGTGAAAAATTGGTAATTGGTAACTGGTAATTTACAGCAGGTAACTGCTGCTGAGGCACCCTATTTTCTCTTTCTTGTGGTCAACCAATTCCATTAAAAGGTCTGAGTCTTCCAGCAGCACCACCGCAATCTTCAAACTATGGCCCAGCCCTGGCTAACCAATCAGTGTGCTCCAATGCTCAGGCACAGTCATTGGTTATTAGTTTGGCCCCTCAGAGCTCTCCTTAGGACTTCTGCCCTAGAGATAAGGCCTGTTTCCACCAGGATAGGTAGAGGGCAGCAACTCCCAGTACTTCCAGTGGCCATCTCACCTTACGACTTAAGGGTGGCTAAGAAATAAAGTGACAGAACCCAACAATTTATTGTTTGAGTTCATGGATCAACTTAGGCGGAAGCTATTTGTTGGGCAATTTAGGTCCCTACACCAATTCTACTTTGGGTGCCAGCTGATTTGAGTGGGATTTCTGTCATTTGTACCCCTCAGAGACTAACCCATCGTTCAAGCTCAAACAAATACAATGCCCTTAGCCTGGCATTCAAGGTTCTCTAATGAAGAAGCTATAGCATGGCCAATCCAGGCCCCTGTGGGTAGCTACACCAGCTTCATTTCTGTTCAGAGGGTCAACCCCAGCCTCTGGGAGGAAATGGGACTCTAGGATCTCCAAGCCACTATGGTCCAAAGATACCTTGCACTGATGTTGACGAACCAACTGCCATGTGTGACCACACAACGCCTACCAAATGACCTCAGAAACTGCTTAAAGCCACATATTTTGGTGCCCATGATGAAGGTAGCAGTACATAGGGACTGGCCCCATGGCACTCATCAGCACAGAAGGGTGAGTCTCTGTAGAGGTGGGGTCCCCTGCTCCTGCAGGAAGGGCTGAAGCTGACTTCTGCTTGGTAACTACCAGCTTCCCTGACATTTCTTTCCTTGGCCTCCCACCTCCCTAACCTCTCACCTTTTGCCCTGATGCCAGATGCCAGGTCTCTCTCTCTCTCTCCAGTATATATGTACATGAGTATGGGATGGATACTTTTCACTCATCTTCCTCCCTCTACACACTCTGTCGCCAAATCCTTTCCTAATGCACTCCCACCATCTCTCATGCTCTGTCGCTAACTATCACACTTGACAAGAACATTACTAACAGCCAACTTGATGAGAGACTCTTGTTGACCTGTGGTACTTCTTAGTAGGTATTGTCAACATAATTTCACAAAACAGGAAATTAAGACTTGGCAAGGTTAATGGCAATGCCCCAAGCCACACAGCAGACCTGAGATTTGAGATCAGGTCTGAGGAGATTCCACACCCTCTATTTTCCCTGTGTACTCTGCCATCTCCAGTGGAGCTTCATGCAGAAAATATTGCCTTTAGTGTATCTATTCAGAACCAATGTTTTTAGTTTGGATATTCATTGAAGTATATAGCCCAGGCTGGCCTTTAACTTGCGATCTTCTAGCCTCCGCCTCTTGACAGGATATGCTACCATGTCTGACTTCTGGGGAGCCAATCTGAAAGTGTTTAGGGTCTACTCTCCTAGCTGGTTTATAAACCCTCCAACTGAGCCTCAAGTCTTTCCCTGTTCTTTAGGCCTGTTTTCCTCCAATGCTGGCATTATTTGGGCACTCAATCAACATTGATTAAATTGAGCACCAGAAGATGTACAGAACTGAGCCATGTGGCCAATAGGACAGCAAATCTTTTGACAACAGCCAGCTGTGGGACATGGCACTTGTCATCCTTAGTCTGGAAAGGAGAATAATAATAGTATTTACTTCGTAGGGTTGCTGTCAGATTCACGTGAAAAAAAAAAAAGTAGAGTGCACAGCACAGTGCTGGTACACAGTCAGTACTCAATAAATACTAGGTAGGACTACTGTTGTTATGATTTCCATCCAATGAGCCAAGCTCGAAGTAAGCTTTTTAATTCCCTTTTCTCCAAGACAGCTCTGCCAACTGCTTCACTCAGTGTGGGAAACAACCAAGAAGACAGATCTAAATAACCCAGTGACTCTCCCAGGCTCTCCTGGCAGGATTTGAGCTGCTTTTTAAGGCCCCTAATAAACACATTGCTCTATTGAGACTCTCAAAGGTCACAGGGCAGGCAGCCGAGCGAGCCATTTTGTGTCTTATTTAGGAGCAGTTTTGTACACCAGTGTAGAGGTCGCTGTAATGCTTCCCATGTAACCAAGCCAATGCCCGGCGAAAGTCCACACCCAAGATCTACTGTTGAAACTGGTCTGGCTTCCTGCAGGTCATCATACATAGACCACCACGTGCATGAATAACAGAATCATTTAATGATTTTAAAAGATCAAGATCAATGGCTTTAGCAATTTCTGGGAAGTGGTAAGTCAGCAAGCCATGGAAGGTTCTCAATTCACTGCCTCTAGCGTGGCCCTGTGGCAGGGTTTATGCTGAATGGACTCAACAAGGCAAATATACCCTGCCATCGGGCCCCATCCAATCACCCTGCCCAGGAAGTACTGGCATACTGACATCACCCTCCCAGCTGCCAAGTCCCTTTTGCTCTGAGGGGCACTCTCTCATTTCACATTAATTACAGGGCCATTTTCCAAGCATTTCCATCCCGTAATGAAGGACTTTCTGCAGTGGCTCAGTGAAATATTAAAACAAGTGACTTAGAATCTTAAAAGGAAAAAAAAATCTATCCTGCCCACTCAGTCTATATATTGTATAACTCTTCACTTTCCACAGGGGACAATAAAGTCAGAAGTTAAGGACAGCTTGTCCCAGATATGGATGGAGGAGGTAGCCACACTACTGCCATCAAACATTAGCCACTGTGCTATCCTCATCCCCCTACATCTGCCTCTGGTAGGGATGTGGGGGGAACAGGTGAAGGCAAGGATGAGGGAATAGGAAACACAGGGTGGATGAAAATAAGAACCTTCAAGAGAGAACCTGACACGGGTCTCACTCCTATAATACCAACACTCGGGAGGCTGAGGCGCAAAGATTGCTCCAAGTTCGAGTCCAGGCTGGGGTACATAATGAAAACCTGTCTCAAAGAAAACAAAAATGGAGCTGGAGGGATAGCTCAGTGTGCAAAAGCACTTGCCATGATGACCTGAGCTCAAATCGAATCCCAAGAACTCACATAAAGTTTGATGTAGTGGTGAGCACCTGTAATCTCAGCAAGATGAGAGGCAGAGATAGAAGAATCCCAGAAGCCAGCTAGCTTGACATATGTCTCAAACAAGATGGAATGCAAGGACCAACACCTGAGGTTGTGTCCTCTGACCTCCACCCTTGCAGTATGCACTCACACACAAAAGTAAATGAATAAATAAAACAACCAAACAAGAACCTTCAAGAGAACTGAGCCCAAAGTCCTCCCATAGTAGTTATTTTTTGGTTGCTCCCAGGGAACCACGTGACTCAGTATGCATCACCTTGTGCAGTCTTTTCCCATATTATCTCTGGGCGTGATCATGTGACTTTGTTTACCTAGTTGTTGGGCCCTGCCCGGTGTGAGGCCTAGTGGTTCTGGGCCCAGCCAGAGTTTACCTGTACTTGGCTCCCGGTGAGGCCTAGTCGAGCTTCCAGAGCCTGAGTAGAGTTTTGCGACCTGTCCTTGGAGTGACTCAGCCCCTAAGCTGAAACTGCCTCCGCCCAGCTGCTGCTGACGTGGTGAAATACTATTGGCCCTTATACCTTTCTCTCATCCTCTCTTCCCACCCCCTTCCTCAAAGTATATAAATACCTCCCGTGACAATAAACGGAGAGATTTCCGCCCCAGATGGTCTCCCGACTCAATGTGGTTTTCTTTTCCCCGGTGTTTTGGGGGGGAGGTTTTTTGAGTCGCCGACACCCGCCTTCCTGCTCAGCCTCGAGAGAGAAGCGGCTGGCCTGACTCTCTCTCTCTTCTGCTCTACCTGCCGGTGGTGGAGGAAAAAGAACCGGCACCTGGTGGGCAAAACCTTATGCAGGTTGAGATTGAATAAGCATGTACACACTGTTCTCTTGGACCCCTCACTGTAGGGATCTGCCCACGAGGCAAAGTAGCCCAAGCTAGCAATGTGAAGAGCCCTCACGTAGAGACTATGCAGTAGGCTACAGCCTTCCAGCATCCCCACCAAAGAACCAGGTGTGTGAAGGAAACCATCTCCGACACGTAAGTCCTATCCGCTATTGACTTTGGCTACATCAGGTAACTCAGACAAGACCAGAAGATCCACCCAACTGAGCCCTCATCAAGTCACAGCATCAAGAAAAAAATAACATCATGTTTGCTTTAACCCAACAAATTCGGAGGGAGTTTGTTTCTCAGCAATGAAGAACCAAAGCAGCCCCCAAGTCAAGACCACGTTTCTTGGTGTCCCTCATGAATGTTCCCCAGATCCACTGATCTTCTGTAGATCTCTACTTACTCCCACCCTTCTCCTCTCTTAATCAGCTAAAAACATAGGCTAAACCCAAGGGTCTACATTTCTTATGCAGTAAACTGTGATTATCAAGTGCCTCACTCTGCTCAGTGAGGAACCTTAACTGTGCGAACAAACCATGGCTCAGAGGCCTAAAAGCTTTGTAAAAAAATCACTTTTGTGCCATTGCACGTGGCAAATGGTGTGTTTGTAGAAGCACAGTGTGGATGTTGAGAAATGAGGCTCAAGTTACCAAAGACTAAATTACACACACACACACACACGCGCGCGCGCGCGCGTTCTGGTGGTTCAAGTCAGACGTCCCCCATAGACTCACGTGTTTTCAGTGTTTGGTCCCCAGCTGATGGCAATTTGGAAGGTTGATTCTTGCTGGAGGAGGTGGGGGTGGGCTTTTGGGCGTTAGAGCCTGCTCCTCCTTGCCAGAGCTCAGCTCACTCTCTCTTGCTGCTATTTTCCATCTGCTGTGGAAAAATAAGATGCCCACCCTCTATTCTACCACCTTCCCCTGCCATCGTAGAGCATCCCCTCAACACTGTAAGCCAATATAAAATTTTCCTCTCATCAGCTACTTTTGGTCAGGTGTTTTGTCCCAGCAACTGAAGGCAACCATAATGCACATATAGTGATTACATATGTAATTTCTTGGCTCATGCTATATTACAAATTAAACTAAGTATTGGATGGTTGTTTTACTATTTGGAAGTCCTTGCCATAATGAATTAATAAGAATGCTGTGCAATCAACATATTAATTGTATGTAAATGGTGTTTTTTAAATGCTTTAAAACAATCTATTCCCCTGAACATTTTAAATAGGCCCCCTGGAAAGTTGTTTATGTAGTCATTTGCTTGGCAAACTTCTCTCTCCAAGCTGATTCCCACAAAGGACTAGGAGGAAACCTTGGTGTCTGCTTGCTCCTTTCTAGGACCCAGGAGCAAGTGTCCTGAAGGAAATGGGTTGGATCAGACCTCATAGTTCTGAAATGTGACCACTTGTTCTTGGTCTCCTGTGATTCTTGTCACTTCTGTCAATGTCTATCCTGCATGGACTCTGGGTAAGGTTAAAACATTGGTAATTACTTGAACCAAAAAAGAATCAAGCCACTAACAACTGCCCATTTGGCCTTGCTATGAATCCACCCTAGCATAGAAGTAGAAGGTTCTCAAGCCAGACATCCATACATTCCCAAGACAATCATCAACATTCAAACGTCAAAAGTCACTCTGTACCTTCCCACCAAGCTAGAGCAATAAACCAGGAAATGTGTGGTACTAAAGCAAGAGGTGTAATTTTTTAAAGGCATGAATTTAAAAAAAAAAAAAGGAAACAGCCGCTTTTCTTTTTCATTTTTATTTGGGCTCCAAACAAATTAACTCAATTTCTAAATTAACCTAATTTCTCAGGGACCTTTAATAAGAAAGATTTCTAATACACAGACCTTAATCCAGGTGTGTTGGCCCACACACCTGTAATTCTATCACCCAAGAAGCTGAAGCCAAAGGATGGTGAATTGGAGACCAGCCTGGACCACACAGCAAGACTCTGTCTGAAAACATACAAACAAAAATAAAACTAGGCTGGAGAGATGGTTTAGCAGTCAAGGCACTTGCCTATGAAGCCCAAAGACCCAGGTTCAATTTCTCAGGACCCACATAAGCCAGATGCACAAGGTGGTGCATGCATCTGGAGTTTGTTTGCAGTGGCTGGAGGTCCTGGTGTGCCTATTCTCTCTATCTGCCTCTTCACCTCTCTAGGTCCCTCTCCCCCATCCCTTTCTCAAATAAATAAATAAAATATTTTTTAAGGAATAAAATAAAAATTAAAAACTAAGACAACACTGTTGTCCATCTAGAGTTTTCCACAAGCCCTGACAGAAGTAATCTATTTCATTTGTTGAGACACAGGTGAGGCCATTGTGGCGAAAAAGCAGAGTCTCATGTGGAGTATGCTTGGAACTCAGCACTTCTCATATATACATCTTAAGGGAGGTCTTCACAAAGTTCTTAAATCTTCTTTGCCCCACCACTCCCCATGTGCTGACTGCTAATTTTTCCCCAAGTTCTCAAGAAACAGAAGCATGATGCTTGAGGAAACTATTAATGAGACCACTACGTATCATGACCTGAGACACACATTCCAATTGCAGCCACCTTGGTGACAAAGGTGGCAGTTGTCACTTGTGGGCCAGGAATAGCTAGTAGAAGAGCAGAGATGGGAATCTAGCGTTCCTAATCGACTGGAGGCTGTTCCTAAGGACGCCGTGATAAATACAAGACACCTGATAGCAGTTGGTAGACTGAACTTTGTTTAATGCTATTCACAAAGGCCTCAGTTCACCCAGTTTGGGCCCTAGCAGCAGGTCTACAGCAAAGCCTGGCCTTTGTAAGGTCACAGGGCAGTTTGCTCCATTGTCATGCTCCTCCTGCATCCCTGTGGGTTGCAAAACATCAAGGTACCCCTGTCTCCTTGGTCTTAGGTTTCTAGAGAGGCTTGGCCAATAGGAGTTAGCAACAGATTAGGGAGCATAAGGCAGACGAGGCCACAGTATTTCTTCCCTTCTCGCTGTTTCTTGCGACCTACCCAGCAGCAGCGGCTGTTTTGTGGTTCCAGCTGTGTCCAGATAGCTCCTCCCTTCAGGACCCACACACCATAAGATCTGGCTTCTGGGTCCAAAAACACCATCTTCTCTCTGGTCCCTTCAGCCCTAAGGTAGCAGTGTCCTGCTGGTAGGAACCTCTGAGCCTTGCATTGCCTCATCTTTGTGGCATCTCAGAGTTTCCATGACCTATGTAGTTCCTAGCGTAGTTTCTGTGATGCTCATCACGAGTGTCTCTCTTGCCTGACTCAACTCACACATCCATTTTCTCCCGCAACAATCCATATTGCACTGAGTTTAGAACAGTGAGAATTTAACTTGAGAGAGAGAGAGAGAGAGAGAGAGAGGGAGGGAGGGAGGGAGGGAGGAAGGAAGGAAGGAAGGAAGGAAGGAAGGAAGGAAGGAAGGAAGGACGGATGGACTGGTACTACAGGAGCAAAAACAATGTTTCAGGCATAGAGTTAAATATATATATGCACATGATGTTACTTGATTGTACAATAGCTTAGGATGCTGGTACTTTGCTTATTTTCATTGTGAGAAAACAGAGGTTCTAAGAAGTTCAGTAACTGACCCAATGGTACCTAGTTAGGAAGGCTCCAGGGCAGCTAAGCCTCCTAACCCACTGAAGACACATGCCCACTCACTAAGCATCCAGACTTCTGAGTGGCTGGCTGGAAATGGCTATACCTGGTTCTGAAGGGAAAGTCTCAGAAGAGGGGTAGACAGCTTTCTATTCTCTAGCTCAGGAAGCCTAAGTGTGTGGGGGAAGGGGAAGGTGTCCACAACAGCTGCTGCTCTCAATGCAGTTGCCCACCATTGGCCACAGCCGAGCCCAGAACAAAGGTGTGGAAAGGGCTCTGGATTTGCCAAGGTAACTTATACAGAGTGTTGTGGATCAGGTTGTCCAATTCTGCCCCTCTGCGAGAGTATGACGTCAGGCTTCCAGATGCCTCCCTCAGAGGTCGTCCCAAATAAATGACATATCTGTATCCTCTAGCTGGGCAGGCTGAGCAGGTCCCTCTATATAGGAAGCCACTCCTTGGCTGCTCCATGTCCAGTATACAAGATTTGCAAACACTAAGATGCAAAGGGCATTTGAGAACTAGAACACAAGGGAGGCCAGAGCCCCGAACAAAATAATGAGATCACTGGGCATGGTGGCACATGGCTTTAATCCCAGCACTCGGGAGGCTGAGGTAGGAGGATTGCTGTGAGTTCAAGGCCAGCATCAGTCTACATAGTGAATTCCAGGTTAGCTTGGGCTAGAGCGAGCCCCTACCTCGTGATAATGATGAGAGATTTAAGGGTAAAGCGTCTCCAGTTTCTCCTCCAGGTCACCAACTGGCCACTAATTGTTTGGCTTTTAAATTTTATTTGTGTAGTTATTTACTTATTTGTGTGTGTGTGTGTGTGTGTGCGCGCGCGCGCGCACGCCAGTGTCTTGACACTGAAAATACCAGTCACTTGCACCATGTTTTTTGAGTTTTAAAATTTTTTTTATTTATTTATTTTCAAGCAGAGATTGATAGGATAGAGACAGACAGAATGGGTGCACCAGAGTCTCCAGCTGCTGCAAACATAACTCCAGATGCATGTGCTACCCTGTGCATCTGGCTTTACATGAGCACTGGGGAAATCAAACTCTTGTTGTTTGGCTTTGCAAGCAAACACCTTAACCACTGAGCCATCTCTCCAGCCCTACACCAGATTTTATGTTCAGTTTTATCTGGGTTGTTGGGGAATTGAATCCAGGCCTGCAGGCTTTGCAAGCAAATGCCTTTAACTTATGAGCCATCTTCCCAGCCCCTCAATGCTTTTGGAAAGACAAGTTGCTTTGGATAGCTGTCATCCTCTCTGACCAATAAGAAGGGAATGGGCTGGAGAGATGGCTTAGTGGTTAAGCGCTTGCCTGTGAAGCCTAAGGACCCTGGTTCCAGGCTTGATTCTCCAGGACCCACATACGCCAGATGCACAAAGTGACGCATGCATCTGGAGTTCGTTTGCAATGGCTGGAGGCCCTGGCACGCCCTTTCTTTCTTTCTTTCTTTCTTTCTTTCTTTCTTTCTTTCTATCTATTTCTATCTATCTATCTATCTATCTATCATCTGCCTCTTTCTCTGTCACTCTCAAATAAATAAATAAACAAACAAAATTTTTGCTAAAAAGAAGGGGAGCAGATTGGAGATAGAATCCTGAAGCCCTTCAGGCTGCACCTGCTCTTAACCCTTTACTGGCTGAGTAGAAGGAGTCCCTTTGGGAAGTTGGGGCACACAGTAATGTGGGCCTTGCTGATGCAGGTAAGCTGACTGTGACTTGGGACAGAGCTTTCTGGTAGGCAGCTCAAGGGATAGATGAGCACTCTATATGGCAGCTTCTCCCAAGCATCCAGGGAAGAAATTAAGCGAAGGAGAGTCCCTCTGTGAGCAGACACATGGCTTGGCTCCTGGCAATGTCCTCCCCACAATGAGGACAGAATGATTTGCACCAAGCCATCCTGGCTTGCTCTGCCTCTGGCCCAGCGCCTGGTCTCTGAGGCAGTATTTGTGAGTAGAACAGGAGGCCAAGGCCCCCACAGGCTATTCTCTGTGCAAAGCTAAGTAGCCTGGGGGGGGGTTGGGAGGAAGACCTTGACCTCAAGAGCCCTAAACCTCGCTGACAGCAGACAGTAAGGAGGGCCCTTGGGAACAGCACTTTATTGAGGGACATTTGTCTTCATTTGGGACAGTCTGCATCTCATCCCATAGGCATGCCATGAGGCATAAGTCTTCCTGACCCCAACCTCTGGACTCTCCCTGTTCTGTATGGTCCCTGTGCTAGATGAAAAAGGAAGGTGACTTTTAAAGCTACCCCCCCCCAGCAGCCAGGGAGACAGATACCACCAAAGAATAAGGGGACATTCCCTGTGGCATTCCAGAAGGCTCTCAGCCCCACCACTAACCTCCCCGGGAAAGGAGAACATGGGCAGCGGTGGGCAGCCCGCAGACTCTGGTCCAAAACCTAGTTTCTCCTGGGCTAACGATTCTGGGCATACAAAATTCACATTCAGCATAATAACCAGAGATTAAAATCATAAGAAAACATGTATCTATGTTTTTCAGAATGCTGCCTAAGAAACTAACTGCTGTCCTCTGCGGAAGTCATTGTAGCTGATCACGAGGCCCCAGCCTGTTTTCTCTCACATGGAAAGCCACTCCAGTGGGAAGGGCTCTGCAAAAAATAGCTGGAAAATATCAAAGTGAAGATTCATGTGGGTTGTTGGATTTTTTTTTTTTTTCTGAAAAAGTCAGGATATTGAAAATGTTAGAAAATCACGAACTATGGCCTAGATGCTGCCACTAACCTGCAGAGTTGTGAATAAATTGTTTCCCCTCTGTGGGCCTCATTTTGCAAGTATTAAAACAGATTACTTGGTCATCAAACACGGATATGATTGTTAGCAAGGCTACCGATGTGAGGCTCCATGAAGCCTATGACACACAACACACACACACACACACACACACACACACACACACACACACGCTCCTAACTTAGCTTTGCCTGGGAAGGGTTCAGAGCCTTGTGTAGTTCTGGGGGTGGGGTTGCCTGGAAGGCTGTGCTGAGCTGTCCTGTACTAAGCCCAGCCCTATGGTGAGGTTTAGGGAGCTGGAGGCACGTGTCGCGCCTCACTCCAGCACTTTCCAAACGTAGGGTAGGAGGAGGGGGAGCTGGCGCCCCGGGTGGAATGGGGGTGAGGAGGCTAGAAGCCCAGACTTCGGGGCGGGGTGCTAAAATCGTGGGGCCGAAGGGGGTGGGCGGCGGAGCTCGCCCGCCGTTCTTATCTCACTGCCGCCGCTTCGGCTCTGCAGGCGCGGGCGCCCGGGGCTCCCTCCCTTCCTCCCTCTCCCCCTCCCTGCTCCCTGCACTTCCTCCTCCCCCGTCCCTGCTCTTCGTCCTCCTCTCTTCCCCCTCCCTGCTCCTCCCCCGCCCGCCTGCCGCCCGCGCCTTTGTCTGGCCCCGCGGCGCGCTCGGAGCCAGCAGGGCGGGTAATTGGCGGCCGGAGGAGGCGAACGGGCCGGCCCGGCCTCCGCTAATGAGCGGGCGGAGCCGCGGGGAGGGTGCGGCGCGGCCGGGCGCGGAGCCCGGAATGGCCCTGAGGGTCCTGACCGCCCCTTCCCCGGCTCTGATGGGGATCGACGCCCAGGGGGACATCCCCTACCCCCAGCCGCTCTCCCGCAATTCTCCAATTACCCGGTGGCCGTGCCATGGCCTCCGGCTGCCCCCCAGGCCACCTCGTGTCCCCAGAGAAGTGCCAAGGACAGAATGCTCCGGGAGGAAGGGGAGGGGGAATACGGGGGTCCCTTGGGGTTTCACCGCGCTGCATGGAACCCGAGTAGCCCAGGCGGCCCCCTCCCTGCGGTCACGGCCACTGTGGTGAGGGGACGCCGCAGGGTGGGAGGCCTAAGAGCTCTCGGAGGAAAGCCCCGCGGGCGACAGCAGATCCGCTCCAAGTAGATGGTGATGAAACCCACCCCAGTTTCTAAATTAATTATATTGAACCCAGCCGGCCCGGGGCGACGGTGGGCAGGCATGTAGTTTTTACCAAAGGGTGCGGCAGCCTCTTGCTGGCTGGGGGATCTCGTAATGTTCACCCCTACTACAAGACTGGGATGGACAGAGCCTCACGGAGATTCAGAAGAGAAGGGGAGATCGTAGACAGAATGAAGCGCGAGTCGTCGTCCTCCACAAAGCAATTGCCCAAGGACCCCTGCTCCAAGAGCAAGCTCCTTCCTAAGGTCCAGCCCTCAACTGTCAGGAATGCAAGCAAACTGGCCCTGTGGCCCCTACTTTAGTTCCACTGTTCCCTGTATCCCCGTGTAATCGGCTCTCAAGTTACTGGGGCTGACTGTGGAAAGAATATCCCAAACCTCCGGTGCTTGGGAGTCCACAGGGGAGCCCCAACCTTAGGGAATCACCTCAGGACAGCCCCAGGAGCACAGGTCTCCAGGGGCATGTGGGGGGACTGTCCAAGAGAAGCAGGCATTTTCTTCAGAAGACTCTCCATCTCAAACTTTCCTACCCATCTCCCCATAGTTACTGCCTGTGAGAGGTCCACCTTTTTGTTTAGTGTTTTTCTGAGTTTTTGTTTATTTATTTATTTGACTTTTTATTGTTTATTTTTATTTATTTATTTATTTATTTATTTATTTATTTATTTATTTGAGAGCAACAGACAGAGAAACAGGCAGATAGATAGACAAAGGGCACAGGGCCTCCACCCAACTGAAAACGAACTCCAGATGCATGTGCCACCTTGTGCATCTGGCTTACGTGAGTCCTGGGGAACCAAGCCTCAAACTGGGGTCCTTAGGCTTCACAGGCAAGCGCTTAACCACTAAGCCATCTCTCCATGCCAGGGCCTCTAGCCACTGCAAACGAACTCCAGACACATGCTCCACCTTGTGCATATGGCTTACATGGGTTCTGGGGAGTTGAACCCGGGCCCTTACACTTTGCAGGCAAGCACGTTAACCACTAAGCCATCTCTCCAGCCCTTTTGGTTAGTTTTTAATTAAAGTATAACCTTTCTCTCTCTCTCTCTTTTCTCTCTCTCTCTCTCTCTCTCTCTGTGTGTGTGTGTGTGTGTGTGTGTGTGTGTGTGTGTGTGTAGTAGTAGTAGTAGTAGTAGTAGTATATGTGATGTGTGCACATGTGTCCGGGTGCAGGCATGCAGAGCCCAAAGGAGCATATTGGGTGTCCTGTATTGCTCTTCTGCCGTATTTCCTTAAGACAGGCGCTCTCACTGCACCTGGAGCTACACCAGTTTTTGGTTACACTGGGTGACCAGCAAGCCCCTGTGATTCTCTTGTCTCTGCTCCTCAGCACTGGGATTACAGACATGTGTGGCCATGCCTGGCTTTTTACTTGAGTTCTGGGGATTGAACTCAGGACCTCATGTTTGTACAGCAAGTTCTCTTACCCACTGAGTCATCTCCACAGTTGCAAGGTATCACTTTGTAGGGTAAGAAAAGAATGGTACCTTTGTTCATTCATTATACAGGTCACAATGACATTCCTAGAACAAATGACAGGGTAACAAAAACAAATTTATTTAATTAGTTTTTCTTGACACTGAAACCTTTAGCAATGAAGCAAGGAAGCCATTTTTATGCTTAGGTTTGATGAAGAATGGACAGCTGTGTAGAAAGTGATTGGACAAAAGGATATGGATATGATGGTAATGGGCTGAGGGAGAAGCGAACAAGGCACAATTCTTCTCGTCTCTTTCTAGGATCTCCTCCTCCCAGGTATGGACAGGCTCCCTCTGGAATGAAAGGCTTCTAGGGAGAAGGGAAAGGGTGACATTTCCAGGTTTTATGGAGGAGAGGGTTCTTGTTCCTAGGACCTGCCTTGCAAAAGACGAATTCTGGGACTTCCATCAGAGGAGAAAGATGGGCAGGAGGTGAGGAGGGTAGAGAAGGATCAAAGAGACTTTGTTTCTGAAGCTGCTTCTGAGGACTTCCGATCTCCTTTATTTCAACATAATCAGCATGCCTCTGGGGTATTGTGTCCTGAACCCTAACAGTTTACATACAGTGAAGTAAGCCCATCTTATGTGCACAGCTTGATTTATTTTTACATATGAATATACCTACATCATAGCCACCTGGGTCAAGATAATGGAAAAATTGCTCATAGTACAGAAGTCAACACTCCCTAACAATTCAGACCTTCATCATTGTTGGACTTACCTTCCCGTTTTGAGGACAAAACACCCGACCCAAAGCAGATGATGGGTGGAAAGGATTTATTTTGGTTTACAGTCTCGAGGAGAAGCTTCTCCATGGGAGGGAAAGGATGGTAGAGTACAGGCTGAGTATCATTTCTTGCCACAGCAGCTGGCAGAAAGCAGCAAGATTGTGAGCTGAGCTCTAGCACGGGGGTGCTGGATTATTACGCCTCAAAGCCCAGCAACACACCTTCTCCTGCAAGACTCCACTTCCCAAACTGCCACCAGCTGGGGACCAAGCACTGAAAACACATAAGGCTATGGGTGACCTCTCATTCCACCACAATTTCTGTAAATAAGTAAAATCTGTTTTTATAAATTGACACATAGCATGTACTCCTTGGTGTGTGGCTTTTTTATTTATTTGTTTGTATTTTGTATTTTTTTTGAGGTAGTCTTGCTCTAGCTCAGGCTGACCTGAAATTCACTATGTAGTCACAGGCTGGCCTCAAACTCACAGCGATCCTCCTATCTCTGCCTTCCGAATGCTGGTATTGAAGGTGTGCACCACCACGCCTGGCTTCCTTGGTGTGTGGCTTTATTATCTGCCAGATTAATCAATTCTACCACTTAAAACTTTGTGTTCATCCTTTTTAGTTCCTGAATGCTATTCCACTGTACAAATATACTACAGTTGACTTATCCATTTGACTCTTGATGGACATTTGGATTGTCTCTCTCGGAGTGATTATTAATAAAGTGGTTGTAAACATTGTCCTATTTGTCTTTTGGAGGAGACAAGGTCCTGTTTTCATTGGGTATAGTCCTAGGAATGGAATTGCTGAGTCATAAGGTAGGTATGTTAACTTTATTGCCTAACAGTTTTATGAAGCAGTTTAAAACCAGTCTAGTTTTATTTTTTTAATTTTTTGTTTATTTTTTATTTATTTATTTGAGAGTGACAGAGAGAGAGAGAGAAAGAGGCAGATAGAGAATGGGTGCACCAGGGCCTCCAGACCCTGCAAACAAGCTCCAGATGCATGTGCCACCTTGTGCATCTGGCTTACGTGGGGTCCTGGGGAATCGAGCCTTGAACTGGGGTCCTTAGGCTTCACAGGCAAGCGCTTAACCACTAAGCCATCTTTCCAGGCCCCAGTCTAGTTTTAAAATTTGCAATCAGGGTACAAAAGTTACTCAGAGAAATTGGTTGCATAGTAATGACAGTGGACATATATTGCGCACTTACAATGTGCTAGGTACTGTTCCAAGGGATTTGCATGTAATTAACATTTACTTACATGCATTTATATGCAAACAATCACAGTGCCTAGTTTCATTTTAAAGTGAGCAGAAGATGCCTGTCACACTTGGGAGCCAGATCCAGTCATCTGTGGGATGAAGCATTTCCATGTTACAGATGAGGAAAAAGAGATGTGAGGAGATGTTACTTCCAGAGCTGTGGAGTGGGCCCCGGAGTCTGCTTCTCAGATCTCCAGGCCCCTGGCATTGCTGGCATGCTTATGAAGGGAAGCCAGACTCCACTTAAAGGCTCCCTCAGTTTCTTCCCTCCTTCACCCCTGTGGATACCCTCAAGCTGTCCAGTTTTCTAATCTCTCGGGGCTCTTGTTTTTTCTTTTCCAGTTTCTCTTCTTATGTAGCCAGCCATGTTTATTGACTTACTGACTTAAAACAATTATTACTGGCTGGGATTTGGTGAACTGAGTGGCCTCAGCTGCGAGGTTCTTACTCTGAGTCTCTCAAGGAGCTGCAGCCACCCTCATATGCAAGCTGGCCTCGACTGGGTAACCAAGACAGCACATGCACAAGGCTGACAGCTAATGCTGACTGCTGACAGGAAGCTCAGCTCAGGCTGTCCACTGAAGCACCTTCATGTGGCTTGGACCTCTCACAGCATAAGGATTTTATTCTGAGAAGACATGTCCCTATCGCAATGATAGGGATGCTAGGCAGGGACAGACGGGATACTAAAAGGCCATTTGCAATCATTGTAATCTCAGGTTAAGATCCGTTCTGATGCAGACACAGGGTGTCTCCCATGTCCTGAAGTTCCCTTTAAGACATGAATACCAACGTAGTGACACCCTCTTACACAAATCGTCATGATTTTGCTCGGTAACTCCTTTACAAATGGCTTTGTCAATGGTGGACATCACCTTTGGATGTAGACACCAGGTTCTTCCCTTGCTCAAGTTAAGGAGGTTTTACAACTTCAAGAGGAAAGCATGAAGCCAGAAGGCAAAAATAAACATGATATACCTGAAGACATGATAAAAAGCTGAGAGGGTAATATTCCTTTAATGAGATTACATACCCCATAGCCCCTCCCCTGAGGTAGTTGCATAAACACCCTCACTGCTAAACCTACCCTGAATCCTAACTCAAAAAGGGTAACATGCCTCTGTAACATTTTTTTCTCTCCTCCCCTCCCTTTTTTGAGGAGAGGAAAGACATCAGCCAAAATCCTAAGCCTACTTGTCCTGACACTGTCTGTCTTTGTCTCTCTCCCCCCTCAAATTGTCCCTCTTGCAACTGCTCACCAACTTCCATTGCTGAGCCTGTCAGCTTCCTTGACCATTAATTCAAAAACCACAGCTTTCTTTTTCTTGTCTGTCTCCTTCCTTTTGGCGACTGCTGAGATCCCCAGCTTATCTGTCCTGTTTTATTGTTTTGTTTTGTTTTTCCAATGCCAGTAAAATTGTCCTTAAGTTTCCTCTGAGTCCATTTTATTTTCAATATTTTTTATTTAAAAGAAAGAGAAGGGGAGGGGAGGGAGAGAGAATGGGTAATGCCACGGCCTCAAGCTGCTGCAAACGAACATCATACAATGCACCACCTTGTGCATCTGGCTTATGTGGGTCCTGGGGAATTGAACCTGGGTCCTTCGGCTTTGTAGTCAAGTGCCTTAACTGCTAAGCCATATCTCCAGCTATATATACATAACTGTTATATACAAAACTACGAACTAAAAAAGGACTGGCCCTGTGTTTCTCTGTGACACCAAGAACAAAATGCTCAAAACAGAGGAAGAGGAAGCCATCAGAACTGCACCAGGAGTGCACGGAAATTCACGTCCATCACATTCACAGGAGTGAACACACCACATTCAAAGGGTGCACATGCTTGATATATAAGGGGCAGGTCCCACTGTCCAAGACCTATGGATAGTTTGTAATAGGTGTTGCCATCTTTGTAAAGTACAGACCTTCCTTGCCCACTTATTTTGAGTCTATCTGTAGGGTTAGGAAGAAAAAAAAAAAAAAAAGGTCCCTGAAGAATCTCTGATTCTTAAAAGTACAGAGTTCCCAGGACTCCTTGCTTTTTTGGATCAAAACTGCTGCAATGAGTCATCTCAACATTAGCCCCTTGCCATGCCTTCTGTATGCTCATCCAATTCCTCACCACTCTGAGATGTCTATCCTGAACCTTAACATGTTGCCCCTCAGTCCCAGCTGCCACCAGGGCAAGTTTTTCCTCCTGACAATCGCCTCTCTCAGGCCAAGCCAGAGTCTTCTCAGACTCCTAATCAAACTAGGATTTTTCCACAGTCACCTAATATCAAAGGTATTTGAGAAGAAGGTTTGGCCTTCTCTGCTATACTTGAAAAAGTGCAGTCTTTGTTATTGGAAGACCTTTGCTGGTCACTGGCTGTGTGGTCTTGGCAAGAGGCCAGACCTCTCTGTGACTTGGTGTCCATATCTGCATTATGGACATAACCATTGCACCCATCTCCTAGGGTTGGAAAGATTAAAAGCAGTAACATCAAAACATCTGGCACAGTCTAAAGGAAAGAGCAGACACTCCTCGTGCCAGACTCCCAAAATGCTTTTTTGAAAGTAAACTTTTTCTGCACCATTAGTTTTTATATTGATGAATTTTCACAAAGCAAACCACATCACCAGCACCCAGACTGAGAAATAAAAATGTTACCATTGCACCAGAAAATCCCCCACCAACAATCCCTACCTACTCCCTAGACCATCCAGACTTCTTCCTAACACCCTAAATTAATATTTGACCACATTTGTAGCAGCCAGTGCTCTGGCACAATAGGCAAACAAGATAGTCATCTATCTGATGCGATCTGAAAGGAGGCAGAAAAACCAGCTCCCACTGTGCCTAAATTTCCTCCATTATGGAGGCATTCCTTTGTATTAAGCATTACTCCTTTAAAATGCCAATCTATCTGGGTTGGGATAACAGCAATTCCCTAGTCCTATACAAATATATATATATATATATATATGGTCAACCTTTTTACTGCTGGCTACGAGGGAGTTGAATCTTGTTAGTCAGCAGAGAAATGAGAGGAAGGGGCAAGTGTGGGGGAGGAAGGCAGACTTCACCTGCTTCACAATTTCATCCAAGTCTGGCTCACACTCTTCACATATTTTGGAACTTGGTGCTTAAGGGACTTAAGTCAACAGCAACCAGTGTGATTCCATCAAGTCATTCAGCATGCAGGAAAAAAGTAGGTGGTGATAGAAATGAGTCTTGTGGGTGGGCTGGGGCGTGGCTGTACCCCGCTCCCTCGACACACCTTGTCTAAGTTGGGCCCATGAGATCTCTGGCACTATGACATCATCAGATGTCAAGCCTTTGACAAATGAGTCCAGCCTGCAGCTGGAGCCTTTGATAAGCCATTTGCTGGCGTCTGGGAGACATACACACTGGTCTTGAGAATGCATCGTAGCCCCATCTCAAATTCACATCTTTTCATCTTTTTTTAAAGGATGCATATATCTGTGAAGATTCATGGCTTAAAGTATTTTTTCTTTTCTCTGACATTTCACCTTTCTCTTCATTTTATTATTTTTTTAAGGAAAAGAAAATATTCACTCCAAGGTTCATTTACTTTCTGGGTAATAACTGTCAGATATTAACGGATAGCCCCATACATCCAGCATAAAATAATAGAATTTGTTGAGTGCCTTAGACATCCAGTAATGGGCACAGCGGACAGTGTAAAGCTAAAGAAGGTTTTTCTCGGGTAAAAGGAAATGCATGCTAGGAAAAACAAGACATAAAAGGACATTTGTCAAAGTGCCCAATTGTTTCTTAATACATTTGCACAGGCAAGCGCTCCTACCTGAAGACTCTCCTCCACTTTCCCAGGCACCTCCTTGGCTCTTCTTCCCCCTGTGAGATTTACACCTCATCTCTTCCAGGAAGCTTGCTCTCCCCTCCTGTGGACTCTCACTTGTCACATCCTGTCCCCATTAGCATCCTGGACTCACTTCTGCCAAGGCACTCATCACTGTCATTGTAACCACATACTGAACTGTTGTTCTGCATCCAACAAGCTCCTTGCAGGCAAGGCTGCATTTTCTCCCTCTGCACTGTGAGACTCAGGTGAGCAGATGTCATTGGGGTACACCCATGGCCCCAAACTTTGCCAGTTCAATGTAGATCTCTCGGGTTCTAACAGGTAGCACCTATTCCTTTACCTGAACGTTTCCTTGGCTTCCGGAGCCAACCTTGCTGTTCCCCTGGCAGAACGGAAATGCAAGGGGGTTAATGCCCTGCCTTACATCCCTCTAATGATGCCCCAATGGAACTGGCATAGCACTGCCCCTTCCTGGGTGGGAAAACACAGGCTTTATGGTTGACATTGGTTTCAAAATTCCTCTGTGGCATTAAACTCCATTTGCTTTCAGAGAGTAATGGGATTGATAACATGCAATCTTGCCTGCCTTTCTTCCCTCCCATTTCTCACTGGCCCACTCTCCCCTACTGAGGTTTCCTGGAATCGCCTCCCAAATAAACTAGTCATGAATCACTTAACAACAGGGACATGTTCTGAAAAATGAATGCATCATTAGCTGATTTCATTGTTGTGTGAATATTCTACTGCATACTAACTCAAACTGAGATGGCTATGACACTACTAAATGATTTAATCTTAGAAGACCACCATTCTATATGCAGCCCATCATTGATCAGACCACTATTACAAATGTAGACCATTGCCAAAACACCTGATTACCTACCAGAGCTAAAAGCTGAGACTCTATTGCTGAAGACAGGCTGTGGTCACAGGACATCAGAATACCATAATTCTATGGGAGCCACTGGAGGACAGTGGTCACCAACAGCATGAATAAGCAGGGGACCCTGCAGACTATGAAATCAACCAGCCAGATAAGAAGTACACACTTGTGTAATAATGGCATGCAGCCTCTGGGGGTAACCAACTGTTCTCTGATTGGACATGAGGCCTGCTCAGTGGAAGAGAACTCTTATCTGGTGTTGGAAACCAAGTCAGAATTCCATAGTCATGAAACTCAGACTTTAGAGAGAAACCCCTCATTGCTCTCTGGAGAAGAAAAGTGGGCTTACACACCAAAATTCTATCAAATAACTTTGCATACCCCTTTAACCCAAGCTGCTCTCACTCTTGGTTGGAGAATCCATTTTATTTTACAGATGGCAGAGGAAACTGAGGAGAGCCATGATCCATCCATAACATAAGTAGATAACTGACTGCCCACCACCAGACGTGCCATCTCTACCACATCTTCTAGAGTCCAGGAGAACTTGCAGAGGAAATGGTGACATGAACACTGCTCTTACAGCTAGCCTGACAACCAGTTCCAGGATGATGGTGACAGATATACTAACCAATTCAAACCTATCAAAACAGAAATCCAGAGGCTACAGAGAACTCAACATTAAGTCAGACTGCCAACAGGCCTGCCATGGCTCAGGGAACATTCAAAAGAGAGGGCAGAAAATTGTAAGAGCCACAGAATGGGTAGGAGTACCCTGAAGCACAGTCCCCCTGTTCTCCCATAGGGACTGACTGAGGCCTTCATGACCTCACAATGAATACCATGACCCCACTGAGGAGGGCCCCCAGGGCAAGGGGATAGAAGAGTATATCCTGTTATATATATATATATATATATATATATATATATATATATATATAAAATATATATATATATATATAAAATCAAAACACTGTCACATGGTGTATAAGTCTACCAAATTCAAGTCTTTGTCCCAGAAGCAGCTTCTGGAAAAATTAAATTAAGACAGAGCTGCTAGATTTCAGGGTTCACAATGGAGGACCAAAACAAATAGTTTCTTGGATCTAAGGCTTTATTGTAACTGGAGAGAGGGGAAAAATGGGTAAAGAGAAAAGAGAAGGGAGAAAAAGAAGGTACATACACCAGAAAGAGAAAAGAAAGAGGGGGAGAAAAGGGGGGATGCCTGCACCTATAGCAAGAGAGTTAAACAGAGAGTGAGTGGGGCCAGAGAGTGGGTTTTATGGGAAGAGGTGAAAAACTGCTCTATGAGGGAGAGGCCTCAAAAGGTATGCTCTGTAGGCTGGGGCCTTTCCTCCTCTTAGCTCAGAGTTATACTCAATTACCATGCCATCAGGCAGTCCCAGAGCCGCAGGGTTAACATTGCCAGGTGGTAGAGGAGAGATGGGAGTGCAAGAGAGCTTCGAGACTAACAAGAACCACATATGTGCTCAATAAATGATTTTTGAATTAATAGACAAATGGTGAGGGTTTTTTTTTTTTTTGTATCACAAATACCAAAAAGAATTGTCTAGTACTGGATTTTCTTCAGGATCTGCTTTATCCATTTTAAGTGACCACATTTTGAGTCAAAATTCAAAGTCAACTCGAAAAGTTCTGCTTCATTTTGGGCACAATAGATGGGCCAAGTGTCAAGTACATAGTGTGTGACACCAAGGTAGATGGCTATACAACTAAGCATTTTTAAAAATAATTTTTATGTTATTTATTTGAGAGAGAGAGAGGCAGAGAGAGAGAGAGAGAGAGAGAAAATGGGTGTACCAGTGCCTTCAGCTGCTGCAAATGAACTCCAGACACATGTGCCACCATGTACATCTAGATGTCTTATGTGGGTCCTGGGGAATTGAACCTGGGTCCTTTGGCTTTGTGGGCAAGCGCCTTAACCATTCAGCCATCTCTCCAGCCCTAAGTACATTTTTTTTTGCCATAAAGAAAAACCTGAGACTACTTAATCTGTAAAGAGTTGAAGTTTATCTGACTCACAGTTCTGGAGGGGGGCAAGAGCATGGCACCAGCATTTCTTTGGCTTCTGGTGAGGCCTTCTTGCTGCCTTATCAAAGGGCAGACAGGCAAAAAGGCAGATAGCCAAGGAATCAGAACGCACATTTAAATTTTTTTCTTTTATTTGTGTGCGTGTGAGGGGTTGTGTGCAAGCATGTCACCACCCATGCGTAGAGGTCAAAGGACAACTTTTAGGTCAGTCTTTGCCTTCTCACTTCCTTTGAAGCAGGTTTTCTGTCTCTGGATCTCACTTTTTAAATGTTCGTCTTTGCTGTGCTAGGTGCAAGCTTCCGGGAGCTTCTCCTAACTCCACTTCCCATCACACAAGTCAGTGTGCTGTGATTACAGAAGCCCACCATGGCTTTTGGCTTTAAAAAAGCCTAGCAATACCTTCGCAAAACCCTCAAAATAGAAGAAAAAGATGATGACATCAAATTAAAAGAGAGACTAATGGAGAGAGGGAGGGGATATGATGGAGACTTGAGTTCTAAAGTGCAATGGGGGAGGGAAGGGAAATATCAGGTGGGTTTTTTTTGTTATGTAAGTATAAAAGTCAATAAAAACAATAATTAAAATAAATAAATATATATATATATACATATATATTATATTTGAAAGCAACAGAGAGAGAGAGAATGGTCACACCAGGGCCTCCAGCCACTCCAAACGAACTCCAGAGCATGCGCCACCTTGTGCATCTGGCTTACATGGGTACTGGGGAATCGAGCCTTGAACCGGGATCTTTAGGCTTCACAGGCAAGTGCTTAATGGCTAAGCCATCTCTCCAGCCCCTGTTTGTGGCTTTTTTATGTGAGGTCTAGGTCTGGGGAGGAGTCAACTTGGGTACTCAGGCTCAAGCGGTGGGCACTTAATACACTGAGCCATCTCCCCAGCCCCAGAACTCACTTCTCTAACACATTACCATGAGAATTAGCTCACTGCGGGAGAACAGTATTCATCCATCCATGAAAGTGTAACCCTTGTGACCTACACCCCTCCCTTCAAGCCCCAAGGCTCAATAAACCATAAAGCAACTTAAACATCAGACTTGTCTATTTCTTTATGTCTGTCCATTTTTGTTTTGGGGTGGTAGTGCTGGGGATGGAATTGGACCCAGGGCCTCATGCATGCAACTGAACAACATATCCTTAGCCCCTCAGATGGGTTTTGATTTGGGGCTGCTGGCTACACTAGCTCTCCCTTTTCCCTCATGTGTAATCAATCATTTGCAGCTTCCAGCAGATGTAGGATTATGTTTAAGGAGGAAGATGCCAGCTATGTGTGTGCTGTCTGTGTCCCTTTTCCCCCTGGAAGCACCGCAGGGCTATCTCTCAGTCCCTTTAAGCTAACATAAGGAGCTGGGGAATAAGGAACAGGAAAAGGTGTCATGGATAGCGCAGCATGATTTCACTGATTGCCTTTTCCCAATCATCACCTACCCATTAGACTCAAAGCTTGCTTTTTACAGACCATTTCCTGCCCATGCTCATGCGTGCATGTGCGTGTGCATGCATGCACATGTGTGTATGTGTGTGCTGCTTCAAAGGTTCCTGGGCTTCTTTCTGAAAGTATTTGAGCTTACTGAAGACCGAGCTGACCGCTGATATTCTTTCTTTGAAACACTCTAGAAATTTTAGAATGTCTACAATTTTGAAATTGTATTAATTTACTTGTAAGGAGAGAGAGAAAGAGAGAGAGCAAGTATGGGCATGCCAGGGCCTCTTGCCACTACAAACAAACTCCAAACACATGCACCACTTTGTGTGCCTGGTTTTATGTGAGTACTGGGGAATTGAACCTAGGCCAGAAAGCTTTACAAGCAAGTGCCTTTAACCAGTGACCCATCTCTCCAGCCTGAATCTCTCTCTCTCTCAAATATATATATTTGGTTTTTTGAGGTAGGGTCTCACTCTAGCCCAGGCTGACCTGGAATTCACTCTACTCTCAGGGTGGCCTCAAACTCACAGTGATCCTCCTACTTCTGCCTCCCAAATGCTGGAATTAAAAGCACGTGCCACCACGCCTGGCTCAGAATGTATACATATAAACAATATATATTATTTGTTTGTCTTTTGAGGTAGGGTTTCACTCTAGTCCAGGCTGAACTGGAATTCACTATGTAGTCTCAGGGTGGCCTCGAATTCACAGTGATCCTCCTACCTCTGCCTCCCGAGTGCTGGGATTAAAGGCATGCACCACAACATCTGGCAGAATGTCTATATTTTTAATAAATTAAAATTGATTTGCCATGATCATTTCACTATATTTCCTGATAGGATTTCAGAATTAAGATTTTTAAGTTCTTTCTATAGGCAAAAGATCCTTCATTATCCACTTAGACACAGATGGGATAAAGAAAACAACAAAAATATAGTGAATATTTATTGAGCCTTCCAATGTAAAGATCTGTCTCTCTCTCTCTATCCACCCATGGGGAATTGTGATGATCTCCACCCAGCAAATGAGAAAAGCCCAAGTTATCTTGTTAGTAAGTGGCAATAGAGCACACACTACAAGCCCACCTTCTAAGCCATAACATTCAACATTATCATGTTGGTTGTTGCTAGGAGTTATAATGGAAACTTTATGTACTTTTCTTGTCTAATCTTCTGTTCAGTATGTTCTACTCAGGAGCATTTGTTTTCATTTGGGTTTCTCTAAAGGGAGGCCATGAGATACATATATGAGTACAAATCATTTATTTGGGAGAAGATTGCAGAAGACATCATAAGGGGTTGTGGAGAAATGGGACAGGGAAGAGAAGGTAGCCACTAAAGGCTGCTTTATCAAGGAAGTTTCTAGCCAGGCATGGTGATGCACGCTTTTAATCCCAGCACTCAGGAGGCAGAGGTAGGAGGATTGCCCTGAGACTACTACATAGTGAATTCCAGGTCAGCTTGAGCTAGAGTGAGACCCTACCCCAAAGGAAAAAAAGAAGAAGAAGAAAAAATTTTCCACAGTAAATAGCTAGAGATCAATCCCCTTGGTGAGCTTGGGGAAACTGCAGAAGAACATGGCCCTTCATTATCTTGTTCAAGAGGTAAGGAGGCTGGAGTATAATTCCACCAACTTGCATAGGCTGTTAGGTGAGGGCTGGCCCCCTAGCCTGCTACCTGGAGGCAGAGTAAGATCCAATGCCAGAAGAGCCAAGAGAGGCAGATGGTAGCACTTGAAAGATACTGAAGGACAAGGGGGTAGGGAAAATGGGCAATGTGCCAAATGTGCCAGTGACTGTATTATTCTCCTCACTGTGTGGATGAGGTCACAGGAACCATGTGATGATATACGACAGAGGTCGTGGTAACTATAGACAGAGGTGATAATAACCAGAAATCTCAAGGCAATAAGAGCTCACAGAACTCTCTCACACATGGAAATAGATCCAAGGAACCTTGACCCTATGATGACATTGTTGGAGGGCTATTGTGTCATGTTGGGATGCCCTCCCCCAAATGAGGCAGGCTGGGAAGATGGCTTGGTGGTCAAAAGCACTTGCTGAACAAGCCTGACAACCAGAGTTTGGATTCCCCAGACCAATATAAAGCCAAAGGAAAGTAGCCAGTGTGTCTGTAATCTCACAGTGCCTATGGCAATGGGAGGTGAAGTCAGGACAATCCTGAAGCTGGAGGACCAGCTAGTCCAGTGTTTACAACAGCAAACATGAGAGACGTGTCTCAAACAAAGTAGAAGGCAAGGACTGACATTCAGGTGGTCCTTTAAACTCTATATGCATGTCATGGCATGCACATGCCCACGTGCGTGCATACACACACACATGACAGAGGCAACAGATAGTGCTAAGAGATGTAATAAAATTACAAAATTGGGGGCTGGAGAGATGGCTTAGCGGTTAAGGCACATGTCTGCAAAGCCTAAGGACCCTGGTTCAATTCTCCAGGTCCCACGTAAGCCAGATGCACAAGGGGGCGCACACGTCTGGAGTTCATTTGCAGTGGCTGGAGGCCCTGGTGTGCCCATTCTCCCTCTCCCTACCTCTCTCTTTCCTTCTCTCTCTAATAAATAAACAAAAGTAAAATCTTTAAAATTACAAAATTGAAAAGACAACTTTTCTTTTTATTTATTTATTTTAATTTTTTAATTTTTTGACAACTTTCATAATTGTAGACAATAACCCATGGTAATCCCTCCCCCATTTTCCCCTTTGAAACTCCACTCACCATCATACCTCTTCCCTCTCAATCAGTCTCTTTTATTTTGATGGCATCATCTTTTCCTCCCATTATGATGGTCTTGTGTGGGTAGTGTCAGGCACTGCAAGGTCATGAATATCCAGGCCATTTTGTGTCTGGAGGAGCACGTTGTAAGGAGTCCTACCCTTCCTTTGGCTCTTACATTTTTCCCACCACCTCTTCCTCAATGGACCCTGAGCTTTGGAAGGTGTGATAGAGATAATTCAGTGCTGAGCACTCCTCTGTCCCTTCTTCTCAGCACCATGGTGCCTTCTGTGTCATCCCAAGGTCACTGCCATCTGAAAAGAGAAGTTTCTCTAACCAAAAGAGAGAGTAGCATTTATATATGGGTATAAACATTAAGAGAAGTGCTTACCGGGCAGTTTGGTAAGCATAGTATATACATTTAGCCAGACACCAACAGACATTGCACCCCTAGGGCTCATGACTATCCCTATTGTAGGTTTTCAGTACCAGGGATGTATTCCCTCCCATGGAGTAGGCCTCCAGTCCAATTAGCAAGCAGCTGGTTTCACCCATTACTGACATGCCACTATTGCACCCACTGACTCATTTGGCCTGGCTGGCCAAATTAAGAAACATTTTCAGTATGCTTGCTATGATGCGACAAAGCTTGCAGACCTTGGGAGCAATATTTTAAAATTCCTTTCATTACACAAGCAACAAAAATAGTGATAAAGAGCTGGAGAGATGGCTCAGCTGTTAAGATGCTTGCCTGCAAAGCCTAATGACCAGGGTTTGATTACCCAGTACACTGGTAAAGCCAGATACACAAAGTGGCACATGCATCTGGAGTTCATCTGCAACTTTTAGAGGCCCTAGTATGCCCATTCACATTCTCTCTCTGTGTCTCTCTCATGCCCATTCTCATTCTCTCTGTGTGTGTCTCTCTGTCTCTCTCTCTCTGCTTGAAAATAAATAACATTTTTTAAATATAGTGATAAAATTCCCAATGCTTAAAGAGCTATCTCCATGTTGGAGGAAGAACAGGACATGTAATCAAGTAGCCTTCCGTGAATTCCCTGCTCTTATGTCATGTCCAGTGGCCACAAACCCACCTTAGCCTAAGCATAAGGAAGAATGGCCTGGAAAGGAAGCCCTCAGTAGAACTGTTCTGTGGTCTGATCTGCAAAGCAATGGTGCTCTTAGTGGAATGTTCTAGGGAAAACAGTTGATCCCAAGGGAACGAAGCCAGTTCAACTCAGGAATGGCTCTTGAACCATAAAAGTTCCAGTCAACTTCACTCACAACTCTTAGCAGTGCCATATTACCAAGTGTGAGAGACATAATAATGACCCCAAAGATTTCCATGTCTGAATCCCTAGAACCTGGGAATTTATCACCTTAAATAACCAAAGGGATTTTGCAGATGGAATTAGGTTAAGGACCATGAGATAAGAAGACCCTTCCGGATTACTGAAGTGGCCTCACTGGCATCACAAGGATCCTTATTATACGGCAGTGGGGAAGTAGGAGCAGCTTCTCAAAGTCTCTGCAAATAGGAGCTCTGGCGCTGTTTTGGACAAGCATCTCCAGGGGAGTCTGGTGCCTGTCAATGAAAACCTCTCAGTTGAAAAACCTCACAGGATGGATGCTTTAACCAGCTGAGATAGTTGGGTTCCAAAACCTCAGAAGAGCTATTTTTGTTAATTTAATTTTTTAGTGCATATATGTGCGCATGTACGGTGTTTGCCCATGTATGTGTGGTGATATGTGTGCCCTTTAAGCACGCATGCAGAGGCCAAAGGAGAATGTTGGTTGTCCTTTTCTGTCACTTTTTTTGCTTATTTCTTTGAGACAGACTCTCTCAGTGAACTGCAAGTTTTTGGTCAGACTGGCTGACCAGTGGGGCCCAGTGATCCTCCTCTCTCTACCTGGCTCATAGTGGGGTTACAGGCATGTGTGGCCACACTCAACTTTGCATGGGTGTCAAGGCTCGAGCTCAGGACCTCATACTTGCACAGCAAGCACTCATTGGGCCACCTCCTCACACCCTAGAAGAGCTATTAATCAAGTCGTTTTGCCATAAGGATGTCAATTTGCACAGTGAGCGGGCTTTGCCTGAATGTTGGTCACAGGTCTTAAAGTACAGTGACAGGAAGGGTACCTTCCCCCACACACCAGTTGTACCATATTTCCCAGACCCCTGGCCTCAAGCCAGATGCCCACTGCACCAAGACCTCTGTTGACTTCTAATCTACTAAATCCTTTCTGTGACATAAGATGGACTTGGGCAACATACAACATGGCAGACACTATTGATTGACTTCTCAACGGCAACTCTCCCCTTCTTTCTTGCTAACAAAAACCTAGTTTTGCTGGCAGGCACCAATGGGGCAGTAAAAGTGAGTCTCTCTCTCAGTCTCAGAGGGCCATGGTTCTTACACAACCATGGGAATTCTAGTTCCAGACCTCTTCATCATTGACTGGGAAAGAAATGCTCCCTTGCCCTGTTTCTGAATGAGGAGTCATAACTGAAAGCCTGGTGGACATTTGGAGAAGGAATCTTCCTTCTTGATACAAGAGAAAACCTGGTACAAGAGGATTTCACTCTACCTGCTCTCTTTTTTGCCTGCTTGGGGCATTATTATATGGGGGCATGAGGATTGATGCTAGAACTGTCATAACTCAGAAGAAGTTAGAGATTACAGAACAGAAGAGTGGAGATTATTCCTCAGTAAAATCACTTGACTGGCCATGTAAACACCTAGCTTCAGACCTCCTAGAATTGGAGATTAAGAATCTATATTGCGCAGCTGGGCATGATGGCGCATGCCCTTAATCCCAGCACTCGGGAGGCAGAGGTAGGAGGATTGCCATGAGTTCAAGGCCACCCTGAGACTACATAGTGAATTCCAGGTCAGCCTGGGCTAGAGTGAGACTCTACCTTAAAAAAACCAAAAAAAAAAAAAAGAATCTATATTGCTTAAGCCCCTGTTGAGTTATTTCATATGGCAGTTTAAAACATCCATCAAGGGATAAAGAAAATATGATCTGTATTAGTGAGTGTATATATACATACATCTATATAGAATGGAATACTAGTCAGCCTTTAACAGGAGGGAAAATGTCATTTGGGATGGATGGATGGATCTGGAGAACATTATGCTAAGTGAAATAAGATAAACCAGGCACTGGAATATAAATAGTTCATGATCTCACTTATATATGGAATCTAATAAAGTTGAACTTAGAAGTAGCAAATAGAATGATAGTTACCAGAGACCAGGAAGGGAGGAAGGAGTCATTGATCAAAGGTTTCAAAGTTAAGATAGACAGAGGAGATAGGTTTGAAATCTATTACACAGTAGGATGTCTGCCATCAATGTATTGCATATTAAAAAAATAACTAACTGGAAGAGTAAATTTCAGATGTATTGTTATGTAGCGAATTCCTCAGAACTGAAATACTTCCTCCTGGAGGGAGGAGGAAATCAGGAGGTGAAATCTAGGAAAGCTGAAACTTAAAAAGTCACAGGACCACTCCCCAAGGTTATATATAGGAGCTCTAAATGACTGTTGAGGGGCAGACTCTGACCCGTGTTGTGTAGAAATTTTCTCTGCATTGAAACATTCCCTCCAGATGAAAGGAGCTCAGGTGATTCGGAAAGTCAACAAGTCTGAGTAAAAGTTTGTAAGACCCTTTCCTAAAGTTATATAAGGGGTTACCAATTGCTTGGGGAGAGACTCTCTGACGGCAGAGCTGCCTGCAGGCTGTTCAGTGAGCTCCAGAGATCCAGCTTCCATGAGTCCTCATCTATGCTGTGGTGGGCGTTTTGGTGCTCCAGCTGCCTTTGGGTTACCCATGCTCATGTAAGCATCCCCTCATCTGTGCTCTGTAAGTAACCCCAATTGAACTCACTGGGTCACCAGAACTGGTTTTGGCACACTCATGTTTTGGTCTGTCATTTGTGCCCTATCTGGGGACATGTGTTCTTCTAGGGCAAAAAGTTTTATGTGACATGTCACCAAAAAAAAAAAAAAAAAGGAAGCAAAACTATGGATGTGTTAGCCTCATACATAGGTGAGCACATGTCATGGCACACTGGTGGTGGCCAGAGGCCAGCCTCAAGTGTTGGTCTTCACCTTCCATCTTGTTTGAGACAGGATCTATGTTCTTCACTACTGCATTGCCAGGATAGCTGGCCCTCAAACTCTGTAATTGCCTTCTCTCTGCTTCTCTTCATGCTGGTAGGGGCTGACTCTCACACTGTGTGTCTACCTTTACATGGGCCCTGGGAATCTGGATTCAGGACTGCAGGCATATGCAGAAAGTGCTTTTGCTGAACTCCTGCCAATTTTTTATTTCACTGCATCAAGAGAGCGGCTCTAATACTTGCAGGCCTACCGTCACTGTTGCAAAGGACTGAGAGTGGTCATATACCAATAAAATGTTATTTATGAGTGGGATGTAGTGGCACACACCTGTAATCACAATACGGTAGGAAGATTGCTGCTAGTTTGAGGCCAGCCTGAGACTACATAGTGAATTCCAGGTCAGCCTGGGCTCGAGTGAGACCCTACCGCGAAAAAATATATATAAAAAATGTTATTATAAAACCAGAAGTGGGCAGAATTGGACCGTTGGGCCATAGTTTGACAAGCACTGCTGTCAATCAAGGCTACACAGTCTACTTCCTCCCAAACCCAAGTCCTTCTGTTAGTCCTTGCCCTCCTCCTCCGATCCCTCCAGAAGAGATGAACAGTCAATTGTTCCCATTCATCATGCCATTTCAAGCAGCCTGTGAGGAGTTGCAAAACTTAGCCCTCCGCTGTGCCCTGAACCTGAGGACGGAGCAGAAAGCCCTTCCAAAGCCCACGCTTTCTCCCAGGAAGCCTGGACAGCAAAACCATGAAGACTCCTCCCTAGGCAAAGCATTACCCCAATTGACACTCTATTTAATGGAAAGCCTTTCCCAGAAATAAGTGTATTAAAAGAAGCCTTGCATTTTTTACATGAACTGAAATTTGATGAAAATTGGTAATAAATTACCTTCTCCTCCCCACTCATTCATTTGGGAATCACATAAACTAGTTTACAGTTATGTATTATTACATTTCACATTAATATAACCATAGGAAGCTAGGCTTCAGAGAAATTTGCTTCCCAGCAAACCATCACCAAAGAAGGAGGTAAAAGCAGCCTTCAGTGGGAGAGCTGGCTTTCCTAATGCGCCAGCCGCTGAGGCCTGTGGAAAGGAGAGCCTCCGTCATCCCCTGAGGCCCAACTAGTTCCTCAAGAGATCATCGTTCTCTCATTCAGCTGACAATTTTCCCACCTGAACTTCTTGTAGCTCACCTGCCTTCCAAGTTTCTTCCTTTCTTAACTTCTTCCTTCCCTCTTTGTTCCTTCATTCTTTCCTTCCTAACTTACTTTCTTCCTTCTTTCCTTCCAGCTTCCTTCTTTCCCTCCTACCCTTCTCTCCTTCATTTCTTTCCTCTTTCATTTCTTCTATTAACTCTATGTGAGTACTTTTGAGACCACTTATACTGCTCATTTTAAAGATGAGCAAACTAAGGTCCAAAGAGATTAAAGGAGTCTTCTAAGTTCATGCAATTATGGCAGTAGGTTAAATTGAAACCCAAGCAATCGAAGTCTGTAATCTACCAAATAAACAAGAGCAGACTGGTATCTAAAAGGAACATATGAGGACTGGGAATGTATCTCAGCCGTAGATAGTTTTGATTAGCATGCGTAAGGCCCCTGGATTCAATCTCTAGCAGTACAACATTAATGAATTAAGAACATTGGGAGAACCCTAAAACAAAAAGCTCCTACTTAGAACTCCTGAAAAATAAATATGCTTGAGGAAAGTTTCTAGAAAGTAGAACATCTTTGGCAAAAAGAAGGGCTATATCCATCCAAATCTCCCTAAATTAATCATACTTATCCAATGTAACCTATGCTGACTTTACTCTCCTTTGGAGAATCTGTTTTTCTTTTTCAGAAGGTAGCAAGACCCGAGGAGATACTCCAACCCTCCCATCTCAGTCAAGGCCCAGACAAAACCACAAAGAAATTAGGGAGACAAGCAAGAGTGCTGCTTCCATGGTGAGCCTGACAATCAGCGCCAGGATGAAGGAGACAGATGCTGAGGACACTCAACACATACCAAAGCAGAGATCCAGAGGCTCCTAAGAGCTCATCACTGAAGTAGGCTTAAAACACACTCACCAAGGCTCAGAGAATTTTGCGCAAGAGGAGGCAGAAAGATTGTAAGAACCACAGGTTGGGGCGTCATGCCCAGAGGCATTCCCTCCCCCCAAAACTGACTGCTGCTCCCACAATGAATAAACTACAATCCCATGGGGAATATCTGCAACCCTACTGAGGAGAGTCCCCTGTGGAATGGGGGCAGGGAGGAGGGAAAAGATGGTACCAAACATGATGTATCCATACAAAGCATGTTCTTAATTTTTAAAAAAGGCAAAAAAAAAAAAAAGATCAAATATGGAAGTTAGGAGGGAAGAAATACAAAACTTAACAGATTATTTCAGGAGATTCCAGCATCTTTCCAGAAACAAAGGAACAAAAATGTGTGCTAGCTTCAAAGTAAAGATTTTGAGAATATTTCTTACAACTGAAAAACATGAATTTCCAGGTTGAAAGGGCTTCCTAGGTATCCAACTAGACAGAAATGGACTTACATTAGCTTGGTGAGAATTTGTTATAGCAGCAACAGGAAATAAATACAATGTCCCATTGGCCAAAACAATTTACATGGACTTCATTGAAGAAGTGAACTCACCCTTAGTACTGGTGCACACCTCTAATCTCAGCACTCAGGAGGTACTCAGGAGGCTGAGCTGAGGTAGGCAGATCTTGAATTTGAGACCAACCTGGGCTACAGAGCAAGTTCCAGGCCACACTAGACTGCATAGTGAGACCCTATCTCAAAACAAACAAGATGTGAAGAAACCAGCAAAGGGGAGGAGAAGAGGTGGTCGCAATGCAAAGAGGCACACATTCAGGGAAGGAATTATTACAGCTGTCTTTGCAAAATGTCTACCGCAGGAAGCAATTGAAAAAAAAAAAAACAGTGCATTGCATGGCTCAGCTATGGCTGTTGTTGGGGTGGTTACAATGTAGTCAGTTCCCTCTGATTTCTAGGTTCTGTGTCCACAGATTTAAGAAACCACAGATCAAAAATACTGAGGGGGGGGGAACATTGCTACTGACCATGTATAGTCTTTCTTCTTGACACCATTCCCTAAAAAATACATGATAAGCACTATTCCTTTTTTTTCCTATCATATCAGGCATTATAAGTAGCCTATAGATGATTTAAAGTATATTTGCCTAGGTGATATGCAAATACTATACCAATTTACAATGGATCTGAGCATCCAAAGATTTTGGAAACCCAGGATACTGATGATGATTGTCATAGCAAGAGCAAACATCAATGTAACCTATCCCATTGCATGAGTGCTCTGAGAGCAAGTGAGCCAGGAAGAATGAGCACTGGTGAGGTTGAAAGAGAGCTAACCACTCCTAGTCCAGGAAGTCTAGTGGGAATTAAAAGATTGTGCCTAAAACTGAAGAATCCCCAAGTAACAGCCTACATGTGTTACTTGGGGTTGGAAATGTATATACCCAAGGCAGATGAAAGAGGAAGGTGGCCAGGTTTGCCCGGGACTTCAGTTTATTGTCAAAGGCCTTCTAGAACTATTTCATCATTTAAATTATATGCAGGTATCGTATTACAAAAACTGAACCAGTATTTTGAAAGGAAGGTGTGCTACCTCTGTGGTGATGTTAGAATGTTTTCCTTTCCTTTAGAATTCTCTCTTTTGTAACAATACACTCTCGCGTTCATAGCCCATAGCTGATGCTAAAAGCTATGGCCTTCTTTCACTGATAAACGCATGCAAATAAATTTCAAAGGTAACATTTCCTACAAATGCATGTAGATAAAACTAAAAGGCCTCCAATGGGAGTGAAGACTCCAGGCTTCATGGCCTAGAGGCTGAGGAAAGGCCACTATAATGTTAACAGGCGCTTGCCTGAGAGTTATAAAGGTAATTTATACCCAGCACACTTCCACCCATGTGAGAGAATGACCCTCCATTTTACTACATGTTGTATTAATGTCAATCAATATATGTTTGAGGGCTTTATACATTATGGATAATAATGTTGGAGCTTTGCAAACCATTCCTCTTGGGGGAGCTACACACAGTTTTGCAGAAGAAAGCCAAGCCCAGCCTGGCCAGACACTCCATGGGTCCCTCACCTGCTCATCAACTTAGCTATGCAAATAAGACCAGAACTGAATGAAGCCTTCTCACATAGCCAACAGGAAAAGCCCTGGGGAGCTGAGGCCAGCTGGGTAGACAGGGAACTTATTCCTGCACTATGATACCATGTGAAGAAAGATAGCTATGCAGATGGGCTGGGAAACTTTGGCCAAGCTACTTTATGTGTTAGTGATTGCTTTGTAAAATGGGGCCCACTGATTCCCCTACTTGGAATTATGAGGATTAGGAAATCTGTACGTATAGATGCTCTGTGGCATAAGACTAAATCACATCCTGATAAATCTATCAAAAGTTGAAAATATCACAAGAAAAAAAAAGTCTTGGGGCTGGAGAGATGGCTTAGTGGTTAAGGCATTTGCCTGTGAAGCCAAAGGATCCTGGTTCAATTCTCCAGGACCTACTTCAGCCAGATGCACAAGGGGCACACACATCTGGAGTTTGTTTGCAATGGCTAGAGGCCCTGGCATGCCCATTCTCTCTCTGTCTGCCTCTCTTCTCTCTCTCTCTCTGCTTGCAAATAAAAAAATAAATAATTTTTTTAAAGTCTTATATCCATATCCTAGCTTAGCCACAGAGCATGCTATAGGCCAGGACTTCAACTTTTTCAACTAGTGATCCAGTTTCACCCAAGAAAATTTTAGACAACTATGAATATATACCTATATAAAATACATATACAAATCAACCATTCGCTGGTAATAAATCATAACAAAATATATTTTTAAACAATTCTTTGGTATACATATAATTTTACCTTTTACTAAAATGAAAGTAAATTTGCATATTAATGAGATGGATGTGTTTATTTTTACATAAAAACTTAAATTTTGGCTGAATATGTGATGCTGCACACAGAGCAACTTCAACATTTTTCAGAGTTCTTCAATATTTTGTCAATTCTGAGGACACTACTTCACATAAATACATGTAGAAATGTGTTTAGAACCATTTCAGAAATTGTTAAAAATTTGGTCCTAATATCAAGTTTGAATGAGCCGTGTGTGGTGGCGCACGCCTTTAGTCCCAGCACGTGGGAGGGAGAGGTAGGTGGATTGCTGTGAGTTCGAGGCCACCCTGAGACTACATAGTGAATTCCAAGTCAGCCTGTGCTAGAGAGTGAGACCCTACCTCGAAAAACCAAAATAAATTTCACTGAATGATTTTTTGTTGTTGTTTTGAGGTAGGTCTTTCTCTAGCCTGGGCTAACCTGGAATTCACTTTGCAATCTCAGGCTGGCCTCGAACTCACAACAATCCTACCTGTGCCTCCAGAGTGCTGAGATTAAAGGCATGCACCACCACACCTGGCAAATAATTTTTTCTTTAATGAAACGCAAGTCAACAACTCAAACATTAATTTTTTCATATCAAACATCCTAACACAATACAATCCAAAGATTAATTCAATACTTAAATACTGAGGAATGATGGTAGGAAAATGTTAAAAGTCTTTGATTTCAGGTTGGAGGGATTGCTTAGTGGTCAAGGCATTTGCTTGCACAGCCAAAGGACCCAGGTTTGATTCCCCAGGACCCATGTTAGCCAGATACACAAGGGGCCGCACACATCTGGAATTCATCTGCAGTGGCTGAAGACCCTGGTGCACCCATTCTCTCTTTCTCTCTCTCATCAAATAAATAAATAAAAATAAAAAGTCTCTGACTTCCATAATTAAACCATTATGTTTCTACAAGAGCAGAAGACTTTGTACAGTAAAAACACTGACGTTCATAACATATAATAGTCTTGAATGTGAGCCAAGAGGTTTCAGGCACCATTGGTCCGTGCTGCATGGTGAGATGGTATGTGGTTTTGTGTTCAGAATGAAGGCTGCAGTGAAGTCATCATATTCAACACAGTCTAGTGCTGTCTGAAATATCTCAGATTCATTACAGGCTTGATTTTGAATCCCTTCTGCATTGTTATATGTTGCCCCCTTTTTTTTTAATGAACCTCACAATCACTTCAGTGACCCCCACAGGCCCAGTCATAAGAATCAGCACGATAACATTTCTAGGAAAAAGACAGAAGTTCAGAGGATACGATCATGGAAGACAGGTGGTTATTTTTGTCTGGAGTTGTTTCTTCTTGGAGCTTTTCTTCTCTCATCCACTGGAGTGCTCAGCCCTGCATTAGGTTTAAACGTGTAATTCTTGTGTGCAACCAAAATTGTCTCCTTGGGTTTAGATTGAAGGCATAATTCTAAGATGTTCCACAACCTACTGATCTTCTGGAATGCAGGAATTTTGCTCTTCTGTGCATCTCTGGTGTCTGCCATAGTGTCTGGTCCATGTTACATGGATGAGTGGGTGGATGGATGGATAGATGGATGGTCAAATGATAGATGCATGAATTGATGAAGGCATGGATGGGGTAGGTAGATGGGTGAATGTGTACATATGCAGTTCTCAGTCTGTGGAACTATAGTCCTGTACCAAGAAGGATTTTTTTTTCCTCTTGGAGATGATCCTGTTGAGCAAGGACTTCATCAAAAGCTCTTAAATCATGTTAAGTATCATAAATGTTAGAATATCTGCAACATCTCTGTTATCACTTAATAATAATAGTGGAGCTTTCTCCACCAGCTAGTAACTAACAGAACACATTTTAAAACAAGTTCTCTGACATCTACGACCTTACTGAGTAACGGAATGTTAATGCAGTCTTTAAATTACAACAGTATTCATACCTTTGATTATATGTTATTTTTCAGTCTCATTAACTTATATTTTTTATATTGTTGTGGGCATGGTGCAACTGAGGGCCAGATGGCTTCAGAAAACAGCCTCTACTGCTGGAGAATGACAGAGCACACTGCAGCCCCAGCCAGCCCACTCGCAGACTGGAGTCACTAGTCACAAAGAGGGTGGGATGGCTGTAAAACTCATGCACTAAGCACATCCAGTTGACAATGACTACCTGAGGCAGGGCAGATGGGGGACAGAGCAGACTTTCCCAAACGCCATTGTCTTCCAATATCTTTCTGGCCTGCTCTCACCCTCTCTGATGCTGGCAACTTCACTTACTGCCATCTGGCTCCTGCCTCTAGGCTCTGAATACTCTTACCTGCTTCATGATGCTTCATCTACCACCTGCCCACCGCCCCTCCCCCCCATGCTCACCTCCGTCCTGAGCCCCAGAGCCTGCCTCCCCCACCCCCAAGAGGAGCCTCCCAGGCCCTGGGCCTCCAGCAGCAGCAAGAGATGCAAATGGAATTTTCAGAAGCTGCCGATGGCTGCGTAGCTAATGTGGCTGTGAAGAGTACCTGCAAATGCGGAGCCACTTATTTCTGTTCATTGATTTCAATTTGCTGTGCAGTCATTTCCTGGGATCCCGTTGGCCCAAGTGCTCCGAGCCCTCTTGGAGGTACTGCTGAGAGGAGCTTGGGGTTCCTGGGGCAGGCCAGCCCTTCATTGCAGGCCACAACCCAGAGCCCTCCAGTAGCAGCTTGAGTACGCAAGCTGACGCAGAGCAAATGGGAAAACATTTTGAAGCCGCACGCTTCTCCTGAATTAAATATTTACTCATTTCATGCCTCTCCCTCTGTCCACGGAGAATCCAGCTCAAACTAAATAACAAAGGAGGTCAGGCTTGTGTTCTGCACAAAAATACTTACCCTGCAATTATAGGAATATTGGGCCTTACAATTAATGCCAGGCCTGTGGAACTTGGACAGGGTCCAAAGAACAGCAACAGAAATGATGAAGGGGCAGAAAGATAAAGCTAGGAGGAAAAGCTACAGAGGTAGGGCTTGTTTTGAATGGAAAAGACCCTAGAGGTGGCTTAATTACAGTCTTCAGTACATTCCAGGGCGGGAGTATGGCAACATGGGGTCCCTAGCTCCACTAAAGATATGCTTAGCCTCTGCTACCAAGTTTGGCCACCTCTTGTGTCCCAACTTGTTATTTTGATTTTGATTTTGTTTTATTTTTGTTTTGCACAGGCTGGAGTCCAGGGCCTGGTGCATGCCAAGCACATGTTCTACCCAGCCCAGTCCCAACTTTTTGATTTTATTCCCTATTAATAAACATATGGACACTCACTCCATGATTATATTCATTTATTTGACTTTAGTTTATATACATATATGATGGTATTAATATCTTCACTATGAAACATGTATAAAAAATAGAAACTAAGGGTGAGAGAAACATAGCTTCCAGTAGTCATATAGAAATGTTCTTCTTAGGATGGAGAGATGGCTTACTGGTTAAAGCACTTGACTGCGAAGCCTAAGGACCCAGGTTTGATTTCCCCAGTGCCCACGTAAGCCAAGTGGTTGGAGACCCTGGTGTGCCCATTCTTTCTATGTCTGCCTCTTCTCTCCCTCTCTCTCTCTTTCTTAAAATAAATAAATAAATGTTTAAAGGGGGGGGCTGGAGAGATGGCTTTGTGGTTAATGCACATGCCTGAGAAGACTAAGGACCCCAGTTCAATTCTCCAGGTCCCATGTTAGCCAGATGCACATGGTGGCACACGCATCTGGAGTTCGTTTGTAGTGTCTAGAGGCCCTGGCGTGCCCATTCTCATTCTTTCTCTCTCCCCCTCTCTGTCTCTAATAAATAAATAAATAAAAATAAAAAAAGAAATGTTCTCAGATGGGCATGGTGGTACATGCCTTTAATCTTAGCACTCAGGACTACAATTGCAGGACAGTGTGGTGTAGAGTGAGACCCTACCTCGAGAAGAAAAGAAAAGAGAAGAGAAATGAAGAGAAGAGAAGAGAAGAGAAGAGAAGAGAAGAGAAAAAGAAAAGGAAAGGAAAGGGAAGAAGAGAAGAGAAGAGAAGAGAAGAGAAGAGAAGAGAAGAGAAGAGAAAAAGAAAAGGAAAGGAAAGGGAAGAAGAGAAGAGAAGAGAAGAGAAAAAGAAAAGGAAAGGAAAGGGAAGAAGAGAAGAGAAGAGAAGAGAAGAGAAGAGAAAAAGAAAAGGAAAGGAAAGGGAAGAAGAGAAGAGAAGAGAAGAGAAAAAGAAAAGGAAAGGAAAGGGAAGAAGAGAAGAGAAGAGAAGAGAAGAAAAGAGAAGAGAAGAGAAAAAAGAAAAGGAAAGAAAAGTTCTTCTCAGGGCTTGGGATGAAGTTCAATTGGTAGAGTGCTTGCCTAACATTCACAAAGCCCTGGGTTCTCTCTCCAGTGCTGCATAAACCAGGCATGGTGGCACACACCTGTAATCCCAGCACTAGGGAGAGCTGGAGGCAGGGAGGACCAGGAGTCCAAGGTCATCTTCGGCTGCATATCAAGGGCAGCCTGGGCTACCTGAGACATACTTTAAAAAAAAAAAAAACTTGTTTTTTTCTCACCTCAACAGATCACCACTCCTCACCTTGAAGTCTGCTGTCTGCCTGGTAATCTCAGCCACAAGGCCAGGGCTATCACCCCAGAATCTAGGACCCTGACTGTTGTTCAATGGGATCCTCAGAAGCAGAAACTGAGGAAGACTAGGAAGCTGACTTCAGGCAAAGTCCCAGCAGAGGGGCGCTTCAACCCACTCAGAAATGTGAGTGCCACAGCAAACAAGCAGGCTTTCAGAAGCCAAGCATTGTTTAACGCGGCCTCCCGGGGCTTTGGGGGAAAGAGGGGTGTCAGACGGTAGAAGGTGCCTGGGGCTCTTTGGGCAGGCTAGGTGGCTCCAGTAGCCTGAGGGCAACCATCCAAAAAAAGCCTCGGGTAGTGGCTGGAAAAAAAATGCACGGAGGGGGAGGAAAGGCTGCACAAGTGATAATAGTGTATCCAAGGAGATAGGTGACCCTGACAAGGGTACACTCTGGGAGCGACTTCGAAGCCCATGCTCAGTTCATGTTTACTGACTGACAAATGAACTGCCTAAGCCCTGCTCCTGGCTCTCAGTGCTCCTTTGCAGGGAGGGGTCTGGAAGCTCTCTTTCAATGACTACATGGTGGCCAGATTCCCTGCCCTGGCCTGGATTATAACCTGCCTAGGGTGGGGGATGCAGCCCTCCAGAAATGGAGGGCTTTGTAAAAACACCCACCAAGTAAGTACCAGCCTAGAGGTGGTATTCTGGCAGGCTGGAATACAGCCTGCACTTTGAAAAGGCATTTCTCTAAGCTTGGCTCAGTAGCAGGACCAGCCACCCGGGGAAATTTGGACCAAGGACCAAATGCCTTTTTTGCCAGCTCATGGGGTTGCCGGGTGACCTTGGGTCCAGTTTAGCTGCTCTCCACGTGAACATGTCTGCGTTTATTCAGAAAGGGGCTGGACTTGCTTCCTGCCTGATGCCATGTAAGATTCTATCTCTGGAAAACTCAGGAGCCCTCATAAGAAGGCCAATTACAAGTACCTGGAGCCCCAGGCTCAGACGGGCAGCCAGCCACACAACAGCCAAGGGACTTGTTAGATGTCTGTAACTGGGCTCTCAGGTGCCCAGAGCTAACCCCAAAGCCATCTTCTCAGAAACTAACACTGTGGTCACCTGTATGAAGTCACCACCTTCTGGTCTCCGTGCTGTCTTAGCTATATCATCTTGATCATTTCACTATTCTCACGGCATTCTTTAATGAAGGACTCTATTTCATCATCTGCAACGCTGCGGAGTTAAAAGCGCTGTGGATGTGGATTCTAAGGACACTGCTTTTCTGAGTCACCAGACAATGATCAAATTTATATTTTCCTACAAGACCCGCCTTTTAGATGGTGTTTGTGTTTCATGTTAAAAATAATTCTCTCTGGCTTCCCCAGCTGCCTGCTCTGTCCTGCAGCAGCTCGCCCAGGAGCTGCCTCTCCATGTGGCCTCTGGGGTCGATTCATTTTTCTCCCAATGCCTTAATGAGTGATGATTTCTCGAGACAATCAGATCGGCTGTGCGGGAGACTCAGCTCCATCATTACGGTAGCCGGATACATCACAGGCACCATTTTTCAAACCCATGTTTTTCATCACACAGATATGACTTGATTAAATCTTTGTGATATTACATTGGTATATTTGAAAATAGCCTTTAGTGACCATCATGTGTGTCTTGTTTCTGGTAAATTTATTACCTTTAGGTGAGGAACTTTTACATATGGGATTTGAGAGCAGAATCTTTGAAACTGCCACACTGCCAGACTCCACATCCCAAATCTGCCTCTTACCACTGTGCAACTTTGCTCAACTTGCCCTCCTCTCTGTACCTCAGTTCTCCGCCTGATTCACCAGAATGATATGATATAAATATAATAAGATATCTACTTCATAGGTTGTTCGCCAAAGTTAAAGGAGTTCGTAAGATGTGTGTACGTATTATTTTAATTATCATTATTTATTCCTCACTATAGTCCTGTGAAGTAAAGATGATTCCTTTACAAATGAGAAAACTCATGTGAGAAGAGTCAAATAATCTGCCAAAAGATTGGGCCACCAAATCATCAAATTTTATGTTCAGTGTCCAAATGTCCATTCTAGCTGTTACTGGGCACCTTTCTTTTTTTTTTAAAATAAATATTTATTTATTTATTTATATTATTCTGATTTTACATTCACAGTATTGGTTCCATTGTCCTCCTCCCCGTCCTCCCACTTTCAAAGGGGCCCTCATCAATGGGGAATGTGGATCGTGCATTGTGAGTTTGCTCAAGAGTTCTGGTGGATAGGCCCCAGTCTCTGTGCATAATGCCCCAACTTGTGACTCTAACAATCTTTCCGCCCCCTCTTCCGCGAGTTTCCCTGAGCCACATTGGGGTCATTTTAGTTCTGCTTCCTTGATGAGGTTTTGGGAGCCTCTGTGTCTCTGGATATCTGGCTTAGTTGGAGTTGGATGTTCTCTGTATTTATCTCCTTCAGCCTTTTTCTGGTGTTGTGATCGCCTTGAGCGCTGTATTCTTGCCCTTCCCCTACACTGTAACCTAGGCTAGAAAAGACACCAAGGATCAGGGGAATATAGAAGCCTGAAGAGGAGGACAAACAGAAATCTGATTGCCATTGTTGGAGTCCCTGGCTCATCCCTTGTATCAGGTAGGTTTCTACCTGCACTGCTGTGTAACAAAGCAGTCTCAGATCTCACAGTAAGTAGCATTTCTTTTTCTGCAGCTAACCTGACACTGGACTACATGTTGGCTCCAGGGCTGCTCCCAACATCTATGTCTTGTAGAATCAGTGGATGGCTATCCTCTTCTCACAAGAGGAAGGGGAGGAAGACGAACAGGGGGTGGGGGCAGGGGGGGAGGGAGAGGACCGAGAAGGGAGAGGAGGGAAGGTCAGCCTGATCTCCACCCAGCAAGAGGCCACTGCAAACTACAGGAGCATATTTATAAGCCTCACTTCTGAACATTCCCTATAACAAGTCCTACAGCCAAGCAGCAGCAGGGATGGCTCTGCGAAATTGCCTGTGTTGTTAAAAGGGCCTGGAAACTCATATTGTACTAATGGCATAATCTTGTGATACAGCTGGAGTAAGAATTGGAGGTGAAAAATGCAGTCTACCATGAACGCCCTGGACAAGGCCAAAAGGGGAGGGGATGCCCGTCCATCCACATGCTAAGAGCTGTTCCAGGAAACAGGGTGTGGCCACCATTTTTATTAGGTGAGAGACAGCCGCTCAACTCAAATTTCCTTTCACTTAAGCCAAAGGAGAATGCATTTGCTAACTAGCTGGGAAGTCTGGTGTTGTGTGTGTGTGTGTGTGTGTGTGTGTGTGTGTGTTGAATTTCAGTGTGACGACTTCTGAAGGCTCAGATGCTCTTGTCAGTTCTCAGGGGCTCTTGCTCCATCTTTCTGTCCTAATTGGAAGTTGGACATGTCAGCCAGGGGATTGTGTATCCTTGATACAAGCTTGGCAAGCTGAGGACTGGGCATCCCTGAATCAGTTATTGTCACCCCGGAGGAGAATTCTTGGAGAGACTGGCTAGGAGGAGATTGGGTAGGGTCACAGTTATTGTCAACTCCACCAGGACTACTTACAATGGAAGATGGACAATCTTCCAAAGAAAATCAGGATATTAGTTTGGTTGGCAGGCCCATCTAAAGCCCCTGATCCAGGAGGTGCTGCCGGTCTCTCTTGCTGTGTAGCCAGTGGCCTCCAAACCTCTGTAGCTTCAAACAACAACTCATCATTTTTTATCATGGCTCCTCCTATGCCATGGTTTCTCTGTAGTTACATGATAGGTCCACTCCAAAACCATGTTGTTCACATGTCTGGCATTAGGTGCTGAATCTCATTTGCAGTGCCACAATTCTCCTTCACATGGGTTTTCACCTTCTGGAGTCCAAGACTGGGATTCTTCACAGTTTGTGCTCTCAGTGGTTCGAGAGAGGAAAATTTAGCCTGCCAGATTTTTTCTGTGTGCATATATCTGTGTGTGCACTTTGCTGTTTATGTGTGCATGTGGAGGCCAGAGAACAACCTCATGTGTCATTCTTCAACAACTCCATTCACCAGCTTTGTTGTTGTAGTTATTGTTTTTCAAGGTAGGGTCTCGCTCTAGCCCAGGCTGACCTGGACTTCACTATGTAGTCTCAGGCTGGCCTCGAACTCATAGCAATCCTCCAACCTTGGCCTCCCAAGTACTAGAATTAAAGGCATGCACCACCATGCCCAGCCCATTCACCATTTTTTTTTTTTTGGTTTTTCGAGGTAGGGTCTCACTCTGGTCCAGGCTGACCTGGAATACACTATGTAGTCTCAGGGTGGCCTCGAACTCTCGGCGATCCTCCTACCTCTGCCTCCCAAGTGCTGGGATTAAAGGCGTGCCCCACCACGCCCGGCTTCCGTTCACCATTTTTGAGACAAGATCTCTCTTTGGCCTGGTGCTTACCATATAGCCCACACTGGCTGACCAGTGAGTCCGAGGGATCCTCCTGTCTCTGCTTCTCCAGCACTGGTATTATAAGTACATGTATTTCACTCAGCTTCTTAAAATGTGTTATTTATTTATTTAAGGGAGGCAGGTGAAAGGGAGAGAGAGAAAGAGAGAATGGGTGGGCCAGGACCTCCAGCCTCTGCAAACAAACTCCAGACGTATGCACTACCTTGTGCATCTGGCTTTACTTGTGTACTGGGTGCATCTGGCTTTATGTGGGTACTGGGGAATTGAACTCAGATCCTTAGGCATTGCAGGCAAGCACCTTAATCACCGAGCAATCTCTGCAGCCCTACACTCAGCTTCTTTATGTGGGTTCTGAGGATCAAATTCAGGTCATCAAGCTTTCAAGGCAAGCATTTTATCTCCCTTGCCCTAGCTGCCAAATCTCTTAAGACTTGCTCTTTGAAGCCACACAGTATCAGTTCCAATATGGCCTTTAATCAAAGCAAGTCACAGGCTCATCCAGAGTCAAGGGAAAGGAAAATAGATTCCACCTCTTTATTATTTATTTATTTAAGAGAGAGAGCTGAGCATGGTGACACACACCTTTAATCCCAGCACTTGGGACGCAGAGGTAGGAGGATCATCATGAGTTCGAGGCCACCCTGAGACTACATAGTTAATTCCAGGTAAGCCTGGGCCAAAGTGAGACCCTACCTTGAAAAACCAAAAAAGAGAAAGAGAGAGAGAAGGAATATGGGCGCACAAGGGCTTCTGCCCCTGTAAACGAACTCCAGACACATGTATGTCCACCTTGTATGTCTGTATTTATGTAGGAATTAAACCTGGGCCATGGGGCTTTGCAAGCAAATGCCTTTAACTGCTGAGCCATCTCTCCAGCCCGATTATCTTTTTTTGTTGTTGTTCTTTGTTTCTTTTTGTATGTCTCTAGCTATTGTTTGTTTGTTTGGGGCCTGTGTATATATTATGTGTGTGTATTCATGTGCATGTTCATGTGTGTGAGTGGGGTGTGCATGGGCCATGGCACGCATGTGGAGGTCAGAGGACAACTTCAGAGGTCAGTGTTCATCTTCCACCTTGTTTGAGGTGGTCTCTCATTGTTATTCACGACTGTGTTTGCCAAGCTAGCTGGCCATGGGCTTCCATTGTCTCATGGTGGGACAAAGCATCCAAACAAATGCAGAGGACGGGAGGAAAGGATTGATTTTTGACTTACAGTTTCGAGGAGAAGCTCCATGATGACAGGGGAAAACAATGGCATGAGCAGAGGGTGGACATCACCTCTGCCACAGCAGGTGGAAACAGCAGAGAGTGAGTTGACTAACACTGGCAAGCTAGGATGAATAAATCTCAACATCCACCCTCAGCAGCACACCTCCTCCAGCAAGGCTCCACCTGCTACACTGCCATCAGCCAGGGATCAAACGTGTAGAGCACATGAGTTCATGGGGATCATCTGAATCAAACCACCACTATTCCCAAGAAATTCTCCTGTCTTCACCACCCTTCTCTGTAGACAAGCTAGGATTACAGAGGCTAGCTTTTCAGTGGATGCTGGGGATCTGAACTCAGGTACTTACACTTGCATAGCAAGCAATTTATACAAGGACCCATCTCTCTAAGACTAGCTTTTGTTTGGTTGTATGGTGCTGAGGATGAAGCCCAGGGCCTTGCATGTGCTACCACTACTGAGCCACACACCTTCATTTAGACTCCAGTTCTTGATGGAAGGACAGACCAGGTCACTTTGTGACCAGTCTTGTGGTATGTGAGGCTTTGCCACAGTCATCGTAAGCAATCTACCACGGTAAACTGGTTTGGGTCTGCAGTCAGGACGGGCTCAGGAATCTTGGGTATGAACAAGCTCTACCTGGCACCACCATGAGTGGCCCAAGTACACTTTGTAAGCCTGTCAAGTCCTTCCCCACAGCAGTGTTCCTTGCCACACTGCTTTTCTTGCCCTTCCAAACTTCTTATTTGGGTCCCAATCACATTATCTCGTGCAAACAGATCTTCTTATCTATACATTGCCTCCAATGGACAACTATAGCCATTCTAAAACCAATACTGTACTCTTTCTTGCCTTCTGTTGGTGTCCCTTGTGACCCTCTGAAGTGTCTCCCCTCTTACATGGTCATATTTGGAGAGCAAAAGAACCCCCTAGATGAAACTCACTCCCACCCCATGGCAAGAAGATAGGACGAAGCCTCACCAACACCTTGCAACTGATGGGGACGCGGGATCCTTCTTGTAGGGCCCTACACTTCCAGCCCCTTCCAAGGCACAAACTCTCTTCCTGTGGTTGACAGGTGATATGGTTTGATTGATGTGTTGGCAGCTTGATACTCATTGTGACAATGGTGGGAAGTGACAGAACCTTTAAGAGATAAGGCTACTGAGAGCTGATTAGGCCACTGGAGACACTGCCCCTGAAATAGATTAGCATAGCCCTTGTGGAACCCTACTTAGTTCACGGCAGAGTGAGCTGCTTTAAAAAAAAAAGTGAATATGGGCCGGGCATGGCGGTGCACACCTTTAATCCCAGCACTCAGGAGGCAGAGGTAGGATGATTGCTATGAGTTCAAGGCCAGCCTGAAAATACATAGTGAATTCCATAGTGAATTGCCTGGGCTAGAGAGAGATCCTACCACAAAAAGGGCTTTTAAAAGTGCATCTGATCCCTCCTTGCTCTCGGGCTTCCTGCCTCACTCTGTTATCTCTTGTGAACAAAAGCATTCCTGCTATGATCCCTTCCCCCATGAGGCCCTTACCAGAAGCTGAACAGTAGGGGTGTTAATCTTGGACCTTCAGCACCCATAACTGTATCTAACTAAACCTCTTTTATTTGTGTATTTTTCAGCCTTGATTATTTTGTTATAGCAACAGAAAACTAATACAAGTGCTTTTGCAGCTCTGCTGCTGGCCAAAAAAAAAAAAATCAAAGTCCCAAGACCAGAGGAGAAAAGAGTTGAACTATAAAACGCTCCTGGGAGAGTTGAGCCCAGTGTAGCTTTAGGTCGAAGGAAAGAATATTGCCAACCTCTACAATTTGCAGACTCACTTTCCTCTTACTTTCCTAGCCACCCAAAAGAGCTGTCCAAGTTCTGTACTTTGCTTTCCTTCTGCAGCCTGGCTTCATTCCATAGGGCAATGAGAACCAAACCCCTTTCTTCCCTTGCTTGTTCACTCACATCTTAAATAACAGGAGAGAGCATATGGCATTATGTAATGTTTACTCTCTCAGCTATTATCTAGTGCCCATTAGTAAGGCCAATCTGGTATTCATACTATTGAGGAGGGCTCACGTTAGGAAAGAATTGGATCAAGGAACCAACAGTGCTACCACTATAAATTCTATTTATTCTACTAATCTCATCCCCACACCACAACAAGTCCGCAACTTCTAGAAGGTTTGATTGTACAGTGGAATCTCGTAATTTGGGAGGAACACAAAGCTCTCTTCTTATGTCATTCAGCAAACACCAGAGAAGCCTTCCAGGGTTTCCATCTTTGGTAAAGGTTCTGCACAGCTCGAGATGGTCTTAACAGGCATCTTGTGCACATCTTAGGAAAAGAATAGAGTGCCCTTATTTCCTTTGGCAGAGGTGCCTATGATGTGACCTCCACAACCAATGCTCTGCTAGAATGGGCATTGCCTTCCAAATGTACGAGTGGCCTGCTTCCTCGCCTCTGCCTGAGTCATTTGCAAGGTTTGAAATACACCCATATTAAACCTGGGCTCCAGCATTTCCCTGCCTATCAGCAAGGCAGAGACTCAATTTCAGGAGACAGCTCAATCCTTTGTCCTTAGCTAAAAGGCTGGCTGGCCTTGTGACATGCTATTTTACAAGAAATCTCCCTGAAAAGTGAGAGGGGAGGTTGACAGCAAGCCATCAGTGTGATGTGTGCTGAAAAGGTCCATGTAGCAGATCCATTCCTTCATCTGCTCAGTGTATTTAGTGACTGGCATGAGTCGTGGGCCCCTGGAAAGCAGTCTGACTGGGGCACAAGTTCCTTCCAACATACTTGCTGAGTGGGAACTCCATGGGAGGCAGGAGGGATAGAGAAGAGGGGACAATGCCCCAAAGGTTGTGTGCATACACGATTCGACCCACACCAGCTACTGGGCTAGACATGAACTCCTCCAGGGTCATCAACCCAGAGAACACTGAGTAAGATCTAGAAGGTACAGAAGCCCAAGGAGACAGTGACATGGATTGTGAGGCACAGGGGTTCAAAACAGGCTCAAGACTCGTTCTAGCTTTTCTCTCTTCAGCTGTCTGGCTTAGCCTCTATGGATGCACCTTGATTTGCCCCACGATTGCATTCTGATAAACCCATCACACGTTGAAAGTATCCTATGTAGCATATCCCAGTTTAGTAACACAGCGCTGCCCCCGCCCCCTGTGATTGTGGAGGTGATTGAGAGCTGTGGTCACTACCACTGTCTAGTGTCACCAGAGAAAATGAGACCACATGTCACGAGCCTTGGAAGGAATCAGATTCAATATATGAGATTCTCTTGAAGGAGCTTCACCTTGTGTTTTTGTGGGTCCCTCCTCTTCTTGCTCCTCATTCTCTTTTGCTCTGTCTCCATTGCTCTTCCTCTGACAAGCATCTCTTTTCCCTTTTACGTTCATTAACCTCTCTGTCTTTTCATCCTTCAATCTTTCTCTCCTCTATTTCTCAAAAATCTAGACGTCAGAATAAAGTATACATTTGCGAAGGGGAACTAATTTGCCAAACTATTCTGCTGGGCTTGTTTGTTTGTTTGTTTGTTTGTTTGTTTTTATTTGGGAAAATAAGAAGTAAATCAGACTTTTAAGGGGGAAAAACTCAAGTATCTCAATTACAGATTGTTATAAATTGCTGCTGTGTGTGGTTTTCATTGAGCATTGCCTTTTTTTTTATTTGTGTGTTTGGTTTATTACATTTTTTTGTTGAAAAAGTTTCATATAGCCCAGGCTGGCCTCCAACTCCCTATGTAGCACAGGCAGGCTTTGAACTCATGATCATCCTGCCTCCATCTCCTGAGCACTGGGATTATAGATGTATTCTATCACACCTGGCTTCATTAAGTATTTTCTATATTGTATGTTTGCTATTATGAAGACGGATAAGGAATTCCTAGTTGTTTTTTGTATAGTGTTCTTTATTTTAAGCCAAAAGAGTGGGAACAAAAAAGTCCCGTCATACAAGCAAGCAATTTCTGGATTGGAACCTTTAACAACTAACAAGAAGATGAAGACATTGTCGACTCTAATAAGTGCTCAGGGAAATGCACATGGAAACAGCATCCCTTCAGATGAGACATTGGCAATGCTTCTGAAGTTGGAGAAAGCCAGGTACTGTAGATAGGGACATAGGAACGCTCAGGCACTGCTGGTGGCATTGCAAAGGGACACTGTCACCCTGGACGATTGCCTGGCAGTAGTTTGTGCAAATCCTATGACCCAGAAAGCCCCTGGGCCTTTACCTGTGATCCATGTGACAAAATTCCATGTAGCCGTCACAAACAATAGACCAGATTTACATAGAGCACATGGACAGATCCTTAAGACAGCCTGATGAGTGAAAAAGGAAGAAGATTTATAGCTTTATACTAAATGACCATTCTTAGAAATTAAAAGCACATGGATACCACAAAACCAACATATATCTTTTCAAAGCTGTGTGTTAGACTGGATGTCGGACCTAAGGGTAGGCTGGGGGGAAGGGAATGGAGCAGGTATGAGGGATGCAGAGGAGAACTAAGAAAACAAACAAATCGAGCAGGGTCTATCTCAATCTGCAGCACTTAAGGTGGCGATGGGACACATCTGAGGTATATGATTAACTATGATCTCTGCCTTTGAAAACCAGAGGACAGAAAGGGAAGGAGAGAGCGGTAACAGAGGAAAGAAGGTAAGCATGGTCATCATTCTCAGTGATCACGGGACAATGGGAAAGGTCCTCTTTTTAAGAGGAGAAGAGTGAAGTTCAAAATGAAGCCAATGAAAGACCTGCCCAAGGTCACATGGCCAAGAGAGGCTTGGGCCCATGTCTTCCCATTTCTAGTCGAAGTTCTTTCTCAAAATTCAAAGAAGAAATGTATTCTCAACTCGGGAGGCAGAGGTAGGAGGATCACCGTGAGTTCGAGGCCACCCTGAGACTACATAGTTAATTCCAGGTCAGCCTGGACCAGAGTGAAACCCTACCTCGAAAAACCAAAAAAAAAAAAAAATGTGTTCTCAATGGTCCAAAGTCAAACATTGCACCAGATAACCAAAACGGTGGCCAAAGAATGTAGGGACAAGGGAGATCTCCAAATGGGCTTGGTCAATGGATGAAGACTTTGCTCTGATGGGACCAAACAGCTGGCCAGTGGCTCAGATGTACTGGGAGCTAGTGCTCAAAAGTAGCAAGTTGTGATGGTACATGCCAGTAGGAAATTGCTGAAGACACAGGAGGATCAGAAGTTTGAGGCCAGCCTGGGCTACACATAAAATGGGACTGGAGAGATTGCTCAATAGTTAAAAGTGCTTGTTTACCAAACCTATTGACCCAGGGTTCAATTCCCCAGTACCCATGGAAAGCTAAGTGCACAGAGTGGCACATGCATCCAGTGTTCATTTGCAGCAGCAAGAGGCCCTGGAGTACCCATCTCTCCTCTCTCTTGCAAATAAATAAATATTTAAATTCAATTAAATAAACACGCAGTAAAAAGGTAACAGGCTTGAATGCATTCCATTCCCACAACCTCAAGGACAAGATGGAACTTGCTTCGAAGCTCTTAGGAGGCTTTTCCTGCCGCTCTTTTGTGGCCCCAGCCTTGAGCTGCTTTCATCCTAACTCAGCTTCATGCAAATATGCTTGCAATCAGGATGTCTTCAGTTGTAAAGGAAAGAAATGGATGGTAGACAACAAAATATGGAAGGGGCTGAGGAGAAAGTTTAATGGGGAAAGTGCTTGTTTTGCAAGAATGAGGACCTGAGGGGCTGGAGAGATGGCTTAGTGGTTAAGGCATTTGCCTGCAAAGCCTAAGGATTCAGGTTTGATTCCCCAGTACCCACATAAGCCAGATGCACATGGTGGCGCATGCATCTGGAATTTGTTTACAGTGGTTCTAGAGTCCCTGGTGTGCCCATTTTCTCTCTCTCTCTGACTCTTTCTCTCTCTCTTTCAAATAAAAAAAAAAAGAATGAGGCCCTGAGTTCAATCCTAGAACCCATGTGCAAATGGTGGGCATGGTGGTGTGGGCCTGTCATGCCGGCACTGGGGAGGCTGAGACAGGAGAATCCCTGAGCTCACTGTCTAGTCAGTCTAACCTAATTGGTGAAGTAACTCCAGGCCAGTGAGACACCCTGTCCCCACTCCCAAAAGAAAGAGGTGGATGATGTTTCTACAGATGAAACTTGAGGTTGTCCTCTGACTTTCACATGCGTGCATACCCACACACACATAAACTTTAACATACATTCCAAAACATGTAATGGCTGGACGTGATGGTGCACATCTTTAATCCCAGCACTCGCGAGGCAAGGTAGGAAGATTGCAGTGAGTTTAAAGACACCCTGAAACTACATAGTGAATTCCAGGTCAGCCTGGGCTAGACAGAGAACCTGCTTCAAAAAAATTTTTTAAAGAAACAACAACAACAAAAAAAAAAACCACGGTAATAATGATTATCTGCTCTATAATGTTATCAGTTCACAGAATATAAATTCCACTTCAGTCATCGTGGGATACAGAGCTTCAAGGCAAACTCAAAAGGCATAATCTGTTTTTCACTCTCTCTCTCTCCTGTCTGCCCTTCTTCCTTCTCCTCCCCCTGCTCCCTGCCTCTGTTTTTCTCAATCTTAGCTTCATTCCAAGTCAGGATCTCCCCTTCCTCCCAGCAAAGAAAATGGCTTGCTAGTTCTGGGTGATATTCAGCCCACCCAGCAACACGAGACACCAGAGAGTGACTTTTCCCACAGCCAGAACAAAAGTTGCAGAAAGGGTTGCCATTGATCTGAATTATGTCATATGCCCAACCAAAACCAATCGTTACACCCTGGGATGCCCTGAGTTCTGACTGGTAGGCCTAGGTCAAATAATTACACACACACACACACACACACACACACACACACACAGAGAGAGAGAGAGAGAGAGAGAGTTGGGGACAGAATCTTATGGTTAATGTCAAAGGTGGGCAGCAGTGACCCCAAAAGAAAACTAGGTTGCTATGTAAGCACAAATAACAGATATCTGCTATTAGATTTGTGCGTAACTATGTATGCATATATGCCTATGTTGTATGACTTTGTGTATGCTTTTTAAAGTTATTTTTATTTGGCTAATGTCACATGCCTCAAAATTTAAAAACAATTCAAGCTGGGCGTGGTGGTGCACGCCTTTAATCCCAGCACTTGGGAGGCAGAGGTAGGAGGATCGCTGTGAGTTTGAGGCCACCCTGAGACTACAAAGTTAATTCCAGGTCAGCCTGGGCCAGAGTGGTGAGACCCTACCTCGAAAAACCAAAAAAAAAAAAAAAAAAAACAATTCAAGAGTGTCCCGGGAAGTGTTTCCTTCTTAACCAAGTTACCTTGTCTGATGTGAGCAATAGTATTGAGTTATTTTCTTCTTTTTTTTGGGGGGGGGAAGAGGTGATGTCTGAGGAAGGGTCTTGATAGGTATGATCTGGCCTTGAGATACCTATGTAACCCAGGCTGCTCTCCAGCTCACAGCTCTCCTGCCTCAATTTCCTAAGTACTGGTACTACAGGTTTGTGCCACCACGGACAGCTTAAGTCCTCATCTTTCTTTTCAGGGGCCAGTCCTCTGAAATCCAGTCCTCTGTCCATCTCCTAAATCCCTTTTGCAAATGGTAGTGCAGGTCTGTAATCTCAGCACTGTGAAGGCTGAGGCAGGAGGTTGGAAAGTTTGAGGCCAGTCTATACTACAAACAGAGACCTTATCAACAAGAGGAAGAGAAGGAAAGACAGAGGGTGAGAGGGAGGGAAGGGAGCTGGAACAGGGAGAACGGGAAGGCGGGAGATGAAGGGAAGGGAGGCAAATGAAAGAAAAGAGAACAAAATAAATCAAAACAAGACACCGTCTCTACTTGGAGTCGTGCCTCTCTATTTGCAATTTACGGTTGAAAGGAGCAGTCTGACCCCGAAGGAGGTTCCCTTGGCAGCCTCACCTCAAGACGAGGCCAAGTTGAGCAGGACAGGACTGCAGGGAGACTGAGTGGGGGATGGGACAGAGTTCCAAGTCCGCTATTGGTTGGGTTGAGGAGCCTTTACCACCCCTTCCCAGGGCAAAGGCACAATGAAACCCGAGCCAGGATGGTGCCCCAGTGGCAGTGAGCAGCCCTAACACAGGATCTTGCTTGCCTGTAAACCAACACTTGTTTTCAGCCCACCAGGCACAGAGGTGGCAAGTGAGCCCACCCCTAAAAAGGTAGCCCCTTGGGCTGGTGCAGGTCAGTGTGATGAGCCCAGGGACATCGGTTCTGATTGGAGGAGCTGGTGGGAGGGGAGCTTGGCAACGGAAAGGGGAGGGGCTGAACTCACCAAAGGTGGTACCTGAACGGAGATCTGACCTAGTCCAACCTTGTCCTCGCAGACAAAGGAGTTAAGACCTCAGGTTAAAATAAGTGTGTCCATCCTTACCGAGCAAAAGGGACAACAGAATGGTGACCGTCACAATTCAGGGGTCCCCCGGAACCATAGCCAAGAAAGTGACTTGACTCCAGGGCTGGTTTAGTGCTCTGCTTACACAGGTGCTTCTCCGACACCATTGCATTTAACCCCCTCATTGCCCTATGAGCCAGGGAGGGAGGGGAGAGGGGGGACACCAAGCCCAAACACAAGTAACCCAGCGAGGACGCAGATCTAGGTCTACGTCGTAACACTCACTCCCTGCGTGCCAGGGCTCCCAGGCCAGGGCTGCACCAGCCCCTCTTCTGCCCCTGCTTGGCCAACTTCCAGCTGGACCACAAAACTCAGAAGCCTGAAATAGCCAGTCATGGGTGGCGGCCAGGATGCTCACACCACCTGGCATTCATTTACCTGTTGATGCAGAAATAAGGTTGTTCCCACACACCCGGAACACCCCAAGGCCGAATGGAAGGAGTCAGGGCCTCTCCTCTCCTCTCTCTGCCTGAAGTGGGAGCTGTGCTTCCGATGGCCAATGGCATGGAGAGGCGCAGAATGGTGCGGAGCAGCATGGGTCACTGCGGTTAAGTGTTGTCATAATTCTCTCCCCTGGAGCAATGAACTCCATCTCCCTCCAGTCTGTGTGGGAGGAATATAATCCAGTTCTCCTTGGAACTCAGAGCACATAGTGACTCCTTTTTCTCCTTTTGTGGTCAGGAAATGAGTTTTGCTCAGTTTTTCACTTTAGGGGCTTATTATGCAATTGCTTAAAATATGCAACGGGATGCAGATATTTATATGAGGATGGTGAAATGATGGCTTTTTAATGGGAGCAATCTAGTTATGCCATATCTGCACTCTTTTTCGTGTTTAAAAAATTATTCTTGCAGTATTTTAAAGAAGTGGTGTTCGTGTGTGTGTGTGTGTGCTTGCATGTGTGCACGCACGTGTGTGTGTGTGTGTGTGTGTGTGTGTGTGGTTCTGGGTTGCATTCTTGTTTTTGTTTCGGGTATGTGGTTTTATTTAATCTCCCAGACTATTTAAATGAATTGCAAAGGAAAAAAATCCAAAAAGTATATGCCTGCGATTTAACAAGATAATTATAACAAAATCTAAGGCAATTATCACCTCAGGAGGACCCGAAGGAATCCCAGCTGCCAACATCTTGCTTCGCTGCCAGAAGGAGTGACATCATAAGTGCTCCAGACAAAGGGGAGGTGGTTTCTGGCCACTGTGATGTCACTTGTCCCAGACGGCTGTGAGACAGGTGGCTGCTTCCTAAAACAGGAGAAAGAAGAAAGACAGCAAAGGATGTCAGGGCGTTACAAACCCAAACCCTCTCCCCTGCCCAGACTGCTCCAGGAGGGCCAAGACAAAACCCGTGTCTTTATACTCTGCCCCTGCCATTCTCCTCAGCACCACCTGTGGAGTAGTTGAACAGTTCTTTTCTATTGCCTCATCTACACCTCAAACGGAAGGATTTCACCTCAGGGTTCCTTTGTTTCGTGACAATTTCTCTGTCTAGGCTGCTGAGAGCTTCTGGTTTTTTTTAAACATATCTTATTTATTTATTTATTTGAGAGAGAGAGAGAGAGAATGCGCATACCAGGGCCTCCAGCCACTGCAAACGAGCTCCAGATGCATGTGCCAACTTGTGCATCTGGCTTATGTGGGTCCTGGGGAATCGAACCGTGGTCCTTTAGCTTTGCAGGCAAATGCCTTAACCGCTAAGTCATCTTCCCCAGCCTTTTTTTAAAAAAATAAAAATAAAAATAAAAAACAGAGTAGTCTAGCGCAAATTTGTCAAATTCTAGATAGCAAACTGGAATTCATCATTGATTGGATTTTTCTGTGTAAAAATGAGCCAGGACTATAAATGCCAACTGATGTTTGAGGGCATTGTGGGATAGCCCACAACTGAATGTGCAGTCAGTCTTTTGATAGTTCAAAAAAAGAAAAACAGAGAAAAGTGATCTAATTTCCTTATAAATTGTAGAAATCACAAAGTGGCAGGCTGACTCTGATCACAGCAGTCAGTTGTGCCCCCTACCCACGCTCCTTCATAAAACCATAAAGGCCTAGCCAAAGCCTTATAGTCACATAGCCACATGATATTCTTGATGTCCAGGTGGCAATCTGTCTTCTGTCCTTTGATAAATAACCACTTGCTTATGGGCATGTGCTTGCCTCTCCTTGCCCTCTCCTCTTAAGGCCCACCCCCTCAGGCCTAAGTACAACCTTAAAGAGAATAAAAACATTGGGATATCTTTCACTCCTCCCCGCCTCAGCAGGAAAGCTTCTGGGACTCACATGGAAATGAAATGAAACTTGAATAGCCCTGAGAAAGCCACTGGGCTCCCATGGCTTGCTCAGACACCGAGACCAATACCCAGTGTAAGAAGGACAGGTCAGCCCAAGATCTAGCCTCCTTCTGGGACCCAGCAGGCTTCTGAAACCAGGGCTCCATATGGAGCCCACACAGCAGATCCTTTGGTTCAATGCCATCCTTAGCCTTCTAGAAAATGTTCTGCTTCCTGTATGGAAAACAGGTGCCTATGTCTCCGTGCATTAGGTTGGACACCAGGCAGAATGTGTACTTTGGCACTGTTCCCGTTATCCATTGCTGCTTAATAAGCCATTCCCGATCTTGGTGGTATAAGCTGCAACCTTTCAATCAGCTCTGGATTCTGTGGACCTGGAATGACTTATCTCTGCTCCCTGATGTCTTGGACCTTGGCTGGGAAGACCTAACTGGCTGGGAGTGACTTGATGGTTAATGGCTGGAGCCATCTGAAATTTCTTTTACTCAAACATGTAGTGCATGGCGATAATGACTCAAAGGTTGGGCTCAGCCAGTATTACTGATTGGTACACTTGCTTATGACCTCCTCTAGTGGGCTGCGCTTCCTCCAGTGGACTGCACTTCCTCAAAGCATGGTGTCCCAGTGTTAGACACTTTCCACAGCAGCTTGGAACTCCAAGCACAAGTATCCCAGCAAAAAGACAGAAGTTGCCAAGTTTGTTGTGGCCTAGTCTTGGAAGTCAGTCACTCACATACCATCCATCTTGCAGTATATTTTGGTTGAAATAGTCACAAGCCCACCTAGGGTCAAGGGAGGAGGTGAAGCAGCTCTTGATAGGAAGAATGTCAAGAAATCTACAGCCATATTTCAAAGCCCCTGGGGGCTGCTGTGTGCAATGCCCACTTTCACTCTCAGCCAACTGTGAGCACTAAGGCAATAGTTTACTATTACTCACACAGTAAGGCAGTGGACAGTAGGAAGAATGCGAGAATGGAAGAACAAAACTTTTCTTTGTCTGTTTCAGGTGTCTAACTCTGCTCTCTCATTTCTGAAAGTCCAGAATAGTGCCTTGTTTCCACCCTCACAACCTCCTCACAAAGGCCGTGTTAGGCCTTTGACTCTACCTCAGCGTGGCTGTCCTGTCGTCAGTAGAGTGTCTGAGATTACAGCCCCAGTTCTTGGAAGAGCAAGGTTCTGGGGCACTTGTTTCGTACTTCAGTTCCCAAAATGTACCCAACAACCTGCCTGAGCCTTTGCACAGGTGCTCCCGGTACTGAGACTGGGAACAGAATACAGATCCCTGGTGGGGACTGGAATTCACTCCCCAGCTCCCCTCCCCACCACTGTCCTTTTTATGGCTGAGGGAATCAAATCTCAGAGGGGCTGTGACTTGTCTAGGATCACCTGAGTGGCAGTGGCAGGCATATGTCACCCTGTCCTTGGCCCTGGGGCATTTTCCATAGCTGGTTGACAGCTGGGGATTACACTCAGGGGAAAGCCACTAGTCACCAATGTTTGGCCAGCTCAGCCAGTGGTCCCAGGTCTCTGGACAGCTCTGGGGCCTGCCAGGAGGGTCTTGTCCACCCCCTCAGCAACCTGCAGAGCCCCCTGCCCCCCTCCCGGCTGCCAAGACCACATCCTGGCAGCCTGCAATCTGTCCAGCTAATGGCAGCGGCTGCGAGGGGAGTGGAGCCATGGTAATTACAGCATTAAGGAATCACAAATGGGTCTGCAAAGATGACATTAGGAGCATTAGGCCTGGCATGGCTGCCTCCAGAGAGGTGGCTAGGAGGAGGCAAAGGCTGAGCCAGGGCCAGGGAACCGAGACAAACATGTCTCTGTCTCACACCCCCCTGTTCTCTTTGTTTACAGCCTGGCCTAGATAACAATGCTAGGGTTCACAAACCACTCACAGAAACCATGTGTACCAGCAAAGATAGCAGACGTCTTTCAGGGAGAAGTAAATGCTTGAAATGAAACTGGGCACCCACTGACCCCTCCACACACATCCAAGGTGGGACATTGGAGGAAGGGAGCCTGGCTTTGGGGCACGGGGGTAACCTCCCCAATTCCCATGACCCTTAGACATCCTAAGGAGCTAACTGGCCTAGCATCCTGCTGTTTGTGGCTCTAGGGAAGTCATTATGTGCTATGACCACTCCTTTCATGAGCCTAGTAGGGGATAAGGGTGATGGACATTGGGGTTTTCTTAATCGTTTTGTTCTTATTGTTTTGATTTTTCAAGGTAGTGCCCACTTGTGGTCCAGGATGACCTGGAACGCACCGTGTAGTCTCAGGTTGGCCTTGAGCTCACAGTGATCCTCCTACGTCTGCCTCCTGGGTGCTGGGATTAAAGGTGTGCACCACCACACCTGGCTGGGCGATGGAGTTTTGATGGAATTTGTTGTAGAGGCTCGATGGAATTGGTGGAATTTGAATTGGGGAAGGGCAAGGTCTTGGTCAAGCACCATGTTTTCCAGCCTGAGAAACAGGTCCAAAGCCGACAGGCTGCTTTTGGCCAAGGCTGGCACCAGTAGGTGTCACTGAAGGAAAGGAGCCCCGCCCCCATCCCGCTCCCACCCAGGCTGTCTGTGGACTGCACTGGTAAAAATAGAGCTCGCCTGTATTCCCACTGCCAAGTAGCCAAAACTGGTGATTTATAAGGCAGGGAGCAGACGTGCATGTAAATGTTTTTGCGTGTGAGATGTGTAGCCAACTGCAAGCTGGCTTTTTTAAACTTACAAGGAGAGAAGGAGGGAGGGCTGTGGAGGGAGGGAAGAGAGAGTGAGAAGGCAAGCCCGGCGGGCGGGAAGCACGAGGGCCACTTTTATGTACCATTCCTCTGATACACACCGCGGTGGGATTGATGCTCACTTTGAAGTAAATTGCACGCCAGTGCACCATAGCATAAAAGTTAAGACTAACCAAGACTGGGACCTCTAAGACCCTGCTGGAAGCTAGAATAATTAGCACAGCATTTGGCCACCTCTCTTCCAGCTCTGTGGGCAGTGACAGGTGTGGCACTAGTAGCTCCTCCAAACCTGAGCCCTGTGGGTTTGTCACAGAGTCCATGGTGGCTATAAAGCAAAAGGGCCCTGGTCAACTGGAGAAAAGGAGATGGGTACCTGGGGCAGGGCTGGGACTGACTTTTTCATGGGGGACAGTGGCTCAGCTCATGGGGCTCAGCTCCATGGGAAGTCTTCAGGTGCACTTCTGAAGGGATGGGCCATGCCAGCGCTCATACAGGAACCCCAGAAGCTCACCTCTAAAGCAGATCCCTGGTGGGCATCTTGGGGGTGCTTTCCAGTTTGGGAGCGCCTTCATTATATCAGGTCAACAGCTTTGAGAAGACAGTGCCTAGGCAGCCCCTAAGCCTTCCTGACTTTTTCTCTCTGCTCCCCCTCCCCACATCCTTCCCTGGGGCTATGTTTTCAGGCAAGAAAAGCAGAGGTGTGAGCTGATCCTGGCATCTCCAGTGCCCCAGGGGATGAGTCATTACAGCTGCTTGGTCACCCCTGTTGCTAACCATTGTTTGGCCATACAAAAGTGCAAATGCCTGTCCCTCTCAGGGCATCAGCTTTCCCTTTGTGTATCACGGAGGGCTGGGTTTGTACCAGATCTTCTTGAAGGGGCTCTGCTAATGTTCTGTCATATGACTGACTCCTCCTAATCTATCCCTTCCTGGGGACATCCCCATGGAACCCTAAGGTGTTCAAGCGTCTGGCTATGAGACGGCAAGAACTGTGATAAGATGTGGAGCTTGAGGACAGCCTGCACTGCTCACTGCAAATTGTGTCTCCTCAGCAAGGGTTTTTTTTGAGGTTGTAGTAAGGGCAGATGATCAGTCACCTTTCCACAAAGCCTAGCAATTTTGCAGATCCCAGTTTACAACCACAAAAACCACATTTAGGCAGTGTGGTGGTTTGATTCAGGTGTCCCCATAAACTTCTGTGTTCTGCATGCAAGGTCCCCAGCTGGTAGCAATTTGGGAATTGAAGCCTCCTTGGGGCAGTGTATTGTTGGGGGTGGGCTTATGGGTGTTATAGCCAGCTTTCCCTTGCCAGTGTTAGGCACACTCTCCTGCTCCTGTCGTCCACCTGATATTGATCAAGAGGTGATGTCCGCCCTCTGCTCATGCCATCATTTTCCCCTGTATCATGGAGCTTCCCCTCGAGTTTGTAAACCAAAATAAACCCTTTCCTCCCGCAGGCAGCTCTTGGTCAGGTGTTTTCTGCCAGCAATGTGAACCTGACTACAACACACAGTACTATCTAAAGTCCTTGAAGGCACACTCCTTTACCCTCAGCAATTGGGAGGCTGGGGCAGGCAGATCTCTATGAGTTCCAGGTCAGCCTGGGGCTACAGAGTGAGTTCCAGGTCAGCCTGCCTCATGCCCCCGCCCCTAAATAAATAAATAAATAAATAGAATCTTCTTGGGACGCACAGAACAGGTTTTTTTTTTATTTTCATTTATTTGCAAACACAGAGAGAGACAGGGAGAGAGAGGTGGGGCATGCCAGGGCCTCCAGCCACTGCAAGTGAACTCCAGATGCATGTGCCACTTTGTACATTTGGCTTTTTATGTGGGTACTGGGGAATGAAACCAGGGCCATCAGGCTTTGCAGGCAAGTGCCTTCACTGCTGAGCAATCTCTTCAGCCCCACAACGGGCTTTTTTTTTTTTTTTGAATTGCTAATATTGTCCCCATTTCACATCTGAGGAAATGGAAGCTCTGGTACATATGAGTCAAAGGAATGTGTTCAAAAGACAGAATGTTTCCAGGTCAGCCTGGGCTAGAGCTAGACCGTACCTTGAAAAACCACACACACACACACACACACACAAAGACACACACACAAAGACAGATGTGATCCTGACCTAGTGCACAAGCCTGTAACGTCCACTAAGGAACGTCATTTGGCATTTCCAGGCCTGGAAGAGTGGCAGGAAAGGTGGCTAAAGTTATGTTGGAAATCCATCCTGAAGACTTTGTCCCAGTAAATCTGTCTCCCTCCGAGTCTGACCCCAACTTCAGCAGCTCTCTAAACCCTAAAGCAAGAGCTTTTGCAGCTGAAGCGAGAGGATATAAATGCAAAGACAGCTTGGGCTGCAGAGAGAGTTCAAGTCTAGTCTGGGCAACTTAATAACTTCCTGTCTCAAAAAGAGTGAAAAGATGGCTGGTGATTATAGCTCAGTGGTAGAGTGCTTGCCTGGCATGATAAAGTCCTAAGTGCAATCTTCAACACCACACACACACACACACACACACACACGACAGAGGGAGAGAGAAAAAGAGAGAGTATGGAATCAAATCCATGGGTGCAAAGCTCAATCCCTGTGCACAAGCTAGATGAATTGGAGTTAGTAGGAACCTCTCAAGGCCTTGAATTACTCATCTGAAAAATAGGTACTGGGCTGGAGTGATGGCTTAGTGGTTAAGGTACTTGCCTGCAAAACCTGAGGACCTAGGTTTAACTCCCCTGAAGCCAGATGCACATGGTGACACATGCGTCTGTAGTTTGTTTGCAGTGGCTACACGCCCTGGTGTGCTCATTCCCCCCCCCCGCTTTCTAATAAATAAATATTTTTTTTAAAAGTAAAAACAGGTACTAAGTCAACCTAAATGACTTGTGATTACTAAGCATGAGAGGACAGCCAGCCTCTTCATAGGCAGAGGGAATGAAAAGTTGTCAAAGTCAGGGTTACTTGCCAGGCAAAGGATAGCTGGACTTTAGCTTCAAGCCAATGACTGCAAATTGCTTTCGCCTCCCAGGTCTTGAATGGTGCCCAGCATGGGTTGAGCCCAGTAAAATATTTGCCAGACTAAATTATAGTGCTACTACAGAGGCCTCACTGATGAGTAGATAAAGCTAGGAGGGCCAAGGAAGGTTCCTGAAGGAAATGGGAGACCGGTAGTTGTAAAAACAGATTAGGCAAGGGGAAGAAGGAGGCTGGGAAAGGACCTGCAGGGTCTAGAGCGCTGCAGGCGTTGGTAACAGGCTCAGAGGGACAGAGGTAGCTGGGGAGATTCCAAAGGATGGACTTCTAAAAGGCCCATAGATTTCTTGTTGCTTGTGAGGCCTGGGGAAATCTGGTCCATGAAGGGGACCCAGCAGCCACAGATGCCAAATGAAGTTCCTTAGCAAACTGTCTTCCACTTCACTCTTTCCCACCTGACACAGAGAGGTGGGAGAGAAAGATGATGGGAGGTCCCCCCCCCATGTCAATCTTGAGCCGGGAAGGATAGGAAACCTCATTGTTACCTAGAAAATCACTAAGCCCTCTCCCCACTCCAGGGCTGCCCCAGGTATCCTCCCGAGCTGTAAGTGAACACACAGCTTCATCCTAGAGCGCTTGTAAGATCTGCCTCTGGCTGTAGCTAAGAGAGCCTCCCCCAGGGATGAGGCCTAAGCCACCCTGCACAAAGAATATTTGCACCAGAAGGCATCTCCCTTCCTTGAGGTCACACCTCCAACAGGGGACACGGACTTACCCAACAGAAAGATCAGCAGGACACCTAGGGTTCTTGGTTTCTCCTCAAAAGGGTGGATAAATGGATGATAGATGGTTAGATGCTTGGATGGGGGATAGATAAATGAGTAGACAGACAGGAGGGTTGATAGATGGATGCACACGATAGATAGGTAGCTGGTGATGGATGGATGGGAGAATGGATAGATAGATGGGTGAGTGGATGGATGGATGAACAGATGGACAAACAGATCGAGTCCTTGTTCTCTTGTGGCTTCTTTCCTCTGGAAAATTATACCTCTTATAATCAAGAGAGCTTTCTCAGTCTTGCCTACTGTCTCTCAATAATGACTTAGGATGGCTTTTAAAATAGTTCCTTTTTCCTACTCCTTGAGAGACAACAAACAGCCAGATTTGTTTCCTCTAGAAAATTGTCATAGTTAGTTAACTGCCTTCCCACACATGGGACATCATGGAAAGAGGGAGAACTTAGAGAGAGAGAGAGACAGACAGACCCAGGTTTGCAAACCAGATCTAACACCACTGAGCTGTGTGACCATGGACAACCTTTAAAGCCTATCTGGACCTGTTTGATCATCTGTGAAAACAAGGCACTAATTATTACCCTTCAGGGCTATTTTGAGGAGAGGGATCTTTCTTACGAAGTGCCTGGTGCACAGCAGCTATTTCACTTCTTAAGGACGTGAGCTAGTGGAAGCAGAAAGCAGCAATCATTGGCATCTAGTCAGGCCTGGATTCATCCCTCATAGTGTGACCTTGCACCACGGTACTGAGTTCCAAGCTCCAGTCACCTGATCTATCAATGGAACAAGTCCTGCATGCTTTTCAACACTACCACAAACAGTAGGCATATTTTATGTGAAGCTCCCAGCACATAGAAGGTACTCGATGCATGACAGCACTGCATGATCTTCTGAAAGGAGATGGAGAAACTGAGGCACAAAATGACCTGCTCAGCCAGTGAAGGAGTGGCCCAGGTTCCCTCTAATGTGGCCCATGAGCCATGAAGAGGGACCACCAATGGTGACAGTAACCAGCAGCCCTGAGGAAGCCCCAGACCGGGGATCCATTGAGATCAGTGTGGGACTTCACCTAAGTCTGTGCAGTCTCCTGAACTCCTATCATCACGAGGTGGAAGAGCCACCTGTTGAAGAACAGCACAACCAGGTCACCATGGCTTCCAGTCCTGGGGCTGGATGTTCACTGACAAGGGCTTGGGCTTTCTGTGTAGTCATGAGGATGATAAACAAAGGGCCTACCTCAAAGGGTTGTTGTGATGGAGACACAGTGCCTGATACATACAAAGTCCCCGATCAATGTTAGCTATGATGATTATTTGCTCTTTGCCACATGGAGTTCTGATCTTTCAAAGACCAATTAATCGCTTAGCCCCTTCTTCAGGGAATTAAAAAAAAAAAAAACCTCAGCAAATGAAATTCTACATGAAATCATCACAGTGATATTTCTGCTGCCAAGACAAATCATTAGAGGGGCACAAACCTGGCAGGGATACCACTGTCTTGCTCAGAATGAAGAAAGGACATTAATATAGCCATTTCCCGTGTAATGGCTGGAGAAAGGGAGGGGAGGAATAGATTGCCAAAAGATAGTCATGCCCATCCCACCAACACGGGAGAAGAGGGCTGGCAATCAGGAGCCTGTCAGAAGGTGAAGGGATCTCTGTGTCCAGTCCAGAGAGGCCTAGGAAAGGGGCATCTTCCTCAGGGGATGGAAGCCCAATCACCCTTCCTCCCAACACAGCCCCTGTGCTGTGGGAAGTGTCCAGCCTGCCTCTGGTTCTGAGTCTTCCTCCTTTGGGAACCAGGGTCTTTTAGGGCCCAAGAAGCCTGAACTTGGCTCTCTTCTCCTCAGAGCGCAGCCCAAGGAGCTTTGTTGTCCATGAATGGCATTGGTTCGAGTCATGCTGTTTCTGCCTGTCTCTGACCTCCCACTGTCTCCCCTTCGGGGCATCCATCTCCTAGGTTGAAGAGAGAGAATTCCACTTAGGCTGTGGTTTCAAATCTGTACTGAGAGGAGGAAATCAAAGATGGACGGGGGGCTGGTGAAGGACAGAGCTGGATACGAGCCTCCTCTGCCCATCTCTCCTAGAACTGGCCCACCCTTAGCCTGCTAGGGTTTCAAATACACATATGATTTCATTCAGTGAAATGGTGCCACTGAGTCAAACTTCAAAAAGGCACAGAGCCCCTCAGTTGAGGTCTCCCTCCAGCCTGCCTCTGTCAAGTGTACTGTCTTAGGAGGCTCCAAGGAGCTGCAGAGGAGCTGGCTCTGGGTCCAGAGGTGTCCCTGATTCTCCTTCCTGAGCAGCCACAAGCTCCTCCAGCAAGGGCTGGCTGGACACAATGCCTTGGCCCCAGTCCACCTTCAGGAGCCAAACCCAACAGTCTGCTGGGCTTCCTGCCCTTTGCCAGCACAGTCCTTGGCAGGAGAGGTGACCAGCAGGCAGGAAGTGTTGCTGTTCTGCCTGGTCTCGGGCACTCCAGAACTGTATCTTGCTGGTCTCCAAGGGACAGCTGGATGTCACATTTAGGGCTCAGGCTGGGGGTGTCACAATGTCTTCTTAGGGTAAGTAAGAAGGAAAGGGTGAGAAGTAATGCCAGTCCAAGCCCCACTCCGTGAGCCTCAGGAAGTGATGTGAGCGCCCACAGCCCACTCACTCTGAACCCCCAATACTAAATTCACTCTCAAGCCCATGAGCAGAAGAAGGGCAGGAACTGTGTGTTGAGTCAAGGGTATGTCAAGAAGGTTTCTTGGGACCGGGGAGATGGCTTAGTTGTTAAAGGTGCCTACCTGCAAAGCCTGCAGCCTGGGTTCAATCCCCCAGCGCCCATGTAAAGCCAGATGCAAAGCTGTGTTTTCCTTTGCAGTCTAACAGTTCCTTTGAAGCAGCAAGCGATCCTGTCTCAAAGAGGGTGGAACACAGACACCTCGAAGTTGTCCTCTGATCTCCACACATGGATTGTGGCATGCATACACATACACAAACACAAATAAATAAAAGTGTGGAGCTGGAGAGATGGCTTAGTGGTTAAGGTACTTGCCTGTGAAGCCTAAGGACCCAGGTTCTATTCCCCAGTACCCATGTAAACCAGATGCACAAGGTGGCACATGCGTCTGGAGTTGGTTTGCAGTGGCTAGAGGCCCTGGTGTGCCCATTCTCTCTCTCTCAAGTAAATAAATAAACAAATTTTTAATAATTTTAAAAATAAAAGACAGCCGGACATGGTGGCACACACCATTAATCCCAGCACTTGGGAGGCAGAGGTAGGAGGAACGCCATGAGTTCAAGGCCACTCTGAGACGACATAATAAATTCAAGGTCAGCCTGGGCTGGAGTGAGACCCTACCTCGAAAGACCAAAAATAAATAAATAAATGACTAAATTTTTAAAAAATGCACACTCTGTCCCAAGTGAGGAATAATGATCACTATGAGACTTGGAAAAGCTAGAAATAGGGGTAGGAGACTCCTTGAAAGAAAGATAAGGCCAAGAAAGGATAGGTCCAGGCCCATACGGCCTATTTGACAGTTTTTCCTATGGGTTCGTTCACACTTTTGCTCTGGCTTGTTCCCACTAAAATTCCTAATGTGGCTACGTCCTATGTGCTGCAGGGTCGGGAGGTGTCCACATCATGGGAGCAGAGCCCGTGAGAATGGACTAATCCCTTTCTCCCCACACATGCATGGTTAGCTAGCACTGGAGTCTGACCTCCTGTTCTATCTTGTGCACTAACCCTCTCGCCCTCCCACTCTGTGCGATGAGTTGAACTGGCACTAGGCCCTCACCAGCAGCAGAGTCAGCGCACACTCTTGGACTTCCAGAACTGTGAGCCAAAATGAGCACCTGTTTTCAGAAAGAGGATCTAGAAGATTCTGGTAGACAGAGCTGACAGAGAAGATAGAGCAGAGGGTTCATTTAGAAAAAGCACTTACATGGCTGGGGAGATGGCTCAGGGGATAAAGCACTTTCTGTGAATGTGTGAGGACCTGAGTTTGGGTCCCTAGAACTCACATAAAGCCAGGTGCCTTAAGATGAGCATCTAGGATCTCACTGTGCCTACAGTGAGATTGGAGGTGGGAACAGGAGAAGTCTGGAAGTTCCTGGTGAATTCAGCAGTGAATAATGAGAGACCCTGCCTCAAACAAGGTGGACGGGGAGGACCCACACCCAAGGTTGTCTCCTGTCACACACACACACACACACACACACACACACACACACACACACGCTGTGGCACACATGCACCCACATTCACACATGAACACACACACACAGATGCACTTGCAGCCAGGTGTGGTGGCCCATGCCTTTAATCCCAGCACTTGAGAGGCTGAGGTAAAAGGACTGCTGAGTTCAAGGCCAGCCTGACACCACAGAGTGAATTCCAGCTCAGCCTGGGCTACAGCGAGACCCTTCCTTGGAAAACAAAAACAAAACAAACTGAGAAAAAAAAAGCTGTCACCGTCAAGTATGGTGGCACACATCTGTAATCCTAGCACTCAGAAGGCTGAAGCGCGAGGGTCTCTGCAAGTTTAGTGCCAACCTGGGCTGCACAGGAAGACCCTGTCTCAAAAAAAAAAAATCAAAACAGAAAAGACGCACTTTCAAACCTTTCCACTGCACAAGGGAGAGCTGAAAATTACCTTTCTTCATCCATTTTTACTTTGCTGATTTCTTAGGCTATTCAAAAGGATCCAACATGTTTAACTATGTGGTTTCTTTTGCTTCCATTTGATATGTTCAGCTGAGGATTGAAAAGCGTATGTTAGAGAAAAATGTTTAGCCTTCTCAATCGAAATTTACACCTATCCTTAGCTGCATTCCTAAGTGCATCCCCACAGGAAGGAGCTACATGCATCTACCACAAGGCATGTTCTGAAATGCCCGTAGCAAAACTAACTTACTCAGAAGCCCATGGATCATCAATAGGTGGTCACATAAATTGTAGAATGGTACACGGCAATGAATGAATGAGTCACAATGATATGAAACACAGTGGATCTCACCATCATAGCTGGGCGTTGTGGCGCACGCCTTGAATCCCAGCACTCGGGAGGCAGAGGTAGGAGGATCGCCATGAGTTCTAGGTCACCCTGAGACTACAGAGTGAATTCCAGGTCAGCCTGGGCTAGAGTGAGACCCTACTTTGAAAAAACAAACAAAAAAACCACCTGATAAAAAAATTAAAAATAATTTCAAAAAATCTCACCATCATAATAAGAGCAAAAGGGTTGGGGATGTAGTTCAGTAGGTAGAATCCTGTATTTGATTCCCAGCACCCATAAAGTGGGCATGGTGGTGCATATCTGTAATCCCAAGGCTAGAGAGATTGCTCAATGGTTAAGGTGCTTGTCTACAAAGCCTAACCACCCGGGTTCAATTCCCTAGTACCCATGTAAAGCCAGATTCAAAGAGTGATGCCTGCAGCTGGAGTTTGTTTGCAGTGGCTGGAGGCCTTGGCATGCTCATTTTCTCTCTCTCCTCTCTCTCTCTCTCTCTATATATATATATATATTCCTCTGTGTGTGTATGTGTTCCTCTGCTTGCAATTAATATATAAATAAAATATTTAAGTGCAATCCCAGCACTCAGGAGAAAGAGGCAGAAGGATTAGAAGTCCAAGGTCATTGTGGGCTACATAGGAAGGTCAGTCTAGGATGCATGAGACCCTGCCTATATATGAATAGATAGTAGATAGATGGATGGATGGGTAAAAGTTTTGAAAATAAAGAGCAAAAGAATCTATACCTCAATGAGTGGACTATAGTATTCCATTCATTTCATGTTTAAGCTTGTTTTATAACTTTATTTATTTATTTTTTGGCAGAGATAGAGAGAAGAGAAAGGGCAAGCCAGGGCCTCCAGATGCCGCAAACAAACTCCAGTCTCACGTACCACTTTGTGCATCTGGCTTTATGTGGGAACTGGGGAATAGAACCCAGGTCCTTAGGCTTTGCAAGCAAGTGCCTTAACCTCTAAGCCATCTCTCCCGCCCCATTTTATGCTTAAATATAAGCAAAGTTCCCTTCTGTAACTTAAAGGCAGGGAGACACCAGCATTGTGGAAGATGGTGACAGGGAGAGAGCATGAGGGGGACTTTCCTTGGGAGCTTTGTCCCCACCTGGATGCTCTTAAATTGGGGGGGGTGCTTTCCATTTGTAAAAATGTACCAAGCTGTACACACAGGATGTGTGATCTTCTCTGAATGTAGGTTATACTTCAATATAAAGTTAAAAAAAAAAAGCTAATGTCTCCTAATGGCTTAAATTCTATGAATATGCAATAAACTTGCAGCCTAAGAATTTTGTCCTGCAATTTGCTGCTGACTCCAAGTTCAGGAGGTGTCAGGGTAACAAAGCACCCCAGGGTAAGCATTTGACAGGAAGCATTAGCTGCCCCCCAGGAGCCTCAAAAACCTGATGGGTTTTCTCCTGCTTAAAATTAAAAACCTGCCTGTAAAGATGCCAAGGAAGGAAGAATGCCACCGTGGCCCTCATTTTGCAATGTTATTAACTGTGGGAGTTGAACGCAGTCAGTGGTGGGATTTGTCTACAACTGCTGGCTGGACACCAGGTTCCCATGCCTGGGGGATGAATCCAGTGGCTTCTTTATTTTTACCTGCCCCTCCCCACCTACAGCCTTACCCACAAAGTCATAAAGATGGCTGTTGCTTAATAAACACTGTCCTATGGACCATAGTGCTTTGGCACTGGAAAGAGAAATAAAATCTCATTTTAACTTTGCATGCACTCCAGGCCTGACCATCTAAAGCACTTTATCTCCATGACCTCGTCATCTTCATACAGCCACCCTGCGAGGGAAGAGCCATCCTGCTGCATGCATGAGGCTTGGAAGAGGTATCACAGGAGCTCCTGCCAAGTCCTGCTGTGACCCATGGCAAAATTAGGGTCACAGGCAGGACATTTGCTCCAGAGCTTGCATTGCCTTCAAGGCTTCCTGTCATGTGACCCCCAACCACCCCCAACCCATGCACTGGAGTGGAAGGAGATACACTAAAATCTTTCACTTGTTTCTGCGAAGTTCACCTTCAACTGGGTGGTCTAGATTTGTTCTGATACACACGCGCTTATACACACACACACACACACACACACACACACACACACACACACACAAACTGCCACTGGAGCCTACAGAGGTAAAGCACAATTGATCTTCCTTATCCGCAGTTCCATATCGACTCATTCAATCAACCATAGATTGAAAATATTTGAAAAGCCAAGCCTGATGGCCTACACCTACAAGCCTAGCACTCAGGAGGTTCAGGCAGGAAGGTGGTGAGTTTGACATCAGCTTGGGCTACATGGCCAAATTTTTTTTCAAAAGATATGCAAAGTGTGCCCAGCTGGAGTTCATGATGTGAGCTGTGCTGTGTGGCTTTTGGTTGTGGCTTCTCTCTCTGTGTTTGGTCCTATGAAGGCAGGCCAGCTTCTTCTGCCATTATGGAACTTCCCCTGGATCTGTAAGCTTCAATAAATCCCTTTTTCCGTTAAAAAAAAAAAATTTGGCACTAGGGAGGCAGAGGTAGGAGGATCGCCGAGAGTTCGAGGCCACCCTGAGACTACATAGTGAATTCCAGGTCAGCCTGAGCCAGAGTGAGACCCTACCTCGCAAAACCAAAAAAAAAAAAAATGTATCTGACAATATGCGGTGCTTCAGGACACTGACTGAACTTGGAACTTAACTTTTTTTTTTTTTTTCGAGACAGGCTCCCATGGAGCCCAGGCAAGCCTTGAACTCACTATGTAGCCCAGAATGACCTTGAACTCCTGATCCTCCTACGTCTACCTCCTGAGTGTTGTTATTACAGATATGCATCACCATACTGATTCAACTTGGGACATGTCTTATTATCCCAGTGAGATTAAAATCTCCTTAAAGGGGATTTAGAGATGGCTTCGTGGTTAAGGCACTTGCCTGAGAAGCCTAAGGATCCAAGTTCAATCCCCCAGTACCCACGTAAGCCAGATGCACAAGTGGCGCCTGCATCTGGAGTTTATTTGCAGTGGCTAGAGGCCCTGGCACACCCATTTTCTTCTCTCTCTCTATCTGCCTCTCTCTTTCTCTCTCTCTCAAAGAAAACTCCTTAAAGTCAAAGATAACATGACAAATTTCATACAATCTAATAAGTCAGCCTTGTGGTTCTGACACTCCTCCCTCCAGTATTCATGGGCTTAATCTGTCCCTGGATGGCGGGGGTGGGGTATGCACCCTTCCTGGGGAAACCTGGGGGCACTGTATACCATGACCCCACCTTACCTTAGCTTCTGCTTCCACCTGGATCTCTGGTCCCATGTAATTGGCAAGCACAACAAGCCATCCCCAGACTTAGAGGTTTCTCACAGTGATGATTCTTGAGCAGGTGAGGCGGGGGGGGGGTCTATCATCTCCAGTGTTCAGCTGTTGACTGAAGCACCCACCTTCCACTGAGGTCCCACACAGCTAGTAGGTTAGGGCTGGCAGGTAGCTGGGAGCTCTGTCAAAACTGACTGACCTGTGCGCGCCTCTGCACGTGGCCTGCTCTTCCTCACAGCATAGTAGCCTGGGGGTATGAGTGTCCCAAGAGAGTCTGAGGGAAACTCAATTTCTTGCTTTTATGGCCCAGCCTTGAGAGTCACACATAGTGTCATTTTTACCTGCTCTTTTAGTAAGACAGTAACAAAGATCCACCCGGGGTTCCCAGGGAGAAGACAAGAGTTTTATGTCTCCATAGGGGAGTATCAGAATTCTGGAAGAGCATGTGGGACAGGAATTATTACTGTGGCCGGCTGCTTGTCTGTTAGGGCTGCACACCCTCCTTCTAATCATAGCCATAGTAAGACCTTTGGAGAACCTTAGCTTGGAAAATATTATAGCACAGTCTCCCCAGGTATTGATTTCATGCTCAAGAAGTTATTTGTTAAGAAATCAAATCTACTGCTGGGCATGATGGCTCATGCCTGTAATCCCAGAACTCAAGAGGTTAAGCAAGAGGATCAACTTGGAGGCCAGCCTGGGCTACATAGCAAATTCCAGACCAGCCTGGGATATATAGTGAGACCTTGTCTTTAAAAAAATAAAATAAGATAAGATGATAAAAGAAAAGAAGAAACCCAAACTCAAGGCAATCATAAAATAACACATTCTATGTTATATGGTACATATGAAAATGTTCATAAAAAAATCTTTTTTCCATGTGTAAGTGTGTGATATGTATGCATAGGTGTGTGTGTATGGGTGCACCTATGTATGGAAGTCAGAGGTCAACATCAAGTGTCTTCCTCAATCACTCTTCATCTTATTTTGATTTATTTATTATTTTTTTCGGTTTTTTGGTTTTGCGAGGTAGGGTCTCGCTCTAGCCCAGGCTGACCTGGAATTCACTATGTAGTCTCAGGGTGGCCTCGAACTCACGGCGATCCTCCTACCTCTGTCTCCCGAGTGCTGGGATTAAAGGCGTGCGCCACCACACCCTGCTCTTCATCCGAGTTTTGGAGACAGAGTCTCTTCTCAATCCAGAGCTAGATTGGCTGGCTGGCAAGCCCCAGGGACCCGCAGTTTCCACATCCCCACGCTCTTGCAGCTAGTGCTCTTCCCTACTCAGCCATCTCCCCAGTCCTAAACATTCACAAAATTCTGACAGAGGTACATTTTTTTAAAATATGTTGATTTATTTTTTATTTGAAAAAGCATGAGAGAGAGAATGAGGCAGACAGAGCGAGAGGGCCAGGTCCTGTAGCCAAAGCAAATGAACTCCAGACGCATGCACCTCCTTGTACATCTGGCTCTATGTGGGTACTGGGACATTGAACCTGGGTCCTTAGGCTTTGTAGGCAAGTGCCTTCAATGCTGAGCCACCTCTCCAGCCCTCTTTTTCTTTTAATCTTAAAAAGCATACAAGAAATTAACAGTGGTCATTTGTGGAAAAGAGACTTGTATCGGTGCTCCTGGGAGGAACAAGAAGGACTCATTGGTGAAGCTTGAATAATGTACAGTGGAAATGTACTCTTATGTTAGTTGCATAATTTAAAATAGCAAGAGAAAGTATAAAGGGGAAGAAAGGAAGAAAAAAGATACAAAGTTTTCCAATTGGTGTCAGAATAAAAAAAGCAAAATCCTTCACATGGCCCATGAGGGCGAATGGATTATCACGACCCGCTTTTCCCTCTCCCTGAGACAGAATCACACCTTTGAGTATCTGACTGCACAGCTCATAGAGAACATTTCCTGTCCCACTGACTTGGGCTTTGGCATTGCGACTGCCTTTGGCTGCTGGGTCAAAGCAACAGAGTGCTGGTTCCAAGCCCTGGCCTTAAGAGGCATTATTTAGTTCCAGGTGCCTGTTGGAGTTGACCATGATTCACAAGAAGAGTCCATCCCAGGGAGTTGAGTCTCTTTCAGCCTTGACCCCCAAATGAGACACTGTTCTGACTTCAACCGAAAGCTAGGAGCCCAAACTCTATAGCTGCAGCTCAACTACGGGTACTTGAAAGACCTAAAAGTGGGAAACAAATACTTGCCATTGCAAGCCACGCAGATCTAGGGGCTATTTTTAAGTAATGTTATCACAACAGAAACCTGATAGGTGCAGCCTCAGGAACCCTGAGACATCTCATCTAACCCTAGACGGCCATTTCCAGCCCCAGCTCTCTTTACATTGCCTTTCTCTTGACGCAATTACAGCCCCACTGACTTTTTGTATTGTCTCAAAAGTTTCTAATCTTCCCATGACAGATTCATTCTATCCGGACTGTTATTCTATCCGGACTGTTATTCTATCTTATTTCTACTCATAATTAAGCCCCAAGAGGACATCATGTGAATGTCCACCGCCTCCCCTCTACGCTTCCCCTACGTTTGGCTTTCTTATAACATCATGCTTACCCTTCATAGACTTACTATTCCTCAATGCATATAATTTTCCATCTCTGTAACGCTAGCATTTCTGTCTCCTCCATCGTGGTAGAGGTCTCCTCAACTTATGATACTCAACTTGGGACTTTCTGACTTTACAATGGTACAAAAGCAATACACATTCAATAGTAACCATACTCCAACTTTTGAATTTGGATCTCTTCCCAGGCTAACGATTGCACTGTGACACTCTCTCGGGATGCTGGACAGCAGTAGCATGACACGGTTCTCAGTCAGCCATGCAATCACCAGGGGAAACAACAGACACTCTATAGTGTGCTATATGAGATAAATTACAAGAGCTAGTCAGCACTTCGTTATAAAACAGGCTTCATGTTAGACAAGTTCGCCTAACTACAGGCTAATGCATATGCTCTGAGGAGATTTAAGGCAAGCAGGCTATGCTAGGATGTCCACTGGATTAAGGATGTTTGGTGCATTTTTTTTTTCTTCCTGAAACAGGTCTGGTGTAGCCCAGGCTGGTCTTGAACACACTATGTAGCCCAGGATGGCCTTGAACTCCTTATCTTCCTGCCTCAGCCTCCTGAGTGTTGGGATTGCAGGTGTATACCACCACACCACACCAAGTTTATGTGATGCTGGTGATTGAACCCAGGGTTTTGTGCATGCCACACAAGCACCCTACACCTGAACTACATTCGAGCCCATTTGTGACAGTATATTTTCAAGGTGCAGTGGCTTTATGCCTCAGGAAGTTAGCTCCATTAGAAGTGGAAGCTGTCAGTACTGCAAGGCCCATGAGGGCAGGAACCAGACCTATCTTGTTTCTTCATGTATACCCACTGCTACAGGTACTTAGGTCATAATGGTGTAATGAATGGATGAAGATGACCACTGCCAGTCAAGCAGAGGAAGGCTTCTTCCCCACTAGGATAGGGCTACAATGAAGGGCATGGCCTTTCACCTGTACCCTAGGGTAAGGGTGACATTTAGCATGAGAAGGTTACAGCCAGGGAAGCTCCAAAGACTTAGGATACAGAGATGGATGGCTCAGTTGGCATAGGCTGGTATGCTACATGGGGGCCAGGGGCTTTCCTATCCCATTGTAGAGATCCAAGTTCATCTACAGCCAGTTGGGAGCCACAGGTGGATTAACTGATGGGAAATAATAAAAAAAGCAGAAGTTTCTTCAGGAAGACACTAGAGGCAGGGGGTCCAGTAGACTCAGTGTGTGGTCAGGAGACCATGAGGAGGTGAGAGAAAGCCAGCTGTAAGGAGGGACAGCACAGAGTAGTCCTCCTATTTACAGAGCCTGGTAAGCAAATGCTGGCAATCATGAGTGGACATGGTAAGCTAGTTTCCATGTTGCAGGATTCAGGGACTAAGAGAAGTGGTGTAGCTGCTAAGCTGTGGGGCAAACAGAAGAATGGCTGGAGTGAGGGGAAAGGTAGGACATGGTACTTTATATATGTATGTCCAGGTTGATGCAAGCACCACTCATCCAGAAGGAAATTTGGAGAGGACCAGAATTTGAGGGCATACCAAGAGAAATGCCCTAGCTTGGCTCTCACCAAAAGCAGGCTCCAAGGCAAGGTTCATAGGGAGGGGATCCCAGAAACACTGCAAGGGCATAGGGGAGGTGAGACAGGGAAGAGAAGAGACCCAGTGAAAGGAGCATGTGCAGGCAAATGAGTACTGAGGGAAAGCGGAGCTTCAGACGTGGCACTGCTCGCCCATCTCAGTGCAGTATGCACACACTGACTCCCATCTGGCTTGGTTTCTGGGGACTATTTACTCCTGGCACTTGCCCAGTGCCATACACACGGGAAGACAGGGCTCTGGTACCTGAAGAAACTTCCCAAGCAAGGAGACATATGTTGGATTAGTAGCCAAGAATGAAAATGTCATGTTTTTAGCCCTTCACAGGCTGGGCAGGCTGCTATGCCACATTCTTACAAGTATTATCATGCTCCATCTTTATAAGGGCTGGGAGTGTAGCTTGTGGTAAGACATGTACTTAGCATGCACGAGGCACTGGGTTCCATCCCCAGCACCACCAAAATGAAAATAAAATAATGATTAAAAAAATAGAGCCAACGGGTGCAATAGTGGCATGTCTACTCTTGGGGTAACCAACTGCTCCATAATTGGACTGAAGGCCTTCTCTATGGGAGGGAATACATACCTGGTACTGAAAAACCTAAGTAAAAGTCTATGGTAGTTGAGGTCAGGAGCTTTAAGGGTATAAGCCTGCTCTTATCTGACTAAATATATATATTATTCTCACCAAGCTGCCCTGAAAGCACTACACTTAATGCTCATATTCACATATTAACGCTACTCTCACTTCTGGTTAGAGAAGCTTCTCTTTTCAGATGTTAATGACCACTGGGATCACCCAAAAGGCAACATAGTGCTGAGAAGAAGGGATGGAGGAATGCCCAGCACTGAAACACCTCTGTCACACCCTACAAGGCTCAGGGACCATTGCGGAAGAGGGGGTGGATAGAATGGAAGAGCCAAAGGAAGGGTATGACCTCTTACAATGCAACTGCCCAGACAGAAACTGGCCTCGATATCCATGACCTTGCAGTGCCTAGCAATACCTTCGTAAAACCCTCAAAATAGAAGAAAAAGATGATGACATCAAATTAAAAGAGTGACTAATGGATAGAGGGAGGGGATATGATGGAGATTGGAGTTCTAAAGGGGGATGGGGGGAGGGAAGGGAAATATCAGGTGGGGTTTTTTTGTATGTAAGTATAAAAGTCAATAAAAAACAATAATTAAAAAAATAGAGCCTCTGAGAGAAATGAGGCAGGTCACTGAGACACACTTTGCCCAAGAGATCATCCAAGAAGACATAAGAACATGGTGTATGGAGCTGGAGAGATGTCTCAGTGGTTGAGGCACTTGCCTGCAAAGCCTAATGACCCGAGTTCCAGTACCCACGTAAAGCCAGATGCACAAAGTGGCTCATGCATGTAGAGTTTGTTTTCAGTGGCTGGAGATCCTGGCATGCTTCTTCTCTCTCTCCCTGTCTCTCTCTCTCTCCTTGCAAATAAATAAATAAATAATTTAAAAGAGAACATGATTTCTGCAGGGCTTTAGTGGAACTCAGAGCCCACTGTTGCAAGGAGAAATGAAGGTAGAGAATTGTTGAAAAAGTCACAGTGAGAGTGATGGTCAAAGGTCTTGCCTGCAAAGCCAAAGGACCCTGGTTCAATTCCCAGTACCCATGTAAGCCAGATGCACAAGGTGGCACATGCGTCTGGGTTCGTTTTCAGTAGCTGGAGGCCGTGGTGTGCCCATTCTCTTTCTGTCTGCCTCTCTTTCTCTTAAATAAATAAATAAATAAATTTTTAAAGAATTAAAGCCATCCTCAGCTACATATCAAGTTTGAGGATAACCTGGGCTGCCTGAACCCTGTTTCAACAACAACAGGAACAAAAAAGCCTGTTACTTCAGGTCTTGAGTGCTGATCTCACCATGCCTCTCTCTTTTGCTGGCTTGCAAAACAAAGAACTGGCCAAGAATCCACACCACCATCCTCACACATATGCTCCATCTATTAGCACTCACATGGATTGCCCCGTGCCCAGCACTGAGGCAGACTGCTGGCTTTTGTGTTTTTCAAGGAAGGGTCTTACTCTAGCCCAGGCTGACCTAGAATTCACTCTGGAGTTCCAGGCTGGTCTTGAACTCACAGCAGTCCTCCTACCTCTACCACACTAGTGCTGGGATTAAAGGGGTGTGCCTCCACACTTGCGGACTTTTGGCTTTTTAATAATAAAATGACACACACATATCCCCTATCCTAACCAAAGGAGCCATTTCCAGGCATTTCCTCAAAACCAAGTAAATTACTGATGGGCCGCTCCTCCCTGGTGGAAATAGTAAAAGGCAAAATACCAACCAAGGGACAGAAGGAACTCGGGCCAATGGCCTTCTGGGTAAAATATTCAGCATCATAGTCACAAGAATCAGCCACAGTGAGCTGGGCTCAATCTATGTTGTCACAGAGCTTCCCTGGTTACTGGGTGTCCCGTGGGGATCATGGCTGTCAGAGCTGCTATCGCTTTCGTGTGGCTGTCATGGCAAGCCGGAGCTCCCACCAGAAAACACTGCCAAGGAAGGTCCCCAGCAGACTGCCCTTGTCCTGAGCCCTGGGTGATTATTGGACACCTACAACTCTCTCTCTCTCTCTCTCTCTCTCTCTCTCTCTCTCTCTCATCCTGTCCACAGACTGAAGCACTGAAGCTAAGCTGGGACCTATAAAGTAGGCAACAGCTATTGGCAAATTCATTCATTAGGATTCTGTTTGTACTTTTACTGTGAAGGAAAATCATTTGTCAGCTTAAAGTCAGACCCAGTGCCTGATGAGAACTATTATTCTGAGAAGGTATCGACTATCAGCTCCAGATGGCATACCCCCTCTCTCCTGCTCGGCCATCCTACCCCACCCCCAACCTTTGCTCCTGTCCTGATTGAAGCAGGGGCCTGTGTGAAAGATGCAGTGAATTTCCTTCCCCATAGGCCTCCATCTCCCCCTCTTCCCAGTCAACCAAAGCTGGCTTCTTTCTGTTCAGGAACATATATCAACTCCCCTCCCAACTGTACAAAGTCAAAACCAGTGGCTGTTTTCTGGTCTCAATCGTGTTTTCCTGTCCCAGTGTCATGACTATGAACAATGAATCATGAGAAGTTAGTCACCCAGGACTCTTTGTAAAGGATTTGAAAACAGAGCATTGTGTCAATAAGCTTTTGGACTTGTGGAGGAATGTGATGCCTGGAGTTGATGAAGCCTTGTTGGGAACAAGAGGCAGGACAGTAGACCAACAGGAACAGATTGAAGACATCAGAGAAGAAAAGGAAGGACCTGAGGCTTTGATGACATTACTGAGTGCCAAAGTCATTAATCAGGAAATTGTCCTGCCACTGGACTTCTCAGTTACAGAGGGAAAAACTCCCTGAGCGTATACCACTTGTAGTGAGCTTTCTGATATGGAAACTGAGAGCATCAAATATCTCTGCAAGCATCCTACCTACACCATAACCAGCTAAGGGGCACACTGTCTCCAGATGCCCATTCTAGTAGTAGACCTGCTCTACATTGTTTGTAGGCCTCACCAAGTTCAGGTTCACCAAGGCTCCAGTTGTCTGCCTGTGAACCCCTCTGCCAGCAAGCATCCTGCTTATCATTGAGATACCACCTCCCCCCCAAATCAGGTAGACTTATGCCAGACAAAAATACATACACATTCACTCACATATATACTCTCACTCATGCCCTCAATTACACCCACATGCACACATACTTGCTCACATACACATAGTCAACACACACTTGCATGCACAAAGACACACATGTTGAGTTGTGCTCCCCCCAAAGTTCTTACATCACCTTCTTCATCACTAGTACCTCAGATTGTGACTTTATTTGGAAATGGAGTCATTGTAGAAAAAACTAGTTAAGATGAGATTGTTCTGTAGGCTGGGCCTCGAAGGATCCCTCACTAGGATCCTTACAAAAAAAGGACATTTAGCCAGGCGTGATGGCACATGCCTTTAATCCCAGCACTCGGGAGGCAGAGGTAGGAGGATCGCTGAGAGTTTGAGGCCACCCTGAGACTACAGAGTGAATTCCAGGTCAGCCAGAGCCAGAGTGAGACCCTACCTCGAAAAACCAAAAAAAAAAAAAAAAAAAAAAAAAAAAAAAAAAAGAGGACATTTGAGGGCAAACATGCACACAGAGATTAAAGTCATGTGGCCACAGTCAAGGAACTAGTCCAGAAGTTAGGAAAGAAGCCGGAAGCAGATCTCCCCTATCGTCTTTAGAGCAGGCAGGACCCTGCTGATCAAACCTTTACCTTACACTTTCAAAGATGGTGAGAAAATACATTTCTGTTATTTAAGCCACCCCATGTGTGGCACTTAGCTACCGTGTTCCTAGCAAACTAATAGTTTCTTAAGTGAGTAACAGGGCTGTTGCAGTACATGAGGACCCACTTCACCTGTTGAGGACTTTAAGGCCAAGTTCACACGTCTTGGGGAGCTATCAGATCTTCTCTAAGTTGTAAAGTTCCTCCAAGTGTGTTCAGACACACAAGAAGTGGGGCAGGCCAACTAGTCAGTTGCCCAGTGCACCAGGCTATTAAAAGGTCCAAAATACCACTGGAATAAATAGAAATAACTCAGTTGATGCAAGTTTCCACATGCTCCTACTAAAGTAAATGCCAGCCTTATATGGAAATTTAAAAAATACCCCTGGCTGGCATAAATTCTCTCTTTGGGTATTTTTGTCATATACACAGATAGTTACATCAGTTCCCATTCTGAAACCAAATAAAGTATGCTGTAGTTATTCCATGACCACAAACAAGGATTTGTTTTATTATGTAATTTGTAAATTCTTCAAATTGTCTGAACTGAGAAATTGGCAAAGAAAACTGGTGCAGGGAACAGAATTACAAAAAGCATGAGATATTTTGCCATTTTTAGGCCATTAATTTTTCTCTACCCAGGAGCAGTAAATTAGCGAGTAAATCTGTCCTGCACATAAAATGTTTTGATTGATAGGTCTTACAGGCTACTTCTTGATCCATAGTACCTTTTGTATCTTTTCTCCCATGCTAAGAGCATCAGCAATTTTATCTTAGTACAAGACCACCAAAAATGAACACCACGTTTCCAAGTCTCTCATAGCTAGAAGTGATCATGTAGAGAAGTTCTGGCCAATGAGACAGAAATAGAAGCATCACGTGACAGTTCCGGGAGCCCTCCTTCCAAAAGAGTTGTGGGCACCCTCTGATACTGCCTCTGCTTTGGGCTTCTCCTTCCTCTGGCCACAACATGCATGGGCATGCTGGTCTTCAGGTCATCTCATGATCAAAGATGTCACATACATGGATACAAGGAGTCTGTATGTTACAGATTTCACAAAGCAGACTTGTATGTCAACCACAGATGACCCACCTCAGACTGCTGTTCAAGAAAGAAATCCACCTCTGACTTGTTTTAGGTCTCCGTGTCACTTGCAGCCAAATGCTATTCTGGTAGGAATCTGGATTTTCCCCCATGTGAAGAGGCACCAAATTCTTGTTCCTGTAGAGTGCTACTGAGTCTTGACTTGGCCTTGATCCAAGCAAGTCTGGCTCTCTCTCCTTCTCTGGCTTCCACAGAGGCACTGCTGAGAGGCAGGTGGTGGTATGACGGTAACCATGTGAACGAGAGACCAGGCATCAGTTGAGAGTCCTGCATGAAGAGAAGAGAAGCTGTGAACCCCTGTGGTGGGTTGGAAGCAAGGCTTCAGATTCTTTGACATTTGTTCTCTCAAGAAATGAACTGTAAATCCCTTTCTCTTGGGTGCAGGCCAGCCTCAGTGCCTAACTTCAGATGGTGGGAATGATGCTGAGTGACTTCCAAGGCTAGCTTAGCAAAGGTAGAATAGTTTTCATTTAGCTCTGTCTTGGGACAGTCACTCTTGAAACTCAGCTGCCGTAGTGTGAGGATGCCAAGCAGCCACTTGGTGAGGCCACATGTGTACATTCTGATCAATAGGTCTGCCTAACTTTTCACCCACTCACCCAACAGCCAGCAGCAACCAGTAGACGTGTGTGTGATCAGGCAGCCCACCACATAATCCAGCCACTCCATCTAACAGGGAACACAACAGGGGACACTGTCCAAACTACATGCATGTGAGCAATGTGTGTCATCAGTTCTAGTCCCTAAATTTTAGGATAGCTTATCATAAAGCAACACATCCAGATTGGCAGTGTGTGTAGGTACTCAGCCATCACAGAAGCCTCTGGAAAGTTTCAACCTAATATTGTGGGTTCCTGAGAAGAATGCAGGGGTCCTGAGACACACCTGAGCTGGAGGGCTAAGGAGGCCACAGCATGGCTCTGTCAAATGCCCATAGAGGGAGAAGTCAGGGCAAAGGAAACAAGCTGACACAGCCACCCCACCCTGCCCAGCAGTTGTAACCAAATTGCATAAACTTGCAAGTGCACATGCGCATGACAATGACGCTCAGGCCAGAATTTCAGCACAGAGGCACACAGGGAGTGCTACTCAGCCCCATGCCACTTAAAGAGTCACGTGTGAGGACAGATTTCATGCCATGAAGGTGAGTAGCATTACTGAGGTAGACCCTGGCGTTTCCAGTAGAATTTCTCAAAATGAAGCCTGAGACCCAGTAGCATTAAAAGACAATGAGACACGGGGCTGGAGAAATGACTCAGCAGTTAAAGTGTTTGCTTTCAAAGCCTGCTGACCCAGGTTCAATTCCCCAGTACCCACGTAAAGCCAGATGCACAAAGTGGTGCATATGCCTGGAGTTTGTGTGCAGTGCCAAGAGGCCCTGATGTGCCTCTCCCTCTCTCTTCTCTCTCTCCCCCCTTGCAGATAAATAAATAAAATATCTTTTCAAAAGACAATGAGATGCCTCCGAAGAGGCCTAAGTTTTAGAAGGATCTCTGAAACTCTCCACTAAGAGCCAAAGGTCTCTCTATGCTATGAAAATAAATCAGAACTGGAGAGATGGCTTAATGGTTCAGGCACTTGCCTGCAAAGCCAAAGGTCCCAGGTTCAATTCCCGAGGACCCATGTAAATTAGATGCACATGGTGGCGCATGCGTCTGGAGTTCAGATCTCTCTCTCTCTCTCTCTCTCTCTCTCTCTCTCTCAAATAAAGAAAGAAAGAAATACTTTTTAAAAAGAAAAGAAATTAACTGTAGTTCTAAAATTCAGGTGTGAAAGCCCAGACCCCCAGTGTCACTACATTTGGAGACCTGGGTTTTGGAGAGAAAAGCCCAGGCTATGGGTAATCTGACGGAAGAGGGCTTTAGCCTGGGGCATCCCCGGCAACACATTTGCAAGGAAAGCCTGTCTTTGCACTGTTCCCATGGTAAATAGTCATCATGAAAAACCTTGCCCCTCCTTGAAGCCCTGTGATCAGACACCTGGTACACAGTTGCTGACCAGGCAGGCAGCAGGAGCTAGGGACACCTGGCTAGGCAAGAGGATATGACAGCTGAAGACAACAGGCAGGTGGGCTCCCCCTGCTCGCTGGCAGCCTGTCCTAGCTCGCAATACCCACTTGCCTCCATTCCTGTGACCTCGCTGACCTGGCACTTGCTTGCTTTTCTTCAGTTGCCAGCATTTGTAGACCTTGTCTTGGATACCTTTGTGCTTTGAACTGAACTTGAACTTTGAAAGAAGAAACGACAGAGCCAGGCATGGTGGCTCACACCTACAATCTCAACACGTGGGAGGCTGAAGTAGGAGGATCATAAATTCACGGACAGCCTGAGCTACAATAGTGAGTTTGAGTTCAGACTAGACTATAAAAAGAGACCCTGATTTAAAAAATAAATAAATAAATAAAGGAAGATGGTAAGAAAGCTTCAATTTTGGGACTCAAGGACATTGTCACCTCCCTACCCTATCCCTTTATTCCCTCTGTCATTTCCTCTATCTCCCCCTTAAGAGTGCCATGTAGAAAACCTTAGCTACTCTTACTCTGTAGCCATCTGCCCTATTTGAGCACAAGCCCAGCAAACTACACTGTAGCCAACAGACAATGTGGCGAGACTCCAAGATTTCCTGAGTTAAGACCCCAGTCTGCAATGAGTTACCCAACAAGCATTCATCTTGCTTCATTCAGCAAGCTTCCCCTCAATATTTATTCCACAGCTCTGGGCCAGGCTCAGTGCACTGGTACCACACTTAGCAAGGCATGTGAGGGTCCCCACTTTTTTCTCCTGGGTGTGATGGACAGTGAGCAAATAAATCGACAAATGCAGACAGTATAAAGCCCCATGCTGGGAACTGAAATAGGGTGCTGGGGCTGCAGGACTAAGGTGGTCTCTTGAGGTGTGCAGATCCTGAAGAAGCCAGGCCTGTGATCATTGGACAGAAAAGCATTCCAGGCATAGGGAACCACTGATACAAAGACCCTGAGGCAGGAATGACCTTGGCATGCCTGAGAAAGAATGTGACTGAATTTCCCAGGAGAGAAATAGATTGGCTCTCAGAACTTGCCAGGCATTAGATCACAAAAGGCTGTGCCACACACCAAGGTATAAGGAGGTGGGGTTTCAACTGGGCTCAGGAAGTGAAGGTTACCTCATGAGACTTCTCATTTTTAAACATGTGTTAATTATCATGAGAAAAATAGTAGCAATGTGAAGAGAGCTGGAAGACTCGCCTTAGCCAAGTGGGCATGGTTAACATCGCCAAAAGTAGGACAGGTGGACAACGTGTGCCTCCCAGTGTCATGCGCGGAGGACACACATCATCTGCATGGTGTTTCTGCCCGACATGCACAACCTGAATCTAGTCATCGGGAGCATCAGAAAAAAGCCCAACTACAGGACAGTCTGTGAAATAAGCAGCCTGTGCTCTTCAGAAGTGTCCGTGTCATAAAAGAAGAGAAAGATGAAGGAACTGGATCAGATTAAAGGAGGCTGAAGCCACACACAATGCCTGACTCAGGTGTGCATCCTGGACCAGAAAAATCATTTTTCTTTTGTTATAGCAGACACCACTCCTGGGGCAGTTGATGAGATTTTAATAAGATCTGTAGATCAGGTAAATAGTATTATAACACTGTTAATTTCCTGATGTTGATCAATTGTACTGTGGCAGGTGTTTTGCTTTATTTTTTTCTTGAAATATTTTATTTATTCAAATGTTAGAGAGAGAGAGAATGGGCATGCCAGGGTCTCTAGCCACTGCAAATGAACTCCAGACACACGTGTCACTTAGTGCATCTGGCTTTATGTGGGGACTGAGGAATCAAATCTGGGTCCTTTGGGTTTGCAGACAAGTGCCTTAATGGCCAAGCCATCTCTCTCCAGCCAGCTGTTTTGTTTTGTTTTGCTTGGCTTTTGCAATCCTGGAGATGGACCCCAGGGCCTTGTGCCTACTAGGCAAGCTCTCTATGACTGAGCTACATTGCCCACCCTTGTAATGGGATCAGTTAATTGGTTGGTTTGTTAGTTGGTTAAATAGTTTTGAGACATGGTCTCAGGTATCCTGGGTTGGCCTCAAACTTGCTGTGTAGCTGAAGATGACTTTGAATTTCTGATCCTCCTTCTAAGTGGTGTGGATTCAGGTGTGTACGCCACCACATCCAGTTTCTGTGGTGCTGTGGATGCAACCCAGAGCCTCTGCATGCTAGGCAAGCACTCCACCCACTGAGCTGCATCTCCGGCCCCAACTGATTTTTTGTTTTGTTTTGTTTTTTAGAGAAAGTTGTTGTTGTTGTTTTCAGGAAGTATACTCTGAAATATTTAGGGTTAAAGGTGCATTATGTAGGTAACAAGAGAGAGGGACAGAGAAAGAAAATGTATGCAAATTGCTGAAAATGCTTACATTGTGAGAGTCTGGATAAAAGGGATACAGGAACTTTTGGCGCTTTTTTGCAACTTTTCAAGTCTGAAATTATTTCAGAAATCAAAAATCAGGGCCAGAGAGATGGCTTAGTGGTTAAGGCACTTGCCTGCAAAGCCAAAGGACCCAGGTTCAATTCCCCAAGACCCATGTAAGCCAGATGCACAAGGTGGCACATGTGTCTGGAGTTCATTGGCAGTGGCTGGAGGCCCTGGTGTGCCCACTCTTTCTCTCTCTCTTTCTCTTTTTCTCTACGTGCCTCTCTCTCGCTCTCAAATAAATAAATAAATACAAATAAAATATTTTTTAAATCAAAGGTGCATAACATAAAAAAATCAAAAGTCCCTTGTGGCTACTGGGTCGGGAATAAATATTAGGGGAATGCACAACATGAGCAGACCAAGGACATTTTGGGTGCCATACTAGGAGACGAGGTCCCTGGCATTCTGATACCAGGGAAAACAGCACCCAAAAACCTCACCATATAGAGCCGAGATCATAGCTCAGTAGGCAGAGTGCTTTCCCAGCGTGAAACCCTAGGTTGGGTCCCCAGGCACACATCGCCCTTTAACACCAACACTTGAGAGATGAAGGCAGGAGGATCCAAAATTTGAGGTCATGCTCAACTAAATAGTTGGGTCTTCTCATGCAACCAACAAGGAAGGGTTCCAGCCAATGCCTACCAAACAGCTCCTGAGACTTTTCCTTTTACAGCTGCGCCAAAAAGCAATCAAACGATAAATCCCGGGGAGGTCAGCTTGCTTCTCCCAGTGCCCCCCCCCCGCCCCCGCCATCCATCACCTCCTTGGCCGTTCTCAGTCCCGGAGGAAACAAGGCTCCCAACAGACCTTTGCTAAGATCCCCTTTGACCCTGGCAGTGGCAACAAGGCTCGGTTGGGAAAGGATAAAGGAGCTGGCTAGCTTTGTGGGGGGGCGCCCCTCCTCAGCCGGGTGCGGGGACGCCGCCGACGCGTGGCGCAGCCTGCGAGACTGTCTAAACATGCAGGGGCTGAGCCGCACACCAGGCGCCACACTCATTAAACAGGGGGCCAGCCGCAGGGCTAATCTGACAGGCTGCCTCCAGACGCCCCGGGGGCTGCAGGTGGACCGGGCGCCTCGGGTGTGAGCACGTCTCCGTGAGGCTGGGTGGTCTGCGGATCCCCGGAGAGATGTGTGGGCAGCTGCCGACCACAGGGAAGCCTCTCTCTCTCTCTCTCTCTCTCTCTCTCTCTCTCTCTCTCTCTCGACGCAGAAACAAACAGCGCTGCTGGGAAGGATGCGGTCACAGCCTTCATATTGCCCTGGGGAAGGGGACTCCCCTACCCCCCCCCCAAAGGAACTCTCTCTTGGCTGGTCCATTCTCCACTGGACACCGGCAGCCTGCTTTGCTGAATTACTGACAGCAGAAAAAAGGAGGCCAGAATGCACAAGTGCTGATAGATGGCTATCAGCAGGCTCCTAGGAAGGCCTACGCCTTTATTCTTTCCAACACTTTCCTGGAGGAGCTCGGTGACTCAGACTCGCCAGGGCCCTGGCCACGGGTCTGGATAGGGATGTCGGCCTGTGTGTCAGGCCCAGCCTGGCGCCTGGCCAGCTGGGAGGCTAGAAGGCTGGGAGGCTGGAGGTTTGCAGGCTCATAAAAAGAAATTGCTTGTTCCTCTGCCAGATGAGAACGCTGGCCAGGTTGGGTGGGGAGAGAAGAAAGGCACACTGCTGGTGCCCAGACACTTCTGCCCACGACAGTGTCCTCCTGTGGCAATACATCAGGGAAGGACTGGGCCTCTGTCTCACTTGCAGGTGACCCAGTTGCACATGAGGAAACCAAGTCCCAGAGTCTGAATGGCTTGGCCTGAGGCCCCCACTAAAGTCTGCCTCTACTTCTCTATAGCAAAGCCGCCTCTGAGATACTTGAGGACATAAATGAAAAATGATCCCTCCTTCCAAGTGAGTCTGGCCCCTCAAGCTTGAGTATTTACATGTTTTCCCCAGGCCAGGGCAAGCCTTCCGGATGTTTCCTGCCCTTTTCCTCTTGACTTGAAACGGCCCAGCATCAAGCAGTGTTTGTAAAACTCGTTTTGGATATAGGGCCAATCTTGTTTGTGTGTGAGTGTGTATGCTTTAATTAATTTCAGTCTATCACAGGCAGATACAATAAAAATGATCTGCTAGAAAAAGGAAATGAAAAAGAAACACAATGTATGAAACACAAGCCCAGATTTTTATCATTAGATTTAACAGACATACACATCCTCTATAAAAGTTTCCAAACACTTGCTCCCAGTTTCTGGACTTAGCTCACTGAGGACAGGTGCCAGGCAGATTGTGGCCTGGTACTCGCCCCCAGAGCACACTTAGAATAAGAGTGGTGAAAGGTCCAGGTCAAAGCCTGTAGCTTCTGAGACTGGGGGTTGCAGCTCAGCAAGAAAGCAATGCTTGAGGCCCAGGTTCTTATGCCCCCTCTGTAGTACACAGACTGCAGGCCTTCTCTGTCTGGGCCACACTGCCTTCATTTGTACAGAACAGACCTACTGTACACACACACACACACACTATAGTTAGATGTGTGCAAAGGACCCTTCTTTACTTCATTGCTGGCTGAGCTGCTCTTTCTAAGCACAGCAGGATAGGGTGAGGTGGTGCAATTTCAGGTGTACATAGTAGACTAGGTACAGGACAATTGTTTGATTGGTCCTTTTATGCAAATTCCCAAGCTTTCTCAGATTTTCACCCTACCACCCCTGTTGCAGTCTGGTTCGCATTGCTGGCATAAATCACCTGATCAAGAGCAGCTTGTGGGAAAAAGGGGTTTATTTTCACTTACAGACTCGAGGGGACACTCCATGATGGCAAGGGAAAACAATGGCATGAGCAGAGGGTGGACATCACCTCCTGGCCAACATCAGGTGGACAATAGCAACAGGAGAGTGTGCCAAACACTGGCAAGGGGAAACTGGCTCTAATACCCATAAGCCCGCCCCCAACAATACTCTGCCCCCAGGAGGTGTTAATTCCCAAATCTTCATCAACTGGGAACCTAGCATTCAGAATACCTAAGTTTATGGGGTACACCTGAATCAAACCATCACATTCTGCCCCTGGCCCCTATAAACTGATAACCATCCATGATTTAAAATGCAATGCATTCATCCAACTTTTATCAATCCCAATGATGTTCAAACATTCCCATAGTCCAAGGTCTTTTAACTGAACCGTAAAACCAAAAAGTCCCCCCCCCAAAAAAAAACATAATGACACAGAATAAACACACTGCAAAAGATGGCATTCGGCATAGCAAATAAATATTCAACCAATACAAGATTTAAATAGGGAAAACATCAAACTCTGTAGCTCCAAGTCCAACAACTCTAGTCAGTGACAAATCTCCAAGTCCGATAATTCTAACCAGCAACAAATCTCTGGAGTTTCAATTCCATCCCTACAGCTAGGCTACTCGCAGTCCTGGAAAACTTCATCCGGGGCCAGCAGCTCTCCTTGGCAACCATCTCATGGTCCCAGCATCTCCACTGGGTCTCCACTGCCACCCACGGTCCATCCTTCTTGCAGGCAAACCAGCAAACCTGCTTCACACTGCCCATGGCCATTTCCAAAACACAAAACGCAAATTCAATTGGGTCTCCTCCATGCAGGCAAACCAGCAAACCTGCTTCACACTGCCCATGGCCATTTCCAAAACACAAAACGCAAATTCAATGACCCTCTCTTTCCTGCATTTCTTATACTCCATAATACCAGGTAAGGTGTCAATTTGTTAATCGGGGGGGGGGAATAATCAGACTTTGAAGAATAGGACACTCCTTTGGCATTCAAACCCCCATCCAAAGAGTCTACATTCATCCTGTTGCCCCAGTGCAGGTCAGCTGGCCCAATCTCAAAGATTGTAATCTCATAGAATTGCAGATGAACAGGCAGAAGTTTCAAACCAAAGATTTCATTTCTGTGCCATATCCCTCTGCTCACAACTACACAATGCAACCCTGCACAAGTTGTCAGGACAGGGGCATAACAGCAAGCCTCTCACACAAACTGCTTCTAGCCCAGCCCAAGCAAAGTTCTTTCTTACCCTCATAAACCAAACCCCACAGTCCATAGTTCTTACTGCATTCAGGTCTTTCCACTCTGACCAGAATAGTCCATCAAGCTGTACTTACAGCACTGCAAGGCATCTCTTAGGCCAGGGTTTCAAATACTTCCACATTCCTCTTGAAAATCAGCTCCAAAAGGCCAAAGCCACACAGTCAGGTGTCTAGCTGCAACGCCACTCTTGGTACCAACTCTACTGTTGAAGTCAGGTTCACATTGCTGGCAGAAATCACCCAAGCAAGATCAGCCTGTGGGGAAAAAAAAGTTTATTTTGGCTTACAGACTTGAGGGAACGCTCCATGATGGCAGGAGAAAACAATGGCATGAGCAGAGGGTGGACGTCACCCCCTAGCCAACGTAAGGTAGACAATAGCAACAGGAGAGTGTGCCAAACACTGGCAAGGGGAAATTGGCTATAATACCCATAAACCCACCTCCAACAATACACTGCCTCCAAAAGATGTTAATTCCCAAATCTCCGTCAGCTGGAAACCTAGCATTCAGAACACCTAAGTTTATGGGGGACACCTGAATCAAGCCACCACAACCCTTTTCTTCCACATTACGGTGTTTGGGGTGTGCGGGGAAAGTTAGCAGAACTTATGCCAGAGTGTCTCAAACTTTAATGTTTACACAAGCCCCTGGGGAACTTGTTAAGGTACAGATGCTTTGTCCAAACATGGTAGCACATGTTTGGAATTTCAGAATTTGGGAAGCTAAAGCAGGAAAATCAAGAGTTCAAGATCAGGGCTGGAGAAAATGGCTCAGCTGTTAAGGTGCTTGCCTGCAAAGCTGAAAGACTCAGGTTCAATTCCCCAGAACCCACATAAAGCCAGATGCACTAGGTGGTGCATGCATCTGTGCCCTAATGCACCCATCCCACCGTCTCAAAGAAATACAATATTTTTAAGAAGAGTTCAAGGTCAGCCTTGGCTCATAGGGAGTTTGAAGCTAGTCTGGGATAGATAGTGAGACTTGGTCTAAAAACAATAGCAACAATAACACTAACAAAACACCAGTGCAAGCCGGGCATGGTGGCACACACCTTTAATCCCAGCCCTCGGGAGGCAGAGGTAGGAGGATTGCTATGAGTTTCAGGCCACTACATAGTGAATTCCAGGTCAGCCTGAGCTAGAGTGAGACTCTACCCTGAAAAATCAAATAAAAAAAAAAAAAAAAAAAAACCACCAGTACAGATGCTGACTCAGCTGGTTTGGGGTAGGGGTGTGGTTGGGGGTGTGCATCCTTACAAAGCTACCAGTTGACACCCAGATACTGCTCCTGTGAATACACTTTGAACAACAGCAAGGGCTTATGGGGCTTTATATACAGAGAGGAATTAGGTCTTTGGATATCCAGCTCTCTGTAGTGGGGTGGCCACTCTCGGATGTCCATAGACTGGCGATTGCTGAGGCGTGGACGGTGTTCTCAGACTAGAGTGGTAAAGTAGAGAACTGCGGGTCCAACCATGGCTACATATGGTGGAAGCCCCCTCACTATAGCAGACTGTGACTCCCTTCAGGTATTGTTGATGCCTTAGAACCACTGAAGAGTTTGTGATGCACCCCAGCTAGACCCTGTCCACATTCACGGGCTGTCACCATGGCTACTTTCCATCATCCCTGGTGCAGACACACCCAGGGAACTGCCAGGCACCATCACTGGCCCCAGGCAACCACAAGCAGCTCTGTTTGCCATACTGTGCCACCCATTGAGTTTTCTTTCATGTGAAGTCCACCAATGGCATTCCATCCCAGATCTCCAAATATAACCAAGGACCAACACACCACCACCCAAGGCATGCCCCCCCCACTTCTAACACACACTTCCCTCCCAGGTCCCAGAGTGGGAGATCAGAATTTTGGGGGATTACATCCCCCCGCTCCAGCTTCCTCAGTCCATACTTCTTTGCAGAGAAGCCTCTCACATTTGTCTCCCTGTCCCTCTGGACTCACTGAGTAGGATCTAAAGAATGTAGAGTTAGGTGTGGTGGCGCACACCTTTCATCCCAGCACTCAGGAGGCAGAGGTAGGAAGATCACTGTGAGTTCCAGATTAGCCTGAGACTACATAGTGAATTCCAGGTCAGCCCGGGCTAGAAAGCGCCACTTGGTGATCCACAAGAACATACTGCCCACATGAACCCTTCTTCATGTGACACAAAAGAGGCCCTCTAGGGCTACAGAGATGGCTTAGTGGTTAAGCACTTGCTTGTGAAGCCTAAGGACCCCAGTTCGAGGCTCGATTCCCCAGGACCCATGTAAGCCAGATGCACAGGTGGCGCATGCATCTGGAGTTTGTTTGCAGTGGCTGGAGGCCCTGGCACGTCCATTCTCTCTCCCTCTCTCTTTACCTCTTTCTCTCTGTGTCTGTCACTCTCAAATAAATAAATAAACGAAAAAGAAAGAGGCCCTCTAGCCTCAATGGTCTATGAAAAGGCTGTCCCCTTGGCAACTTGGAAATGGAGCATACTTCCTAGGGAGGTCGAGGCTAAGGCTTCTTCCATGTCCCTATCACCCCACAGATAATTAGTGAGCATCTACTGGGTGTCAAGCATCAGTTGGGGGTCAAGAGAACAGGAGACCCAGGCAGTCAGAGTTTTGAGTTCAAAGCGAATCCAGGCTTAGGGTAGTGACATCACTACCACATCCTGTGACGGCCTCAGCCACGGGTCCCCCAGGTCTTCATGAAAGGACTTACACAGCCCTCAGCTCTCAGCCCCTGGCGGTCATACCCTCAACATCAGCTCCTGACCCCCAGAATGGTGGCCTGTGCGAGTACTACCTGGGCAACCCAGCATCCATGGCTGGCCACACTTGATTCCCACGCCTGACCACACATGGGCTCCCACTGACCACATGGCCTGGTGCTGGGAGAGCTGTACCCAAGAGCAGAGCTCAGAGCTGTTGGCTGTGGCCTTGGCCCCCAGGGAGCAGGGCTGGCCGATGGCATGCAGCAACAACACAAGGTCACCTTCTCCTTCCTGGGTTGGAGCCAGAGTACCCACTGTAGCTGGAAGGGAGTTGTGGGCCCAGGCAGACCCCAGAAAATAGCCCACAGCCCTCCAGTCAATTGCCCTGTGTTTGTTTTCACAGCTGCTCCTCCAGCAAGGCTGTTCCTGTAAGCAAAGGAATCTGTGTGAGGTAAGTAATGTGACAAAGAGGCAAGGAGGCAGCCCCAGCAGCTCGGACTAGCAGCCAGTCACCATTACCCACCAGCCACACTTTGAGGAATCACTCAAGGGCCTAGATGCCAAGGTCATGGACTCAAAAACACTTTCTTCACCTCCACTAACACCCTCCAGGAACTCTGCTCCTATGTGAGCCGTGGCTTTGGCTGGAGTCCTCAAGAAAGATGCCAGGCACACAGGACAGAAGCATACCCACTAGCCTGAGGCATTTTATTTTCTTCTTTCTCATCTCATTTACAGACAGCCCCTCCCTCTCTAACACACACACACACACACACACACACACACACACACACGAGTCCAAGGACAAGAGTCAGCTGTGTGTATGAGGAAACAGTACACAGGACCGAATGCAAACACATTTTTAGCTAGGACTAACATGAGTAGGAATGGAAGAGATGAAACAAAAAGAGGTGTAAGTCAAGTCACTGGAGCCCCTACTCAGCGCTGCTTTTAAAATTATTATTATTATTATTATTATTATTATTATTATTATTATTATTATTTTGGCTTTTCAAGGTAGGGTCTCACTCTAGCCCAGGCTGACCTGAAACTCACTATGTAGTCTCAGGGTGGCCTCAAACTCACAGCAATCCTCCTACCTCTGCCTCTTGAGTGCTGGGATTAAAGGCGTGCGCCACCACTCCCGGCTTCAGCCCTGCTTTAAAACCAACCTAGTGCCAAAAGGAAGTAGAGCTGAGCCAAGGTAAGATGAAGCCCATCTGCCAAGCAGGAGGTCCAGCCACAGCCCCCAGACCTTGTTCTGGAGCATTCTCGGCAGCCTAGCAGTAGCCAAGGCAAGTCTGAACCAAAAGCTACTCTTACTGGGGCAGTTTGGGCCACAATGACAACTGGGTTTCCAAAAGAAGAGCACTGTCTCTCCAGGCACTCGTTGTTTTTTTTTTTTTTTTTAAGTCTCTCTGATTCTTGTTTTTTTTTTTTCTTTCTTTTGGATGCAAATGTGTGTGTGGTGTGCACACGTGTGTATGCCTGTTTGCATGTGTGTGGGCACATGTGTAGAGACTGATTCCACTAGTCTACCTAGCCAGGTTTCCCCAGAGATCCCCTGTCTTGGTCTGCTGAGCACTGATTACAAGGAGGCCGCTACACCTATCTGGCATTTGTGTGGATTCTCAGGACCTGAACTCCATTCTCCCGCTTGTGCCACAAGCATTTTACCCACTGAGCCATCTCCTCAGCCCCTTTCCAGGCACGCTTGATTTTCATTCCTGCTCTTGCCCCTTGGACTGAGCAAAAAGTTGCTTTGTGGGTTGGGACAGGGGTGGAAGGGAACCATAGTGTCTGGAACAATTTTCTGGATTAAATCAACCTTCCATTCTTAACTGATAAGCTGTTCTCTGGAAAGTTGCCCACAGTTATTGCAGTCTGGCTTATGTTGAGCCCTAGTAATATAGGCACAACTGAGCACCTTTCTTCAGCCACTCTCTTCACAAACAGGCCTCCGAAAGACTCTAAACATAAGCACTTTCCCAAGTTCATACAGCAAGAGTGACCAAGAGACTGTGTCTCAGGCTGGGCCCTTTCAGAAGGGAACCTAAAGCAATAGTTGGGGGTCACGTGATTATTTCAGTGTCCATCAGTAAATAGGAAAAGAAAGCAACTATTATCAAGCAAGTCACCCAGAGACACTGGGCTTCTTGATGGGACCTCATAAGACACCTTAGTTGCTGGGGAGATATTTCAGTCAGTTAAGTGCTTGCCGTATAAGCCTGAGGGCCTGACTTCAAACCCCGTACCAAAGTACCCCCAGAAACCAACAGAGCCCCTAATTACCCCACAGTGAACACCAAGGACTCTAATGAGGAGAGCCTCTAGAGAAATGGGGACCAGGATGAGGGGATACAAGACTATAATCTATGTAAAAAAAATTATATGTTAGGGCTGGAGAGATGGCTTAGCCATTAACGTACTTCCTGCGAATCCTAAGGACTCATGTTCGCTCTCCAGGTCCCAGTAAGCCAGACGCACAATGAAGCACACAATGTCACACATGGGCACAAGGGGGCGCACAAGTCTGTAGTTCCATTCTCTCTCTCTCTTTCTCTCTCTCTCTCTCTCTCTCTCTCGCTCTCGCTCATAAACAAAGGGGCCTTTCCAAGCTACCCACGTAGGGGTCCGTATTACATTGTTCTTGTTTCCCTACCTAACTTAAAGGGGAATTTAACACGTTGTCTGGAGCCCTTGATGTCCTGCACATGAAGGAAGAGGCGGTTCTCAAATTCCTTGCGGTAGGAATCCACTCGGGTGACATGAACCTTGATTTCCAGATGGAGCAGTCCATCTACAAGAGGAAGGGCGCTGGCATCTACATCATCAATCCGAAGAGGACCTGGGAAAAGCTTCGGCCGGTAGCTAGCGCCATTGTGGCCATCCATTACCCTGTTGATTTCAGCATAATCTCCTCCCGGAACCCAGGCCAGTGTGCCCTGCTGAAGTGTGCTTCTGCCACGGGAGCCACTCCTGTCGCTAGCCGCTTCACCCCTGGGACCTTCACTGAGCAGATGCAGGCAGCCTTCAGGGAGCCTCGACTTCTGGTGGTGACTGACCCCCGGGGTCACCCAATCAGCCTCTCATGGCTACCATTGCTCTGCTGTGTAACACAGACTCTCCTCTGCGCTATGTGGACACTGCCATCCCATGTAACAACAAGGGAGCTCACTTGGTGGGTCTCATGTGGTAGATGCTGGGATGTCCTGTGCATGCATGGTACCATTTCCAATGAGCACCCCTGGGAAGCCATGCCCGATCTGTACTTCTACAGAAACCCCTGAGGAAATCAAGGAGGAGCAGGCTGCCGCTGAGAAGGCTGTGACCAAGGAGGCTTTCCAGGGAGAATGGACCGTGCCTGCTCTGGCGTTCACTGCTGCCTAGCCTGAGGTGGCAGACTGGTCCGAAGGTGTGCAGGTGCCCTCTGTGTCTATCCAGCAGTTCCCAGTGGAAGCCTGGAGAGCCCAGCCAGCCATTGCAGACTGGTCTGCAGCTCCCACTACTTAGGCCAGAGAGTAGGTGGGGACATACATCCCCTGAATGGTTTTAAGCTGTTCTGTGAACTCAGGAAAAGTGGAAATAAACAGTTTCTGGGGGCGGGGGGGAGGCCAATCTGTTGGGTTTGCCTCAAAAAAATTAAATAAGAATAAATAAATAAGCTGGGCACGGTGGTGCACGTCTTTAATCCCAGCACTTGGGAGGCAGAGGTAGGAGGATCACCATGAGTTCCAGGCCAGCCTGAGACTACATGAGTTCCAGGCCAGCCTGGGCTAGAGTGAGACCCTACCTCGAAAAACAAAAAAAAAAAAAAAAAAGAATAAATAAATAAATAAATCCAGTACACACTTAAAAATGCCAAGTGTGGTGGTACCCACCTGTAATTCCAGTACTGGGGAGAATGATGAGTGTGCTGGGAATCAAACTCAGGTCCTTAGCCAAGGGCGGTGGAAATGCCTTTAATCCCAGCACTCAGGAGGCAAAGGTAGGAGAACCACTGTGAGTTTGAAGCCAGCCTGAAACTACAGCCTGGGCTAGAGCTAGACCCTACCTTGAAAAACTGGATTTAAAAAAAAAAAAAAAAAAAAAAAAACATGTCCTCATACTTGTAAAAGAAAGTGCTTTTATCACCGAGCCATCTGCAGGCCTGTGTGTGTGTGTGTGTGTGTGTGTGTGTGTGTGTGTGTGTGTGTGTGTGTTTTGTTATTGTTGTTTGTTTTCAAACCTAGGCTGACCTGGAACTTTTGTAGCCCAGACTGGCTTCAAACTTGATAGATGATAGGCTGCCGAGATGGCTCAGCAGGCAAGAGCTCTTGCTGCAAACATGAGGTCCTGAGATCAATTCCCCAGGACCCATGTAAACACCTGGACATGGCCATGCCCAGCTGTGTGGGGAGCAGAAACTGGAGAGTTGCTGGGGCGATGGAAAACTTCAGCTCTGTATTTGCAGAGAGATTCCATCTCAAGGAAACACACCAGCGAACAATAGAGGAAAGACATCCGAGATTCTCCTCTGTTCCATTTGTGTTTGAAAGTGCATTGAGCATACACCACACACACCACGGCCACCACATATACTACACATGCTGAGAGAGAAACTTGATACATAGTCAAGGTTGAACTCCTAGTCTTCCTACCTTCACCTCCTAAATGCTGGGATTACAAGTGTCTACCACCACACCCAGCTGCTGCTGGACTTTTAAAAAGTCACTGTAAACTCCATGTTCATTTGTTTTTTTTTTAAAATATTTTATTATTTATTTATTTATTTGAGAGAGATACAGAAATAGGCAGGTAGAGAGAGAGAGAGAGAGAGAGGGAGAGAGAGAGAATGGGTGCACCAGGGCCTCCAAGCACTGCAAACGAACTCCAGATGCATGCACCCCCTTGTGCATCTGGCTTACGTGGGTCCTGGAGAATCGAGCCTCGAACTGGGGTCCTTAGGCTTCATAGGCAAGCGTTTAACCGCTAAGCCATCTCTCCAGCCCTCATTTGGTTTTATCTTAATTTCTTAAGCACTGGATATAATTATATTTTTAAATTTTTAGTGACTACACATAAAATCGTTGTATTATTTCATTTTTGCGCAATGTAAACAATATAGCATATTTAGCTGTGATATTTTCTTTTTGTGGATTATCTTTGTATTTTGCATGTTTGTCAATATTTTCTTAGCAGTTCAACTGAGCAATTTTATTAAAATGACTATATGCCAACTACATTTTTTTGTCCTCAGTGTGGTCGTTTTATAATTTGGTGGGGATATGGTTTGGATTTTTTTTTCTTCCTTAGATTTAGGCATTTTTTTGATCATCTGCACAGGTTACATTTATTTTCTATTTTCTGATTCATTCTATCACATCAAAACTTACAAAGTCCTTTCCCTTCATGGGCAGAATGTGGATTTAACATGCAATTCTTCAGAGGAAAATAGTCCCCCTCCTAAGAAGGTCATTTAGTGTTACAACCCCAGCTCTGACGCCACGTGGGCAAATTGCTGAATTCTCTGTGCCTCAACTTCTATACAGTGGGATGATCATGGTTCCCCCAGGAGGGTTCAAATGTGAAAATTAGGTGAGTACTTTCTGGTCCTGCACCAGGTGAGCCAGTTTCCTCTTTTCTGCCTCCTGCTTGTGTGATCTAAGATTGTCAGACCACCTGGCCTGCTAAACTGGGCTCTTCCCATCTGGACTCACTGGCCAAAGGCTGGCATTGTGGCCTTTGTTTGAACATATGGGCCGGAGAGGGGAAGACAACTAGGGATGAAAATGGCCCCACTTGCTTTGTCAATTGGTCTCCACTTCCACTGCTGTCCTATTAATCCCTTGGCTCTCCCTCCAGGAGTTTCAGACCCAGGAATTCTAATTGACCCAGAATTAGAAATTTTGTTAACACTGAGTCATTGAAGAATTGGACAGATGACTTACAGGCCTGAGACTGTCAGGTGAACCAATCAATCCCCAGAAAGCTAGTGAGCCACAGGCCAAGAGCATGGCATCCTTAGCCAGACAAAGGTCAAGGCTAAGCCAGAGTCCTCAATCTATGGAAAAGGAAAAAAAAAAAAAAAAAAAACCAGCAATCCCCAAGTGTAGTGCTTCAGGGCAAAATAAAGTTCAAATCTCTAATCTTAAAATGGAACCTCTTCATTCCCCCACCACCCACAAACATCCTGCAGCTGCTAAGGCGGCCTTGGATGAGGTTTGGCCAGCTGTTCCCACACGCACCACTCTAGTCAACCCATCTGTCCTCTTGTAAGGCCAGGACAGCAGACAGGAAGCAGCTGAGACCCACAAAGGGTGCCAGGCTATGTACAGGTATGGTCACGTGGGAACTCCAGCCAAGGGCTCCAAGTCTTAGCCTACAGCAGTGGTTGTGGATCGTTAGCACATCAGAATCCCCTTGAGTGCTTGTTCAAAGCCACAAGTGTCATTCATTCCAGGCTTCCCAGGTTCCAACTCACTAGGGCCAAGGCTCAGCTTTTCTAACCTGGTGTCGCTGATGCTAGGAGGCTGCCAGCCCCATGCTGAGGACCACTGGCCGAAAACTTCTGCCCCTACTTCACACCTCCTTGTTGTGTTAGTCAAGGACTGGGGGCATGTTTGCCATGTAAGCATGAACATCCAAGTTCAAAGTTGGAGCTGGGCATGGTGGCGCACGCCTTTAATCCCAGCACTAGGGAGGCAAAGGTAGGAGGATTGCCATGAGTTCAAGGCCACCCTGAAACTACAGAGTGTATTCCAGGTCAGCCTGGGCTAGAATGAGACCCTACCTCGAAAAACCAAAAAAAAAAAAAAAAAAAGTTGGGCATGATGGCACACACCTTTAATCCCAGTACTCAGGAGACTGAGATAGGAGGATCACCATGAGTTCAAGACCAGCCTGGGGCTACAGAGTGAGTTTCTGGTCAACTTAGGCTACAGTGAGATCCTGCCTTGAAAAAACAACAACAACAAAAAGATTAGAGAGGGCTGGAGAGATGGCTCAGTAGTTAAAGGTGCTTCCTTGCAAAGCCTGATGGCCTGGATTCAATTCCCTAGTACCCATGTAAAGCCAGGTGCACAAACTGGTGCATGTGTATATATGCATATATATATGGAGAGAGAGAGTTAGTTCAGATCTCCAGAACTGCGGTGGCCTGTAATTCCAGTGCTGGAGGGACAGAGACAAGAAATCCCTGAGGCTTACTGGCCAAATAGTCTAGTTGAATTGGTGATCCCCATGTTCAGTGAGAGACCCTGTCTCGTACATTAGTGGAAAGTGACTGAGGAGAACAGCATCCTCTGGCCTCTACACATGTGTGCAACCACAAGCATTCAAACACACATATGCACACTCCCACCACACATATATAAACATGCAATTGAAAGCAAACAAGAAAGAAAGAAGAAAAGAAAGGAAGGAAGGAAAACAGGCTTATAGCAGTTATGGATGGAACAAATCAAATTTCTTTTTTTTTCCCCCAAAGACTCTGTCAACGGCAGCATATCTGGCAGGTGAGAAGCTGCAGCTTGCAGCTAATGGGTCATTCACAGAGATGTGAGGAGTTGGGACAAAATAGACTGGGCTAGCCCAGGTTTGGGGCTTGGGAAACATGGGGTTAATTCTGAATCTCTTCTGGGAAGTCCACGTGACTTAGAGAGGAGGAAGGTGGAGTGATTGCTTATCCACAGAACTATCAAGGTCCTGACTGTGTTAAAACCCAATCATTACATCCAAGTAGTAATGTGTTTTAGGCAATGTGTTCTGCTTCTGCTCAGCAATGCATGAGTCTCGTAGTGGTGGCCAGAGAAATGGGGAACCGTCGTATATTGAGCGAGTGATAATGGAATCCAGGAGGTGGAAATTACAAGTTGAAAAGTAAAATCGATGTCCTGACTGTAATGACTCAACGCCTGGCAAGGATCTGTGTAGAGGTATGTCCCACTTGCCCCTCCAGGATACTGGGTGGTTCAAAAGTTTCATGTGGGCAGGGAGTGCATTTTAATCATGGTTAATCATATTGTAACAGCACCTGGAATGGGCCTTAGTGAGCTTCTAGCTCTGGAATGGTAAATTGGTTTCATTTGATAGCGGGTCCATTCAGTTAGCTTGTGACTCTGCTCTCCTGCCACCATCAATTAATCTGTTTACCATGGGTAGGGTGGCAAGGAAGCAGCGGTTTGCCCTCTGAAACCAACCCTGATCTAGTCCCAGTGCCCCACTGAAGATGAGGCTGTAATGCCCAGTTCACGGCACCCCCAGTGACCACCAAGGAAGACCAAACACATATGCAAACGCAAAGAGCTTTTACTCGGGCTTAAGCTCGGTCTCTTGCCTTCACCAACGCAGTGGATCTATGCAAGAGCCCGGAAAATCAGAATGGCGGGCTTTTTATTGAGGTTTGAGCAAGGGGGAGGGGACCATCACCTATGCAACTACATGATTGGCTAATTTGAACATTAACTGTACTTGGGGGTTCTTGATTGGTCTTAGGATTTTGGCAGGCTAGGTCTAGGGGAATTTCAAACTTAATTGGCTCAGCAAACGGCGGTTACATTTGAACAGGTTGGCGCGCGCGGTTACATTCATTTGATTGGTTGACATTTACAAAAGTCTGAGACCGTGGATCTTATTGGGCTATCCAGCCCAGGACCGCAAGAATGTTGAGTCATGCTCACACAGCAAGTTTATGGTTTTTCCCCCGTACTGGTTGTTCTTCCCTTGATTCCGGGAATTCGCCCTTGTGGCCTACCAAGTGACTGAGGCCTGTCATGGTGCTACTCTGGCCTGGTTCTTTCAGAGGCAAGAACTGCTCTACTGCCCTGTGTCCTCAGCCACACCTCAGTGCATTCCTATCCCCCAACAGACGTCGCATACCATACTAAGAGGCCATACATTCAAGGATCTGTGAACTTGGCTGGTGAACGGAGTATTACATCTTCCGTGTCACTGACATCAAGCACTTCCTTCCATTCCAAGCCATAGTAGCATCAGTCCCACATGTGACTGACACCAGAAGACACCCCAGCTGTCTTCTTCCGAGTACATGGGAGGTGCTGCTGCTATCTCTAAGGATCACTTACACTCCTCACTAGCAAGAAGCACTAGTAGTTATTAGATCTGCCACTAAATCTTGTAATTGAATGCATTAATAAAGAAGCACATATATTACTGCTTTGCAAAGTTGTTTTTTAATATTTGGATAACTACATTTCAATATAATTGGTTTCCTCCATAATCCTATCTTATGCAAGCAAAATACATTAGTTAGAGAAGGGGTCCATAGGCTTCATCAGAGGCCAATGGATTATGTGACCCACCAATGATTTTAAAGCTCTCACTAGGGTTTTCAGCTAGCAAGTCCTATGTGCCAGGGCCCTGGCCAGCCTGGGCTTCAGACAGAAAAGTGGGCGAGGGTAGCATGGGTGGCCTTTGGTACCTTGGGTTCGTTCCTGTGATTGGGCAGCAGCTGGCAGTTCAGACAGTGAGAATGAGCTGCTCCACACTCTGGAGACACAGCTGACCTCAGGGGCTCCCTGGGCTCAGATGGCCACACAGTGACAACTCTGGCCCTGTGCCAGGGCTCTCTGGTTTGGCCTGCCACAGAGATGGGCAGGATGGGTCACAGACGTGGTAGCAGCACAATTTCCTTCTCCTATGGCAATTCTGCCCCTTCCATTGGGCCACTGTCCCCCAGGACCCTGTGAGGCAGACTCTGTGCTTACTGTTACAGCCAGCCAGATGGCCGTGTTCAGCTCCAAGACAGGGAACAAAGGCCACCTGAAGATGTCAAGGGGGATCACCATCCTGTTTTCATTTTCTTCTCAAAAAATGTACAGATAGTCCTTTTATGAAGCATGTAGATAGATGTGGGATTATAAGGTATTGGCCCAGAAGACCTTAAAAAATTGTCTGTTCCATCCTTCACCTTCACTTTGCAAGCCAGGTCACTGGCTGAGAGAGAGATGCAGACCTAGTTCCAGAACGCAGGGCTCCCTCTAAAGCATCCTTCTCTCAGTACATTGAGTGGCCTTATAACTAATGTAAGATTTGGCCTTTGTAAGCACCTATCTTAGAGTAAGGAAGGACTGGTGAAAAATAAAAGTGCAAGTTCTGCCCTGTTCAAAGTCACCATCTGATGAAGCAGCGGATCATGGCGACTACAGGCGACCATTTCCAGAGGCCTCTGTGCACACTAGATTGAGTCTCTGTAACCAGACAGCCAGGGAGTCCATGGCAAGTCCTGGACTTGTAACCAGACAGCCAGAGAGTCCATGGATAAAGAGTGGATGTCCCTCTCTTCCAGTAGCATCACCAACAATTCTTCCAAGATGCTTCAAGAAGGAAGCACACATTGCTCAAGGAATCTTCCTCACTACCTTTCATGTCACCAAGTTGCCTGAGATGCAGGGTCCTTCAGCTCATCTTCAGGCAATGTGCAAAGACCTTATTTCTCGCTCACTTCCTGTTCCCGTCAGGCATTTCAGGGACAGCCTTCCACAAGATGATTTAGGAACTCTGAGCTCAGGCTTTTTTCACTTCATGGAAATAGCACAGCCAACATCAGTATGTATCTTGCAAGGTCAACGAAGAACAGGACTAGAAAATGGAAGAACCTGAATGCAAGATGTTTATCATTCAGGCACATCACTAAAGGCTACAGTTAAGTCACATGGCCCCCAACTCAACTTCCAGGAAGTCTGGGAAATGTAGTCTACGGAGGTGGCTGTGGTATGAACAGAGTGGCCCCGCCACAGATTTCAATGTTACACAACTGTGTGAGTAAAAATTCTTTAGGTTGCATGTGGCAAACTAGCTGATGTGATGTACAAAAGTGTTGAACAGAGATGGTTGCTGGTTACCTCCAGGAATCCAAAGATAAAGCTGACTAAGCAGTCATGGGAAAGGCTGGATGGAGACTTTTCATTAGCTTCTCATTCTGTGAGACACCATGGTTTTGACTTTTTTTTTTTTGGCTTGAGTCATTAATTCGACAAATATTATCAAACACCTACAAATACCAGACCTATTTCTATATTAGTTAACTTTAGGTTGCTATGACCAAATGTTTGACAGAAACGACTTAATAGAGGAAAAGATCTCTTTTGGCTCATGGTTTCAAAGCTGTAGTCCATGATGGCTGAGAAGACATGGCAAAGTTCATGGTGACAGGACCTTGTAGCTGAGACTTCCCCCATCACGGTGGGAGATAGGAAGCAAAGAGCTAGACGGGAACCAGGGGCCAGGCTATAACATTTAAAGGCCTGTCCTCAGGTACGGATTTCTGCCAGCCAGGCCCATCTCCTAACAGATCCACAGCCTTCAGAATAGTACCACGAGCTAGGAACCCAAAATTCAAAATGTAACTTTAGGGGAAGAGGGGCAGACATTTCTCATTCAAACCGTAACACTTGTCTTCACAGCTGTGACCCACATAAATTAAGTACTGGCCCTAATTGAGCGACCATTATGTTCAATTCTCTCAGTAAAGCATTTTCTCTCTTCTTTGTGCTCCTGTTTCCAAACACTGCTGTGGTCTTTGTCTGGGATCAAATAGTGGCTGCCACTCCCAGCCTTTCTCTTATAAAACTGTGAGGGACCATGTGGACCTGTGGTCCTACCAGCTGCAATTTCTCTCCCCCCCACCCCGTCCCCCGCAACACTTTTATTTTTTTGGCCTGCCTCTTTTTCCAAAACATAAACCAGAAGACAGGATTTAGGTGTCAGTGGCTTACTTGGGAGGTGAACCCAGGAAGTACCAGTAAAGAAATGAGGAAGTGAGATGGAGAGACAAGCAAAGCCATCAAGGAGGAATGCATGCACTGGCTACCACTGTGGGCACCTGGAGCACACCACCATGGGACACTGCTGAGAGGCCTGCCTAAAGCAATACAGTCTCCATTTATCCATCAACTCCATGATGGCCATTGATTGAGGGGGATCGACTCCCTAATGGCTCGAAGCCTGTCCTGCAAGCAGAAAGACCTCTCCCGAAATCAGAGAGATTTTGGGGATCTATGCTTTGGAAATCTAAGGGTCCACTGGCAAGCTCCTCCAAATGTGCTCCAGGAACCCCCTCCACCAGGAATCGGTACTAGTCACTCACTCGCCCCAGCTGCACACAACTGCAGATTCATAGCCTCTAACAAGAAGCTGCAACAGGCACCTCATACGTGACCTCTAGGTGAGTGATGTCCATCCAAGATTGTGATGTAACATGTTCTTAGTGGTATAGCCACTGGTAAGTTGCTCGTATTCTAGTACAACCCGCCCCCACCTCATGCTCATGCAAGCAACACTATGTAACTGAGTGGGACTAAATTAAAAAAAATACTGAGGGCTGGAGAGATGGCTTAGCGGTTAAGGCGCCTGCCTCCTAAGCCTAAGAACGCTGGTTCCAATCTCCAGCGGTCCCAATCTCCAGGTCCCACGTTGAGCCAGATGCAAAGTGATGCAAGGGCTCAAGGCCGCACTTGCCCACAAGGGGACGCACACATCTGGATTTCGTTCACAGCACCTGAGTCTGCTGGCGCACCCATCTCTGTCTCACTCTCCCTCTCTGTCTATCTCTCTCTGTGTCTCTCTCCAAAAAATAAATAAAATAATAAAAAAAATACTGAAGGTAGGTTGGGAAGAAGAAAGTGTTTGACAGGAGTGGGAAGGAGATAATATAGGGTAATGGGAGGGGTGAATATAATAATCAAAACACATACATGTATGAAATTGTCTAAAATAAAAATAAAATGTTTAAAAAAGGATTGTGACTCAAGCTTCCGTGGAGCGTGCATGTAATCTCTGCACTTGAGAAGCGGAGGCAGGGGGGATAGAACATTTGATGTCAGCCTGGACTAATAGCAAGTTTTCAGTGATACACTATCTCAAAACAAGAAGACTGGGACTCAAGAAAAAATTCCAAACTTCTCATCATGGCCCACAGAACACTCCTAAGCTGGCCCTGCCTACAAAGCAGACCCCAGATCTATTTCCCCCCACACCTGGCAGCCTCTGATCCTGCCTCACTTACTTTCTTTAACCTTTTTATTTTATTTGCAAGGAGAGAGAGGCCTCCAGCCACTGCAAATGAACTCCAGATGCATGAGCCACTTTGTGCATCTGGCTTTATGGGGGTACTGGGGAATCGAATCTGGGTCATTAGGCTTTGCAGGCAAGCACCTTAACCACTGAGCAATCTCTCCAGCCCCCTCACTTGCTTTTGCACTGGATCCTCCATGCAGGCCTAGTCCCAGGGCTTTTGCACTGGTTTGTTCCTTCATCTGACTGCTTCTCCCGTGCCCTCATTGGTCTCACCTTGTCTAGATCTCTATTCAGAAGCCCTTCTCAGCCAAGCCTGGTGGTGCTTACCTAGTATCCTAGGTACTTGGGAAGCTAAGGCAGGAGGAGCTCAAGTTTGAACCTAGTGTGGGCAGCATAGGGAAGACTTCTATGTCAAAAAAAAAAAACAAGATGAATGAGGCAGGGGGTGTAACTCAGTGGTAGAGTATGTATAAGGCCACATGGATTAGATCCTCACCTTTACCAATTTGTGTGTGTGTGTGTGTGTGTGTGTGCGCGCGCGCGCGCAGTACATGCATGCCATGGCGTAAGTAAGGGTACATCCTCTGGGTGGCAGTCCTCACCTTCCACCTTGTTTGAGATGTATGTGTGCACCATGGTCATTTACCGCTGCAAAGGAACGCTAGATGCTTGCGGCAATTTTGCATTTGGCTTTTTGCATTTACATGGGTGCTGGGGAATCGAACCTGGTCAGGCAGACTTTGCAAGTAAGAGTCATCTCTCTGGCCCCCAATTTGTATGCCCCACATACCTTTCTTCTTGCCCAACTTGACATGAGACCTTCACTCATTTCTTTGTTGCTTGGCTGCTTCCACTAGAGTGCAAGCGTGTGGAGGACAGGAACATCCTTCTTCATCACTCAGTCCTCATTTCTGAACTGAATCTAGTACCCATGGCAGGTACTCCAGAAATGCTGACTAGAATGAATGGGCATAGATACCTCCACCAGCTTTGTGCCTCATGAATACAACTGTGTGTGTGTTGGGGGGGGGTGTCTATGATGTATATATCTGTGTGTTAATGCACAAGTAGAGATGTGCACGTGTCAGGGCACTTGTGTGGAGGTCCAAGGACAACTTCAGCTCAGTCTTCATCTTCCATGTTGTTTGAGGCAGCATCTCTCCTTCCCCATGGCACTCACCAGGCTAACTGCCCCCCTTATGGTAGTTTGTATGTCCCCCAGCAGATTCAGGTGTTTTTATTAAAAAGCTTGTCTTCAGCCGCCTGGCTGGAAGAGGTATCACTGGTATGCAGAGAGCAGTCAGACCTCTGGCTGCTTGCTGCACGTCCCCTGCTATCTTGCTATCTACTTGTGGTGCTGGCTGTGTGGTTGTGTCTCTCTACTTGGATCTGTAAATGGGAACCAGCTTCTTCCACCGTCGATGGAACTTCCCTTTAGATTTGCAAGCTGAAACAAACCGCTTCTTCCCATAAACTGTGTCTGGTTTGGAAGTTCATCCCAGCAACATGGAGTTGACTACAATACCCCCAAGCTTCCAGGTGATTCTCTTGTCTCTCCCTCTCTTCTCACCAGTAGGCATGCGGGAATATGGGCACTCATATAAATATTATGGAGCTTTTTTATGTGGTTTCTGGGGATCTGAACTCAGATACTCATGCTTGTGTCACAAGCACTTTATCTGCTGAGCCATTTTCCTAGCTCCTCATGATTATATTTTAAGAGTAATCACCCCTGGCCAGGTTGGTGGCACATGCCCTTAATCTTAGCACTAGAGATGCTGAGGTAGGAGCCTTGCCCTTTGTTCAAGGCCAGCATGGGCTACAGAGTGATGTCCAGGTCAACACTGGATACAGTGAGACCCTGTCCCCCCTCACAAACAGGGTAGTCACCTCATACAATGCCAAAAGTGGGCATTGGGTATGGACATGTGATTCTTCTAAGATAGCAGGCTCAGCTGAAGGTACACATGATCATAAGTTCATAATTTAGAACGAGTCCATTCTAAACCCAGCTAGGTGGCTATAAAATGGCTAAAATACTAAACCTGCAAACTAAGTGTGGTGGTTCAGGATTGTAATCCCAGCATTCAGGAGGCAGAGGAAGCCTGAGATGGATGTGAGCCAAGGCTTCATAGAGAGAGTTCCAGGCCAACCTGAGACATGTAATCATACCCTGTCTTAAAAAAACAATAGCTGTGGGTTGGAGAGATGGCTTAGTGGTTAAGGCGTTTGCCTGAGAAGCCGAAGGATCCCAGTTCGATTCTCCAGGACCCACGTAAACTAGATGCACGAGGGGCGCATGCATCTGGAGTTCGTTTGCATTGGCTAGAGGCTCTGGCGTGCCCATTCTCTCTGTGTCTGCCTCTCTTATATCTCTCTCTCTCTACTTGCAAATTAACAAAGAAAAAAAAATTTTTAAAGATTTTATTTTTATTTATTTATTAGAGACAGAGAGAAGGAGAGAGAGAGAGAGAGAGAGAATGGACACACCAAGGCCTCTAGCCACTGCAAACGAACTCCAGATGCACGTGCCACCTTGTGCATCTGGCTTACGTGGGACCTGGAGAATTGAACCTGGGTCCTTATGTTTCACAGGCATGCGCCTTAACCACTAAGCCATCTCTCCAGCCCCCAAAGAAAAAAATTTAAAAAAACAGCTGGGCAAGTAGCTCAGTGATAGAGCATTTGTCTAACATGCACAAAGCCCTGGGTTTTTATCCCTGGCACCTCAAAACTTACCTGCAATCATGGCTGACGGAATCAAGAGAGCTTATTCAATTCATGCCTAAACAGTTTAGTGCTTAGGCATGGTAGGTGGTCAGTCAGTGCTAGTTTAGGATTCTTTTTCCTATGACCAGGATGTGTGTATCACATGGGAAGTCTGGGCAATGGGAAGAGGGACTTGACATAGCCCCTGGTTCCGTGAGCTTTTGAAGAAGCCCACAGTAGTTCTCATCTAGCCATCCCCGGAACGTAGAAGGAGAAATCGAGGCTAACTTTATTATTCAGGCCTTTGAGAAGATGAAAAATCTGAAATACGCTACTTATCCAGCATGCTTGCCCTCAAAGGAGAGGGCCGGGAGGTTGGAAAGGCTCCCTCACCCAGTAGGGTCCTTTCCTATAGGTCCCATCACCAAGGTTCCGCTTAGGAATTCCATGAAAAAGAAAGCCCATTCTCACAAACTCCATCATATCCAAATGCGCCTGCATTTGCTAGACCACGCTTACTTACATTCAGGAATATTGTGTGGGGTTTTTTTTTGGGGGGGGGTATGTTGTCTGTTTATGTACATGTTGAGTGCAAGTGCACACATACTATAGTATGTATGTGGTGGTCAGATGACAACTTTCAGATATTTGGTCCTCACCTTCTACCTTGTTTGAGGTAGGAGCTGCTTGTTAGGCTAACTAGCCAGGAAGGTTCTAGGGAATGCTCCTGCCTCTGCCTCCCTTCTCATTGTTGGTATGCTGAGATCACAGAATCCCACCATGGTCTCCAGCTTTTGTGTGAGGTTTAGGGACCCAAACTCAGGTATTCAGGTACACATGATAAGTGCTTTATCCACTGATCACCTCCCCAGCCCCCAGGAACATTGCTTTTTGACCCTGACCCCTGAACCAAAATTTGGAACCAAAATATGTCCTAACTTTATCTTGTTTCTTCTTGTCCCTTTTCTGGAATCCACCATATTGTGGGGGTCAGCTAAGAGTGGGATTTGGCAAGATCTCACAGGGGTGAGATGAGGAGATTTCGGTTGCTTTTTGTGTTTCAACCTCCTTTCTGATCTGGGAGGAGGAAGAAAGGCAACCCACATGGGTGACTCAGAAAACAAGCCAAGATAAGAGCTAATTGACAGGCCCAGATAGCAGGCCCCTCATTCACACCGCTTCAAAGACAAACACTTTCCGTTTGTTTTAGGCCTTGCCGAATCTGCAACTCTGTGGCCTTGACTCTAAAAATAAATCTCCTGCAATAATGACGAGGCTGTTGCAAGGAGGAAGGAGTGCAGGGAAGGAAAGAGGAGGGAGGCGAAGCGAGAGCAGGCGCAGGCAGGAGAGAAACTGAATACCCAAACCGGAAGATGGGATGTGGGGAAATCGCCCTGGCTGCTTCCTCCCCACCAACAGCCAGGCCCATTGCAAAAGCCAACAGCTAGGCTGGACACAGGCAGTGGGGGTCTGTGGTTGATCAGAATCCAAACTTGGGGCAGAGGAGAAAGAGAGTCCTCTCTCAGCCTGCTGCTAACTGTAGCCCACCACCCAGCAGCCCAGCAGCACCTGGACGCCTGTTAGAAATGCAAATTGTCCATCCCCACTCCAGGCCCTCAGAATCCTCATCTGCACTTTAACAAGTTCCCCAGGTCACCCAAATGTTCATTAGAGTTGGAGAAGCCAGGCAGGGTCCCTGGATTCTTTATTCTCCTCCCTTCAGGCAAATGAAAAGTGAGCCCCTCCCCCGCCCGCAGGGACTGATGAAGAACAATTTTTCTTTTGGATAGAGGGACTTAGCTGCACCCAGCTGGGTGTCCTGTTGGCCATTGTTAGAATGTCACCATTTACCACATCACAATGCTTTCGGGCCCATCTTTTTATCATTCAGCATTAGTTGAACTAGTCGTTCCCAGGGGTGTCACTGGAGCTTATCCTTTGAGGCACTTCCTTCCCACCTTTCCAGTTTTGTTTCTCCTTCCCTGACCAGGCCTGAGGTGTCCCTGCCTCCTCCTCTTTATTAAACTCTATTTCCTGGCCTCAGTGTCCGGATTTTAATACTGAACTGCGACCTTCCTTCTCCCCGCCACTGGAGTCTCACTGACACATTTCAATCCCTCCTCTCCTATTTTCATCTGTTCTCCAAAGGGATCATTTTGCTTCCTTGCTGCCTTACCATCACGAGCTCTGTTATTTAGTGTGTATTCTGGGTGTCTGGCTCCTGCTGAGGCCAGGCTGGGCAGGTGAACATTGTTTGGATGCTGAGCAGGTGACAAATAGTTATGGTTGTTCTTTGCTAGAATTCTAAATAGTGGCTGTCACTCTTCATTGACTATAAAATGTACAAATGTGAATGATAAGAAAGAACATAACTGTGGCCCATCTTATCAAATTTATTTTGGCTGTGCCTTAAAATCAATTTAATTTGTAAATTATTCATGGCATGTAGCAACTATTACAGACTTGCACGACCAACCCCTATGCTTTAAAGATTATACTAACTTTTCCTACATATTTTGTGGATGCTTTTTTATCATTTTTTATTACAAGAGTAATGCATATCTATTTTAGAAAATGTGGATACTACAGATAAGCAAAAATAATTATTCCATTATTATCGCCTTTAATCCTATGACCATGAAATAATCACTGTTAACATTTTAGTGCATATCTCATCAGTTTCTTTTCATTACACACACACACACACACACACACACACACACACACACACACAGGGACAGCTAGCTCCATCTCTTTAGGGTCAGTGTATATGTGCTAGTTTGTCTCCATCAATTCCTTCCCCTTTGTATTGGAAGCCCCTAACCCCAGCATTTTCTGAGGTATGCTCATATCAGCTCTCCAGAGCAAATAATATGCACTTTTTTTCTAACCCTGCTGCCTTTAGCAACATCATGTTGGTACTTGAGAACAGCCATGGTAAAGAATGCTCCCAGTCAGGATTTTGGTTTCATTTTATTTTTTTCCACAGACATCCAGCTGTTCGGTATTTATAAGCATAGCACTGCATAGAGATGCCCAGGGCCAATTCATGGGCACGAAACCTAAGCAGCTACCAGGGCCAGTGATCAGAATGGCCTTGTAGGTGGTTTAAGGCTCTGCTGTCTGCATCTTGAAACTCGTAATAATTTTATGTTACAACCTTTGCCTTCTAAGTGAAGTCTAGTGTGCAAGAGAGCATGCGTGTGCACCTTTCTGGTGTCACTATTAGCATATGGTGTTCGTGAGGCCCCTCAGCACAGAATTCTGGTGAGTCCACAGTGCATGACTAGAAATGCTATGCTCTCCATTTGAAACAGTAGCTGCTTCAGGTGCAAAAAGGCCTAGGGGGTTTGAAAAAAAATACAGATTAACAAGAATCCTCCAGAACAAATTCCTGGAAGGGGCTGTGGGTAGAACTCAGGGCTTCGCTGAGAATTCTAGGAAAGCACTCTATCAAAGAACCACCTCCCCAGCCCTTTACTTTTTCTTTTCTTGTGTCATTTGTGTGTATTAGCAGCCACTTCCACTACAAGTGGTGACATCAAAAGGACAGTAAAAGATGGGCCAGCCCATACCTTCCTTTCCTTCCATTCCTTCCTGACTCACCAAAAAGCTTCAGGCAGTGTGGTGGTTTGATTCAGGTGTCCCCCATAAACTTAGGTGTTCTGAATGCTAGGTTCCCAGCTGATGGAGATTTAGGAACTAATACCTCCTGGAGGCAGTGTATTGTTGGGGGTGGGCTTTTGGGTATTATAGCCAGTTTCCCCTTGCCAGTGTTTGGCACGCTCTCCTGTAACTGTTATCCATCTGATGTTGGCCAGGAGTGATGTCCACCCTCTGCTCATGCCATCAATTTCCCTGCCATCATGGAGCTTCCACCTTGAGCCTGCAAGCCAAAACAAACCTCTTTTTTTTTCCCCCACAAGCTGCTCTTAGTTGAGTGATTTCTGCCAGCAATGCAAACCTGACTGCGACAGTAAAGTTGGTACTGAGGAGTGGTGTCATTTGCTGCTAGACACCTGACTATGTGGCTTTGGCCTTTTGGAGCTGATTTTCAAGAGGAATGTGGAAGGATTTGAAACCTTGGCATAAGAGATGCCTTGCAGTGCTATAAGTACAGCTTGATGGACTATTCTGGTCAGAGCTGGAAGACCTGAATGCAGTAAGAACTATGGACTGTGAGGTTTGGCTTGTGAGGGTGAGAAAGAGCTTTGCTTGGAGTGGCCTAGAAGCAGTTTGTGTGAGAAGCTTGCTGTTATGCCCATGTCCTGAGAATTTGTACAGGGTTGCATTGCATAGAAATGGACTGGTGGGCTAGAGTGATGGCTTAGCAGTTAAGCACTTGCCTGTGAAGCCTAAGGACCCTGGTTCAAGGCTTGATTCCCCAGTACCCATGTAAGCCAGATGCACAAGGTAGTGCATGCATCTGGAGTTTGTTTTCAGTGGCTGGAGGCCTGGTGTGCCCATTCTCTCTCCCTCCCTCCTCTCTCTCTCTGTCTCTATCTGTCGCTCTTAAATAAATAAATAACAAAAAAATTAAAAAGAAATGGTGTGTGGAGAGGGATATGACACAGAAAGAAATCTTTGGGCCAGCCGGGTGTGGTGGTGCATGCCTTGAATCCTAGCACTGGGGAGGCAGAGGTAGGAGGATCGCTGTGAGTTCGAGGCCATCCTAAAACTACATAGTGATTTCCAGGTCAGCCTGAGCTAGAGTGAGATCCTACCTCGAAAAACTAGAAAGAAAGAAAGAAAGAAAGAAAGAAAGAAAGAAAGAAAGAAAGAAAGAAAGAAAGAGAAATCTTTGGGCCCAAACCACTGCCCATTCAGCTGCAATTGTATGAGAGATTACAACCATTGAGATTGGACCAGCTGACCTGCATTGGGACGACAGAAAGAATGCAGAGTCTTTTGAAGGGGCCTGAATGCTGAAGGAGTGTCCTGTTCGTCAAAGTCTGATTTATTCCCCCCGGATTAACAAATTGGCACCCTACTTGGTATTATGGAGTATAAGAAATGCAGGAAAGAGAGGGTCGTTGAATTTGCAACATGGTCTTGTGTTTTGGAAACGGCCATGGGCAGTGGTACAGCAGGTTTGCTGGTTTGCCTGTATGGAGACCCAATGGAGCTGTGAGGATGGACCATGGTTTGCAGTGGAGACCCAGTGGAGATGCTGGGACCATGAGATGGCTGCTAAGGAGAGCTACCGGCCCTGGATCCCTGGATGAAGTTTTCCAGGACTGTGAGTAGCCTATGTGGAGGGGTGGAATAGGAACTCCAGAGACTTGCTGCTGGTTAGAATTATCGGACTTGGAGATTTGTCACTGACTAGTTGTTGGAGTTGGAGCTACAGAGTTTGATGTTTGCCCTGTTTAAATCTTGTATTGGTTGAATATTTCTTTGCTATGCCCAATGCCATCTTTCGCAGTGTGAATGTTTACTCTGTGCCATTATGGGTATTGGGGCATTTTTTTTCTTTGGTATTATGGCTCAGCTAAAAGACCTTGGATTATGGGGATGTTTGAACATCATTGGGATTGATTAAAAACTATGAGGGTTGGGGATTTAGCTCAGTGGATGAGCGCTTGCCTAGCAAGTGCAAGGCCCTGGGTTCAGTGCTCAGCACTGGGGAAAAAAAAAAAATATATATATATATATGGACTTTTAAAGATGGATGGAATGCATTACATTTTATATCATGGATGATTGTCAGTTTATGGGGGCCAGGGAAAGAATGTGGTGGTTTGATTCAGGTGTCCCCTATTAACTTAGGTGTTCTGAATGCTAGGTCCCCAGCTGATGGAGATTTGGGAACTAACGCTTCCTGGAGGCAGTGTATTTTGGGGGGCAGGCTTATGGATAGTATAGCCAGTTTCCCCTTGCCAGTCTTTGGCACACTCTCCTGTTCCCGTTGTCCCCTCATGTTGGCCAGGAGGTGATTTCCACCCTCTGATCACACCATCATTTTCCCCTGCCATTGTGGAGCTTCGCCTCAAGTCCGTAAGCCAAAATAAACCTTTTTTTTTTTTCCCCCACAAGCTGCTCTTGATCGGGTGATTTCTACCAGCAATTTGAACCTGACTGCAACAGACAGTGCGGGTAGAATGAGAACGTATCGAGAAATCAAATAAAACAGTTGAGTTAGTTTTGTGCAGCATTTCCACTGATCTGGTAGGAACAAAATACATATGCATGTACAAGCAATGAAACACAAATTGTGTAAATCCAGTGATTCTGCATACTAGTTAAATGCTCTTATATTTGCATTTAAAATTGACTTCACACAATATATAGATGAATGGTACATTCATGTTAATAACTTAAACTTTTAATTTTTCTTTACTTAGAAGCTCATTAAAGAGCAAATAAACACCATAAGTCAAGAGAGTGCATGGAAGAAAGGAAAAATCATGTGTGTGTGTGTGTGTGTGTGTGTGTGTGTGTGTGTGTGTGTGTGTGTGTCTGCTATGGTTTGAATGTTTGTGTCCCCTCCAAAATTCACCCATTAATTCCCAAGGCAGCAGTACTAGGAGATGGGGCCTTTGGAGATGATTGAGTTATGAGGTCGCTGACCTCATAAATGAGGTTTTGTATCCCTGTTACAGGACTTGAAGGAGGGAGCTTGCACCCTTTGGTCACTGCTTTTCCCCTCCAGAGGACACAACAAGACACCATCTCAGAGCTGAGACAGGACTCCCACGAGACACTGAACCTGCTACTACCTTGACCTTGGACTCCAAACCTCCAGAATTGACAGAAATAAATTTCTGTTCTTTTTTAAAAAAATACATCTTTAACTTATTTATTTGCAAGGGGAGATAGAAAGAATGAAAACGGGTGCACCAGAGCCTCTTGCTGCTGCAAATGAACTCCAGATGCATGTGCCACTTTGTGCATCTGGCTTTATGTGGGTACTGGGGAGTTGAACCAAGGCCAAACAGCGTCATAAACAAGCACTTTTAACCAGTGAGCCATCTCTTCAGCTCAAAGTTCTGTTCTTTATGAATGACCTACTGACATATTTCTTCATAGCAGCACAGAATAGACTCAGTCAGCATCTTTTTTTTTCTTCATTTTATGGGTTTTTTTTGTTTGTTTGTTTGTTGTTGTTGTTTGAGGTAGGGTCTCACTCTAGCCCAGGCTGACCTGGAAATCATATATAGTCTCAGGCTGTCCTCGAACTTACTGTGAACCTCCTACCTCTGCCTCCTGAGTGCTGGGATTAAAGACAGCACGCCTGGCTCTAAGTGTACATCTTTAATGAAACTCTTCCCCTGTGGTTTTGAACACTGTCCCCTGCATTTTCATTTTTTGCACTGGGTTTTCCAATTATGATGCCATGCCAGCTCTATCCTTGCCACTCATCCCCCTGAGGGATGGAGTCTGTTCCCCTACCCCTTGAATCTAGTCTGGTCTATGACTACTTTAACAGGTAGAATTCCATAGGTGTGATAGCTTGTTGGTTGAGAGCTTTGCTTTCGAGAGGACTACTGCTTTCTACTTTCTGCCTGTTAGTCACCTAGAGCAAAGCACAGGCCACACTCTGCTGGAGTAGCACAGAGCCAAGCAGACATGCGAAGGAGGAGGAGCCCTGGGACATTCAGCCTAGCAGAGCCCTCAAATGACTCCAGGCCCAGCTGCCTTCTAACTATAACCATAGCACAAGCAAACCCCAGGCCCAAAACAGCCCAGAAGGGAACTCTGCTGACCCCACCCAACGCAGCAAGCTTGATGTTCCGAAGCTTTTGGGGAGGTTTATTCAGAGCCAATAGATAACTGGAACAAGGCTCCAGTTTTATTACTTTTTTTTTTTTTTTTTACATTTTAAGAGAGAAAATTCTATTAATTTCTTATAAGAATAAGAAAACTACATAGAAAGTACTATGAAGTATTGAGTTGATCTAAAGGTTTAGTATGCCTGGTATTTTTCCAAGGAATGGGAACAGGGGCAATGCATTAAAACATAGGCTTCTTGGTCTGGAGAGATGGCTTAGCAGTTAAGACACTTGCCTACAAAGCCTAAGGACCCAGGTTCAATTCCCCAGTACCCATGTAAACCAGATGCATGAGGTGACAGACACATGCATCTGGAGTTCGTTTACAATGTCCAAAGGCCCTAGCATGCCTGTTCTCACCCTCTCTTTCTTTCTCTCTTTCTGCCTCTTTCTCAAATATATAAATGACTCTCTCAAATAAAATAAAATAAAATAAAATAAAATAAATAATAAAATAAAATAAAATAAAATGTAGGCTTCTTCTCACAGGTCAGCTAGCCTGGTGTTCGCAGTGACACACAAGAGGCCTTGCCTCAGACTAGGTGCAAGGCAAGGATCAACATCAGAGGTTGTCCTCTGACCTCCACGTGTGACATGCCCACACAAACACACACACACACACACACACACACACACACACACACAAATACAGTTTCTCTGACCCCAGCTCCCAGAAGTGGATTCAATAAATCATTATGTGACCAAGGAATCTATACAGTTGCAAGTTCCCACATGCAGGTTTTTGGTGGAGTACGGTTCATGGCACTGCTTCAGTTGGTGGAAATAGAATTTTGATTTCAGTGTCAGAAGACTCCCACAGCTGCCCTAGCTCTGACCTTGAAGTTGGCTGGGGAAAGTTAACTGGAATAAGGATAAGCCTACCTCATGGAGAACATCCTGATTTATTTAAAAAGACAAAAGAGAAAGCGAAGGACAGTCTATTGCTCTTATGCAGGAAGCAGAACTTTCAGAAAGGCATCCAACCCTTACCAATTCTAAGTAAGTGACTCCTAGGTCTGTGCCTGGGAACACACAGAGAGAAAAACTACCAATCTTCTATGGGCATCAGACCCTTGCTTTCTGTCATTGTTCTCAAAGTGGATGGTCCCAAAACACCACTTGAGCCATTTAGATGAAACTAAAGCCCACTAGAATATTTTAAGTAGTCATGCCTAAAGAAAAGTACTATTACTACAATTCAAATTTCTCTTAGCCAGGTGTGGTGATTCACATTTGTAATCCCACTATTTTGGAGGCTTGAGGCAGGAGGATTGCTAGTTTTAGGCCAACCTGGGCTACAAGTGAGATGCTGTCTCCAAAGAAAAATTTCTAAGAATGCCCTTAGGTTATGATTTGAGTGTCTTGCACTCCTGGTTCATAATATCACGTCAGCTTCAGAATGGGTGATCACTAACCATGATCACGTTTTAAAAATATTTTTATTTATTTATTTGAGTGAGAGAGACAGAGAATGGGCAAGCCAGGGTCTCCATCCAGCCACTGCAAACAAATTCTAGATGCATGCACCACCTTGTATGTCAGGCTTACATGGGTCCTGGGGAACTGAACCTGGTTCCTTAGGCTTCCTAGGCAAGCGTCTTAACCATTAAGCCATCTCTCCAGCCCAACATATTTTATTGTTTATTGTAGAGAGAGAGTGGTAGAGGGAGAATGGATATGCCAGGGCCTCTAGCCACTGCAAACAAACTCCAGAGCATGTGCCACTTTGTGCTTCTGGCTTGCATGGGTTCTGGAGAATTGAACCTGGGTCCTTAGGCTTCACAGGTAAATGCCTTAACCACTAAGCCATCCCTCCAGGCCCATGATACTTTTTGTTATCAATAAATTCCTACAATAAAGCTCTAGTCTCTGTTGATGCAAAAGACAGCTCTCACCTCAAAGAGGATAAGAGAGAGTTTCTTCTGGAGCCAAATATGAGTGACCATGGCCTGGGAACACTGATTTAGGTTACCCCAATTCCATGCTACGATGTATTAAAAATTTCATGAAGGTTTTATAGTTACAGAACAAAAGAAAGTCATAAATCAAGGCAATTTTCAAATATATTTGTAACAGATAATTTGGGGTTCTGGGGTGCTTCCTGGAACCTCAAGCCCTGAGTCCATATCTGTAAACTAACCAATGAATTGGCAATTCCAGATTCAAGAAAATGATTTTTAAAACACCACTTTTTTTCTCTTGGGTTCTTCAAGAAGTGTCTCACTGTAACCCAGGCTGACCTTGAAGTCACTATGTAGTCTCAGGGTCTTCTCAAACTCATGGCAATCCTCCTTACCTCTGCCTCCCAAATGCTGGGATTAAAGGTGTGCACCACCACACCTGGCTTTTTTTGCTGTTGTTGTTGTTGAGGTAGGGTCTCACTGTAGCCCAGGCTGACCGAGAATTCACACTATATAGTCTCAGGGTGGCCTTGAACTCATGGCGATCTTCCTACCTCTGCTGGGATTAAATGCATGCACCACCACACCCAGCGCACCTGGCTTTTTAAAAACACCACATTTTATTCAGGTATCACAGGGCAAGGACTGAGGAAGGGAAGGTAAAGTGGGGAGGAGAGAGATAAGCCACATGGAGTCCAGGAGCCCATGTAAACAAACATGGATCTTAGATTTAAAACACACACACGCACACACACAAAGGGATTTATCTTTTAAAAGCATTCATTTCCAAAACGATTAAACACAGTAATAAAAAAAAGAAGTGAGCCGGGAGTGGTGGCGCACGCCTTTAATCCCAGCGCTCGGGAGGCAGAGGTAGGAGGATCGCTGAGAGTTTGAGGCCACCCTGAGACTACATTGTTAATTCCAGGTCAGCCTGGACCAGAGTGAAACCCTACCTCGAAAACCCCCAAAAAAAAAAAAAATAGAAGTGGCCCTTCCCACCCTGCTATAGCTGACAAGGTGGGGAGAGAGCCTGATTTAAAAGCATTGCTGCCACAGTTCTGGAGAAAGAGAGAATGGGCCCTTCTCTCCGTGGGTCAGAGAAGATATACTTTAAAATTCACACCCAGTACACCTGAACAAACCTACACCAGGTGTCCCAGCCAATCGGCCTAGGCTTAGAGGAGGAATCCACTCATACCTGGGCGGGGTGTGTGCTTAAGAGAGATCTGATTAGGTGAGACAGGCAAATGCTGAATCCCGTGAGGGAAGCACGTGGGCAAGCTGACATAGGCGTGGCAAAAGTGTGACATAAGATCATCCTAAAATCCCTCTCCTTAAAGGCCGTCCTGATCCTGCCTAGGCCAAGAAGCTACCTGCCTTCTCTGGGGACACACACACACACACACACACACACACGCTGACCATCAGGCAGGCAGGTTACAGCAAAGCTGGGAAATCTCCACCATAGGCCTCCGATGCTATCTGATGACATTCTTTTTTTTTTAATTTTTTTTAATTTTTTTTTTTTTTTTTGGTTTTTCGAGGTAGGGTTTCACTCTGGTCCAGGCTGACCTGGAATTAACTATGTGATCTCAGGGTGGCCTCGAACTCACGGCAATCCTCCTACCTCTGCCTCCCAAGTGCTGGGATTAAAGGTGTGCGCCACCATGCCCGGCTCTTTTTAAATTTTTTTATTATTTATTTATTTATTTATTTGAGAGCAACAGAGAGAGAGAGAGAGAATGGGCACACCAGGGCTCCAGCCACCTTGTACATTTGGCTTATGTGGGTACTGGGGAATCAAGCCTCAAATCGAGGTCCTTAGGCTTCACAGGCAAGCGCTTAACCGCTAAGCCATCTCTCCAGTCCCCTGATGACATTCTTAACACTTGGGTTGGTAGAAGCTGGAGGTCTGCTGCACCCGATGAACTGATGGTCACCAGAATGTTAGCTTAGACATAGAGGTGGGCAATAAATGGCTATTAAGGGGCTAAAGGTGGCCCAAGGTAATTAGGCTCTGACTTGCAACATTCCATCTCTCTGTGATCACAGGAACTTTATCAGTCCATTCAGCCTTGCTGGAAGTAGGTGCAGCAGATGCAGTGCTTTTCTGGGAACTGCAGTTCACGTCGCAGTGTCATAACAGACATCACTGGATATGATTAGCATTCAGTGGACCTCATCTGATCCTTGTGGGAAATGTCCTAAAAGAGAGAGAGAATGTGCACATCTTGGTGAAATTAAGTTCCTCAAAGTCTCCTGGAAACATCTGAATCCCTGGGAAGCAGCTGAGATCTGGCAGCTTGTAGAAAGATACTAAAGGAGCCAGACTCAGTGCGTATCCCAGCACAGACCATGATAAGGACTACCTGCATGGTCAGAAACAATGTGTGTGACCACAAACCCTGGAGCAAAGAGCAAATGAGCACCCAAGTGGCACACCCAGAGGGGCACTTAGGACCTTCTAGATGATGAGAAAGAGTTCCAATCAGCATCGTACTTTCCATCTGTGGGACAGTGAAATCAGTACATTGCTTCCAAGGGTCTCACGGGAATTCGAGAAGGCAACACATGCGGAACCTCTCACGGAGTATCTGGCACCAAATAGCATCTGGGAGAAATGTTACTTCCTGTTTCCTTTCCCTCAGCTCTGACTAACATGGAGGATTGCCCCAGGCCTCAGTTTTCCCTGAAGATACATGTTATGAAGGAAACTGGGGATGATTGTATACCAGTCAGCTTCTGCCACATAACAAGCCACCTTAAACTGAGTAGGTTTAAATAGCACTCAGTTCTTGCTTTGACACCTCCAGATCAGCTTATCTCAGGTGGATTCAACTAGGCAGCCCTGCTCCTGCACTTGGCTTCCCATTACAGACTGGGGTCAGATCTGATTCTGGGTCCCAGAAGAAGGTACACTGCTATAGAGAGAATCTTTGCAGCCCCTCCCCCCCAGTATTTCTAATCCTTAGCCCCCAAGGTGATGGTATAAAGAGGTGGGGGCTTGGGGAAGATGACCCAGAGCAGACAATGGTGGCACACACCTGTAATCCCAGCAGGAGGAAGGAGGTTTGCAAGTTTGAGGCCAGCCCTGGGCTACATAGTGCATTCTAGGTCAGTTTAGGCTACATAATGAAAACCTATCTCTAAAACAACCACCGTGGTGAGGTCTCCTGCACATTCCACTGTATGGGAACACAATGACAAGATAGCCAGCCATCTATGAAGCAGGAAGTGGGCACTCATGAGACATAAAACCTCCTGGTACCTTGATCTTGAACTTTCCAGACTCCTGAACTCTGAGCAATACATTCCTCTTATTTATAAACGACCAGGTCTGTGGTGGCTTATTATAGCATCCCAAATAGATCATGAAAGACACCACACGTGGGCATTAAAAGAGAATGGCCTGTCTTCCATCTGCATCTGACTATTTCTTTCTATCCTAATTCCCAAAACAGACATGGGTGGCTCCCAAATCCCACTCAATTTCAGTTCTTCACTAGGAAATGTGCCTCATGGCAGTGACAGAAGTGACAGAAGTGCAAAAGACCCACGGCAGTTCAAGCCAGAAGGACAGAAGTATAGAACATGGTAGAAGTCCAGTGCCCAAGCTAAGCAATTGGACAAAGGTCAGAACAACAAAGGAGACACAGCTACTATAGGGATGCCACCAGACACAGAGAATGGAAAGAAATATGCTAGCTTTCCCCTCTTACTGCGCTGTGACTTTCATGGGTATTTCCCACTGGCCATACATCGTAGGGAGCCAGAGGACAAGGGAGCTAAAAAATAATAATAATAATAACAGTAGCTCCCATGAGGCCACTGGAGCAGGGTAGAAAAATCAGGCTTGGGCCTGGGAGCAAACAGGTGGGTGTAATAGCGTTTACTTGTCTCAGATTTGTCTGCATCCTCCAGGCAAGTCAGTGGCCAAGTGCTTTAGCACTCATTGTGAGATCCCTGCCCGAGTCTCCCTGGCATGGACCAGTACCACATCAGAAGCATTTTGCCAGAGATACCTACAACTTAGCCTGCAGCCTTTGCTGGTCACTGAGCATGCTCAAGTTGTAAGCTTGGCAGCCCAAAGAGCTGGGGCATTCTCCGGGGTCTGAGAGTGGCCCTCAAGCAACAGTGAACAGAGCCAGTGAAGTCATATATCTCAGCTTTCTTGTGCCTTAGAGTCCTCTGTGGGACAGAGCCCCAGCTGCTCCCAATGCTATCTTACTTCTGACTGATCCCTTCCCTTCCCTTCCCTTCCCTTCCCTTCCCTTCCCTTCCCTTCCCTTCCCTTCCCTTCCCTTCCCTTCCCTTCCCTTCCCTTCCCTTCTTTTGTAATACCACCCCCATCGCTAACAAACTCTTTGTACAGGAATCCTTATTTAGGTTTTACCATTAGGGCAAACCTGCATGATAACTCGCAGCAACATCTGGGCCTTCTCACCAGCATGCCTTATGGCAAACCAAAGCAAAAAATAGCTGCCGGCCCAGGACTGAGTCTCCCTGTATCCATCTTAAGGATTCCCAGCCCTCCTTCCTATCTTGCCCTTCCCGCTCTCCACAGAACAGCTTCCTTTCTATGCCTTCCATGGGAAGGAAGAAAAGCTACCCACTACAGTAGCAGTCAAGGGCAGAATTGGGCTGTAATGTCCTCCCTGAATCTCTACCCTGTTCCACTGGGATACCCCTTCCTGAGTCCCCAGCCCCCATGAGCGGCCACCTCTTCTTGGAAGGGAGTGAGTTAAGTGCCCCATTACTAAGGAACTGCCACACTAGCCACCAAAGTGACTGCTCGTTATTTGAACACTTTCTTCTATTTGACTGAATACAGGAAAAATGTCACAAATAGAATATTCATCATCGCCCTCGTACGCCTTTTCTTCCCTGCTTATCTCCCTGCTGTCATGTACGAATCCCAGCTTCAGGTTCATTTGGTATGTTGAGTGCGTGCCCAGGGAGAGGATGCCGCTGAAAGGCTGGCCCACATGCTCTGTGCCGCGACAGCCTCCCTCCCCACTGGTGACACCCCACCAGACAAACGCCACTCACACTGACCCCTTGAGGGTAGGACACCGTCTGCCTAAGCGGAGGGGCCTTCTGCTCCACGCGCAGGGAACATAAAGGACCCAAGGAGCCTTCACAGCCATTTAGTGATTCTCGGCATGTCACTATTACAGACACCTCAGCTTCCAGAGCTTTTATCCTCAGGTGCTTCTTAGAAGACGAAGGATGGCATCCCCACCCCACTTCAAACACCGTCTGTTTCAAGATCCTCAGAGGGGCTAACACCACCTGCCAATTTCTCAGCTAGAGTTATCAGCGCTCAGCGTCTCTGCCTCCTTTCCATCAGCGCCCACCCCCACTCCTGGCCTGCTCCTCCTCCAGCCAGGCCCCATTCCCCAGATTGCTGCTGCTGTGTCGGGCAGCAGGGAACACATTTCCAGAACTGGGAAATCAAAGTACTTATTGCCCTGACAATTAGATATTATGTTCAAGTGCAGTAACACAAGCCTGAAAACTGGTGGCTTAAAAAAGAAAGAGAGGGGGCTGGAGAGATGGCTTAGTGGTTAAGGCGCTTGCCTGGGAAGCTTAAGGACCCAGGTTCAATTCCCCAGATCCCACATAAGCCAGATGCACATGGTAGTGCATGCATCTGGAGTTCGTTTGCACTGGCCAGAGGTCCTGGCACACCCATTCTCTCCCTATCTCTCTCTCTCTCTCTCTCTCTCTGTCTGTCTCTCTCTCTCAAATAAATAAAAAAATATGTTTAAAAAAGAGAGAGGGTGATGTTTTCTCCCATAACACCAGTCCAGAGGCAGCCTACCCAGGAAATCGTGGAAGAGTCAGTCCATTTCTTTTTCATTTTTTAGGATGTGAGAATCACCCCATGCTCTGACATTGGTCACTGGAACTCCAGACTTCCCATCAGAATGTAAGTAGCATTCCCAGAAATTGCACCAAAAAGCATATTGTATGACCAACCCTAGCTACAAGGGAGGCTGGGAAGTCTAAGCTTTTATAATTTTACAGTTTATTTATTTTTATTTATTTCAGAGACGAGGGCAGTGGGTACATTCCAGGACATCTAGCCATGGTCAAACTCCAGACATATGTGCCACCTTGTGCATCTGGCTTCCATGGGTAACGGGGAATTGAACCTGGGTCCTTAGGCTTCACAGGCAAGCACCTTAACCACTAAACCATCTCTCCATCCCTAACCTTATAGCTGAGTGTATTGTCACGATGTATAAAATTGGGGGTTCTCTTGCTTTCATGGGTTGAATTGTGTTCTCTCAGAATTTGTATGATGCAGTCCTGACCCCTCACAACTTCCGAATGTGACTGGATTTGGAAATACTTAGTAAGTTAAAATGAGGTTGTTAGGTTGGGTCTTAACTCAATATGGCAGGTGTTCTTATAAAAGGAAGTTAGAACACAGACACGCACAGCGTCAGGACTATGTGAGGACACAGGGAGAAGATGACCGTGCACAGGCCAAGGACAGACTTCAGAAGGAAGTCAACCCTGCCAACATCTTTTTTTTTTTTTTTTTTTTTTTTTTTTTGGTTTTGCAAGGTAGGGTCTCACTCTGGTCCAGGCTGACCTGGAATTAATTAACTATGTATTCTCAGGGTGGCCTCGAACTCTCGGCGATCCTCCTACCTCTGCCTCCCGAGTGCTGGGTTTAAAGGCATGCGCCACCATGCCCGGCTACCTGCCAACATCTTAATCTCAGACTTCCAGCCTCCCAAACCACAAGACAATAAGTGTACTGTTTCAGCCACTCCAACTGGTATTTTGTCATGGCAGACCAATACCATTAGTAAGGAGTAAGAGAAGAGTCGGCATCAGTCACAATTACCAGTAGCTGGTGCATTTGGCAAGGCCATGTCGTATCACCTGAGCTTTTCAAAGCGATTTGTCAAACATTCTGGCAAAGTATGTGTGTGTGTGTGTGGGGGGGTATGTATGCCTTGTGTGGGTACAACTGTGCACCCCCCCATGCATACATGCAGAGGCCAGAGGAAGACCACTGGTGTTATTTTGCCTTATTTCTCTGAGGCAGAGTCTCTCTTGGAAACTGGAACTCCCCATTTGTTGGTTAGACTGGCTGACCAGGGAAACCCAGCAATCCTCCTATCTCTGCCTCCCTTAGGACTTCATGTACTTCCACGCATGTGCTACCATGCTTGGCTTTTTACACAGGAGCTGAGGACCAAATCCGGGTCCTCATGCTTGCACAACAAGTGCTCTTACCTGCTGAGCACCAGGCCCCTGGTAAACATTCTTTTGAAGTATTTGTACTTATTTATTTGCAAGCAGAGATTGAGATAGAAAAAGAGAGGTGCACCAGGGCCTCCAGCCGCTGCAAATGAACTCCAGATGCATGCATCACTTTGGGCATCTGGCTCTATGTGGGTACTGAGGAATCAAACCTGGGTCCTTTGACAGTACAGGCAAGTACATTAGTCACTAAGCCATCTCTCCAGCCCCCCCCTAAACATTTTTTCTTTTTATATATTTATTTATTTTTGAGAGCGAAAGAGGCAGAGAAAGACACAGAGAGAGAGAGAATGGGCACACCAGGGCCTCCAGCTGCTGCAAAAGAACTCCGGATATATGCTCCACCTTGTGCATCTGGCTTATGCGGGACCTGGGGAATTGAACCTGGGTCCTTTGGCATTGCAGGCAAGCATCTTAAGTACTAAGCCATCTCTCCAGCCACCTAGTAAACATGTTTAAAGATTCTTTTCAACAGACTATTTGCTGGGCAATATCCAGAGGGCTACATCATCTCTGCCCTGCCAACGCTCTGCAGACTGTTTCTCTCTTGTTCTTGTCTGTGCATGATACTCCTCCCTAGAAACACTTATATAAACCTTGTGGTCTCTATGAAAATGACTTGAGAAGTACTGAACTAGCCCTCCCTTCTACTGGCCAGAGCTAGCTGAAAGTCTAAAGTTAGTACTTTACTTTCTTTGGTCAATCCATTCTCTCTGTAAAGTACAAATTAACTAGCAAATAGTCTAGATCTGGGGAGCTCTGAACAGGTTTTTTTTTTAATTATTATTTTTTATTGACATCTTCTATACTTACATGCAAAAAACATGATATTTGCCTCCCCTCCCCCCATTCCACTTTAGAACTCCAATCTCCATCATATCCCCTGCCTCTCTCCATTAGTCTCTCTTTTAATTTGATGTCATCATCTTTTTCTTCTATTTTGAGGGTCTTGCGAAGGTATTGCTAGGCACTGCAAGGTCATGGATATCAAGGCCAATTTCTGTATGGGCAATTGCATTGTAAGAAGTCGTACCCTTCCTTTGGCTCTTCCATTCTATCCGCCCCCTCTTCCGCAATGGTCCCTGAGCCTTGGAGGGCGTGACAGAGGTGTTTCAGTGCTGGACACTCCTCCATGCCTTCTTCTCAGAACTATGATGCCTTTTGGGTCATCCCAGTGGTCATCGACATCTGAAAAGAGAAGCTTCTCTAACCAGACGTGAGAGTAGCATTAATATGTGAATATGAACATTAAGTGTAGTGCTTTCAGGGAAGCTTGGTGGGAATAATATATACATTTAGCCAGACAAGCACAGGCTTTATACCCCTAAGGCTTTGAACAGGTTTTGATGGCCTAAGAGCACAAGGAAAGGCTGGGGGGATGGCTGGGAAGGAGGTACCAAGGAACCAGAAACCAGAACAAGGGCATTGAAGGCCCAGGTGGGGCTACTACTGGTACTGCAAACACTCCAAACCTATCCTGTTTTGTAAAAAGGGCATGGGGGAGAGTGCAGGGGGTGAAAATCAATATTTTTGTCCATGACTGCTCTGTATTTCTGCCTCATCCCACCCTCTGATAAAACTATATTTACAAGCCGGGCGTGGTGGCACACGCCTTTAATCCCAGCATGCGGGAGGCAGAGGTAGGAGGATCGCCAAGAGTTCGAGGCCACCCTGAGACTACATAGTTAATCCCAGGTCAGCCTGGACCAGAGTGAGACCCTACCTCGAAAAAAAAATTAATTAAAAAAAAATAAAAATAAAACTGTATTTACATACCACCTTCTTACACATTTACAGTCTTGTTTTCCCTCACTTGCTGCTGAGGCTTGAAAGTGTTTCCAATATTTCATGTATTGGAAACAATCCCCAAAGTGGCACATTAAAGGTATTTGGAGGTGCGGACTTTAAGGAGATGGAGATTACACGGGGTTATGATGGTGGGGCCCTCACAATGCAATTTGTGACTGCATAATAAGGAGAGACCCAGGTTGGAGAGATGGCTTAGTGGTTAAGATGCTTGCTTGCAAAGCCCAAGGACCCAGGTTCGATTCCCCAGTACCCACGTAAAGCCAGATGCACAATGTGGTGCCTGTGTATAGAGTTCATTCGTGGTAGCTAGAGGCCTTGGCATGCCCACTTTCTCCTGTATCTGCCTCTCTCTGTGTGATTCGAATATAAATAAATTAATAACTTAAAAAGAAAAAAAAAGACTCAAGCCAGTACACTTGCACTATCTCGCCCTGTGATGTTCTGCACCACCTTAGGACTCTACAGAAAATCCCCACAGGCAAAAAGGCAGATGCAGACTTGACCTTGAATTCTCAACAACCAGAACTATGAGAAATAAATGTCTTTGATTTTTCTTTAAGAATTACCTAGTCTGTGGAGCTTACTTATAGCAGCAGAAAATGGTCTAAGACTCCTGCTCTGAAAGCTTCTCCACAGAGCATGTGTAGATAGTTGGACTGGGCTGTTCTGTCTCCCCTGGGTATTATGGCACTAGTTCCCTCACATAAGATGCCATGGACACAACGCATCTGTCTCCCAGACTCTGAATTTGTTCAACTCTTTGAAACATTGTTATTTTTCTATTTGCAAGCAGAGAGAGAGAGAGAAGAGAGACAGGGAATGGGTGCACTAGGGCCTCCAGCCACTGCAAATGAACTCCAAACACAGGAACCACTTTGTGCATCTGGTTTTACGTGGGTATGGGGGAATTGAACCCAGATTGTTAGGCTTTGCTGGCAAGTGCCTTAACTGCTGAGCTATCTCTCCAGCCCTTGTTCACTCTTTAATGACTAACACCTTGAACAATTCTTTGGGAAAATATTAAACTTCCCAAGTCCTTTCATGTCCAAAACCATCTTGAATTTGTCCTCACAGATGGTTTTTATTTTTATTTATTTATTTATTTAAGAAAGAGAGAGAGAGAGAGAGATGGGGGGAGAGGGAGGGAGAGAGAAAGGGCGCCCTAGGGCCTCCAGCCACTGCAAACCAACTCCAGACATGTGCATCACCTTGGACATCTGACATATGGGTGGATACTAAGGAATAGAACCTGGGTCCTTTGGCTTCACAGGCAAGCGACTTAACCACCAAACCATCTCTCTAGCCCTCCTCCCACAGTTGAATTTTGTCATGGTCCTCCTTGTTATAATTAATATTATATTATAATTCTCTGGTGCTAGGAATAGAACCCAAGTTCTTGTGCATGCTCGAAAAATGCTCTGCCACTGAAGGTAACACACCCAGGCACACAATTGAATATTAATTGACCCATGTTCCCAGTGTTTACTTGCTCTCTCTCATGCCTTTTTTTTTTATTTTTGGAGAGAGACACAGACAGAGATAGACAGAGAGAGGGGGAGAGGGAGACAGAGAATGGACGCGCCAGCAGTCTCTCAGCTGCTGTGAACGAAATCCAGATGCATGCGCCCCCTTGTGGTCAAGTGCAGCATTGCGCCCTTGTGTCACTTTGCATCTGGCTAAACGTGGGACCTGGAGATTGGAACCGGGTTCTTAGGCTTAGCAGGCAGGCGCCTTAACCGCTAAGCCATCTCTTCAGCCCTCTCATGCCTTTTTAAGCTCCATAGTACTGGGACTACATTTCCTAGCAACCCTCCTGTTCTATTCTGGTAATAGGAGGCACCAAGAGAAGATGGTTGGCCCGGAAAAGCTTCCAGTTTATGGCTTCATCAGAGTGTGGTTGCTAGTTTCTCCTTTCCTGATTGGATGCTGATTGATAGAGAATTCAGGTATTGAATTCTAGTCTCAAAATGATCTTTCTCAGACATTGTACTATTGTCTTCTAGCTCACAGCTTCTTAAACTGTGGGCTGCGGCCCCATATGGGATAACCTAACTGAATATGGAGATTGAAAAAAAAAACTGGTGGACTTGAGAGATGGCTCAGTGGTTAAGGCAATTTGCCTGCAAAGCCTAGCCACCTGGATTCGATTCCCTAGTAACCATGTAAAGCCAGATGCACAAAGTGGCACATGTATCTGGAGTTTGTTTGCAGCAGCTGGAAGCCCTAGTGTGCCCGTTCTTTCTGTGTGTCTCTGCTTGAAAATAAATGAAATATTAAAGTTTTTATTTTAGAGAGAAAGACAGAGAGGAAAGATAGAGAATTGGTGTGCCAGGGCCTCAGCTACCGCAATTGAACTCCAGATGCTTGCACCACCTAGTGGACACATGCAACCTTGCGCTTACCTCACTTTTGTGTGTCTGGCTAACGGGGGATCTGGAGAGTAGAACATGGGTCCTTAGGCTTCGCAGGCAAGAGCCTTAACCACTAATCCATCTCTCCAGCCCCAAAATATTTTTTATAAAAATTGGCAATAGCAAAAGGTTTCTGAACACACAACAACCAAAAATTAATTCAAAATGTATTCATAATACATAATGAACTTGAGATGTTTCTGGAAGCATTCACCCATGCTGCATCATGCAATTTCATTGCTTCCTGGGTTCTGAGCACACATGTTCACTTTGGACTGTGCATAGCATCATACCATCAATACCAGTGAACTCTGAAACATCTCAGCTCGGAATCAAGGCTATTGTTTGCTATAAATCACAGTGTTTTCACTGTATATAAAAAGTTTTCTTGGGCTGGAGAGAGAGCTCAGCAGTTAAAGGTGCTTGCCTGCAAAGCCCAGGACCGGGGATTGATTCCCCGTACCCAGGTAAGCCAGATACACAAGATGGCACATGCATCTGGAGTTTGTTTGCAGTAGCTGATGGCCCTGGTGCACCCATTCTCTCTCTCTTTCTCTATCTACCTCTCTCTCTCTCTCTCTCATAAATAAACAAAATATTTTAAAAGATTTTTGCTGTAATAGAGATGTAATGGTTTAATTTTTTAAAACTTAATATTTTCTTATTGCCATTCCTCAGTATATCTTATTATTGTATTGTGCTAGAGTGTTTTAATTTAAAAATTGCTGTTTGAGTTGCTGACATGTTCATAAAAAGTTGTTCAATGAGGATATAGCTATGCACACTTGCCTAGTATGCACAAGGCTCTGGGTTCAATCCCTAGCAGTGAAAAAAAAATCATTTCACTTTGATTTTGGATTAGGCCAGAATTTCCAAGAATTTTTGAAATGGTCCTAAACATATTTCTGTCATTTCATAGTACACATTTATGCAAAGTGGCATTCTCAGCATTGACAATTATAAAATGAAAATATTGATTAACTGAAAAATGTTGAAGATGCTCTCCATCCTGTGGTATCAAATATTCAGCCAAGATTTAATTCTTTATGTAAACATGAACTAGCACATCCATCTCATTAGCATGTCATTGATGAATGGTAAAGTTATATGTATAGCAAAGAATTGCTTTAAAATAAACTTAGGATTTATTATCAGTAAATGCTTGGTTTGTAAATCTGTTTTATATACCAATATACTCAAGTCACATAAAAATTTCTTGGATAAGCCAGGTGTGGTGGTGCATGCCTTTAATTCCAGCACTTGGGAGGCAGAGGTAGGAGGATCGCCGTGAGTTCAAGGCCACCCTGAGAATACAGAGTGAATTCCATGTCAGCCTGGGCCAGAGTGAAACCCTACCTTGAAAAAACAAAAACTTAGACAAAAGGGAGTGAGTGAAAAGAATTTAAGAAGTCCTATTCTAGCTCTCCAGCTGTTCTCTAAACTGGGTTACAACTTGTTTAATATTGTATTTATTTATTTGCAGACAGAGAGAGAGAGAGGAGAGACAGAGAGAATGGGTGTACCCAGGGCCTCCAGCCACTGCAAATGAACTCCAGATGCATGCGCCACATTGTGCATCTGGCTTTATGTGGGTATTGAGGGACTCAAACCAGGGTTGTTAGGCTTTGCATGCAAGTGCCTTAACCACTCAGCCATCTCTCCAGCCCGGGGTTACTACTTTTTACCTCCATGGAAAATTGGAATTTTTTTTATCATTACCCTTGGAGTTCAGAAATTTTAATGCCTTAGGGAATGGAGATATATATATATATATATATATATATATATATATATATATATATATATATATATATATATTCTTGTTTGGCATTTAGTCTACTCTTTAAATCTAAAGATTGCAGTTTCTCTCCAGCTCAGAGAAATTGTTTATCCTATTATTACTTTGATTATTTCCTCTCCTGCAGGCTGTCTATTCCTAGCTTCTGAGAATTCCTATTAGAGAGCTGAATTTCAAGTCCTTCCCATGTCTCTTAATTTTTTCTGTTACACCTTTCTTTCTTTCTTTTTAATCCCCTTTTCTATTTAGTACTTTCAGAGAGAATCTCGATCTTGTCATCAATTCAGACTTTGGCCATGGTCACTTGGCCACTGGGTCCCTCCAATTAGCTTATTACATGAGCAATTGCATTTTAAAGTCCAAAATGTTGACATGTGCTTTTGACAGCAGTCAGCTCTCTCTTACAGGCAGTAATTTTACCTCACTTAAATAGCTTTCCATATCCTGAACAAATTCTTTGGGGTTGAGTTATTTTGTGTTTTTTAAAAAAATATTTTATTTATTTATTTGAGAGAGAGAGAATGGGCACATGAGGGCCTCTAGCTACTGCAAACAAAATCCAGACATATGTACCACCTTGGGCATGTGGCTTTATGTGGGTCCTGGGGAATGAAACCTGGATACTTTGGCTTTGCTGTCAATCACCTTAACTGCTGAGTCATCTCTCCAGCCCTCTTTTGTGTTTATAATTTGTTTCTTTTTGTTGTTGTTTGGCATCTCTCTTTCATGACATTGGTTTTCCTCAAATGTGTTTGATAAGTCTTTCTTTACTCTCTGTTCCTATGATAGATGGAGATCTACACAGTGGGGTCCTACGTGTATTTTCAAAATGCCAGTAGAGAGCTGGAGAAATGGCTCAGTGGTTAAAAGCACTTGCTTGCAAAGCCTAGCAGCCTGGGTTCAATTCCCCAGTATACACATAAAGCCAGAAGCACAAACTGGTGCATGCATCTGGAATTCGTTTGCAGTAGCAAGAGGCCCAGGTGCGTCCATCCCCCCCCTCTTTCCTCTCTCTCTGCTTGTAAATATATTAATAAAAATATTATTTTTTAAAAAACTACCAGAAAGAATGTAAGAGCCAAAGGAAGGGTAGGACTCCTTACAACGGGCTCCTCCAGACACAAAATGGCCTGGATATCCATGACCTCACAGTGCCTGACACTACCTACATAAGACCATCATAATAGGAAGAAAAGATCATGACATCAACAAAGAGAAAGACAAACTAAAAGGAAGAGAAGCTTCTCTTTTCAGATGGTGGCAACCTTGCGATGACTCAGAAGGCACCATGGTGCTGAGAAGAAGGGACAGAGGAGTGCTCAGAACTGAAATATCTCAAACCTACCTTCCAAGGCTCAGGGTCCATTGCGGAAGAGGGGGCAGAAAGAACGTAAGAGCCAAAGGAAGAGTAGGACTCCTTAAAATGTGCTCCTCGAGACACAAAATGGCCTGGATATCCATGACCTCACAGTGCCTGACACTACCTACATAAAGCCATCATAATAGAAGGAAAAGATCATGACATCAAACTGAAAAGAGAGACTGATTGAGAGGGGGAAGGGATATGATGGAGAGTGGTGTTTCAAAGGGGACAGTGGGGGAGGGAGGGAATTATGGAATATAATTATGGAAGTTGTCAATAAAAATAAATAAATTAGGACTGGAGAGATGGCATAGTGGTTAAGGCATTTGCCTGCAAAGCCAAAGAACCTTGGTCCAATTCCCCAGGACCCATGTAAGCCAGACGCACAAGGTGGTGCATGCCATCTGGAGTTCGTTTGCAGTGACTGGAAGCCCTGGCATGTCCATTTTCTCTCTCTCTCTCTCCCCCCTCAAATAAATAAAAAAATATTTAAAAGGGTAATTAATTAATTTTTAAAAATCCACCAGTGGAAAATGTCTGTCCTTCTCACAGTGAAAGCAAGTTGTAATGAGGGACGTCTAAACTCCAAAGGTTGCGAGGTGAGGAAGAACTTGGGTCCAGTCACGTTTCCCTTAGGATGTTTGGGTAGTATTTTAGTACCTTAGGAGCTGCTATAATCAAATACCTCACACTGGTTCAAGCTTATTAAACAATAGAAATTTATTTCTCACAGTTCTATAGCTTGGAAGTCCAAAATCAAGTTCTGTGGAGGACCCTTTTCATGGTTGCAGGCTTCTTGTATCCTCACTTAGCAGATAGAGAAAGCAAGCTCTCTTTCCGTCTTTCTCTCTCTCTCTCAAAAATTGAGGGCTGAAGAGATGATCTAGTGGTTAAGGTGTTTGCCTACAAAGCCAAGGGACCCAGGTTCAATTTCCCAGGACCATGTAAGCCAGATGTACAAAGTGATTCATGCATCTGGAGTTCGTTAGCAGTGGCTGGAGGCCCTGCTGTGCTCATTCTCTATCTACCTGTCTGTGTGTCTTGTTCTCCATCTCTTGAATAAACAATATTTAAAAATTTGAGGCAAAGTCTGACCTTGAACTTACTCTGTCGCCCTACATCTTCAGATTGCTGGGATTAAAGACATGACTGCTACCAGGCCACCACACCTGGCTCTCTTGGGGCCTTCTTATTAGGAACTTAATCCTATTTTGGGGGGCCTGTTATGACTTAAACCCAAAATGATCCTCACCAGGGGACATGTGTTTCAACATTTGTCCTCTAGATGGTGGCGCTATTTTGGGAGGTTATGGAAGCTTTGGCACTGTGGCCTAGCTAGCATAAGTGGGTTGCTCCGAGTAGGCTTTGAAAGAGATATTCACTTCTGATTGTGGTCTAGGCACTCTACCTCCTCTTCACCAAGATATGAGGAGCCACTGGCTCACACTCTCACAATTAAAGATGAAGCCACCATGCCTCCCTTGCTGTGACTCATGCCTCATGCCTCATGTCTCCCTCACTGTGATACACTTTATGCCCTGAAACCATGAGCCAAAATAAATCCTTATTCTTTTAAATTGTTCTGAAATGGGGTTTTAGGGGTTCAGGAAAGTCCTTGAACCCCAAACACTGGGTTCAGGGGGGTTCTCCCATCATCTCAGCCCAGCCTGGTTGAGACAAGGGGAAACTCACCAGAATTTGGAGGTTCATGTATAGTCAGGCAGCCTAAAGAGCTTGCCCTCTTGCATGTATCTATTTATAAGCTGATTGTGGTGGGTTTCACCTTCTGGCTCAGGTGGGCTAGAGGCTGGCTCAGGAAGACACCAGCCATGATACCAAGTTCTGGGGTCTAAGCTTAACCAACCACAATGTTAAGATTAGATTTAAATCCTAGAAAAGAAGGTTCTTTGTGGAAAAACAGATCTCCTTTACACCAGAGATGAGTCAGATCATCCTTTGATTTCTATCAAAGTGGAGACTGCAAGTATAGGCCCCAAGACATTTCTGCTTCTTACTTTTTTAAAACATAATTTATTTTTAGAGTGAGACAGAGAGACAGAGGGGGAGAGAGAGAATTGGCGCAGGGCCCTCAGCCACTGATATTGAACTCCAGATACTTGCGTTCACCTAGTGGGCATGTGTGACCTTGCGTTTGCCTCACCTTTGTGCATCTGGCTTATGTGGCATCTGTAGAGTAGAAAATGGGTCCTTAGGCCTTGAAGGCAAGCGCCTTAACCGCTAAGCTATCTCTCTCTAGCCCTGGTTCTTACTTTCAGGGCCCAGTCACCGTAACTTCCTAACAAAGCTACGTGACTCCTTCTCAGTTCTGTCAGGTACTAGGTCACAGCAATGGGAAAAGTAATTAATGTAAGCCCCCCCCCCACATGACTTCATGTAATTGTAACTATCTACCAAAGACCTCTCCTCCTAATATCCTAATACATGAGAGGGCAGGTACATTGGTTATGGTGTGTCTCTGTCACCACTTACCTGACAGGAACAACTTAAGTAGGAAGAGTTTATTTCAGCTCAGTTTCAGAGGGGTTTCAGTTTACCATAGCAGGGATTGCATGTTGAAGTTGTTCTGTGGAGTTGGCTGAGGGCATGTGGCAGACATTGCTCACATGGTGGCAGACCAGGAGCAGAGCAAGCAGACAGGAACCAGGGGTAACATAACCTTCCAAAGGATCTCAGCCCAGTTACCCACTTTTTACTCTTTTATTTATTTATTTAAGAGAGAGAGAGGAAGAGGCAGACAGAAACAGGGAGAATGGGCATGCCAGGGCCTCTAGCCACTGCAAACGAACTCCAAACACATGCACCACCTTGTGCATATGGCTTACATGGGTTCTGGAGAATTGAACCTGGGTCCTTAGGCTTCATAGACAAGTACCTTAACTAGCCATCTCTCCAGCCCTGTGACCCACTTTTGTCAGCCAGGATCTATCTTCTAAAAGATCTACCGCTTTCAAAATAGCACTACAAAACAACATGAGTGTATAGAGGACACTTCAGATTCAAACCATGACAGTAGGGCTTCAGTATATGAATTTAAGGACACACAGGCTTTCGGTCCACAACAAGTAGCTTGTATTCCAAGGGTGAGAACTTCCTTTCCTGGTGGTCACTACCTGGGGCCATGGCTTTCCCCCAGCCACAATCTATGAGAGTATCTTGAAAGTCAAAGCCTTCCCATAGGAGGCCTGTTCTTTAGCTTTGCCTAGAAGTAAGTACCAGGGAGCAGCTTTATTGAGAGCGGGTCCCAGAGGCAGCACCCTTAACTCCCAGTCTCACCAAGAGCTCCATTGCCCTTCTTCCCTCCTCCAGCCCTTAATGCCTCTGGATTGGAGATTCTTCCAGCATTCTTGAGAAAACTCACCTTTGAAAGGAATGCCTCCTTCTGCCTGTGCAGAATGTTAGCATCTTTCATAGCCCTCTGAGGACCCTATCTTCCTCACATATTCCTCAAAGTTCCGGTTAAAAGGTTAGCACTTAGGCCGGGCGTGGTGGCGCACGCCTTTAATCCCAGCACTTGGGAGGCAGAGGTAGGGGGATCGCCGAGAGTTCAAGGCCACCCTGAGACTACATAGTGAATTCCAGGTCAGCCTGGGCTAGAGTGAGACCCTACCTCGAAAAACCAAAAAAAATAAAATTAAATTAAAAGGTAGCACTTTTCCAAACTTCCTAGCTAGGTTTCAGTTTCCAAGCATATTTTAATATAGAAAGCTTTATCCATTCATTTGCACATATATGTAAGTAAGCACCTTTAACTGCTGAGCCAGCCCTATATACACACATATAACTAAAATATTATAATAACCATTATATTAAATTGAATACACCAGTCATAAAAACACATAAATCCTGTCATTCCTGGTGGCACAGGTCTGTAGTCCCAGTCCCAGCTAGTTAAGAACATGAAGCAGGAGTATCACAAGTTTAAGGCCTACCTGAACTATAGAATAAGTTCAAGTCCAGCCTGGACAATTTAATGAGACCCTGTCTCAAAATAAAAAGTAAGAGGGCTGGAGAGATGCCTTAAGGGTTAAGGTGTCTGCCTCCTAAGCCTAAGAACACTGGTTCCAATCTCCAGCCGTTCCAATCTCCAGGTCCCACGTTTATCCAGATGCAAAGTGATGCAAGGGCGCAATGCCGCACTTGACCACAAGGGGGCGCACGCATCTGGATTTCGTTCACAGTGGCTGAGAGACTGCTGGTGCACCCATCTCTGTCTTCCTCTCCCTCTCTCTCTCTCTCTGTGTCTCGCTCCAAAAAAATAATACAAAAAATGTTTTAAAAATTAAAAAATAAATTAAAAAATAAAAAGTAAGAAAAGGGCTTGGTGTACAGAGTGTACTTTGCATAAGGACCTATGTTCAATACGTATTCTGGGAGGTGGAACGCTGTGTCATTCTAATCAGGTTCTTCGAGTAGTAAAACTCATAGATAGAAAATAGAATGGCTGCCAGAGGTTGGGGGGAAGGGTAGGAAATGGGAGCCATTTGATGGGTATAGAGTTTGTTTTGCAAACACTACTAAACTGTACATTTAAAAATGTGTTATGAGGGCTGGAGAGATGGCTTAGAGGTTAAGGCACATGCCTGTGAAGCCTAAGGACCCCGGTTCGATTCTCCAGGTCCCATGTTAGCCAGATGCACAAGGGGCGCAGGCATCTGGAGTTTATTTGCAGTGGCTAGAGGCCCTGGCATGCCCATTTTCTCTGTCTCTCCCTCTCTCTGTCTCTAATAAATAAATAAAAATAAATTCTTTAAAAAAAAGAATTGCTGGAGCTTGCAATTGCCTCCCCCCAAAAACAACAACAAAAGAAAAACACAGCAATCTCTGAGAGCACTGAGAGACTCCAGCTCAAGTAAGAACTTGTGGAAAAGCAATGGAGGGGGAAACCAGATATTGCGCTTCTTCCACCACGCGCAAGCGCACAGTGTCCCACGCGGGTGCATACGCCACATACCACCACACCCCGCCCCCACATTACACACAAGCAGGCAAAAAAAGTAAAAAAATCAATGAATAGCCCAGTGATTCTCAAACAGTGGTCTGCAGAGGGTGGGAAAAGGGGAACATTCTTCCTCTTGTTTGAGAGAATCATTGAGAATCATGGTGTGTCTGAAACAAGTTTTCCTTTGTCCTAGGAACACTGTAGAAGTGAGCGTAGGGGAAACAACCTCCACTCTGGCCTCCCATGGCTGCTGTAACCCCTACGCACACCATTCTCCTTGTCAGATAGAAAGTAAAGTTCATCTGGATTCATAGAAATCCACTGAGCTGGAGGTATAGCTCAGTAGAAGAGCATTTGCGTAGCATGCATAGGACCCTAGATTCCATCCCTAGCGCCACAAAAAGGCAAATCCACTAGAGAGCAGGCATTCTCAGCTTTCCCACTTATACTTCATTGGCCCAAAGGCCTTAAGAATAATCTTAGCCAGGCATGGTACTACCTTGTAATCTGAACACTTGTGAGGCTGTGTCAGAAAGATCAGTCTAGTCTACATAGCAAAACCCTGTTTTAAAAACAAACCATGGTGAGCTGGGTGTGGTGGCACGTGCCTTTGATCCCAGCACTAGGGAGGCAGAAGTAGGAGGATCACTGTGAGTTCGAGGCTGCCTTGAGACTACATAGTGACTTCTAGGTCAGCCTGGACTAGAGTGAAACCCTACCTCGAAAAAAAAAAACGGCTAGAGAGATAGCTCAGTGGTTAAGGCCCTTGATTGTAAACCCTAACAACCCAGGTTTGATTCCCCAGGACCCACGTAAAGCCAGATACATAAAGTGGCACATGTATCTGGATTTCATTTGCAGTGGTTAGAGGCTCTGGTACACCCATTCTCTCTCTCTCCCTCTCTCTCTCCCTCTCTCTCTCTCAATCTCTCTCTCTCTCTCATATATATATATATATATATATATATATATATATATATATATATATATATATATATACTTGCAAATACATAAAAATATTTTATATTATATATTTATTTATTTATTTATTTGGGAGAGAGAAAGAGGCAGAGAGAGAGAGAGAGAATGGGCACACCAGGTCCTTGAGCTGCTGAAAATGAACTCCAGACACAAACACCACCTTGTGCATCTGGTTTATGTGGGTCCCAGGGAATCAAACCTGGGTCCTTTGGCTTTGCAGGCAAGAGTCTTAACCACTAAGCCATCTCTCCAGCCCCATAATTTTTTTTTAACAAAACCAATAAATGGAAAAGAGTGATCTCACTATTGAAAAAATTTTTAAAAATGTGTTTGGGAGCTGGGAAAATGGCTCAATGAATAAAGCACTTGCCATGCTAACATGAGAATGTGAGCTTGGATCCCTGAAGTACATAAAGCTGGATGTAGTAATGGGAGTTTATAATCCCAGCACATGTATGGCAAGATGGGAAGCAGAGACAAGAGAATCCCTTGGAAATGTATGGGTCAGCTAGCCTAGTAAACACAGTGGTGAACAATAAGAAAGCCTGCCTCAAATGAGGTAGAAGGCAAGCACCGCCACATGCACACCACGGCATGCATGCACCCACACTCCCATATGAACACATACAAACCAAGAAATAAAAAATAAGGAAAAGAAGTGTTGGAAGTGGAACCCAGGTCCTCCCGCATGCTGAACATGTGTTCCAGCCCTGTGATCCACCTCCAGTTCTGCCACTGGAAATTTGAACTTTGACTCGGTATTTGTTTGTATTAGAGTAATTTTGTTTCAAGGTAGGATCTCACTCTAGCCCAGGCTAACGTGGAATTCACTATGTAGTCTCTGGCTGGCCTTGAACTCACAGCGATTCTCCTACCTCTGCCTTCCTAGTGCTGGGTGGGATTATAGGTGTGCACCATGACGCCCAGCTACTAGAGTAACTTTTAAAAGAGCTAATGTTCATATAATTTTAACAACTATGATCTAAATGTAATTGTGGTGGCATACTCTCTCAGAGATACATACTAAAACAATTATGGGTGAAAAATGATATGGTACTTGCTTCAGAATAACAAAAGAAGATGAGTGTGTTTCCCTAAAGTTATACACTAGAATATTCATAGCCACTGGGTAGAATGGCCCCAAATGGACACTACCCTATGCCAAGTGAAAAGAAATTGGGTCAACTGTGGCATATCCCTACAACAGAACATTACTCAGCAGTCAAAAGGAATAAACTACTGAGTCACAGGAAGCCTGGATGAGTGTCACCAACATGACTTTGTACATGAGTCACACCTCAAGAGTCCATACCACACTACTGCATGTATATACAGAACAAAAGCAGGCAGAACTTCTACGGCATTAGAAGTCAGCATAGCCATTGCCCTTGTGGGGGAGGGGCAACAAAATAGAATTCACTACTTTTAATTTTTTTTTGTTTGGTTTTTCAAGGTAGGGTCTCACTCCAGCTCAGGCTGACCTGGAACCCACTTTGTAGTCTCAGGCTGGCCTCTAACTCACGGCGATCCTCTTACCTCTGCCTCCTGAGTGCCGAGATTAAAGGAGTGAGCCACCATGCCCGGCTAAATTTTTTATTTATTTATTTAAGTAGAGAGAGATAGAGAGGAAAGAGAGAGAGAATGGGCGTGCCAGGCAGGGCCTCTGGTTGCTGCCAACAAACTCCAGATGCATATGCCATTCTGCACATCTGACTTTACATGGGTACTAGGGAACCAAACCCCAGGACTTGTAGGCAAGTCCCTTAACTACTGAGCCATCTCTCCAGCCCAAACTTCACTCCTTTTGATTAAAGTATTTAAAATCATGAGCATATGGATGGGGCAAGACTGGCTGTGGGGTTCACAGTCAGGGCTGGGTGGGGACTCAATACAATGTTAAGTTTTGTGTGTGTGTGTGTGTGTGTGTGTGTGTGTGTGTTTGAGACAGGGTCTCACTGTTTAACACAGGCTTGCTTCAAACTCATGGCAATCCCCCTGCCTCAGCCTCCCATATGCTGGGGTTGCAGGTATACACCAATACACCTACATTCATTACAGTGTGTAATCTTCTATGTATATTTATAATTCTCCACGTAAAGTAATTTTTAAGTGACCTTATTTTAAAAATACAGGTCTTTTTCCATGTGGCTGGGTGGTGGTTTTGAATTGGAAGATTTGGGTTATCCAAATGTAGCACCTTACACTGCTTATTCACCATTGCTTTCCACAGCCCCAGGACACACGCTTATATTCAAGGATAAATGTTTTCACAAGAAGAAAGCTGGGCAGAGCTTCCATTAGTCACTATGCATCTTTATTGATTTATACCTGCCTGATTCTGAAGATTATATTTAAGGTTTCCAAAGATGCACACAATAGAACAGCACAAAAATGAATTACAAAGAAATAAGGGGAAATGAGGTAAAGAAAAAAACAAGAATATGGAAGTAAAACAGAGCCAAAAGTGAGGTGACTACACAAAGTACCTGCCACAAAACCCTTGTCCTAACTGGAGACAGAACACAATTTGAATGTGAGTTTGCCGGCAGTCGAGGTGACCAAGGAAGCGTGACTATACTGTGATTTCCACAGCTGATGATACAAAACTGAAACAGATGGAGAAGTACAACTTCCCATTGTGGAGATCAGCAAGACAAGCCTCTGCCATAGATTATCATAACATAATATCATGAAGAGCCTCCTTAAGTTGAATGCAACAGCAGTGGGCTGGGGGTTAAGCTCAGTGGTAGAGTGCTCACGTAATATGCTCAAGGCCCCTGGACTCAATTCCCGGCACTCTCTCCCCCAAAGAAAAACATAGCAGAACATAGTTCTTAGGCTGGAGAGATGGCTTAGCGGTTAAGGCGCTTGCCTGCAAAGTCAAAGGACCAAGGTTCGATTCTCCAGGACCCACGTAAGCCAGAGGCACAAGGGGGAGCATGCATCTGGAGTTCGTTTGCAGTGGCTGGAGGCCCTGGATTGCTCAAACTCTCAATCTCTCTGCCTATTTCTCTCTCTCAAATAAATAAATAAAAATAAAAATAAACAACAAAAAAAATTAAAACATAGCAGAACATACATGACTGACTGTCATGACCACATATTACCATATTACTTCACCACAATGACAGCAATGAAGCTCTCCAGAGAAAAGCCTTGAAGGGGGGCCAAAAAGAGCCTCACACTATTATGGCTCCATGTGGGCCAGACTTTGGAGTATCTCAAGCAAAGCTTCATACCCTGGAAGTCATGCACCAGAACTTGGGGATTCGGGAGTCCTCGGCAGTGTTGGCAAAAGCAGGTTAGCGAGGTGTGCTTGCTCCAGGAAGTGGGTCATAACTTCCACTGGCCACTCAAAAGGGTGAGACAATCCCAGCAAGGGAAGACACACACATGGAGGAAAAGATGCCGCCATGGTTCCAAACTTCCCCATAAGCCAGCTTTCCTCGGATTCCCGGACCTTTATTTCTTCTCAGGGTTGTCTGGGAAAGCTGGAAATGTAGAACTCAGTCTTCACAGGAGGCCCCTGACCCTGCTTTTAATTGTGTCAGATTTCCCAGGGGCTGGGGAACTTTGAAAGGACAAAGTGAGCAAGGTGCCACCGTGGTACTGGGCCATCAAGTGGCACTACGATCATTTCTAGTGGAAGAATGGTCTTCTAGTTTAAGACAATGGTAACTAAACACCCAAGAAAATCATCTTTTCAAACTCATTAGTCTTTGATCACCCACTTCCTAATGAAGCCTCTAGGCTCCACTAGTTCAAATTGTGCTTCAAGGTGACTAGTCGTTGGGGTTGTAAGCCAAGCAGCAGGTTCAGCCTGGGGAATCCTTGCCACAAACAATGGCTTTGGCTCCAGCACAATTCTTTCTGCCAATAATGAGGCAGAAGCTGTTTGTGGAAGTCATTCTTGGGTATCATTACTGATAATAAAAACGGCCAGCATGCATGAAGCATGTATTCCATGCCAGGCGCTGTCATGTTGTCTTTCTTTTTTGGCTCGGTGTGTGTGTGTGTGTGTGTGTGTGTGTGTGTGTGTTACCTATGTGTGTACGTGCAGAGGCCAGGGGAAAACATCAGGTATCTTCCTCTATCACTCAAACTCTTTTCTTTGTTTCCTTGAGATGGAAACTTTCACTGAACCAAGAGCTTCCATTTTAAACCAAAATGTCTTTTTTTTTCTTCTGATCAGACTGACTGACCACTGAGCCCAGAATCTCCAGGTTCTACTCCCCACCGAACTGTGGTTACAGCACACGCTGGCCATGCCCAGCTGTATACATGGGAGGAGTGCTGGGAATATACTAATCAAACTTGGGTGACTCGGGCCCTTTCTAGGGCCTCATGCCTGCACAGTAAGGGCACTTACCCACTGAGCCATCTCCCCAGCCCAGCAGTGTCATTTCTTGAAGGATTTTTACACCAGTATCCTGGTTGGTGAGGAACTCACCACTCCCTTCTTCCAGGTGGGCTCTACATGCCGTTGCTGAGTGTAAGCCCATAAAACACTATCTGCAGGGAAGATGGCTCAGGCAGGAAAGTGCTTGGCTCACAAGCATGAGGGCCACAGTTTGAACCCCAGAACCCATGTGAATGCCAGGCAGGATGGTGTGTGTTTGTAATCCCAGAGTCAGGGAAGAAGACGCAGGTGGATCTTCAGAGCTCACAGGCTAGCCAGTTTAACCTAAATCTGTGAGCTCCAGGCCAATGAGAGAGTCTCTCTTACTCTCTGTCTCTCTCAAAGGAATTGGACAGCATACCTCAGGATAACAACCAGCCTGCTCTGCTGGCCTCCGTGCGCACATACATGTGCACCCACCCACATACACACATGTATGCCCACCACACATACACAGAAAAAAAGTAATATGTACATATGAGCACTTTGAACTTGGTCACTGTTGAGGGAAGAATTTAGTTAGTTATTTATTCTCACTCCTCTTACACATGAGGGAGATGCAAATTCAAAGAGGTGAATGAACTTGCCCCAAGACTCAAAGCAAGTGGGGCCTGGAGGTTAAGAGTTACAGAGAAGGCCACCTAACTGCAGGTGGCACACCCTCCTAAGCCAGCCATACTGGGCAAATGAAAAGTAGCTGGGGTAGGAGGCCTAATTTGTCTCATTTCAGTCATCCCAGTAATCCTTAAAAGGAGGCATCAGTAGAGAAAAATCACTTCTAGACTAATTTCCATACTATAAAATGAGTGTCAAATTGGAGTTTGAACCCAGGACTCTCTTTCTGCTAGGCGATGCTAGGCAGAGCAGAGGCAATCAGAGCAGAAGCAGGCAGGACTGTGAATTCAGAGATCAATAGCACCTGGTGCCACAGGCTCACAATCTCAGCTACTCAAGACGCTAGGGCAGGAAGATTACAAGTTCAAGGCCAGCCTAGGAAACTTAGTGAGACCCAATCTCAAAATAAAAAGTAAAAAGAAGGCTGGGGACTTTGCTCAGTGGAAAACATTTGCTTAGCTTGTATAAAGCCCTAGGTTTAACCCCTGGTACTCAAATTTTATATATAATCTCCCCAGTATTATCCATCCCTAAGTGTTACTTTATAAAAAGACTCATACTGGGGCTGGAGAGATGGCTTAGTGGTTAAGGCATTTGCCTGCAAAGCCAAAGGCCCCAGGTTTGATTCCCCAGCACCCACGTTACCCAAATGCACAAGGTGGCACATGTGTCTGGAGTATGCAGTGGCTGGAGGCCCTGGCATGCCCATTCTCTCTCTCTTTCTCTGTGTTAAATAAATAGACTCATACTACTTACCTTTGCACTCAAGGAAGTTATGATTTATCACAGAATATGATTACTCTATCCAGGAAGCTGGCAAGAACAGACCTGAGAAACAAAGGAGTAGCAGGGTCCGCCTCAGGGAGCAGACCCTGTTTGGGTGACGTTAAGAGGAGAACACAGGGGATTGATTCCATGTTTCCAGCATCATAGGGAGGACCATGAAGACTTACACTGCCCTCCGGAAATGACCTTCAGAAGAGCTATTTCCTAAGCCACAATCAGAAAAGAGGGGATGAGGAGGTACCACTGGGACTTATGAGTTCAAGAACATAGCCAGAGCTATGATTTAAGGGTCAAAAAGATGCTGACGCCAAGTTCAGGAAATTGGAACTTGGAACCTAGCTGTTATCAATCATTCTTACAAAGTTAGGCAATGGAAATCAGAATGCTGCCTCAGAAAATCCCATCTCTACAACCTTGTGGGCAAATAGAAGCCCAGACAGAAACCTGGAGTTATGACCTTCACTTCCTTCCATCCTCTGAATGAGCAGTCACAGTACACATCTACTAGACAGAAACTATTTTGCAACCCCAAACATTAGCTGCAAGGGAGTCTGGGAAAGGTTTTTTTTTTTTTTTTTTTTTTTTTTTTTTTTTTTTTTTTTTCGAGGTAGGGTCTCACTCTGATCCAGGCTAACCTGGAATTAACTATGTAGTCTCAGGGTGGCCTTAAACTCATGTCGATCTTCCTACCACTGCCTCCCAAGTGCTGGGATTAAAGGCATGCACCACCACGCCCAGCTTTTTTTTTTTTTTTAACTTTCGCTAGGTTGGAGGTGAGAGCCAAGTGCTGATATGGTGGTGACCTGGAAAACTGCGGTCACTCCTGGGGAAAAGCCTTGATTTGTAGCAGTTTCCAATCCCTGTGGTATACATACACTCACACCAACTGATGGCAAGCTCTTGATGTGAAGTCCGTTAAGTCAGAAGTGGGAAAAAGGTGTATAGTTGGGGCTGAGGAGATGGCTCAGTGGGGAAGAGCACTTGCTGTACAAGCATGAGGATCTGAGTTCAATCCCCAGCACCTGTGGAAAAAGCTGGGCGTGGCTGGGCATGCCTGGAATCCCGGCCCTGAGGGCTGCAGAGACAAGAGAATCACTGGAGATCCCAGGTCAGCCAGTCTAACCAAAATCCAGACTGCTTCAGGTTCAGTGGTAGATTCTTTCTCAGGGAAATAAGGCAGGAGAATAATAAGGTAGGACAACCTGATGCCTTCCCCTGGCTTCTACACGTGTGTAAACACACATCCACACACACACACACACACACACACACACAAATTATGTCAGATGCTGTGGAGAAAGGGGGGAGGAATGAGAGCAGGACTCTGCACACCATCTTTGTTCAATTTAAGTAAAGCCCCCCCCCCCCTTGTTACTGAATGAAGCCCATTTTGCCACCACTCCCTCTATTGATCACTGGAACAATGAATTTTGAGAAGGACCGTTTCCTCACAAGGCACTAATCAAGAGAACAAGCCTCAATCTGCCTCCCTGGAGATAGTGTGTAGGGGTCTCTATGGAATAGAGAAGCAAGGTGGTCTACAGCATGGGCAAGGTCATTGGACGTAAGGAGTGAGGGACTAGGTGCATGCGCAGTTAAGCCTGATGGCTCTTTAGGGAACAGGGGCCACTTGTACAGGCCCAAGTGAAGGGGCTGGTGCCTTCAACCTGTTTGAGCTAATCAAGGCTACTTCTACCTTTCTGAAGCAACAACTTAATCATTGCCATAGTTACCATGCATCAGAGGTGTTCTTTATAGCAGAGTAGGAGTCTATTTATTATTTAGATAAGCATTTTCTAAAACCAGTGAGGAGAGCAAGCGCCCAGAAGCAACCTAAGCTAAAGGGTTTATTTAGGTTTTCCCTCAGTTTCCCACTCTTGTCCAGCATTGCCTATTTTTTTAAAAGGCGGGGAGTGGTGGTGCATGCCTATGAATCCTAGAACATGGGAGACTGGGACAGAAGCATCAGGAATTCCAGGCCACACTGAGCTACATAACCAGGCCCTGTCTATAAAGAAATAAATCATTTAAATCGATCCTATAAGGATAAAGAGAGGAGGCAATTTCATATTTTAAGACACTAACCACCTTCTGACTGGCACAGGAGGTAACACAAGACTAGAAGGGACATTGCTGGGACCTCCCAGCACAGGCAGAGCTAGGAAATATGGCCAGGACGCCTTATGAAGTTCTAATGGGCTGAGGCCAACAGCAATGGGGGAACTCAAAGGGAGGGGTGTGCCATATATAAAAAGTTACAGGACAGTGCGTCTACCTTAAGTGTCTTACAGAGCACACCTCTTGAATTTTAACGACCAGAGTTACGACTGGGCAATTAACCCCATGCTGCAGTAGCCCTCCACCCAAGACAGCTAGAAACAAAAGGCAGAACCAGTAACAGCCTCCCTGGGGTCAGTCCAGTCAGGGCAGCAAGTCTCCTCACCCTTCCCCCATCCCAGCACATGTCAATGGCTTTTCTTTCACAACAAGTTCTCCAAATAAGGAAGCCCACATGTAAAGGAATTAGTGTCTAATTTGCTAATTTTAAAGTACTGTTTCATCCAAAAGCTCTGTAATATTAAATGTTTATAGGACAAGTTGGGGGGGGGGACTCCTTTAAAAATATAAAGGAAGCCAGGCGTGGTGGCACATGCCTTTAATCCCAGCACTCCGGAGGCAGAGGTAGGAGGATTGCCATGAGTTCGAGGCCACCCTGAGACTACATAGCTAATTCCAGGTCAGCCTGGACCAGAGTGAGACCCTACCTCAAAAAACCAAAAAATGCCGGTTGTGGTGGCGCACGCCGGTAGGAATTTGCTGAAGAGGCGGAGGCAGGAGGATCATGAGTTCGAGGCCAGCCTGGGCTACACATTTTGCCGGGCGTGGTGGCGCACGCCTTTAATCCCAGCACTGGGAGGCAGAGGTAGGAGGATCGCCGAGAGTTCGAGGCCACCCTGAGACTACATAGTGAATTCCAGGCCAGCCTGAGCCAGAGTGAGACCCTGCCTCGAAAAACCAAAAAAAAAAAAAAAAAAAAAAAAAAAAACCAAAAAATAAAAATAAATATAAATATATAAAGGGTTGGCCGGGCATGGTGGCGCACGCCTTTAATTCCAACACTTGGGAGGCAGAGGTTGGAGAATTGCCATGAGTTCGAGGCCACCCTGAGACTACATAGTGAATTCCAGGTCAGCCTGGACTAGAGCAAGACCCTACCTCAAAAAAAAAAATCTAAAGGACTGGCAATGGACATGGTGGTTTACCCCTGTAATCCCAGCACTGGAGAGGATGAAGTAGGAGGATTGCTGTGAGATCGAGGCTACCCTAGACTAGAATGAGACCTTGCTTTGAAAAATTTTAAAAGAATGTGGGGCTGGAGAGATGTCTCAGCAGTTAAGGCACTTGTCTGTACTGCCTAATGACCCAAGTTCCATTCCCCAGTACCCATATATAGCCAGATGCACAAAGTAGTACATGTATCTGGAGTTTGCAATGGCTAGAGGCCCTGGCACACCCATTAACATAATCTCTCTCCCTCTCTCTAAAAGTGTTAGTTGCTTAACCAAAAATAATTAGCTATTTAATGCAAACATAGCTTTTAAAAAATTATTTATTTATTTGATTGAGAGAAAGGTAGAAAGAGAGAGAGAGAGAATGGGTGCATCAGGGCCTGTAGCCCACTGCAAACAAACTCCAGACATGCGTCACTATGTGCATCTGGTTTACTTGTGTACTGGGGAACTGAATCTGGCTCCTTAGGCTTTGCAGGTAAGAGCCTTAACTACTCAGCCATCTCTTCAGCCCCAAACATGGCTTTTTTTTTTCAATCCAGCCCAGCAGCATAGTGCAGAATGCCATAGTTTCCAAGGAAATCCTTTGTCCCAGTGAGGGTGGGACAGCATTCAGGAGTAGCATGTTGCTATCCATCTCCCACTCTCTTCTAATCAAAGGAGGAAAACCAGGGAGTGGAGCCAGCCTATAGCTGTGCAAAGGGCAGCTATTGCTGGTTGTAAAATCAAGGTGATGGGGTGTGAGTAGATAATGAGAATGGAACCGAAGATGTCCTCATTTTGAATATAGTGGCATCTAATGCCCAGGATGCCATGAAAGCAGTTGCAGACACAGAAGGGACAAGCTCATTTGTAATCCCAGAGCTCTGGAGCCTGCAGGTAGCAGTACAGAGAACCTGGTCTGTGAGTCAGGGGTGCAGTGGCTGGCGTGAGTGGCTAAGGGGACCCGAGGGTCTAGTGAGCTACCTGAGAGTATGGGAATCAGGAGATTCCAAACTATGCCCCTCTGGGCCCGCCCACTGGAGTTGTGCTAAGACTTACACTGGAAAGCTCTAGAGAAAACCATAGCTTTTTAAGTCTAGTGGTGACCTCCATCCCCTCATGTCACACACCACAAAATGCAGGCTCTCTTGTTCTTTTTCCAAAATGGGCCTGGTCCCAGCCCTCCCGGTTATATAGTCCAGTGGACTTCTATGTGAAGTGTAGTTTAATAATTTATGTGATTGTTTTAATAGAAAGTTCACTCTTTATAGGAAAATCAATAGTGGCTACATGGTGTCCTACTTTCATACATGCTTCAGTTGAATCTACTCCCTAGGACTCCTGCTGCCCACAGTGGGTGTCCAGCCAGCAGGGCCATTGCTCTGAGTTAAAGAACAGGTACTGAGGAAACCACTGTAACAAGTTGTAGCAGACAGCTTCAGGTTCGCTGAGATGAACTTCCAGACCAGGCACAGTTATGGAGGAAAGGATATTATTTATTGAAGCTTACAGATCCAGGGGAAGTTCCATAATGGCAGAAGAAGCAGCTTGCTTTCAACAGGGCCAAACAGAGAGAGAGAAACCAACCAGCCACCACAGCACACAGAGCAAAACTACAGCCAAAAGGTCACACAGCACACTTCAGGAACTCCTGCTAGGCACACTTTGCATATCTTTACAATGGAATCTCAAACCATCACCACACCTTAAAACCAGCCCCCAGTAACATTGCCTCTAGCAAGGTGATTGCAGATGCAAACTATAACTAATAAAACACTGAATATATTGGGGGACATATATTCAAACTACCACACAAGTCTTGCAAAACTCAACCATTTTTTTTGGGGGGGGTTGAGGTAGGGTCTCACTCGAGCCCAGGCTAACCTGGAATTCACTACACAGTCTCAGGGTAGTCTTGAATGCTATGGCAATCCCCCTACCTCTGCCTCCTAAGTGCTTGGATTAAAGGCGTGCACCACCACACCTGGCTTAAAACTCAATCTTTTGGGCTGGAGAGATGGCTTAGTGGTTAAGGCACATGCCTGTGAAGCCTAAGGAACCAGGTTCAATTTTCCAGGTCCCATGTAAGCCAGATGCACATGGTGGCACGTGCATCTAGAGTTCGTTTGCAGTGGCTAGAGGCCTTGGTGTGTCCATTCTTACTCTCTCTCTCTTTCTCTCTCTGGCTCTCTTTCTCTCTCTCTCTCTGTCTCTAATAAATAAATAAAAAATAAAATCTTAAAAAAATAAACTCAACCTTTTGCTCATGAGCCATGCAGGGCCAGCTCCAAAGGTGTGCCAGCCCAGTCACATGCAGCCCCATGCTCAGAAAGACCCTGTGCTAGAGACTGAATATCCTCGGCAAATACAGTCAGCATCTGCAGTCCTGAGCTACACAGCCATGGATCCAACTAGACACCCATGGAAAATAGTAGAAAAACCAGAGAGTATGTACTGAACACATACAGGCTTTTTTTTTTTTTATCTTGTCATTATTCCCTAAACAATGTGTTGGACAACATTTATGTAGCATTTACATTGTACTAGTATTACAAGCAGCCTAGAGGTGATTCAAAGCATATATAAATGGTGGTGCATGCCTGGAATCCATACTCAGGAAGCTGAAGCAGGAATATGACGAGTTCAAGGCCAGCCTCAGTTCCATAGCAAGACATTGTCAAAAAAAAAAAAAAAAAAAAAAACAAACTGCTGGGCATGGTGACAGAGGTAGGAGGATTGCTGTAAATTTGAGGCCACCCTGACACTACATAGTGAATTCCAGGTCAGCCTGGGCTAGAGTGAGACTCTACCTTGAAAAAAAAATCAGGACAGGCACAGTGGCTTACAATAATCCCAGCACCCAAGAGGCTGTCAGGGATACATACAAAAACCCTGTCTCATGCCAGGCATGGTGGCACATGCCTTTAATCCCAGCACTGGGGAGGCAGAGGTAGGAGGATTGCCATGAGTTCGAGGCCACCCTGAGAATACAGAGTGAATTCCAGGTCAGCCTGGGCTAGAGTGAGACCCTACCTCAAAAAAACAAACAAACAAAAAAAAAAACCCAGAAACAAGTAAATAAGTAAGTAAATTAACAAATAAATAACAAGTATACATGATACAGGTAGATTCTATGCAAATACTGTGCCATTTTATACAAGGGATTTGAGCATCTTGGAATTGGAGAGGGGGTTCGTGACATCAATCTCCTGCCAATTCTGATACCAAAAGAGACTATAGGAACTTATCTTTAGTCACACAGTTCCCTGGAGGGAAGAGGGGAAATAGAACCCACTTCCAAAAGTTTGTTTTCTCCTTGCTGAATAGCACTGGGAATTGGGTCTCTAATAGTAGACTGATCAATAAAAAAATGCCCCCCAAACCAGAAGAGATATCCAAAGCAACAAATAAACAAATTGCAACACAGAAACGTGGAAAAGCAAGGTAACATGACTCCTCCAGCAGATCATAACTCTTCAACTCCTGAACGCAAGAATTCTGAAGCAGGTGAAATGCCAGTTTTCTGGTAAAAATGATTAGTGACTTGAAAGAGGATGCAAACAAGTAGATGAATTCAGGACCTCTCTTGAGAAGAAAGGCAGCAATATAGAGAAAATAGTCAGAAAAGTAGTTTAGAAAATCAGCAAGAGAGACTGAGATTTGGGATGGAAAGTCAATGAATCAAATAAAAAAATTGCATTGGAAAGCACCACCAATGGACACAAACAGAAGCAAGAATGTCAGGGATGGGGCTGGACAAATGGCTTAGGGGTTAAGGCATTTGCCTGCAAAGCCAAAGGATCCCAGTTCGATTCTCCAGGACCCACATAAGCACAAGGGGCACATGCATCTGGAGTTCGTTTGCAGTGGCTAGAGGCCCTTGCGTGCCCATTCTCTCTCTGTCTGCCTCTCTTCTATCCCTCTCTCTACTTGCAGATAAATAAATAAATTTTTATTTTAAAAAAGAATGTCAGGCTGAACGGGTGCAATAGTGGCATGTCTACTCTTGGGATAACCAACTGCTCTATAATTGGACTGAAGGCCCTCTCTATGGGAGGGAATACATACCCAGTACTGAAAAAACCTAAGCAAAAGTCTTTGGCAGGGGAGGTCATGAGCCTTAGGGGTATAAAGCCTGCTCTTGTCTGACTAAATGTATATATAATTCCCACCAAGCTGCCCTGAAAGCACTACACTTAATGTTCATATTCACATATTAATGCTACTCTCACTTCTGCTTAGAGAAGCTTCTCTTTTCAGATGGCGATGACCACTGGGATGACCCAAAAGGCAACATAGTGCTGAGAAGAAGGGATGGAGGAGTGCCCAGCACTGAAACATCTCTGTCACACCCTCCAAGGCTCAGGGACCATTGTGGAAGAGGGGGCGGATAGAATGGAAGAGCCAAAGGAAGGTATGACTCCTTACAATGCAACTGTCCAGACAGAAATTGGACTTGATATCCTTGACCTTGCAGTGCCTAGCAATACCTTCACAAGACCCTCAAAATAGAAGAAAAAGATGATGACATCAAATTAAAAGAGAGACTAATGGAGAGAGGGAGGGGATATGATGGAGATTGGAGTTCTAAAGGGGAAGGGGGAGGGGAGGGAAATATCATGCATTTTTGGTATGTAAGTATAGAAGTTGTCAATAAAAAATAAAAAATAAAAAAAAGAATGTCAAGGATGGAGGACAAGAATGATGAAATACTTCAATAAGGAAAAATAGTAATAAACAAGCATCCAAGGACCTAGGATGTGATCCAGAGACAAAGAATCCATGGAATAGAAGAAGCTGAGAAAAACACTCAATACCTAGACAGCCTGATCCATGAAACTGTAGCAGAAAATTTCCCAAATTGGAAAAAGAAATAGATACTCAAACACAAGAGGCATTAAGAGCCCCAAATAGACACGACCAGAGAATCTTTCCGTAACATAAAGTCAAGATGTCAAGGGGCTAGGGATGTTGCTTAGTTGATAGACTACTTGCCTAGCATGCATAAAGCCCTGGGTTTGATGCCCAGTACTACATAAACCAGGTATGGCGGTTTATATCTATACTGCCAGCACTCACGTGCGGGAGGCAGGAAGATCAGAGGTGAAGATCGTCTTCAGCTGCGTAATGAGTAGTGAGTTTGAGATCAGCCTAGGATACATGAAACTTGCTTGCAAAAAAGAAAAACAATGATTGAGAGGAGAGGGGATATGATGGAGAGTGGAGTGTCAAAGGGGAAAGTGCGGGGAGGGAGGGAAGTACCATGGGATATTGTCTACAATTAAGGAAGTTGCCAATAAAAAAAGTAACTAATTTAAAAAAATACAAAGCAGGGCTGAAGAGGTGGCTTAGCAGTTAAGGCATTTGCCTGTGAAGCCTCAAAACCCAGGTTCAATTCTGCAGTACCCAAGTAAGCCAGATGCACAAGGTGGTGCACACATTTGGACTTCATTTGCAGTAACTGGAAGCCTTGGCATGCCTATTCTCTCTCTATATCTGCCTCTTTCTCTCCCTCTCTCTCATATAAATAAATTAAATTTAATTTAATATTTTAAAAATATAAAGCAAAGAAACAATATTAAAAGCTATAAGGGAAACCAGGCATGGTGGCACTCACCTTTAATTCCAGAGCTCAGGAGGCAAAAGTAGTAGAATTACCATAAATTCAAACCCTGTCTAGTATACATAGCAATTTCCACGCTGACCACCTAAAGACCCAGGTTCAATTCCCCAGAACCCATGCAAGGAGTTCATTTGCAGTGGCTAGAGTGTGACATGCCTATTCTCTCTCTGTCTACCTCTTTCTCTTTCTTGCTCTCTCAAATAAATAAATAAATACAATATTTAGAAATAAAAAGTACATAAGTAGCTGGACATAGTGGTGCACATCTTTAATGTCAGCACTCAGGAGGCTCTTTATGAGAAGGAGGATCTCTATGAGTTCAAGGCCACCCTGAGATTACATAGTGAATCCAAAGTCAGCCTGGACTAGAGTGAAAACCTACCTTGAACACACCCCCCCGAAAAAAAGAAAGAAAACAGACTAATTGGAAAGAAGAAGGGAGTCAGGGGAGGGCGGATTTGGGAGGGGGGAAATGGAAGTGGTGGGAGTGTATTATCATAGCTTATTGTCTATACTTATGGAGATTGTCAATTAAAAGTTAAAAAATAAGGGCTGGAGGGATGGCTTAGCAGTTAAGGCATTTGCCTGCAAAGCCAAAGGACCCTGGTTCAATTCCCCAGGACCCACGTTAGCCAGATGCACAAGGGGGCACACGTGTTTGGAGTTCATTTGCAGAGACTGGAAGCCCTGGCATGCCCATTCTCTCTCTCTCTCTCTCTCTCTCTCTCTTTCTCTCTCTCTCCCTCTTTCTCTGTTAATAAATAAATAAATAAATTTTTTTTAAAAAGTTAAAAAATAAAAGAAAGTCAGGCTCAGTCACAGGATTCCACCATGTCCAGCGCAATAAATCAGCAAACCTGATACCAATAAGGGAGAAAATAAAGAACAAACAATCATCCAAACAACAAGGAAACAACTAACAAAATTCCAGGAATTAATAAGCATATCTCACTAATAAACTGGAATGTAATTAGCCTCAATTTACCAATAAAATGATGCAATATGGCTGAGTAGATTAACAAATTGTTGTCTCCTAGAATATTGATAAAGACTCTCAAAGATTAAGAGTCAAAAGATAAGGTTAAGGTAAGAGGATTGCTGTGAGTTCGAGGCCACCCTAAGACTACATAGTGAATTCCAGGTCAGCCTGGGCTAGAGCAAGACACTACCTAAAAAAAAAACAAAAAAAAAACACCAAAGCCAGGCGTGGTGGCGCACACCTTTAATCCCAGCACTGGGGAGGCAGAGGTAGGAGGATTGCAGTGAGTTCAAGGCTACCCTGAGACTACAGAGTGAATGAGACTACATAGTGAATTCCAGGTCAGCCTGGGCTAGAGTGAGACCCTACCTTGAAAAACAAACAAACAAAAAAAAAGATGGAAAATAATAACCTATGAAGAGGGGTGGAAACTGGAAACAAGGTGTCATAAGTATTTTGATACATGAATGAACAAGTAGTCTTTGAACCAAAATTAATCAGGAGACATAAACAATGCCACCACATATTAAGAAAGGGAATAATTCATCAAGAAGATATAACAATTATAAATATACATGCACCAAATGTTGGGGCTCCTCACTTTATGAAACACACACTAATGAATGATTTCAATACCCCACTCTCACTTGTCAACAGATCATCCAAACTAAAACTCAAAAAAGAAATCTCAGAATTAAAAAAAAGAGAAGTCTTAGAATTAAAAAATATATATACACCATGCATTAAATGGCCTTAACAAATATGCACAGAATATTACATCAAGAGAAACAGAATAGGGGCTGGAGAGATGGCTTAGTGGGTAAGCACTTGCCTATGAAGCCTAAGAACCCCAGTTCGAGGTTCGATTCCCCGGTACCCATGTAGGCCAGATGCACAAGGGGGCACATGCATCTGGAGTTCTTTTGCAGTGGATGGAGGCCCTGGTGTGCCCATTCTCTCTCCCCCCCCTCTCTCTCTCTCTCTTTGTGCCTCTTTCTCTGTCTGTTGCTCTCAAAATAAATAAATAAAAATAAACAAATAAATTTTTAAAAGAGAAATAGATGTAATTCTTCTCAGCAGCCCATGGAATAGAAGATTCCATGTTCCATGTTCTAAAACAGACAAACTTCTAGGCAACAATTAAGCTTTGCAAAAAAAAATTGCAATAATCTCTTGTATCTTATCAGATCACAGTGCAATACAACTACAAATCAAGAGCAAGAAAAACTATAATAACTACCAAAAATATGGAGACTGAACAATCTACTTGTATTGAATGACCAGGGTCATTAAAGAAAAGGAGGGGGCTTACAAAGCCTGATGACCGAGATTCAATTCCCCAGTACCCACAAAAAGCCAGATATACTAAGTGGTGTGTGCATCTGGAGTTCAGTCGCAGTGGCTGAAGGCCTGGGTGCACCCATTCTGTCTGCTTGTCTCTCTTCTATCACTACTTGCAAATAAATAAATAAAAATATATTTTAAAAAAGAAATCATGGAGCCAGGCGTGGTGGTGCACACCTTTAATCCCAGCACTCGGGAGGCAGAGGTAGGAGAATTGCCATGAGTTCAAGGCCACCCTGAGACTACATAGTGAATTCCAGGTCAGCCTGAGCTAGAGTGAGACCCTACCTCGAAAAATAAAAAAAAGAAAGAAAGAAAGAAAGAAATCATGGGTTAGAGAGATTTCTCAGTGATTAAGGTGTGTGCCTGCAAACCCTAGGATCCGAGTTCTATTCCCCAGTACCCACATAAAGCCAGGTACACAAGGTGGCTCATGCATCAGGAGTTTGTTTGCAGTGGCTAGAGGCCCTGGCACACCCATTCTCTCCCTCAGTGTATCTGCCTCTTTCTCTCTCTCAAATAAATAAATAAAATATTTTTTAAAAAGAAAGAAATCAAGGAGCATATTTTAAAATTCCTGGAATCAAATGAAAATAAAAGCACTACTTACCAGAACCTTTGGAGCACAGCTAAGGCAATGTTAAGAGGAATGCCTATAGATAGTAGTGCTTACATTGGAAAAAAAAGAAATTCAGAGCAGTTAGGGAGATGGCTCAGTGGATAAAATACTTGCCCTGTAAGCATGAGTACCTGACTTTGGACTTCCAGAAGCCACATAAAGCTGGATGCTGTAGTACAGTTATCTGCTATCCCAGCATGCCTATGGTAGGATGAGAAGTGAGACAGGAGAATCCCCTAGAAGCCAAAATAGCCTGGTGAAAGCAGTAGGGAACAATGAGAAGTCCCTCCTCAAAGAAGACAAAAGGTGCCGGAGGGTGCACATACATGTGTATATGGGCATGTAGAGGTCAGAAGTCAATATTAGGTGTCTTGTCTTCCTCAATCATTCTCCATCTTATTTTTTGAGACAGGATCTCTTTTTTATTTAAGTATATATTTTTTATTTATATTATTCTGATTTTACATTCATAGTATTGGTTCCATTGTCCTCCTCCCTGTCCTCCCACTTTCAAAGGGACCCTCATCAATGGGGAATGTGGGTCATGCATTGTGATTTTACTCAAGAGTTCTGGGGGGGCAGGCCCCAGTCTCTGTGCATAATGCCCCAACTTGTGACTCTAACAATCTTTCCGCCCCCTCTTCCATGAGTTTCCCTGAGCCACATTGGGGTCATTTTAGTTCTGTTTCAGTGATGAGGTTTTGGGAGCCTCTATGTCTCTGGATATCTGGCTTAGTTGGAGTTGGATGTTCTCTGTATTTATCTCCTTCAGCCTTTTTCTAGTGTCATGATCGCCATGAATGCTGAACTCTTGCCCTTCCCCTGCGTTGTTCTATGGTTTCAGCTGGGGCCCTGGTGAGGTGTGATTGGCTGATCCTCCCTTCAGGTTCGTTGTCCACCTGAAAAAAGATAAGCAAATTCTCCAACGGAGAGAGAAGTTAGTACTATATAGAAGGGATGACCATATATGTTTGGGAGGGAATTTTATATGTGTTGGCTCTCTTCTAGCCCACATTTGGTGGTATCTTGCTCTTGGAGACTGAGCTCATTTTTTGTACCTGGTTTTGACTTATTTCCCAGTTCCAGCAATGAGTTCCTTTCCACTGAGTGGATCTGTTAGCCAAATCAAGAGCAGTTGGTTACCCACCATGGCTGTTTGCCACTACTGCACTTGTATGAGCATTACGTCAGGTTGTTTCCTGCTGGGTATCTTAGACTGCAAGTTGTTTGGACCAATGTTGGACATTTTCCCCCAGTTGCTCGTGTAGCACCCTCTGGTACTAGACTAGCTAACGAGACAGGATCTCTTATTGGCCTAGAACTCATAGATTGGGCTAGACTATCTAGTCAGCAAGCCTCGGGGCTCTTCCTGTTTCTACCTCCCTAGTGCTGGGATTACAGGTGCATTCTACCCTTTTACATAGCTGCTGGGGATCAAAAATTAAGTGCCCCAAAGGCTTTTATCTTTTTTCTTTTGTACTCAGGGCTTTTGTATTCCAGGCTGGCCTCAAACTCACTTTGTAGCCAAGGATGACCTTGAACTTTTGATCCTCCTGCCTCTACCTCCAAGGTGCCAGGATTATAGTAGGCATGTGCCATCACCACAAGTCCTATGTCTTGATCTGGAAGGTAATCCCATGAATCTAGGAATATGTAAAAACTTACTGAATTATATATTTTAAGATTAGTGAGCTTCATGATATATAAGTTATACTTTAATTTTTAAAAATGTTTTAATGTAATTGAAAACATCATTTTAGGCCATTTGGTCTCAGACAATATTTTTCAATAACTTAATCCTCCACCTCCCCTTCTCCTTTTATTATTTTTGAAAATGAAAATGAGAACATGACTTTAGCCAACTATACACACTCCCTCAACACATTGGCATGTGATAGCCACCCTGTTATGTGCCAAATTTTCACCTTGCCAAGCCCTGGTAAGCACTATGTGTGCCACACAACCCTTAAAGGGGCTTTATCAACCCTGTTGTATGGATAAGCCACCTCTGGTTCTGAGCCTGAATGCCAAATGAAAAGGAAGCCCAGCGCCAATGTCACCTGGGCGGAGCTTTAACTATTCATGAGACTAGGTATATGGTAGAAGGTGTCCTATGTGTTCATAGAGGCCAAGCCCTAAAAAGAAGCTGGTTTCCTACTTTTTTGAATAATGGCACATCTGGAAGCTGTAGACTGTTACTAGAAAATTTTCAGTGCCTGGGATGGGATACCTTCCAGTGAGTTGTTGGCCAAGGAGGTCCTGGTAGCCTCCAAAACATTAAAGGCTTTTGTCAAGGCCCTTGGTTTCCCTCGAGAAACAGATAGTAAGACCCTATTGCTGAAGACATCTCTTGCCCGAGAAGCAAGGTCACTGAGAAAGCAAGCTGGTGCTGAGCAGAAAACCTTCTCCCTGTAGACCAGCCAACTGAAAGCTGGAAAAAGCTGCACTGCATGCAGCCGTATGGGACACAGAAGTCATCAGTAGGAAAACAGTGGACACTGAATATTCAAGTTTGGCCATACAGGCCCAATGACTGAACGGGAGCAATAGTGGCATGTCTGCTCTTGGGGTAACCAACTGCTCCATAATTGGACTGAAGGCCCTCTCTATGGGAGGGAATACATACCTGGTACTGAAAAACCTAAGCAAAAGTCTATGGCAGGGGAGGTCATGAGCCTTAGGGGTATAAAGCCTGCTCTTGTCTGACTAAATGTATATATTATTCCCACCAAGCTGCCCTGAAAGCACTACACTTAATGTTCATATTCACATATTAATGCTACTCTCACTTCTGGTTAGAGAAGCTTCTCTTTTCAGATGGCAATGACCACTGGGATGACCCAAAAGGCAACATAGTGCTGAGAAGAAGGGATGGAGGAGTGCCCAGCACTGAAACACCTTTGTCACACCCTCCAAGGCTCAGGGCCCATTGCAGAAGAGGGGGCGGATAGAATGGAAGAGCCAAAGGAAGGGTACAACTCCTTACAATGCAACTGTCCAGACAGAAATTGGCCTTGATATCCATGACCTTGCAGTGCCTAGCAATACCTTCACAAGACCCTCATAATACAAGAAAAAGATGATGACATCAAATTAAAAGAGAGACTAATGGAAAGAGGGAGGGGATATGATGGAGATTCGATTTCTAAAGGGGAAGGGGGGAAGGGAGGAAAATGTCATGCATTTTTTGTATTGTAAGTATAGAAGCTGTCAATAAAAAAAAAAACAAGGAAAAAAAAGAAGCTGGTTTCATGGGGCTGGAGAGATGGCTTAGCGGTTAAGGTTTTGCCTACAAAGCCAAAGGATCCCTATTCAACTATCCAGGGCCCACATAAGCCAGATGCACAAGGGGGCACATGCATCTGGTGTTTGTTTGCAGTGGCTGGAGGCCCTGACATGCCTCTCTCTCTCTCTCTCTCTCTCACTTTCTCAATCTCTCTCTCTCTCTTTGCCTCTTTGTCTCTTGCTTTCTCAAGTAAGTAAATAAATAAATAAATATTTTTTTTAAAAAAGAAGTTGGTTTCAGGCTGGAGAGATGGCTCAGCTGTTAAAATACTTCCTTGAAAAGTCTAATGACCGGGATTTGTTTCCTCAGTGCCCATGTAAACCCGGATGCAAAAAGTGACATATACATCTGGAGTTTGTTTGTATCAGCTGGAGGCCCTGACACTCATTCCCTCTGTCTGTCTTTCTTTCTCTCTTTCTCTGCTTGCAAATAAATAATTTAAAAAAAAGAAGAAGCTGGTTTCTTTGTGCCATGGATCCTTCTTAGCTCATATAGTCCATGGACTTTCTTCTCAGAATAAGGCATTATATATATGGAATAAAACTCCATGAAGGCTGGGCATTTTTCTCTGTGGTAGAGCACATTTTTAACATGCATGAGGCTTGGGGTTATATCACTAGCAACAAAAAACAAAATAATGGCCAAGCATGGTGGCACATGCTTTTAATGCCAGCACTTGGGAGGCTGTGAGTTTGAGGCCACCCTGAGATTACAGAGTGACTTCCAGGTCAGCCTGGGTGAGAGCAAGATCCTACCTTGAAAAACCAAAATAATAATAAGGAGGAGGAGAAGATGATGATGATGACGATGACAACAATAGAATTGTGAACATTTCAATTATATTGCAAAAGGCATCAAAATAACTAGTAAAGGTCACATATGGACTGATTTAATCATGTATGTGTTTAATGCATTAAATAATAAGGTAAGAGCTGGAGGGATGGCTTAGCAATTAAGGTACTTGCCAGCAAAGCCAAACCCAAGTCCAATTCTCCAGTGCCCACCTAAGCCAGATGTACAAGGTGGTGCATGCGTCTGGAGTTCATTAGCAATGGCTGGAGTCCCTGGCGCACCCATTCTCTCTGTCTCTCAAATAAATACATTTTTTTAATAAGGTAAAAGAAGCCGGGTATGGTGGCACACCTTTTTAATCCCAGCACTCTAGACGCAGAGGTAGGAGGATCACCATGAGTTCAAGGCCAGCCTTGGACTACACAGTGAAATCAGGTCAGCCAGGTCTAAAGTAAGACCCTACCTCAATATATATATTTAAAAATAAGGTTGTGGCTTGCACCTTTAATCCAAGCACTTGGGAGGCTAAGGTGGGAGGATCACCATCAGTACAAGGCCAGCCTGAGACTACATAGCGAATTCCAGGTCAGCCTGGGCTAGGATGAGACCCTACCTCAAAAAAAAAAGCTGGGAATGATGGTGCACACCTTTAATCCCAGCACTCAGGAGGCAAACATAGGAGGCCATGAGTTTGAGGCCACCCTGAGAATAAAGACTGAATTCCAGGTCAGCCTGGGCTAGAGTGAGACCCTGCCTCGAAAAGCCAAAGAGAGAGAGAGAGAGAAGAGGGTGGAAACTCAAGTTAACTATGGTACTTAGAGATGGAGCCTTTGGAAAAGAATAAGGATTAAGTAAGGTCATTGAGGGTGGAGGCCCCACAATTGAATTCCGGTTACTTCATAAAAGCACATATACATACCCTATCTCTTGTCATGTGAGGCTCTACACTGCCTTGGAATTCTGCCATCAAGAAAATCAATCAGTCAGGCATGGTGGCGCACGCCTTTAATCCAGCACTTAGGGGGCAGAGGTAGGAGGATCACTGTGAGTTCGAGGCTACCTTGAGACTACATAGTGAATTCCAGGTCAGCTTAGGCCAGAGTGAGTGAGACCCTACCTCAAAAAAACTTTTTAAAAAAACTTTTTAAAAAGCAAGGGAGGGAAGAGGGAGGGAAGGAGGGAGGGAGGGAGGGAAGGGAAGGGAAGGAAGGAGGGGAGGGAAGGGGAGGGGGAAGGGAAGGGAAGGAGGGGAAGGAAGGAAGGAAGGAAGGAAGGAAGGAAGGAAGGAAGGAAGGAAGGAAGGAAGGAAGGAAGGAAAGAAAATCAGTTAACATGGCCCTTAGACAGTTAGGAATGGTGGTCTATTACCCTAACACTTGAGAGGCTTTGAGAGGCTAAGGAGTACTGCTATGAGCTGAAGGCTAACCTTGGGCTATATAGTGAGCTCTAGGCCCGCCTGGGCAAAAAGTGAGTCCTTGTATCAAAAATAAATAAACAGCCTGGCATGATGGTGCACGCCTTTAATCCCAGCACTTGGGAGGCAGAGGTATAAGGATCACCATGAATTCAAGGCCACCCTGAGACTACAGAGTGAATTCTAGGTCAGTCTGGACTAGAGTGAGACCCTACCACGAAGAAACAAAAAAATAAAATAAATAAATAAACAAACAAACAAATTTAGCTCCTAGAACTGCTCCTCCAGAATTGTGAGCCAAAGTAAACTTTTCTTCCCTTCTTTCTTTCTTTCTTTGTTTCTTTCTTTGTTTGTTTGTTTGTTTCTTTCTTTCTTTTTTTTTGGGGGGGGGTTTCAAGGTAGGATCTCACTTCTAGCTCAGGCTAACTGGAATTCACTATGTAGTCTCAGGGTGGCCTTGAACCCACAGCAAATCTCCTACCTCTGCCTCCCAAGTGCTGGAATTAAAGGCGTACGCCACCACGCCCAGCTAACTTCTTTTCTCTATAAAGTAGCCTGATTTTGATATTTCATTATAGTAATAAAAAACATACTAACACAATAACAAAGTCACAACTACTGCCAATATCATTGTGGTTTATTTCCTTCATCCATTAAAGGAAATGCTCCATTTCAGTCAGCTGTTAGTAAAAATAAAGAATATAATTTTAGAGCTGCAGAGATGGTTCAGCAATTAAGGCACTTGCCTGCAAAGCCTAAGGACCTGGGTTTGATTCCTTAGTACCTATGTAAAACCAGATGGACAAAGTGGGACATGCATCTGGAGTTCATTTGCAGTGGCTAGATGCCCTGGCACACCCATTCTCTCTTTTCTTCTCTCTCTCTCTCCTTGCAAATAAAACAAGTATTTAAAAAAAAGAATGTAATTTTTGTTTTCTCAGCCCAGTTCCTGGACCTCCTCAAGTCTATCAGTTTAATAATCCTGCGTTCCAGAAAGTAGCCAGAGGCCATAGCAGGAGATGG